>CAWUFW010008476.1:0-600000 GCA_963921515.1 Calotriton arnoldi | reverse complement strand
AGAGCTAGGGTTCAAAAACTACAGCTAGTCACTTTGCCAAAAAGGGTCATTTTTCACTGTGAAATTGTGGTGTGTCCACGTTGCGTTTGCGCCGTTTCCTGTCGCGGGCACTAGGCCTACCCATGCAAGTGAGGTACCATTTTTCTTGGAAGACTTTGGGGAACGCGGGGTGGGTGGAAATTTGTGGATCCACGCAGATTCCAGAACTTTCCACCACAGAAATGTGAGGAAAATGTGGTTTTTTTTACATTGTTTTAGGTTTGCAAGGGATTCTGGGTAACAGAACCTGGTGAGAGCCAGTCAAGTCACCCCATCCTGGATTCCCCTGGGTGTCTAGTTTTCAAAAATGTATAGGTTTTGTAGGTTTCCCTAGGTGCCGGCAGAGCTAGGGTTAAAAAACTACAGCTAGGCACTTTGCAAAAAAAGGGTAATTTTTCATTGTGAAAATGTGGTGTGTTCACGTTGCGTTTTGAGCCGTTTCCTGTCGTGGGCACTATGCCTACCTACACAAGTGAGGTACCATTTTTATCGGGAGACTTAGGGTAATTCAGATTTGTAAAGCAACTGTTATTACCTATTGACTTTCGATGCAGTTCTGCCTTCCAAATGAAAGACAATGTGTAAAAAAGAAGTAATTTTGAAAAATGATCGATAATTCTCATGCTAGTATGAGTATTCCCAATTTTGGAAATGTGCAAATATCTACTGTTTCTAAACTCTATATTTTGTTCCCATTTCAGAAATACATAGGTGTCTTTCATACCGATTATTCCATCTATACATTTTCACATAATAATTGCTATATACCCGGTACATAATAAAAAACCATTGCAAGTCGCTGCTCAGTTTTTGGCTCTGGGTTCATCAGGTTCTTGGTGAACCTACAAGTCCTATATATCCCCACAACCAGTAAGGTCCAGCGGATGTAAACAGTATATTGCTTTCAAAGAGCTGTCATAATTAAAAGAAGTTACAGGTGAAAACGTTGACACAAAAGGCTGTTTTTTCAACTAATTTTTAATTTTTCCTATATTTAACTGTTAGTTTCTATAAAGAAACCTTGAAGGATCTACACAAATGACCCCTTGCTGAATTCAGAATTTTGTCTACTTTTCAAAAATGTATAGCTTTCCAGGCTCCATTATTGCTTTCATACCCATGTCTACCATTAACTGGAAGGTGGTTGAAAGCACAAAAAATAGCAAAAATAGGCTATGTCCCAGAAAAATGCCAAAACTGTGTAAAAAACTTTGGTTTTCTGACAAAAGTCTGTCATTCCCTAAAAGCTGGGAAAATGGTGATTTCAACCCCACAAACCCTTTTTTGATACCATTTGTAGGGAAAAACCCAGATGCTTTCATTTGCAGCACTTTTTCCCCATTTTTCCCCAAAAAACCAAAATTTAGCTGTATTTTGGCTAATTTCTGGGTCCCCTCCAGGGGAATCCACAAACCCTGGGTACCTTTAGAATCCCCAGGATGTTGGAAGAAAAGGACGCAAATTTGGCGTGGATAACTTATGTGGTCAAAACGTTACAGGGGCCTAAGCGCGAACTACCCCAAATAGCCAAAAAAAGGCTTAGCACAGGGGGGAAAGGCCTAGCAGCGTAGGGGTTAAAGAAGTGCGGGTACTGAGTATCTATTAAAACCTGCCCATTTAAAGCACTGGTGCTGAAAGCTATGTGGTGAATGGAGGTAAATCGCCCTGGTTTTCCCATTGGCTACAGGAAATAAGGTGGGTGTTGGAATTGAAAATAACAGCCACTAGGCAACGAAGTTACTTTAAGATAATAACTATGTGAGTTGCTGTTGGTGAAATTCTTAATGTGGCCCTCCATTGAAAAGAGAAAAGCAAATCACCAACAGTTGCCAACTAAAAGAATGTCAGAATATCCCTTTGTGTGACGATATGTGGTGATATGTGGTAGGAGTTTATGACCCACATGATGTCGTTCACTTCATAGCCCCTTTAACGAAGGAGAAACATCTAATTATGTGTAAACACTGTACTTTTTTTTAGGTCTTGCCTAACCAGGCAGCTTTCAGTTGTCTGTAGGCGAAAGGTTCTTGTGGACCATACCAAAACCTACAGTGGGCTTTGAGCCTGCATATTGGTTACCATTGATTGGCTGTATTGTCACTCTCATTTGCTCGCTTTTTTTACTCGATGACTTGCCTTCCTGGTCTTGTGTTTCTCCCTCCCCTGGGAGATAGGCTCTTTAACATCCTTTTACTTGGAGGACTGGTATTCGTCCACTGCTCACATTCAAGGAAATACTTTTCTTTTTTTTCAACACTTCATATAAGTTTACGTTTCTATTTCTCTAACTTTTGTGCTGCTTCACTCACGAGCAACCACACCCACGAGTTCCTTGTCGATCCCTCTTCCCTCCCACCAAGCTCCTGCATTGATTGCCCCACCCCTCTCTCTCTTGTCTTCATCATCTTTTTATTGGCTTTCCCCCTTGCCACGCCTCAAATGTTGGTCCTTCGCCTCTGCCCACTCACCATTGCTTCCAGCACCTACTTCCCCCATCTGCTCTTTCATTGCCCCCCCAATGCCTCCTGGACATTTAACCTCTTCTTTCATTTTCGTTTTTTTGAAAGCCTGGCAGCTGCCATTTGCTGCCAGGCTGTTCTGTTCTGCTGTGCATAACATAAAGCACTTTCGCACCACAAAAAATATATACTTTTTAAATGTACCGATCCAAATGGAATCCTCCATCTTGAATGAGTAATTAAAACAAAAAAAGAAAATGGGGCCCACATCATTCGTTAGGTGCGCGCATGCGTGTTGATGCACGCATGCACATATGTCATCATGCTTGTGCATGCCTACGGAATGACATGGGTGCAGCGTCCACGCAATTGTGTTTTTTTCCTTTTTTTGCCAGTGCTACACAGCATCAGAAAAAAAGCACTGGCAAACCAATATGCCAGTAAGGTGTGACTCATTGACTTGCCACAGCCTCTTTTCTTTTCTTCTTCGCTGTAGTGGGACAACTTTTTCTTCAGTACTATTTAGCAGGAGTCACGCTTTAGGAATTTTGAAGGAGAAGCAAAACTGGCTATAGGACGGTGCCCAGTGCATAGTTTAAATATATACTTGTGGTGGTGGCGAAAACTATCCTTCATTTATTTTCTCCTTTTCGGGTAATGGAGTGCCAGGTTAGTCTAATACACTATAAGGCCTTGGCAACTTGGTTAATTAATTTAAGGGTGTCCAGCTAGTGGTGGAAAAGAAGTCTACTGACTGATACTAGAGATATTTTTGAGTTTGTGGTGTAATTATTATGAGTGTGACCATCCATCAGTGATCAATTACGATCACTGATGAGGACTTTGAAAACAGAAGAAAGAAACAGAAGCATGTCATCACCACAGCATTATTCTAAGGGCTCGTCCTAACAGGTATGCAGGCATTAAGGTCAGAGTGACTCATTTGACAAATCTACTTCTAGGCCATTTATTTAGCATAAAGATTAGAAGGGATCTCTTCCCATATGGGAGTGAACTGATTCCAGCACTTAAATCCCTGTGACACAGCTAACCATTACTCATTTCCCGGAGAGGTGAAGATGAAGATTCACATAAAACTATGGTAGAATCAGCCGAGGACTACCTGGACCCTATGGGTCTGGTATTTAAGTTGGCATTAGCTCCATGACCGCCAAACAATGATACAAGTAGCCTTGGGTGTATAGTAGGAAGACTCACAAGAGAGTACCACACTTGAAGTGGCCATAACACTGGGCTGTTGAAAGTTGCAGCCTTTGCACCACAATGTGTGTTCTGTAGCATGTTGGGTAGTTGTGTTGTTTAAGGCATGCTGTGTGCCACTAAAAGGATAATTCTTCTACCTATAACCAAAGTATATCCTATGTTTGTTTAAGCTGCATTGCTGGCTCAGTATCTGATGTTCTCATGCCCTGGTGTAGTATCTGGGATTTTATAGTGTCATATATCACTGGGATGTTGGAATGTAACATGCTCCTATAATTTAACCTCTGAAAGTTGGAGTAAGACCTTCTGTTGCATTGCACTAACACTATTCCTTCTGGTAGAACATAGTTCGACCATCCCAAATGTAAGGTTTTGGAGTCCTGTGGAGAGTGATGCTGAGAGTGGAAGTTGATGAGGAGAAGCTGCATTCAGGTCGACACAAGGGAAGTCACTCCCTGTCAGGGCTGCGTAGGCCAGTGGCATGGAGTGGACTGGTGCACCTTAAAAACCTCTGAGAGCCCTTATCTGCCCTGCCTAGAATGCAGGAGAGACACTGTTTGCAGAAGTCGGAAGGTAACAGTTGCTCACCTGCTAATGTCAAATAGTGGTGGTGGTTAGCTAAATGATTTCACAGTTTTAAGCATTGGGGCTTATTCACTAAAAAAGTTTGAGCATGTACTACAGTACTAATGTTGCACTACTTTATTTACTTGTAAATGTGGGTTGTAATGCACCCTGAATGACTGCCAGTAGTTTAGACCATTTGCCAGCCTTCCTCCCTTCACCTCTTGTGTATATGAGTTAATGCACTAAGTGGACAAGAGTAAGCTCTGATGTGGGTCCCTTGTTTGATGTGCCACAGAATCCAAGCTATACCTATCTGACAAGGCATAACAAGACTGAAACTGATCTGGGGTTGCATTTGGTCACTTCTTGAGGGGACCTTGCCTGGCAGTTTGGAAAGGACTGCTCTTAACAGGAGCAGGGTCAGTACTGATTTACATAAGGGAGTTCTCTACCTTGATTGGCATATTGGACACAAATAATGGACTGAAATGCTGCCCAGAGCAATTACCATCGGTTCAGACCATTTCCAAGCATTCCTCTCTTCACCATTTGTGTGTTCCATTTAACACTCTAAGTGGTCAAGATAGTGTTCAGATGTTGGTCCCTTGTTTGCTGTGCCACAGGACCAAAGCTGCACCCTACTGATGATGCCTGACTGGGACTAACAAGGCCAAAAACAATCTCGCGCTGATTGTGGTCCCTTCTGGAGGTGACTTTGCCTGGCAGTACCGCATTGACTGTTTCAATGAGGAGCAAGGCCAGTACTCATTTGCATGAGGTGGGTCTATGTCTCGACTGTTACACTGGGTGAAACACAATGATTTGAAGGCCTAGTAGAGTAATTACAAGTGGTTTAGACTATTTGTAAGCATTCCTCCCTTCACCTTTTGTGAGTTTGAACCTCACTACAGCATTAACCAATCACATACAGACTGCCCACATAAGAAGGCAAGCCAAAATAACATAATTCTTTTATTCTGTCACTGATTATCCTTGTTGCCTTGTCCCTCATTTTGAAGGAATAAATACTTAAGGAGGAGAAAGAGAGAATTTGCAGGCAGAAAATCAATATTGCTAGACGCTGCTTCTCACCAGACGTAATCCTTGACATGGTTGTAGCCTGGGATCAGGAGCTCACGTCACCTACAGTACACTCCTAGGCTATCACTGCACATGTCAATATATTGGCTGCACTCCATTTTCTGGCCACCAGATTTTTCCAGAGGGTCAGTGGGAAATCATGGGCATTTCACAGTCCAAGCTGCCTGTGATACTAGGGGTGGTTTTACTGATTTGTAATCTACCTTTCCTCGGTGCATACACAACATTATATTTTTCCAACAGTCTGCTTTTGCATGTCAGTAGGTTGCTTGGATTCTGGTGATATGAGGCTACTAGGTACGTTTTACTAACTCACACTAAGACTCACACTAAGACTGGATCTGTACCAAAGGAGTGGCATAGCAAAAGGTGTCTCATAAATGTCACACCATTACAACAGACACACATACCATGAACATTGCATGCATCCATGTGTAGATTGTGTGCACAATTTCCAAGGTAACCATGCGCTAACAAATATCACGCCTTTGTTGTAGGTGCTGCTGGTTATGCCCTCTCTACCCATCTCCTCACTCCTTTGCAGAGGTGTAACAGAGCACACGCATATATGCAAGTCATCATTGAGCTCACTTTTGGTATTTTCAAATTGCACTTCAGATATCTTGATCATACAGCTGGGTGGGTGTACTTGAGTACTTCAAAAGTAGTGTTCAAAATTCTTGTAGCCTGTTAAACAACATTGCCAAGTAATGGTGTTTAGATGTAGACCTTACCCCTGAACTACAGCTCACTCTGGTTCCCCGTCTGGGACACAGCAAAGGGGTCAAAATCTGCAAGAGTTGACAGCTAGTGGCCTCACATTTTACCTGACCTGCTAGTTTAGTTGCTACATCACAGTGGTTGGACAGTGTTGAGTCAATAATTTATAGTGGATTATGTCAGCCTCCACATGTACCATCATGAGACACCACTGTTGCAGCACTACCTTGGTGTCACATCAAGGTAGCATGTCTCAATTTAATATTCATCCGCCAACACTCATATATTCATCCAAACAGTACATTTTATAACTAAATTCATTATTCACACAGACTAGCAATTTCAGGTCACATCCTCACACCCCGCATGTAGTATTCAAACGCCAACTATAATACGTGCAGGATTACATTTACACATCTTCAGATTCACATGCACCTACTTCTGTATCATATTAAATCATTAACTTAAAATTTTACTTGATGTACCCCTAAGGTGACTTTTACAGCCCCAGACATGTACTTTCCCTCATTTTATATGTATATCTATTTATTTTGAGCACACAGTTGAATTCTCTGTCAAATGTTTTGAGAACTGCACAGAGGAAATGGAGAACTTTGTAAGTGAGATGGAGTTCTCCACCTACTGCAACTAGTAAGATATGGCTTACTGAACCGGAAGTAGGCTAATCCCGATCTATCCAAGGACCATCATTCATTCATCCTCCATTATGTTTCTTCTTTTTTGACAGAACACCAACAAATGGTATAATACCCTTATATGCTGTTCCAATAAATAATAAACTCTTGACCTTGAAATCATGTGTAAGTTCCTTTATGTCATCACAAGTGAATGTTAAGGTGATATTGTCTTAGTACATTTATGCATCCCATATGTTGAGGTGATATTTTTGTCTCCATAGCATGCAGAAAGAATAATGTTTAATTGAGAATTAATATGTGCTACATTTGCACCTTTGGTACCCATAGTCGCCCACTGGTAAAAGCGCCATCTGGAATTTATAAAATGGTATGACAAAGTGGAGTGGGCAATATCACATTGTCATTCTTTTCCACATTTACTACTCTACTATTGAAATATGCTTTTTAATCTGCATGAAATAATGAGCATATGCACTCAGGAGTTTTTTTCTTGCCTTTCCTTTTAAGCAAGTAGCCAAGGACAACCCATGTAAAAGTAGAGGCAGGGTCAAAGATTAAGGGCAACCTTAACCACTAGGTAGGCACAGGAAAAGGAGACTATCACAACCATAGAGCAGGAGCGAACATCCACCAGCAGCTAGGGTGCACCCACCTGGAGAGTCACTCACTGTTAGTATTTACAAACGTTTCAGTCCTCAAGTTATTTGCAGGACTGGAAAGGCTTGAAAACGGTGGAAAGCAGGGCAGTGGATAGGGGGCTCTTGCAGACAGTAGGCCACCCAAGACAGTTAGAAAATACATCCTAATTTCTGGGTTATTGGAGCACTTTTGAGGTGGAATCTGTAGATTTAGTAAAAAAGCCATTTTGATAGTGGAGCAGACATCTGGCAACAAGTTGCTGTGGTTCTACATTTTGTACTAGCTCACTCCTGACCATTCGTTCCTGCATCTTTGTTGCTTTCTCCCTTTATGATTCCTTGTGGTTAGAGATTTCACTAGTTACCCTCCTTTTATATTTGTTGTTGTTTTTGATACTGCTGGTATTCTCCCTACCTGTTTGATTCCTCAGCTTGTGACCTGCCAGTCTTCTGACATCCTGAGTGAGGTTGTATCCTTGTATCCCATCTGACAGGAGCTCGTGATCATGACATCCTTTTCCCTGTTTCCCCTTGTTTCCTCTGACTCACTTATCATTCACTCAAACATCCCTTTATGATTCCTTGTGGTTAGGGATTTTTACTGGTTACCCTCCTTTTATATTTGTTTTTTTGTTTTTTTACACTGCTGGTATTCTCCTACCTGTGTGATTCCTCAGCTTGTGACCTGCCAGTCTTCTGGCATCCTGAGTGAGGTTGTATCCTGGTATCCCCTCTGACAGAGCTCATGATCATGCCATCCACTATTATGACCAGTAGCTGACCAGTAACCTGCTGGGTTTTAACTTTCTGCATATTTCTTCTGACAAACTGTTGCCTTGGTAGCTAGTCCTGAGTCCCATGGAGTCCCTGGTATCCTCAGGATGAAGTCATTTGCATTCACCCCAATCGAGATGAATCCACTCAAAGTGTGACTCCAGTCATGTGTTTCTCTGTCACCCTTTTCCCTGTTTCCCCTTGTTCCCACTGACATACTTCTCATTCACTCAAACATCCCTATAAGAATTTAGGGATGGCAGTGGTTTTGATGAGACTGACAGTTACTACCTGATGCTCACTCCCAATCTAAGAGGCTTTGGGGGAAGGCTGTTGAAAGCACTGACGGACTAGCCACGTTGATACCTCATGCCAAGAGGATGCAGACAATGGGGCTTCTCATGACCAACAATAACTTACATCTGTTGTGTTCCAGGAGCAGGCCTTTTTTTCATCAGGGCTTGAAGCTACCCCATACACCAGTCAAGAAGCCACCACAACAATGGGGTATATAGCTGTAACACCATTGCCCCTCCTACTGTAAGAGTCCATGCAAAAGATCAGCAGTTGAGATTCTCCCTGACACACCTGAGCCCTCATGTATTGTCCCACCCTGTCTCTGAATATATATTGGCTGCTTTCCACGAGGCCATGAATCAGCTGATTGATGGTCCTCAAGTGATCTCTCAGAGCATTCAACAGGCGGTACAGAGGTGAAGGCACACCGAGAGTCTCATGCTGACCAGCATAGAGAGCTCTGCTGCTTCCTATTCTCGTGGACGGATGATATTGTCTCTCAACCCTCAACCGGTGTTGTTATGCCCCTCAGTATGTCTTACCCTTCTGTCCCTAAACCTACTTTAGTGTGCCCTCATTCTCATGTAGTGTCCAGTATCACCCCACAACCCTAAGTGCCAGCACCTGAGGAGGAGGTGCTAAATGTGGTCTGTGTCTCTGATGCTCAAGATAGGTAGGGACTTTGGGCCTGATCAAGAGTTAGGTGGGTGTTTAATGTCCATCAGGGTGTACTTTTCCCCATCGCTGTGACTGACATCCTGTTCACCAAATTGAGAGATGCCCATCAGTACCACGGACATATCTATACATTGCCAGGAATCACTTTCAAGGCAGTTCCTGTAAATGTTGAAAAAGCTTGATGGATGGCTCCGTCGAAGATGGCAGCTGGCCTACAAACCTTTCCAAAGTTTTATATTTTTCTAAAACAAGCTCCCAAAGTGGGAGTTTTTAAAAAAAAAATATAAAACTAATGGCCCCCACACTTAAGGAGTTTTCTAACATAGTGGGGGGGTAATTGTTTTATTTTGACTGTCTGACCTCCCATCTGAATAGGGTGATGGTATGTTGGTTTACATTCAATGGCCTGTGTTCTGTCAGAGGAGTATGTCATCAGTAGAGCTGGAGTCGGCTTTGTCGTCAACATACTTAAGGTCCACCTAGCGCTAAATCAGATGGGAGAGGAGATCGAGACTTTGGCGGAGAGGATACTCCATTGCCGTTGCGATGCAGTACCATCTCCGCCCAACTCTAAATCAGCCACTTTCTCACTCAAACCAAAGCAGCCAGACGGACACTTCTTTAGGTTGGGAATATACTATACATTTATTTCAACATTGAACTTTTGTATCAGAAAAATAATTTAGAATCGTTTAACTTTGTTTGGAACTATATACTTTGAACTATTTGAATTTTTGTTAACATTATCTCCATTTGACATTCTATAGACTCTTCTCTTGATGTTCCCATCATGTATTTTTAGTTTGTCACCCTCTCTCAAGCTTAATCTACCTCTGTGGGCTCATGTACTATAATTGTTCTTTCTCACCTCCTTTTCAAAGCCAGCTGAATTACACCCATATATCTATTTTATATATTTAAAAAAAAATGTAATTTAACCATTTTCTATACAACTCTAAAATGGTTGTAATGTTATTTTTTTCTGTGATTGCAGGAAAACATGTTGATATATGTGATTGTTACAAGAACTATAAGAACTCTAACACATTGCAATACATTATTTCATACACCCATTTCATGGCCAGGAACACAAGAGATGACATGCTGGTGAAAGGTAAATGCAAGTGATATTTATTAAATAGTAAATTTTAAAATGTTTCTTTTTACATAAAATGTTAGGGGAGGGGTGATGTTAAAAGTGGATGTGTGTTGTGTGAGGATGGGTAATGAGTGGTAGATAAATCATTTATGGGGGGTGTTGGTTATTGTTCATGCTTGGAGATTTGGGGAATGTGGGGGTGGGGGAGGCTTGGAAGGCTTCCGCATGTTCAGCCAATCAAAATGCACATCAGAATAGCTTGAAGTTGTAGAGTGAGAGCAGATGGGTTTGTAGTTGGTGCCGGTCGGCTTGTTGCCCTTGTTGACGGAGGGCATATGACTTGGCCCTATAGCTTGATACAGGGACCTGCTAGATTTGCCTGCATCATCTGTGTGGCAAGGTCTGATGCCTTGCATCCTACTCCCTCAACACATCGAAAGGTTCCTGGCAAAACGTCATCATATCTTGGCATTCTCAAAGTTACAGGCCTTTCTCTCAATCAACCTTGGGATCTGTCCCCAGTGTGTTTTGATGTTGCAGAGGGTCTCCCACAATTTGACATATATCACCCTGCACAAAAAGGCTGTTGCTGGAAAAACCAATCCTCCTAGAGGACAGGATTTGCTAATGCCAGTTCCCCTCTCCCGCTAAATACATGCTTGCCAAATACTGTTGGCAGGTTCCTCATTACATAGAGGGCTGACATATGAGGGGTTTTGGGAGCGAGATTGATGAATGAGTGAGACGTCTTCCTCATCAGAGGTTTCATCTTCCTCAGAAGACTGCAAGAAGGCTGAACTTGCACCACCATTGAAGAGTGAAGGAATCAAATAAAATTAGGTACCTGTAGGCTGGGGGCTGGATTTAGGAGAGTTCTGCATAGCTGGGACAAGCGCCTGTGGCTTTGTGACTATTGCCTGGGAGTTCCTCAGGAGGGAGGTTGCTGGCTGTTTAGGAGGTTTTTTTTTATGTTTTCCTGCGTTGGCCTACAATGCTCTCCTCCTCTTCAGCTGTTGAGGCAGCAGACAAGGCAGATTTGAAGGTGATAGCATTTTGTCTGAGATTAAACGCTGCCCTCTACTTGTGGATGGTATGGCATCATCGTCAGGATCTTGGTCCAAAGGAGGTAAAAGAAATGGTAATCTATTTAATATACTTGACATTACAGATTGTGAACATGCCAAAAAAAGACATGTTGTAGACTATTTCAAAGTAACAGAAAACACTTTAGCATAGATTAATGACACATTATAATTTTAAACATTGTTGGTCCTAGGTTAACATGTGCCATACAAAAGAAATATAATAATGTATCACCTGCCGTGATGCTTCTTTTGTGGACAAACCCCTAGATGTCAGATGCTGCTGAACCTGCCCTGGTAGAAGGTCGTTGACATGAGTCCTTAGATCCAGCATCTGATGAAAAAAGTAAAGATCCATTTCAGAATTGTGACAGTGGCATGGGAAAGAACTGTGATAGGTGACACAGCTGGTATCAAGGATGAAAAAGGTTACATGCATGTAAAGTTTTTAATTTCAGACGTAGAAATTGGTCAGTGGACAGACATTTGTTGAAAATGAGAAAGGTTTAAAAACACCTACAAATGCATGGACATGGTACTACACGTACTGTGGACACAGACGTACTCAACTGACGAGTGCGAGAGGGCCAAATTACTGCTTGCAGAATGTCCCAGATGCTACTTGATGTGTGGGATATAGAGTGGAACCTGGGGAAATTGTATCACAAAGCTTAGAGCAGAAATACTCAAAGTACAGCCCGAGGGACGCATGCGGCCCTCTTGACCTTTAATTGCAGCCCTCTTGTGAACAGCAGTACTGGGCTGCTGTTCACTTGACAGAGCAGGAACATTGAGAGAGCTGTGAAATGGGCATCATTTATTTACACGTTAACTAAAGTAACTGTAAAGAAGCAAATAAGGTGTCCTAGAAAACCTATCTTTAGGAACACATTTAGTTTTAAAGATATCTTGAGCTTAACATGTAAAAACATGATAAACTCTCTGCAAACTTCAAAAAAGTGAATTTTATTAACATGCATGAGCATTTTACCTTACCAGATCAGATGACATGACTGCATTGAGAGGCATTTATTAGAAGTGATAGTTTTCAAACATGATCTTAGAAACATTCATGAAGATTAGTATAAATCCTTTATGCTCTAAAGAGCGGGGTACAGGTGAGTGGAATGTGTGAGATGTGTGCCTATCTGTGATAGGTAAGGAAAGTGAGACATGAATGAGGAGTTGTAATGTAGTGCAAAGACGGAGAGGTTAGATTCTCACTAGGGATGTGTGAAATTCACATCATTTGATTTAGCTTAATTACATTAAAAAGGTATGAAAAACACAATTGCCATGAACAACGCCCACTCACGTTCTGGTTGTTCCCACGTCTTATGACATATTTTTACTGGGAACTGCAGAGTAATTATGTGACTGGTATAATGGGGTTCTCCAAATCACCCAAATTATGCTGGCGTAATTTAAATTTCACCCAGGCCTAAATCTTACCTGGCTAACCATCCTCACTAGGGTGGAGACAGCACGTTCATCGAGGAAAACCTCTCCTTCACACGTCTCCTTTGTATTTTTGAGATCTCCCAAGGTGCATTTTCGACTCTAAAGAATACAAATAATAATAGGTGGCTTTATAAAGTGGTTTTGTATTTTACTGGAATTTATGAATGGGGAATTTTTGGCTATATGAACTTTAATGACAATTGCAGATTTGGTGGTAGTGAGTGTAATTGCAGGAGCTTGTAATTACTATACACACAGATATCATCAGAAATAATATAACTAATGACATCACTCATAACCACTTATCACATGACCATTGACATCATTAATGACATCACAGAAGTCTGTTTGGCGCCAACCCTGTTGCTGTATCTTTCCATTACAAGAACATTTACAAATAGACAGTGATAAAACTACAGTTAATATTTATGAAAATATGTATTGCTATTGAGTTTAGTTGAAGCAGTCTTTTTTCTTTTTATTCACTGATGTTCTTAAAAATTTGATCTGTGAGATCACTAATGTGTCAGGTATAATCAAATCCAAATCATTGATAACACAACGGAAGGCATCAATGATTGCTCTTTTTCTCATCTGTGCAAACAGTGGAAATACAGATCATTCTATATGTACACACTGTGATATTATCTTTAAAGTGGTAAGTACAGCTGTAGCTATTCTCTCACTCCCCAAAACACATAGGAGCAGATTTACAAGAACTGACGCATCTCTGCATATTAGCAGAGATGCGTCAGTTAATTTGCGTCACGCAAAAAAACCCTTGCGCCACCATGGATGCGTCTCATTTCCAATGCGGCGCACCACGGCGCAAGGATTGACAGATGCGTGACGCATCTATTGGCGTAAAGGCAACGCATTGCTGGAGTCGTGTCACAAGCACGACGCAACTCCAGCAATGCTTCGGAATGCCTATTTCTATTATGCTGTGTCACTCCTTACGCCTGCTTCAACCAGGTGCAAGGTTTTGATGCGGTGGCGTCGTAAAAGTGACTCAGTGAAATCTTGTAGATTTCACTGCGTCACTTTAACCAGGCTTTCTTGCATCGGAACGCCCACCCTGCATACATTATACCTGACGCAGGTATAATATGACGCAGGGCTTTACAACGTGACGCATCTCCGTAGATGCGTCACGTTGTAAATGTGTCGCAACGTGGCGCATTGTTTACAATGCCGCTGCGTCACAAAAGTGATGCAACGGCGGCGGAAAAGTGTGGCAAGGGGTTTGTAAATCTGCCCCATAATACGTATGTGCGGCGCCGCAGCCTGCACCATGTTTGAAGCATGTTTCAAACCTCATGCAGGTCAGCCAACATCTCCCACATAGATCTGACCAGTCCAACTTTCTTCCAATTATACACTGCCCAAAGGACGCCCAGGAACTGATGAAAACTAGAACACAGTTAGGTGTATGAAGCACTATAAAAAAGCTCCAACTGCAATTCAGTGCAATACTGCGGTCTTTAAACTACAATTGATGTCTATATAGAGATGTAATGTTTGTGAGTGTAAGCTTATCTTCTCTAAATGTTATTTACAAAGATATACAGTTATTGATAGAAATGTATCCCTGTTACAATGGCATTTTAAGTAGAGATGTCATCAACCCATGTGTGTGAGGTCATGAGTGCTACATCTGGTGGAGTTATGTTGGTCTTCCTCTGCGTTAGTGAGGAATTTCCGTATTTTTTAGGTTCATGATCCTAACCATAACACTCTCAACTTTTATATAGCGGAACACAAAAAGACATTTATTATATAATTTGGCAGACACACATGATCATCAGTTCAATTAAATGAAAAATGAAAGAATTATATAATCAGATGATGGGTAATGAAGAGCTTTTGATATTTGTATATGAAATGTATGAAAGGATGAACAATTTGGAAAAGGCCAGTTATTTTGAGAAAAGGGCAGAAGTTGCAAATCAAGATTGCACAAATTCGTAATCGTGAGAATGGAGAACAGATAACTACGATCAGACTGATATACCAGACAGCTCAAAACTATGAGGAGTATAAGCAAATAAAGATAAGATATATACAGTTATAAAATGGATTGATTGTCTGAGCTTCTAAGATACAGCCCACAGGCTTCTGCTTATTTATGTACTTTACTGCCTGTGGTACAAAGACCATTCTACATTACAAATTATCCAATACACACAGTAAAATAGCATTTTGCTTCTGATATCCCAGGTTAAAAATTCTGCTATACTTAACAATACAGAAACTAAAACTTTGTTAATCAACACAAATCATACTTACAAAAGCAAATACACAATAAGATAAACCCAATTTTGTATTAATTGATATCTTCAATACACATTGTATCTTTACTCATCACCTGATCAAGAAAGCTTGGTAGTAGTTTTCCTAAATACATGAGTTTGGTTTCAGCTAAATTTATTGCTACGTTTTTCATCATATGGTACCCATTTATTGAATTAAATAACTGTTGCATACCAAATGCGGGTAGAATCCAACAAAGTTAAGTAATCAGCACCTGAAGGCATAGAAATCGATGCCCACTCCCTTAGTAGTACAACTGTGCACTGCTTATAAGGAAATTGTTGGTCAGATATGTATACATCAAACAAACTAGGGGCTTTTGTACAACATTGTTTAAGGGCTTTTGAACTAGAAACGATTTTCAATAAGGCATATTCACTATTAAACTGCATATGTACTCAAATCTGGCCTTAGAACCTTTGTAGTAGTACCAGAATATTGTGAATAAAATCATAGCTAATCAAATTTCTTCACAATCTAGAATTTTATAAAATGCACAGCTGTAGTACCAAGCCTAGGTCTAAAGCTCATGGTTGTCAAATGAATAATATAACTTGTGATTAATAACATATTTTACAAACAAAGTAACTCAAAGTATCATGATCATGATCATTTCTACTGTCTTTTTGAACTAATTTACTATCCTCATCAAGTACTTTGGTTATTATTTTGTTCCTTAAGTCTAGTCTTATTAAAGCCTGTGGTGTACTCTTATGAATTCAAAATAAGATCTTCTGGAAATCAGTTCTACAACCCCAAATTCTTGAATGTTAGAATCAACACTGTTGCGAGCCTTATTTTGAGCTTGCCTGATGTGAAACTCCATCAAAATGTGGCAGATATCTCGTCCTCTACATTATAAGTGTCATAGGCTATAATGTCCTTCCAATACAGTCTGTGTTTGATCTCAATCTGCCAAACTCTAAATAAGGCCCGAAGTGTTGAACTGAGCAGGTAGCCTTTGCCCAAAAATAAAAATAAAGTTTTAACTCAAAAGTAGAGTTTAGAAGTAGTTGACTTATTTTGATCTGCCACTTAGTCTACTAAATTAAACCATTTGTGATATACAAAGTAGGAAAGTAATTAACAATCTTAAGAACAATAAATCACAGGACAGGAATAGATTGAGCTCAGAAACATATAATAACTGTCCAACTCCTTCCAAGCCACTCATATTTATGCAAAAGGAAGGTGTAAACCTAGAAAACTGGCAAAAGCATGAATTTCCCATAGAGAACAATGATCCAAAACAGCAACTGTGAGGGGATTCCCAACTGAATGCTACCCAAAAATGAACTTACCTTGACATTATCTCATTCAATGTTCTAGTCGATACTCCATAAAAAGATTTTGTGGCTAACAAACCAAGTGTGACCCTACTCAGGGATGTTTGAGGCTCATCGTCTCAAATTTAAGGTTTGAAAACATGGCGGGAAAATGGCGCATTTTTCATCACAAGTACAATAAAAGTGAGCTAAAAGCATATTTTCAGATCTATGTGATTAACGATATGCATTCTCTTCATCAATAAATTACTTGCTGAAGAATGGAACTAATGTTATCTATCCAGAGATTGCACTTAATCCTGCTCTATCTGTATTTGCTTGAAAAGGCTTCTAATGGGCTAGTCCCAAAATATGACCTAATATGGAAGTAGTGTATCTCTGGGATCCAAATAGAATGTCTTTACTAGTTAGCTCACTTTCTATATGTCATGGTATAGCAGATATTAGAAGAAACTGCCCCACAATCACCTCTGCCAATTTTATACAACTTCAAAGATTCTACCCCTTTACCCCATTAGGCAATTGTGAAGTGTTCACTTTAGGGTTGCCTTGACAAGGATCAGGGCCTAAATAATTCCCAAACAACTCACGCACACCACTTTCACTTGTCAGCATAAATTTGTCAGGTATATCCTATCCCATTTTTGCGTAAAGGCAGCCTGCACAAGGATGACAAAAATATAAACTGGATCCAGAGTGGTGCCCCAATTGTGTGGCTCTAATGTGTCCTGTCCATCAACATTGACACCATTATCACATCCCGCCATGGCTTGGCTGTGTGATTCTCTGTTATGCAGTGCAATAACTCACAGACCAAGCATGGAGATGTTCCATGTGGTAAAGACTCATAGCCTTAGCACTCACTTTTCACGTCTCCTCTTTTGAGTTATTGTAGCATTTATATGGCAGTTGTCCATCCAGATTTATCTGAAAGTGGACAGCTGGACGATTTAATATAAAGTACTTAACAGCCATTTAAGCCTGGGCAACAAACAACTACCTACATCCTACAACATACATCCTAATATAGGGAAGACCAAAATTATATTTTGAGGTACCACAAAGGTGAAGGAAAATTAATATTTTAAAGTTGATCTGATTCCATGTACTCCTCCAACATTGGTTTTATTTTATGATTAAAAATGGAGGAATCTGTTGAAAGGAACACTCCTCTCTTAAGGAACAAGCAAGGACTATAATTTAGCCAGCTTCTTGTGTGCTAAAAAATAACTATATTTTGATTTGTCTACCTACAATAGATTGTGCTACTCTCATGGGAGTAGACAACAACTCCCTTATAGCTTTCTTCACTACTTTCTATGTATTACTGCAGACACAGCTGATTCATAATGTGCAATTGCAACAAAAGGCTACAGTATGAAGAGTCAGTGGTTTGATGTGGAGACACCATGGTTCAGAATTACAGGATTATTTGCATTATGTGCATGTGGAAGCAATTTCACCTGGGTTGCTTGGTACACAAGGCTACGCTACGTGCATATGGGGGCTTCAAGATCAGATCTAGCTCCTCACTTTATTCTAAAAACTGATTGCTTCTTTTATCCATCAGATAACAGGAGAAGTAAATATTAGGACCTGGCACCCTTATTAAATCCCTTCCCCTGCCATTGGTATTAGAAAATAATCAAGGCTTGTTTGTATAGGGCATGTCTAGTCTAGGGAAACCCTTTGAGTGAGAAAGTACAGGTATGTAGGTTTTAAGCGCCAAGAGGTGGATGTTACAGTAGTGATATGCTACTCTAGTAGAATAATTAATTCATTCATTAATTCACTCTGTGCTCTATTCTTCAGACTGCCTACCACAAAGTAAAGTGACCACTCAAACTATGGAACTCCCTATCACAATCATTCAGTAAATACCCCTACTCTAAACATATCGAAAGAGAATCCCAAAGTTTGCCTGGAAAGAATCAATAAAATAAATGCTATATATTAAAAGAATTGCATGACTGCTGCTGACATAAGACAAGCAGCCTCTCCTTATTTATCAAGCATTAGCTAAGAAATCATGATTCACTGTTTCCTATCTTTCATGTATATGACATGAGAATCAAATCTGTTAACTGTCTTCGAATATCCACAGTGGCCCCAACCACCTTGTTACACTTATGTATCAAATCCCATATTGCCTGGAGGCATGATTACCACTCTATCCTGACCAGGTGTTGCTGCAAATTATTACTTCCACTTTGTCCGGTGTTACTAATAGCCCTGCTTCTACAAATGTTTGCTGCTCTCTTTCCTGAAGTGTACAATTGCTGTAAAACCAGTTTTGCACAGGGATCCGAAGCCCAAGAGGTCTGTTCCACACTATACAAAACTATGTAAATAATTAAGTAAGTAAATAAATAAATACCTGCATTGATCCCATATTTAATATTTGCAATACGTTTATTGCAGAGTGCATAATTATGTACATTCGAAAAAGAAATATGCTCTTTTTAAGAATCAGCGCTGAGATGAAAGCAAATTGCACAGCAGAGTAAGGGCACAAAGAGCCAAATTAATAGCAGTTAATGCCCTTTTCTGTGCCAAGGGGCAATTTTGTTTTACAGAAAGACCAAGGTTGTGCTTTAATGGCCCTTCTTTATAGTGGCATTTCTAGAAGTAATTTTTAGGTTGGATGTACAGTGAGTCACGAATAAACTATTGGAGCCACCTACAACAGGATATCGTTAAGAGTGTGGAACAGCATGTGCCTGTGTGTATACACACACATTTATAGATATATATAAACCCACACATTCACATACATTAATTGCTTCAAACAATCGTTGGTTTGCAGTGAAGTGTACTTGGACATATTAATGTGTGCAATGCGTTAGGCAAGATGTGGTTTCTTTTCATGGTCTGGCTTGACAGCGCAGCTGTCGCCAGACAATTATGTGAGCATTAATAGAGAAGGGCTTTGGCTCCTCCCACATGTTGCTAGCAGGAGTACATGTTTTGATTGGGCAGAAGTTGTGTGCTTCCACAGAAAAGTACTTGCCCTCCACACAGCTGTGATCATTTTATCTATCCAGCAGCCTAAAATTGAACTTTCAGGGTTACATGTATTATTTTGTAATGTTATTAAAGTGTCTTAGATAACAAGATAATTTATGTTGTCTTTTTCTGGCAGGATGGGAGGAGGGCAGTCATTACCCTACATGTATTTTTGGGTCTGGCTTGACAGAGCAACTGTAACCTTACCTTTTAACCTACATCAATATTATTCTACAGTTATTTGCTTCCACACAAATACATATTCATTCCCATGCTATTTACTTGTAATACTTTGCATTGCCGTACAACATTCTTGGAAAGCCAGACCTATTAGCATTGCTAATGCTTGTTTACTGTGTCCCTTTACAACACCTATGGTGGTGGGGCTCAAATTGGGGGCACGATTACTAGAATTGGGGCACGGATCCCATCTGCCCCCCCACCAATGCTTCTGTAACACATATTTTATTTTGGATTTTATTTGTAGCACCAGAAATCATTTTGATAAAAATATTGTTAAAGATGGCTTTGTATGGATTTGATAGTTTACATAGACCGACGTGGATAAAAGTGGTATGTAATTAAATTGCCATTGTGTGGCATTAACAACATATATGAACATTAACTTGTTACATATCAAATATAATGCACAAACAAAAGACACCCATTAGTTAGAAATAGATTTACATGGTTATTACCAACATAACGGCAAGCGGGCAAGTGATTTTGCCCATGCTTATGCTGCATTTGCACACAAGTTAAAAGCCACTTAAGAATGTGCAGTCCCCTCAAGAGAGGGCACATATCTATCATGCCCCACTCCATGCACTTTGTGAGAAGGTACAGTGATCCAACCTGAAAAGACCCTGACACTGTACCAGAATCCAAGCTGCCAGCATTTTCATAGGTTTGTCCTGCACCCTGGCCCTACAGGCCATCTACAAGTGTGAGTGCAGTGTATAGTTGCATCTAAATTTGTTGCGGCCATCCAGTTCTACCTCAAGGGTCAGATGAGGCCACGTGCTCACTAAAGCAGAACCATGGATGAAGTGCTATTCCCACATTTCTGAGTTGCTCTATCTTCTGCATTTGATAACTTTTTTGATAATAGCATGTGCTAAAGTTTAATAGGCCAGATATACCTAGGAGCGGCCCGTGCAGGTAAGAGCAGTGGGGCAGTAGGGCCGGGTGGGTGAGGGGATTTTGACAGATGACAACGAGGGAAAATTAATTAATTATTTAATTTCCCCTCGTGGTTGTCTGTCGAATCCCCCTCAACCCGGTCCCACCGCCCCACCACTCTTACCTGCACTGGCCGCTCCTGGATATACCCTATCTTTAGCTGCGGCACCTGAATGTGCACTAAGATGCAAAGCTCTGCTGGCCAACCCTTGTTACTCTGGCTCCACGTTCTTCCACATGCAGTGTTAAATGTGCTTTCAGAAGTTGCCAGTCTGAGTCCCTGATATTGCTTTGTCTGAAATCTCAGGCTTGTCATTCTTCTAATTAGGGACCATAGAGGGCGTGGTGATGTGCTTGTCACTGCATTCCACATTCTAGATCCTTTCTCTTAGGAATGTGGAATGTAGTGTGAAGGGCTTGCCTGTCGAGATTCTGTATCTGGAAGTTGCTGCCTGAGGCTGGAGAACTGTGGGTAATAAATCTACAACTTCATGTTCAATCTACTGCATTGTGTATCCTTACATTATTACCACAATTTTGGCGAAAATTGGCCACAGTAACAAAGCCGCAAGGGCTATGTGCCTTCACAGTGCTGTGTGGGAGCTGTTACAGAAGAAGCATCTCACTCCGATGCGTTAGCTGTCTTGGATGACAGCTACATTGGAATCAATTCAGGCCACTACAGACGTGTTGTGTGGGGCCCACGCGAACTGCCCAATTTTGAAGGGTTAAGTGTGATAGTATTTCGGGCCTTGGCGCTAGCGCAAAACTGTGTATCTGTCCGCTTGTCATCTGACCAGCCGAGCTCCCAGCACGAGAAAGGCCCAGCGCAATTCTCGACATGCGTGCCGAACATTCTCCTGTTGTCAGTGCAAGCCTTTTACCCTGAGACTTTACGTCACAATCCGCTCACCTGCAGTAGTGTTCATTCTGTTCCTGGTTCCTGTCTTCTTTCATCCTGACAGTGGGTGCCTGTGAGCGCATGTTCATGCAGCTTCACGTTGAGGACGTTGTCGATCATTTTCGATCAGGAAACGGATGAGGTTAATCAAACTTCACAGGCCTCAATGTGCAAAGTTCTGTGCATACAAAAACAGGAAGAGATGCACGCACAATTCAAGGGTGCATCTACAAAGTACATACTGTGATCCGCACACACTGTTACAGAGTATCACACGTAGGGAAACTGGAAGAGATGTGCGCACAAGTTAAGGGCGCATCTACAAAGCGCATACTGTGATACACAGACACTGTTACAGCATATCACAAGTCTCTACAAGTTAATATATATAAAAATTATACATATTTGGTGGTACACATTTTGAGAGTGGAACAGTGGAAAACAGAATATTCACCTCACTGTATTGCATCCAATTCGACTGTTTCTCCAGAAGTGACGGTATCCAGAGCATGTTACAGTCTGTGACACGCTCACAAATGACTGCTGTAATAATCAATATTGCAATATAAACTTGTTGAAAGAATTTTATTTCACCCTACTATACATGTATTTAGTTAGGTTATTTATTGCCTTGGGTTATTTTAACAGTGTGTAACTATGCAAAATATTAACACAGCTCCACCTTTCTTACAGACACCAGGTGATCCACCCATTTCTTGGTGTAATTGGTATAGGGTGTTCACAAAATATCTTGGAGCCATTGGTGGCAACAGATACTGTCCAGAACGTAAGAGATTTGTGCTGGAGCACAATTTAAGGTTCGAAGTTCAGTCCATATATGACCATCTGCCACCTTATGAATTACCTGACGGTAAAGAAGATGACATAGACGAATATCAATTGGCGGTGAGGAAATCAGAAAAACAGTTTGACGTCCAACCTAGCCTGATTGTGAATAGACATAAGTTTTTCACTCGGGAACAACACCAAGATGAATCTATCGACAGTTATTATGTCTCAGCTTTACACACATTTGCAGAACAGTGTGAATGTGAGAATTTCACTTCCCAACTTATTTGTGACCAGATAGTCATACGTTGTTGGGACAAAAAGATCCAGGAGAAGTTATTGACCTTAAAAATACCCAACGCTGATTGAAAGTATAGATATTGTAAAAAGCATAGAGATGTCTAGCAAGTCTTGTAAAGAGCAGTGTAGTGCGGGAGTAGTAAAAGAAAGTTCCAACAATAATCTAAAAGAACAAGCCAAAAGGTTTATTTAAAAAAAGGAGGGAAAAGAAGGATTTTTGTTTAAAAAGAATGTTTGTTTCAAGTGTGATTATCCAAGGCATGGATCTAATGCTTGTCCCTGTCCGGTCAAACATGTAAAATGTAGAACCTGTGGTAAACTAGGACACTTTGCAAAAGTCTGCCAGTCTGTCAAGAATAAGGGTAAAGTCAATGCGGTCCACGTCAGAGAGAATAGAGAAATTTCAGAGGGTGAACAAAGTGTGGATGGATAACTGGTTTTGGTGGTACAGGGTGGAGAATCCAATTGCGTAGACCCATTTGAAGACATCAGTGTAGATGGTAAAGTTTTGAATTTACTCATAGATTCTGCCAGAATGACGATGATCACTGATGAACTATTTCATAAGACATGGGGAGAAAGTAAGGAGCTTTCTCCTGACAGAAATCCGGTGACTTACGATCAGAGGAAAATTGAACTCACTGGGGTTTTTGAATGTCCTATGCAGTTTAAGGCAAAAGTTATTTTCGGACAGGTATTTGTGGCCAGGAAGGGTCAAAATATTCTCAGGTGGTACCGTCAAGGTCTATTCAGAATGACATTAAGGCTGGGGAGGAAGATGCAGGTTTCTTTAGTCACAGATGGAATACCCAATGGTCAGGAAAATAGGGACAAACATCTAGACAATCTTAGACAAAACTGTATAAAGATGTATTTAGTGATAAACTAGGGAAGATTTCAAGTTTTAAACACAAGTAAATGAGGAAACAACATATAAATCAATAAGCATAGTCTATATACATATAGGATAAGAGAACAGTAAGCTCGTAAAACAGAAATCTGATGATCTATTCAAGAAATGTGTTCATAGATAAAAGTATGACTTTTTTCTTAAAGGATGTAGTAGAAGGGATCAATCTTATTTCAGGGGGAGAGAGTTCCAGATTTGAGGGGCAATGCCAGAAAAAGCTCTGTTGTAGGGTTTCTTCCTGACGAACTGCTGTGGATTTAGCAGTAAGGTGCTGTTGCTTCTAGAGGATCTTGAGCCTCCAGACAGTTCAAGCTTGTTGGCGAGATAACTTGAGGTGGTGAAGTGTAGAGCTTTGTGTGTCATACATGCAATTTTTAGTTGAATTCTTGCTTCATCAGGGAGCCAGTTAGGGGCTTTCAGGTCATGGGAGATGGGATTGTACCTTTTTGATCCAGTGATGAGTCTTGCAGCAGAGTTAAGTGAGGCCCTTAACTGGGCTGTTGTGGATCTGGGCAGGCCTGAGAGGGTTGCGCTTTCATACTCCAGTCTGGGAATCACAAATGCTTGCACGGAAGACTTGAAGTTGTTTTGAGGGAGGAAGGGTTTTAGTTTCCTTAGTTTGCTCATTTGGAGGTTTACTCCTTTAGTGGTGGCACTAATATGCTCCTGCATATTAAGGTTTTTGCCAAGGGTTATTCCTAGCGATCTTGCTGACTCAATAATTTGTGGCGTGCAATTGAATGCTGTTAGTTGCTTCATCCAATCATTAATAGTGTGTATCTGATTGAGTGGGGCGATTAGGAGGAATTTTGTTTTTTGAGTATTAAGTTTGAGGGGGTGGCCTGACAGCCAATTTGGGGTATTTTGAAGAATAGGATTGAGGGATCGAATTTCTTCAGGGGAGGAGATTTTCAAGTACAGTTGGATATCATCAGCGTACAGATGATAGTGAATGTTAGATGACCGTAGGATTTCTGTTAGTGGCTCCATGAATAGGTTGAAGATCATGGGTGAGAGGGAGTAGCCTTGTGGGACACCAAATTTGACAGAAGCAATCTTAGAGAGGGATTGATTTACCTTGACTTTTTGCGTTCTGTTTTGAAGAAATGAGGTGAACCAATTTAAGACAGACCCTGTTATTCCCATCCTGTGCTCTAGTAAGTTAAGTAGGTAGTAATGCTTAACCGTACTGAAAGCTGAGGAAAGGCTCAAGAGGATTAATAGGCATTATTCCTGTTGATCCAACATTTTTAGAGCATCGTCCACTATATGTGTCAATAAATCAGGGAATTGTAAGCGCACTACTCACCTGTGAGGGTCTCAAGGCGCTGGGAGGGGGTAGGTAGCTCCACTCAGTTGAAGAGCCAGGTCTTGAGTGTCTTCTTGAAGATGTCCAGGGAGGGGGCGCGTCTGATGTCGATCTGGAGTTCGTTCCAGGCTTTGGCCGCCATGTAGGAGAAGGCTCTGCCAGCTGTTCTGGCTCTTCGGGGTGGGGTTTCGGCGAGGGTGAGGTCGGTGGATCGGAGGTTTCTTTTGGGTGCGTGGAAGGAGATTCTCTCGTTGAGGTATTGGGGGTCCGGTGCTGTGGAGGCATTTGTAGGGGTGGGTGAGTATCTTGAAAGTGACTCTCTTCTTGATGGGGAGCCAGTGGAGGTTACGCAGGTGTTGGGTGATGTGTTTGTGTCGAGGGATGCCGAGGACGAGTCTGGCTGCGGTGTTCTGTATGGTCTGGAGTTTGCGGAGCAGGGATTTGTTGATTCCTGCGTAGAGGGCATTTCCGTTGTCCAGTCTGCTGGTTATGAGTGCGTGGGTGACGGTCTTCCTTGATTTCGGGGGATCCATTTGAAGGTCTTTGGGAGGATGCGGAGGTTGTTGAAGCAGCTGGAGGCGACGGCATTGACCTGTTGGGTCATGGAGAGGGAGGAGTCCAGTATGATGCTGAGGTTTCTGGGGTGGGTGGGCTGCCGAGTGCGGGGGGCCACCAGGTGTTGTCCCATGCAGAGGGGGCGGGACCGAGGATGAAGACCTCTGTCTTCTCCGAGTTGAGCTTCAGGCAGCTGCTGCTCATCCAGGATGCGACGTCCTTCATTCCTTCCTGGAGGTTGAGTCTGGTTGTGACGGGGCCCTTGGTGAGGGAGAGGTTGAGCTGGGTGTCATCGGCATAGGATACTATGCTGAGTCTGTGCTGTCTGACGATGGCGGCGAGGGGGGCCATGTAGATGTTGAAGAGCCTGGGGCTGAGCGACGATCCCTGGGGTACTCCACAGTTGCTTTCGGTGGGTTCGGAGAGGAAAGGTGGCAGTCTGATTCTTTGGGTTCTGCCGGTGAGGAAGGAGTAGTATGCTGGCGTCGTGGAGTCTGGCAGTGAGTGTGCGGTGGGAGACGGTGTCGAACGCTGCAGAGAGGTCGAGTAGGATCAGGGCCGCGGTGTGTCCTTGGTCAAGGAGGGTGCGGATGTCATCTGTGGCGGCAAGTAGAGCGGTCTCGGTGCTGAGGTTGCTGCGGAATCCAATTGGGAGGGGTCGAGGATGGAGCTTTCTTCGATGAATTTTGTTAGCTGGGTTTTGACGATCTTCTCGGTGACTTTGGCCGCGAAGGGGAGGAGGGAGATGGGTCAGAAGTTTTTGAGGTCTGTGGGGTCTGCTGAGGGCTCCTTGAGGAGGGGTCTGACTTCTGCACATTTCCAGTCGTTGGGGAAGGTGCCGGTCTTGAAGGTGCTGTTGATGGTGCGTCGTAGTTCTGGAGCGATGGCGGCTCTGTGGTAGATGTGCGGCGGACAGGGGTCCGTGGGGGCCCCTGAGTGGATGCCTTTCATGGTCGAGATGGTGTCTTCGGTGGTGACTGGGGTCCAGGAGGAGATGGTAGGCTGGCTGGCGTTGCTGGAGAGGGAGGTGGTTTCGGGGTCAGGTGTCTGGTCGGTGAAGTGGTCGTAGAGGCCCTTGATTTTCATGTGGAAGTAGGATCCGAGCTTGTTGCAGAGGTCCTGGGAGGGGGTAATGTCCATGGTTTCGCTGGGGGGTTTGGTGAATTCCTGGATGATGCTGAAAAGCTCCTTGGAGTTGCTGGAGAGGATCTTGTTTTGGATGAAGGTCCTTTTGGTGGATCTGATGCGTTGGTGGTATTCCGTCATGGCGTTCTTGTAGGTGGTGCGATCTTCAGACGTTTTGCTGTTTCTCCAGTTCTTCTCGAGACGTCTGGAGGTGCATCTGGATTCTTGGAGGTCGGTGGTGAACCAGGTGGCCTTCCTGGGGCGCTGTCTGTCGGGGTTGCGTAGGGGTGCGAGCTCGTCTGCGCAGATGGAGATCCATCTGTGGAGTTCTTTGGCTGCGAGGTTGGCGTCAGTCGGGGTGGTGGGGGCGTGGCGGTTGAGGGCGGAGTTGAGTTGGTCCTCAGTGATTTTGCTCCAGTTCCTTCTTGGAGGGCGCGGTGCAGGTTTGGGGGCGGTGGGTTTGTTGAAGTTGAAGTGTACGCTGTGGTGGTCCGTATAGGGGGGTTGTGTGGTGTGGCTGAAGTGGGTGCTGTTACCACCTGGGAAGATGGGGTCGAGGGTG
This sequence comes from Calotriton arnoldi, assembly GCA_963921515.1. NCBI lineage: Eukaryota > Metazoa > Chordata > Amphibia > Caudata > Salamandridae > Calotriton > Calotriton arnoldi. The sequence goes on along the minus strand of CAWUFW010008476.1, from coordinate 572,964 downwards.
TGTCCTGCTTTGTGGGTGGGCGTGGTGAAGAGCTGTTTCAAGCCGATGTTGGCGGGGTTGTCCAGGAGGGTGGTGGAGTTGGGGTCGGTGGGGTTTTTGAGGTGGAAGTTTAGGTCTCCGTCTATGTGTCAGGGCCAATTGAGTGCTATGCCCAGAGCGGAAACCAGATTGGTGACGGTCAAAGAGGCAGAATTGCTCAATGTGGTTACAGAGTTGGACGTGAACACATTTTTCAAGTAGCTTCACCAGCATCTGGATGATGGAAATGGGGGGAAAGTTGTTAACGTTGGTTGGATTTTCCCTTGTTGTTTTTAAGATGGGGGTGACCTGTCTGGATTTTAGGCAGTCTGTGATTTTGCCCTGTTGTGATGCATTTACAATCTAAGTCCAGAGTGGGAGTATGGACATTTTGATGTCGTTGAAGAGGATGGAGGGAGTGACATTCCAAGATGATATTCTTGTGGTGAGTGATGATTCTGTCAGCCATGACAAACTGATGCACACTGTGTGAAAATGGTTACTGAAGTTTGGAATAGTGGCGAATGTGAACAAATGCGAATTTGCAAAAGAGAACATCGAATATTTGGGCCATGTTATATTAGAAAGGGGTGTTGAACCAAGTCAGGGATTTATGGATGCAATCACAAAGGCTCCTAAGCCCAATAGCAAGGAACAGGTGGCAACGTTCCTTGGTTTTGTGAGTTCTACTCAAATTTCATAAGACATTTTTCAGCTAAGACTGCAAATTTGCGGTAATATGGAGTGATGCTTGCCAGGTTGAGTTGTGTTACTTAAAAATGATATTGGAACTGCAGGAGTGTTGGCACATTTTGATACCACAAAAGTGTGTATTGTTACAGTAGATGCGAGTAACGAGGGGTGAGGAGCCACACAGGCTCAAAAGAATAGAACTGGAATTGAGGTAACTGTCTTTGAAAGAGAATGAAAAAGTTTTCTCTGTGAAAAAAAAAGAATTATTATCCAGTTGCTGGGCAGTGGAACATTTTAAATGTTTCATCTTGGGAAGGATTTACCCTCAAGACAGACCATAAACCATTGATGAATACACTTAGTGGGTCTGTCACTAGGGACCATACCCCTTGGTTGGCTAAACTAAGTTCCAAGTTGTTGCAGTATGACTTTGGCACTGAATATATCCCTGGTGGTTAAACTTCAGAGCAGATTACTTATCTTGCTCTCCGATCGATGGTGAAGACAAATCTGTGGATTGGGAGGAAGAAGAATGTTTAATAGTCTCTATAGATGTATGTGAAGAAAATGCTTTTACGGAGGATAAGTGGAATTCCAGAATGCCAGAGGATGAGGATCTGGTACGTGTAAAAAAATATGTTACAGAGGGATGGTCAAAGGAGAGGGTTTTGCCAGTATGGATGTAAGCCTATGTCAAAGTAGCGGATAGGTTGTCTGTTGAGAGAAATGGGATGTTGATGAGAAATGACAAATTTATTCCCCCACTGGGTTAAGGGATAAGACAATTTTGAGTGGACATCTTGGACAGACCATCACCAAAAGAAAAATCTGAGAAAATTATTGGTGGCCGATTATGGACACAGAAATCGTTGCAAAGGTTAGAACATGTGTCATATGAGCTAACAGTAACAAACAAAGGGATTAAGACAGAAATTATGCCACTCCAACCTTGCAATTGACTTCATGGGTATGTTTAGCATTTTACCCCAACAATCTAAGTTTGCTTTGATTATAGTAGATTATTACAGCAAATGGTGGGAAGCAGATTTTATGGAGGAGTCCACCACTTACGCAGTCATAACATTTTTGAAGAAATTGTTTTTGAGGGAAGGATCCCCCAAAAAGATTATTTCCGATAATGGAGTCCAATTTGGCTCCAAAGAGATGAAGGAGTTTTTACAAAAAAATGCTACTCAGCACAAAAGGATAGCACTATATCACCCTCAGGCTAATGGCCTTGTAGAACAAATTAATCGCACATTGGTGGAGTGTATACAGTTGGCTGTGAAAAACAAGATGAAGGTGAGAGAGGCTGGAGAGCATGCTGTGGGCTCATCTGTCAAGCCCCAATGCTGTGTCAGGATTGTGTCCTTTTGAAGTTATGAGGGGATGCATACTGGCTTCTCCGTTGTGTACATCATGGTTAAGAGAATTTCATCAGAGATCTGACAGAACCAAATCATTAGATGAGGTTATTCGACCTTGTGTTCAAATCTATCAGAATAAAATGAATAAAATGAAGGAAGAGTATGATGTCAGACACATAAGGTAAAGGAAGTGAGAAGTGAGATCAAAGTGGGTGACTGGGTGCGCTTGAAAGATTCCACTTATATCGCTAAGGGGTTGTCCAAGTTCAGGTCCCCTGAAAAAGTTGATGCTATGTTCAAAAGTGTAGTTTGCATAAAAGGACGTGAATGGTAGAACAAAGGTAGGGTAGTGAAGGTGGAACCAAGTGATGGATGTGTAGAAAGTGTAGCTATGGATGGAAATAGGTCCCCCTTTTACGAAGGTGTCACAAAGGAAGATGTGGAAGGACAACCTAGAGACGAGGGCAGTTCTCGGAGGAGTGTTACAAGTCAAGGGTTGTTCACCAATCTTCCTCAATACAAAACCAAACGGGTAGTAGTTAAACCAGCTAGATACCGTGATGCATAAGTGTACATTGTATCCATATGTTCTTAGTTTTCAAGTCTGATTCCATCTCTAGGAAGCGTCACATCAAAGGACATTCGCTCAATCGAGTTCTTAAATGCCGGCCCAGGGAAACCCAGTGAATACACCAGAGTCACGTGGGATTCTGAAGAATTAGCATAGAGAGTACTAAAGGAGGAGAAATCTTTTAAGAACTGGCGTATTGTTATAACTATCCCCAAGACTACTGGGTATTCTCACCCACTTGAACGCTCTAACAAAGAGGAACCCAGAACATAGCAGACAAGAGGAGTTTACTCGGTCCTAAGGAATGTCTTGAGCAAATCTTCAGGACAGTCCGGAAACTTGGTTAGCGAGAATACCCCAGAACACCCTCAGTATAACAGTACCAAACCAGAATGGGGCTGGCTAGCTAGAACTCCAACATGACTAGAAAGTTAAAATGGCAAAGAGAGGTAAAACGGTTACAGTATAATAAATCACTACGAATATATTCTTGGAATATAAATGGTCGTGCTAGCAAACTGGATGATTCACATACCATGCAGTATGTACGCTCCTTTCATGTGGTGTTATTACAGGAGTACTGGGCATCGGAAAGTGTACCACTGGAGGGTTTCATATATTTTTATATCCCGACTACTGATGTGCTAAAACAGAGGCACCGGAAAGAGGGTCTCGCAACTTATTTATCAACAACTATTAAAATGGAGGGAAAAGAACTTGAGGGTAAAGAGGAGGGGCTGGAATTCGGTGAATTAGCCCTAAAGACATCTGCTGGTCTCCCTGTCACTCTTGTGGTAGTGAATGTTTACATCCACCCCAGTAAATAAGCAAGAGTGGAGCTCTGAACAACTCTGATGGAAAAGTTAATGAGTTTAAAAAGTGAGCAAGACAACATCCTCTTTATAGTCTTGGGCGATTTCAACATGTGCCTGATGGAAGTTGCGGAACCAAATGAAATACTGATAGCCCAAGAGCAATATTGGAGCATAAAGCACCAAGAGAGCCTAACACGACATGAGAATGATAAGAAAGGCCATCTGTTGCTAGGGAACCTGAAGCATATCAGGCTTAGAGTCTTGAATAGTCACTTTGCGGTGACAAACCTCCAGGAATGTGTTCCTGCTCAAAAACAGGGGCATCCCTGAATAGACTATACCTTGGTATGCTTACCCTTTTGACTCGGTGAAAAAAATTTACAGCGACCACCACCCACAGGAGATAGTTTTAGCAGTCTCCTTAGGAGAACATGAGCCCGCAGTTGAGTGGGAAACAACATCTTACACAACCAATAACATGAGGATTAAATGTACGCCAACTTCCATGCCACACCTTAAACAAGGAGCAAAGAAGATACTAGACACGGCAAATGAACTGCAGAATCCCCTGACAAACTGGGAATGATTTACAACTGAATTTGCTGGTCTCTTTGGAACAGCAGTAGTTGCCCAACGTAAAGATCATGCGCATAACAACTTGAAGATGAACCATTTTATTAGGGTGATAACAGAGAGTGTTAACCAATTTTGGAGGGCATTGAAGAGGGACCAAAGCAACCCAGCCCTATGGCGTAATCTAAGGCAAGCAAATAATGATCTAAAAAAGCAGAAATGGGAGCTCTTGAGATCCAGGAGTGAGACTTACTGGGCAAACTTTCTACATGATATAAAGACAAATAACTCGGCCAGTTTTTGGCAGATAGTGAACAACCCCCTGCCCAGGGTGGCAAGCTCGTACATCTCCAAAGCTACCTGGGCCGGCTTCCTCCTTGCACATATCAATTCAACGGGGGGAGACTACTTAAAGAGATCCCCACAGCCACCCTCAGTACCTCTAGGAGCAACACTGAAGCAGGAGCAACACCTTGTGCACTGCACACACAATGCTGCAGGGGACAAAGGATGTGAATGGCTAAATTGGAATGTGTAGCTACAAACAAAGGCAAATAGTACAGCACGCTCAAATATAATCACACCAAGAACAGCAAAAAAATACTATCTCCAGAACAAAATCCTCACAGAGTTAAAAAAAACAGACAGAACTCAAACTATCAATCTGCATGCAAAACATCGAAAAGCAAAATTTCGAAGGGCGCCAAGAAAGGTCACTGGTTTCTAATGGGATCGAACCAGCAATCTGTAAGGACATTCCATCATAATGGGAAAAGAAGCTGTACCATTATACTATTTTACCCTAGAAAGCGGGAGAGTCCCTGCCTCATGGAATGGCTCAGTGATCTCACCAATATTCAAAGGGGGTGACAGAGGCAAGCCTGATAACTACCGCCTAGTGGAATTGATAGACAACAAAGCAGAATACTTTGCAAGAACTATTCTGGAGGAATTGCAGACATGGTGTGAGGAAATTCACATAATCCCAATGAACCAAACTGATTTCACGAAGCGCACAGGGTCAGTAACCAACATCATGGCCCTCGCCCTGATGAGTGACTGCGCAATGTCCTACAAACAGCCTGTCCATTTATGTTTTATAGATTATAAATACGCATTTGACAGGGTAAGGCGCAGCAAACTATGATCAAAGCTGGCGGCCTGTAATGTGCCTGGTACCCACCTAAGAGCATTACAAATGCTGCATACCAACACGTGGATCAGGATCAAACTGGGGGATGGCTTCAGATTGTTCAGGATGATACCAACAAGTGAAGAACTAAAACAGGGCTGTGTGTTGGTCCCAACATTTTTTAACTTGTTCCTTTCTGATCTACCTCCACTATTAAACAAAGTCAACGGTCATGCACCACAAGTGGGAGGAATCTTACTGTCAAATATGCTGGATGCAGATGACCTAGTTCTGGGCAGTAGGACAAGAGTAGGGCTGCAACGCCTTTTGGACGCAACCTTAGAATACTCCAACAACAATGGGCTGAGCACAAACATGAAAAAAACACATACGCTGACATTCAAGGGAAAAAATCAAACAATCACACTTGGCTCTTGGGAAATGAAAAGATGAAACGAGCCAATGTGTACAAATACCTCGAATGGCAGGTTTGCACCTCAAATAAATTAAATAAAAAGAAAAGTTAAAGCACTTGCAGCTGGGCTTAGCTTTCTGCACAGGAAGATGAAGGGCTCTTCGCTCTCCCTGATCCTGCAGGTGGCACAAGCTAAAGTTCTCCCTACATTGGCCTATTGAAGTGAGACTCTGAGAGGCCAGGACAGCACGGTATCGGAAAATAAAGTAACAAAAATCTTTAAGTCCATTTTCCATCTACCGGCGTATACGTCTCCTGCACAAATAAGGTTAGAGTTTGACCTGGTAAAACAAACCTTGGGCAGGATTTGTACTTGGTTTGATCTAAGATTTGTACTTGGTTTGATGAAGATTGCCGACCTGCACTTGAAAATCTACATGCGGCCCTTAAAGTAAAACCACGTAATCAACATCTGATTACATCTCTACGGCAGGTCTATAAGAAAGCCAGAAGGGTAAGGCAAAACGTTCTAAAAGAAGAATGGTGGGACAGCTTACAAAAAGCTGTTCTAATAAAAAGCTCACAGGCATTTTGGTCCGTAATAAATGCACCCTTTTTAAAAGACGAATTAACCACGTCTTTAGATAGCCATGTTTCTGAGGAGGGTTGGGTCACACATTTTGAAGGCCTGTTTGGGGTCTTGGAGGAGGTATTTATTCAGCCTCTGCTTCCTAGTTTTGATAACGTAGGAATAGGTGTTTGGTTTACAGTAGACGAAACTAAACACGCTCTCAGTCAATGTAAACGTGGGAAGGCACCAGGGCCGGATGGTGTCCCGATCGACCTTTTTTTAGATAACCAAGACCTTTGGGCTCCGCTTTTAACTAATGTTTTTAACAATATTTCTCAAATTGGAGCACCCCAGTCGTGGAAAACGACTGTAATTGTCCCAATTTATAAAAAGGGAGATAGGACATTGCCAATCAATTACAGGCCGATATCTTTGATAGATTCCACAGCAAAATTAATGTGACGGCTCCTTTTAAACAGACTCGAAGTCTGGGCAATGGAGAAGAATATTATTATCCCTACCCAATATGGTTTTAGGAAAGGGAAAGGAACGGTGGATCAGTGCCTGAACTTGAACTTGATAATAGCAAAATACACGGCTGCGAAAAATGGCCACTTGTACCTCGCCTTCATGGATCTGTCCGCAGCCTTTGACTGCGTGGCACAGCATAGGCTGTGGCAGATCATGGAGGCAATGGGGGTTGAGACCCAGATCATACGTATTATCCAGGATTTGTATAGTGGGGCCTCAGCTTCTGTTCGTTTTGGGAAAAATGGTGAGTGTACGAGACATTTTAAAATTGCAAGAGGTGTACGCCAGGGGTGCGTTCTTGCCCCCTTTTTATTCTCATTGTATACCAATGCTGTCGAATCTGCCCTAATTGGTACTACACCAGATGTCCCTTACATTAAGTCTATGCAGGTACCACTATTGCTCTATGCGGATGACGCAGTGATTTTAGCTCGTACTGGTAATGCACTGCGTCGGATAGTAAGGGAGTATATTAAATTTATGAGCGATCTGGATATGAGAATTAATTTTTCCAAGTCTTTTGTGTTAGTGGCAGGTGCCAATCAGAGGAAACAGCCCAATATTCATATTGAAGGGGGTAAAATGGAAGTGGTAGACTCTTTTAATTATTTGGGGATTGTGTTTAATGGACAATGCAATTGGAAATGTATGATTGAAAATAGGTGTCTGCAGATGGAGAAGACTATTGGGGCCCTTAGCAAATTTGTAAAAAGATTGGATCGAAACCGATTGAAACTATAAAGAAAGTCTATCAGGCTAAAGTGTATCTGCTGCAACGTATGGAGCAGCAGTGTGGGGTATTGCAGATTGTTCGAAACTACAAATGATTGAGGATACTTTTTTGAAGAAGTTAGTCTCCTTACCCAAATCCTGTTCTAATTTTATTTGTCACACTGAATTAGATGTCCCTTATATCTGTGACAAAATCTCTATCTCACCTGTTTTAATGTGGCATTCGATTTGGCGTAAGGAAACTCTTGCGCTGACTAGAGATATAATAAATGATGTCCAGAAGTTAGATGGGGCTAGTAGGATTAGTTGGATATGTTATGTAGAATCCACACTTAAGGCAGTTGGGTTACATGAATTGTATACTAACCCTGTGTCATGTTGTTCTGTCTCAAAGAAAGAGTTAAAATACCACTTACTGTCTAGATTACAAGTAAGGAGGCAGAACGCTAATCTTAGGCTGACAACTGTTAGAATATTTTCTGCTGTCCCAAGTATTATGTCACTGGATCCTAATTCAACCTATTTGTCATTTGTCACTAACCAGCAACATAGATTTATATTAGTGAGATTTCGGTTAAATTATATGCCACTGATGTTAGGTTTTCCTTCAAAAATGTATGCACTTTCTGAATTGCCTCTTTGTACATGTGATGATTTATCCATTCAGAATAATCTTCACTTTTTATTTTTTTGTAAATTTTATCAGGAACAAAGAAAAAGGTTTATTATCCCTCTTATACGCAAAATGAATTTTAGACAGTGTCGTGTGGCCCTTTTTAAGTCGAGCCTCGAGTAGCGCGCAAGCGCTGCTCTGCGAGACTTATAGTTAGGGAGTTTGAAAAGCTGACCAGACGCTCGTGCGTCATGGCCTTTTCCCTGCGGTTACGCGCGCGGCAGACATATGTTTCCAATTATCGTGCCCAGACGCAGGCGCGATAATTGGAAACACATGCCGGCCGTGCGGGCAAAAGGCCATGACGCACGAGCGTCTGGTCAGCTGAGCAGGCTGCCGCGCTCGCGAACTGGAAAAAAAAATGAAAAACGCACTGTTGCAAACACCGTGAAGATAAGCACTTGTGATGAGAGGCGGTCACGTGATGTTTGACAATGCAGCTGTTTTGGCTTTTGTGCTGCTTGTTCCCTCTTGCTCGCGCTCTATGTCTAATGAGGAAAATAAGTTCCAGACTGGTCCCCAGAAAATTAGTGCAGGTGGCCCCCACCGGCAATCACAGTCTACAAATAAAATATGCAACTATCACCTTACAAGCAATGCCGGACACCCTCCCAAATGTTCGCTTTGCTTACCTATCAGTTACAATAATAGATAGGTACATGGTCTTTTCTTTCGCATGCACGGTCCAGCTTCACACGTATTAGCAGTTTAAAGAGGTCCTGGCCAGTATGTTACTTCAAACCGTGCTGGGCAGTTTCATTCTAGAAGATTCCAGTTTCTAGTTGATTGTCACTATCGCGAGCGGTGGTTACCCGTGGTTTGCGTTCGCTAGCTGGGGGAGGCCGTACACCTGCCTTTCCCAGGGTTGCAGTTGTGTACTAGCTGCACGTGAAGGAGTCGGGGACCGGGGCTCGCCTGCACATTTCAAGTCTCTTCCGATCTCCTCTCACCCAGTTTTTTTAGGGAATTTGTTGTTTCCCGTATCTATGTGGGAGAGGACAGATAACAAGAATGCTATGAAAAGACCACATTGTCAACTATGCCTTCTCTGCACGTGCTCAAAAACGTGTTTTATGGCATAGACAGTGCCAGGGGCCACGGGAATTATGCGGCAACGGGGGACCAAATCATGCAACAGAGATGACTATATAATGCGGCAAGAAAAAGCACATTATGCTGCACATTAAAACACCCTACTACAGAAGTATGCGAGAGAATGGTGGCTAGCTGGGCGAATGGCCTTCCACTGTGCGGAAAGAAACATGTTACAGTGATTTTAGTAACTTTTGATCCGAGTGAGCAGTAAACAATTTTTTTTGTTGAAATTTGAAGACAATGCAGCAGATGATGGATGATGTGGCCAATGTGGCAAATCCATAGCTATTCAGAAAACTCTGCAGCATCGCATAATTCCAGTGGCCATGGACAAAGAGGGCAATGGCCCAGGCCCCACCTTCTCAGATGCCCACTGATGAAGTGATGGGGACATTAATAAGATTTTCTTCTCTGCTTCCCTCCCTACCTCATCGCCTCACTTTATCAACCTCTCTTTCAGTGCGTCATCTATCTCTTGCTCTGTACCTTGCTTACCTCTCCTTAGCTCTCTCTCTGCTTCTCCCTCCCTTTAAACTTACTCTTAGCTCACTAAGCTTACCTTGCCTCCCTTTGTCCTTCTCCTTGCCCAGCATGGCAACTGATCCACCTACCTTGTACTTCTTTCTATGTTTCACTAACCATTCTCGGCTCGTCCAGATCCCAAGAATGTTTTGCACTCCTTGGTGTTTACTACATGCACGTGGAGATGTGAAACACGTATCCATATCTGACAGGGTATCGATAATGTAACCCCACTAACCCCCTCCCCGTGTTCCACATGGTTTGGGCCTGATGTGTGCACGAGACAGGCTTTCTCCAGCCACTTGCCAGCTCTGCTGAGTGGATGAACCAGGAGCTGCCACTTTCTGATAAGAGCTGGTGGGTGGTCTGTCCAATTAGCCAGGCTTGTGTAACCACTGCTGCAAAGATAATAACACCGGAATAACAAGGCTGCAGGGTGAGGGGTGGGCGTGCAGTAAGTGCTCGCAGGGAGAGAGCATCACTCAAGTGCTAGGAGCTGCTTACATTTCCTTCCTTTGTGCAAAAAATAGAATGTTTTATAGATAGCTTTATGTTAAGGGGTTGGCCTCTTTATAAGACTTCCCGTTCTGGTGGATGATGTAGGGCGGGGGAAATTCTTAATTATAAATGAGCACCCCGAAGAATTCAAATATTTTTCTATGTCAAAGAAAAACAAGCATTGGCATAGCCAATAGGTCTCGCCTTTGGGACCTTATAAGTGTTTAGCCATGCAACAGTTGATGTTGTTGCACCAAGGATATTGTGCTGCATAACTAAATACTTATAAGGTCCCAAAGCGAGACCTATTGGCTATGCCAATGCTTGTTTACTTACAGCTATTGTCTGACCCTTTTACATGTTTTTCATTGGCGTCCTTTTTTTTTGTCGGCATTGAAGAGGAGAAGATTAACTTTTTAATCTGTCATTTGATACACTTACTCAAGGATGGACTTATGCATATGATTATGAGATCAACTGGTTTTTATATCATTGGGTTTGTTATGTAAAATTGTAATATATGATTGTGCTATAATGTAATTGTTTTTAGTATACTTTTTATGCCACCATTTTGGTAGGCGAAATAAAGTTATTTTGACTTGACTTGACCTTGGGAAAAGGCAGGGGGGCTGTTGTGAACGTCTGCCAAAGTCTTAAAACTGTTAAAGAGGGCTCCTTGGTCCACCACCTCTGGCTGGAAAAGCAGGGGAGGGCCTATGAGAGCCTTTTTACAAAAGTCACTCACTACCCTTGGCCTCTCATTGATATGGGCAGCTAATCTGAGCTACAGCAAGCTGAAAAAATTCTAAAACTAAACTCCAAAGCATTGTAGCTTTTGGAAGACAAGCAGTCGCTGGCAAGGAGGAGCTATGAATGGCTAACACTCAGGCCTGAATTCACAAAGGTAAACTTAGATGTTTGGTTTAAGCTTAGACCAAACATCTAAGTTTACAACTTTGGGAATTCACAAAGGGCATTTACAAGTACTATCTTTATGTCCGCACTCAGGCCGGATCTCCGCCCGAGTCTGGACATAAAGATATTACTCGTAAATGTCCTTTGTGAATTTCCAAGGTCGAAAACTTAGACGTTTGGTCTAAGTTTAGACCAAACGTCTAAGTTTACCTTTGTGAATCAGGCCCTCAGTAATTACAAAAAGGTAACCCCCCCCAAGGATACTTAGCATTACCTTATAGCAATTATACCAAGGTGCAGTTTTTAAAGATCAGAATGGGGATACTGCCTATATCCAAACACTATTCGCCTTGGAGAAGAAAGGAAAGCGGGGACCTACGCAGGCTCTATGGTCAAGTACCAGAGGACATCATTCACATGTTGTGCCTCTGCAAAGCTACCCTGCAGGATCTTCTGAAAATACTATGCAGAGGTTTCATCATGAGAGGGAGAGGAACTTGCAGAGAGGCTGCCATTGTGTGCTTCAACCCTACGGACCAAAGACTGAACTGTGCATTGGTAAAATGTCTTAGGACAGTGGAGATTAAGGTAATGGTCGTAGAAAGTAAAATAAAGTAGAGAGACTCAGTGAGTAGGGCGTGGCTCAGCTATTTTTGAGGAATTTCTAGCACTAACCAACAGGGTGAATTGTAAGAGCTTTACAAAAATTGGGCACATTAGCACTTTCATATTACGATCACTAACTACGACATTAATAGTATGAGTTGGATACAACATATGGATCAGAGATTAAATACTTTGCTGCTGAATGTCATTAACGCATTGTAAATTAACCTCTCTTGCATAGTATGCTTCTTTTATCGGTGAAGAGCGCTAGAACTTTTTTTCTATTATGTATACATTCCATTCGTATAGTTCTAGTAGCCACACGCAACTTCCTCTCTTCTATCTCTACCTTTAGACTTCAGACGAATGGTCATGAATGACAAGTTAAACTGTGGTTTTAATCCGTGCTAATTTAGCACAGAGTCGTGGTCTATTATGATTTTAATAATGAAACATTCATCTGCAGAATTGTACACTGTTTTATCAATGATAGGTTTTAACTGGTAATGGGGAAATGATAGATTGTATATGTCTTATTGCTGCATTTGATGGTTTTATTGCACTCATGGGACATTTGTATTGCAATGATTTTAATTAACTACGCAAATAAACTTGTCAAACTGTTAGTTTTCAAGTACATTATGTATTTTATACTTCTGTGTTTTCCTTATCATGACATAGGAAGTGTTGATATGTATCTTTCCATGTACTTATGTTATCAAGGGATTATCCATTTACCTGACATGACATTTTGTTATGAATTTTCCTAAAGTTCTGTATTTTTGGTATGGTTGTAAAAGAAGGGAGATGTTGTGGTGATATTCTTGTCACTGCATTCCACATTCTAGATCCTTTCTTTTAGGACTGTGGAATGTAGTGTCAAGGACTTGCCTGTCAGATTCTGTATCCGGCAGTTGCTGCCTGAGGCTGTAGGACTGGGGCCAATAAACCTACAACTTAGGGGCCGATTCTGATGCGGGTTGGAAAAGCTTCCCGACCGAATCGGTTGGGAAATGGTGTCCGACCCACTCGGATCGGGAAAGTCCGACCGGCGGAGTAGGATGCATCCGGATGCTTCCAGATACGATTTGGTTGAACTCCCATTGACTTCAATGGGAACATTTGTTCCTAACCGCATCAGAATTGGGCCCTCGGTCGGGAAGACACGTTCCCGATCCGATTTGGAAGGAGCAAATGCCATTAGGAGGCCTTCCTAACCGCATCAGAATCAGGCCCTCGGTCGGAAGCTTTTCCAACCCGCATCAGAATCGGGCCCTTAGTGTTAAGTCTACTGCGCTGTGTATCCTTACATTTTTACCACACAGGGGCATGGGAAAATTTGCTGAAAGAAGGGAGAATTTGTCTTCTCTGTAATTGAGGATCAAGGGGTTATTACCATGAACCAATTATATATCTAGAGGTGAAAGCATTGGATAGGTATTATCTTAGTGTTGGTGGAAGCTGTACAAATCTGGAATATGAAACTGTGCTTTGATCTGTTTTAGCATTTTAAATCTTTTTTTTTTACACAATAATGAATGGTAATGGTGATGTCTTTCAACCTATTTACCTTACTTCACCATGATTATCATCATCAAATTTATTCTGGCACTCTTCTCCTATAATCAACAATAAAAAAATCAGACGAACAATCATCAGAGAAGACATTTATTTTTATTCAATTAAAATATTGTCAGATAATTTTCTTTTTGTATGGTGAAAAACTCAAAACAAACTTTAATTCAACTTGAACTTGTTATTCCACTTGCTATGCCACATTTTGTTACGTCACAGTAACAAGTTTTCATTTCATTACATTATTGGACAGTTACCAATTTACAATTTGAGAGTGACTAGGTGCACTGGGTAAAGTAGACACATTAAAACACTGCCATCGGTCGAAAAGACAAGTAGTGTTTCCGCCTGTACCTCACCTGCTGTTCTCGGGCAGTATGAACGCAGAAGCCCAATACACAGGGCGTTGCATGCCCATCCCCTAACCCATGGGCTCGAAATGAGTATTAAATCCTCAAAAATAAATGTTGACTCATGTAAAGCCCCTTCTTAGAAATGTAACGCAGCAATTAGATTTTTTTTATTGTCATGGCTCAATTAAATGGTTTGGCCTGAGAACACTGAGTATTGTAAAGTGAGGATGGAATGCGCTTTGATCTTCCTTCCGGGGTTATTGTTTCATTAGTAAATGAGCATGTCATTTGTCTCACCAGTGGGAGCTCATGCCCTCCAGGCCTGCTCGGCTTTCTCGCACAGGTTTTATAAAGATGAATTTGCAGGGCTCTGAAATACCACGGATTAGTAGTTAAGCCTGACAGCACTTCGGGGAGCAGTGGGCTTAAAGTGCTTCACACAGGTCTCCAAAGCACTTGTTTACTAATAGAGAAAGCCAATCGCTGTCTGCAGCTGCTGATATCGCATTACCATTTCGGAAGACAGTAGCAGAGATAACAAATCACAGTTTTAATAATTACTCCTGCATTCCGTTTTTTTGTTTCCTGCATATGTAAAAGGCTGGATTCCATCCAAATAAACAGAGAAACAGTATGGAACGTTTATCTTTTAATGATAATGGCGGCACATCATGTTCCACACAAAAAAAAAAAACTTTCCTGCTGGATTTTTTTTTCAGATTTCTGGAGTTTCAATAAAATGCAATTATATATTATAATTCTGATCTTTTTAATCTTCACTTCAAAAAGTAGCCGCAGTTAGGAAGTTTGTTGGGAATGGTGGTGGGTGGCGGCGATGCAGAATCTTCGCCATATGTAGCGATTCACTTGACGTTGCCTGAGTGAGGGGGCATCTGTCATTGAAAATATACTGGCAAATTGAGCTACTTTGCATTCAAATTAATATGTAGCTTAATTTGGATGCAAAGCTGCTTCATTTGAGCAGTTCTTAAAAAGTGCAATGGCGGCACGAGCAATGAATAGCTTGCTAAAATACAATACACTCCCCCGTTTGTGTACTTGCAGGCCTGTTTTGAGCACCCCGATAACTATGACCGTTAGACAGGTTTCATACGTAGATTATAAAAATATATATATATGTTTAAATCAGCATAATACTTGGAGGGCCGGACTCACAATTTATTCAATCGGGCATTTTCCTGTGGGGCTGGAGCCATTGGGAGGCGGTTTTTAAAGCCCTAGGTCCATTGCTGGTACCTCCGTTGCTTTCTGCAGGTCCCAAGCCCCCGGGGCCTTTTATTCCAGTGGGCGGTGAAGAGGTGGTGGAAGGGGGCCGCTGGGGAGAGCTGGAGGCATTGGCGGTCGTTTATGAAAGCCCAGGAACACTCCAGGTGTCTCTGTCACTTTCCCCAGCTCCCTTGAGTTAACTGCAGCAGGCAGGGGGGCCTAGAGAAAGAATGAGCTGAGAGGAGGAGAGTGGTGAGAGGAAAGAAGGAGGGAGACAGAGAGAGAGAAGGGAGGGTAGTGTAGTGTAGGGGAGGGAGAGGGGGAGAGAGAGAGAGGGATGGGGAGAGGGGGGAGAGAGAGAGAGAGAGAGAGAGACTCTGACTAGAGAGGAAGTGAGCGGAGCTGGTTTGTGCATTTTTGCCAGAAATGTTTTTGGTTGCTGGTTCGACTCTAACAGTCCCCCGGGGGATATGGGTAGGCGGGGGCTTCAAGAGATGGAGATTAGACAGCAAGATGAGGGAAGGAGTGAAACATAGAATGAAATGGAGGGATGGAAGACAGCCACATAGAGGCTGGGGAGGAAGAGAGTGGCATTGGCTTTGACATTTTTGCCAGGGCTGCTTTTGGTTCCCAGTTCGGCACTGGTAACTGAGTGTGTTTCCAAACATAAGCTATTAAAGTTCTTTTCTGCAGCTCTAAACATGTCTACAGGAGTTTGGTGTAAGTGATTTCTAGGTGGATAAATGCATTAAAATCAGAGACTATAAAAAATTCAATTCGTACCCAATGTTTGAGCGTCAATCATTCACAGTAGTACTGTAAATATTGCTAGGGTTCATGAGTAAATCCATCTATGGTGAAAGGGCTCCTCAGCACTAACTGTCATGGTCCCAGCCACTGCACGACCCTCTATGCCCCTATGATTTAGGTAGACATTTCCCCTTTTTTTCCTTGTTCCCTTCTCCTTTCCTTGGTGTGGGTTGCTGTTTGTTCCTTCCCTGGTGGCATGGTGGGAACTATAGGCCTTAACAGGCAGTTGACTAAAAGCAATAGTCTGCTGATTAAAAAATCCATAAGAACACTCCAGAATATTGGTAAAAGTGACAGGAGCGCCTATTAATCAAATTCATGAGGAGAAACTGTCAAGACTAGTTGCTCTGCCCAATGTGAACAGTTCCATTACCCTGGGGGCAGCAGTAGGTGCACTCCAAGACTAATTATTCTGCTCAAGTTGAACATTCCATGACCCTGGGGCAGCAGCTGGTGCACTCCAAGACTAACTACTTTGCTCAAGTTGAACTTTCCATGACCCTAGTGGCAGCAGCAGATGCACCTGCCAATCAAACTCTCATGGAGTAACTACCAAAAATCAACAGGTATTATTTTCTAAAAAAAACACAGCCGGCTTCTATTCAAAGGCTGCTGCCACCCAGGTTTCCTGCTTGGCCTCTTTGTCCCACACTCACCTGCTTCCCTTCGCTGGCCCTCCTTGCGCCGTTCCGGTCATCTCTGTTTTCCGCTTCAAACTGAAGCAGCTCCTCGGCCTTGTCCTAACCCGGCGACCGCTCCAGCATCAGATTCCCTGGAGAAAGAAAAAGTCAACAAAGAAACAAAGTGACATCAGGTATTTTGCTAAAAACTGTTATCGTTTCTTATGCTCTGAGCTCAGTAGTGGTTGATTCTAAGAAACGAAATAATCCTTTGATTTTTTGAAGCATGCAATAGACTCTCACAACTGGCAGGACTCTGCCAAGAATAGACCCTTCTAGCCCTAAAACCTTTTGTGCACCCTAGGAGTACAAGTTGGGTAGATGCAGGCTTGACACACGTACTACAATTGGGACACCTAAGCGCAGTGCATGACAAGTGGGTTCCAAGGGATTCTTTGCGCTGCGTTCGGGACACTACAGGATAATTGTGACAACATCCATCAAGCGATTCATTGAGAATCCATACTCCAACTCCAAGGTGACACAGGCCTTCTAACCAGAAAGACAGAGCACTACTAGATGTCCATTTGGGGTATGAACTAATGGCATACAAATACGTTTTGATGATTTTGTTGAACAACTACATTGTGAATGAAATCACTGTTGTTGTAATTTGCAGATACTCCTCTGACCAGGCGTTGATACAAGATGGGTGACAGGCCTTTTGAGACCCCACTGTAGCTGCCACGGAGGAGCACCACAGCATCTTGTTTGTCTTTCTGAATCCTAACCCCCTTTCCCCTTGGGGCCTGTCACCAGTACAGTGTAATTTCCTGTCACCGGAGGTAGACCCTAGGAGGAACTCAGGGATCTAGAGTCGCGCTATCGGAACCGCCTGGGATTCAGGTGAATGGCGTGCAACACTAACAATCTGAGAAGAAGGTATCCCAAATGTAGCATTCATCAATCACTCCCTTTTTGCCAGTTGGATCACTGACACACTATTGAGGTAAACAATATCGTTTGACAGAAATATCATGTCTCTGTACTTATAGTGGTAAGTACAAAAATATCCGAAATTATATCGATTCACACTAATATCATCCAAAAACATATTTTTTTTATTATATATATATATATATATATATTATCTACTGGCGGTCGCCAGTAGATAGTTATAGTTACAACCTATTATCCATAGGAAATCCGCGACATTCTATTTGAAATAACTCTCTTGCCGGTTGACGTATCTTCGCAAAATTTTTAAACTTTATGGCCCGCTCCGGTTCGCTCCTACCCTGAAAGTCTCGGGGGATTCGTCAAGCGGGGCCGAGAAAAAGGGGGTCCCAAAACGCGTTTTCCCCATGCAATTTTCCATAGGAAACTTTAGACACGGCTACATCCCGAACTGCTGAACGGAATTACACCAAATTTGGCAAAGAGGTAGTTCTTGGTTCAGAAAGAACCCTTTTGTTAAATGGTGTAAATCCGTTCAGTAGTTGCTGAGAAAATCAAAAGTAAAAAGATAGTGATATCTATGGCCGCGTCGGATTCGCGCACCCTCCCGATCACGAGCTGCATGCTAATTGGCGGTCAACACTCCAAATCAGGAAGTGTTGGCAGCCATTTTGTCCCTCGGTAGAACCGAGGGACAGAAACAAGTGCGCAAAGCGCACAAAGGGGGCAGGGTAGAAACACCCTGACCCCCTAGGTTTGCTCAGGGGTCCCACAAGGACCCCTGGGCAAAAAATAAAAATTTTTTAAAATCGGCAGGATGCGCTCAGGGTGCGCGAATCATGCCGAAAAAAATCGAGCGCGGTCACCCGCGCTCGATTGTATTTTGCCCCCGGGTGGCCCAAGTCCCGGGGGCATGGTGGGGGGTTAATTTTATGTGTGGGGGCCTCAAAGGGCCCCCAAGCCCGGGGACCGCCACCCCCGGGGCTTTATAGAAAAATGGTGCGGGAGGGCTCTTCTGCCCTCCCGCAGCCCCGGGGACCGCCACCCCCGGGGCTTCTTTTAATTTAAATAAGGTGTGTGGGGGCTCCAGCCCCCACACGCCCGGGACCACCACCTCCCCGGGACACTTATAAAATAAATGTGGGGGTCCATTACGGACCCCCAGAGCCCCGGGGACCACCACCTCCCCGGGGCTGTGCAATTTAAGGGAGGGGGGCAGCGCGGCCCCCTCCTGGAGCCCTTGATGGCCCTGGGGACCGCCACCCCCAGGGCCGGCTCCTGCAGTGTCCCGGGGTGCCTACCCCCGGGACACTGCTGTTTGCAATGACAGGACGGAGCCTCGCGGCTCCCGTCCTGTCATTGCAAACTGCTTTGGATATTGGAAGAGAGAGCAGGAAACCTGCTCTCTCTTCCAATATCCAAAGCCGACAGCTTTCCACATGGGGAGCAGCATGTTAGCTGCTCCCCATGTGTAAGCTAATGCCGGCTCCCGTAGGACACGGGAGCCGGCGGGACTGTGGGGGTTTGGGGACCCCCACAGTCCCCAACGAGAGGCCAGGCCCCGGGGATGGGGTCCCCGGGGCAAGTAGTGGCCCGGGAGGGGGCCACGCAGCCCCCTCCCCAAAGTTTAAAAAAATTAAAAAAGGGTATGGCCGGCCCCGGGGATGGGGTCCCCGGGGCCTTAAATGGCCAGAGGAGGGGGCCACACAGCCCCCTCCAAAGAATAAAATTAAAAATAGAGGCCATGCCCCGGGGGATGGGGTCCCCGGGCCAATACAGGCCCAGGGAAGGGGGACCACGCGGCCCCCTTCCCGTTTTTTTTTAATTTTAATTACAAAAGAGGGGTAAGGCCCTGGGGGATGGGGTCCCCAGGGCCCAAAAACAGGAAAAAGGAAGGGGGCCACACAGCCCCCTTCAGGCGACAAAAAAACAAAAAACGATCGGGCCCGCAGGCCCCGCCCCTTCCTTCACCACTCTGCAAACGCGCCCCTGGCGCGTTTGCAGAGGGGGAACGATTCCCCTTGAATACTGGGGGTCCCTGGGGGCCAACTAGCCCACCAGGAACCTCCAGTATGCGCCAGGGGCTGCCTTGCAGAGAGGTGTACAGAGGCCACGCCCCTTTTACACCTCTCTGCAACGCAGCTCTGTGGCGCTTTTGGAGGTATATGGTGGGCTAGTTGGACTCCGGGGACCCTCAGGATTCAAGGGGACTTAATACCCCAACTTAAAACGCGCCACGGGGCGTGTTTGCACAGTGGTGAAGGGAGGGGGCGGGGCTTCAGGTGACATGTGTGCAAACAGGCCCCGTGGCGCGTTTTAAGATGGGGAATTAAATCCCCTTCAATCCTGAGGGTCCCTGGGGGCCAACTAGCCCAACAGGTACATCCAGACACTCCAACACCAATAACTACATACCCACTCACTGATTCTTAGGTCTACACACACACATCCACTCACTCACCCGTACAGTCACTCATACTTATGGTCACTCAGTACAGGACTATCATATGCACTCTTACTCCTATATAGACACTCAAACACCGCCACTCATCCATAGAGGTACTCACACACCTAGTCAGTCATGCAAATAATTAAACACACTGCCATTTACTCACCTATACAGTTATACACACACCAGCTCACTTAATCATACAAATACTAGCACATTGTTACGCTCTTATACAATCACTGATACAAGCACACACTCATCCATACAGCCACTATCACAATCACTCACTCTCGCTTATAGCTATTTATATACTCCAACACACATATATACTGCCTTTCACATATGTAGTTACTCACACATGTACCACTGGGACATACATTCACTCACTAACACACTCTTACACACACTTACCCACCCATACAGTCTATCACAGATGCACTCTTGAAACCATCCACCCAGTGAATCACCCACTCACACATCTATGCACAGAGTCGCACACACCCCACCCACACAAACACTCAGGCACCCATACAGATACTCAGACAACCAATCAATAACTCATATAGACACTCATGTAGCTATTCACAAACCCATGCAGCCACTTACACAGCAACAGACAGACGGATACAGACATTCACCCAGTTTAGTCACTAACCCATGCATTCAGTAAGATACGTTAAATCACTCACTTATAGAGTCAGTCACGCACCTACTAAATCATCCATACAGACACTTACACACCCACTCATTCTTCAATACGTCTTTTCCTATATATATTAAAAATATTTAAACTTTACAGAAACACACAGTCACTGGATGATGTCATCAGTGATGTCATTTGAGATGTCATCAGTGATGTCATCAGTGATGTCACTGACCATGTCATGAGTGATGTAATATGTGACATCATCAGCAGTGCATTGCGGGGGCGCGAGTTATAGTTAGCTGAACTAACTATAACGGGGGAATTTCACGGGTTTTTTACGAGTGCAATGTCCAAGTAACTATAACTGTCCCTAAAACCTATGGTTTTTTCAGTGAATTTCAAAGGTTTTTTAAATGCTAATTTGTAACTATAACGTGTCTGAAACCTATGGTTTTTTCAGTGAATATATATATATATATATACATATATATATATATATAGTTTACAGTATTAAATGTTAAATATTTAAATACATAACTTTAATATAACATAAAAATAAATACATTCCACTAATATTTAATACTATATATATAAATATATACTCATGTAAACACTCACACAGATTCATTAGGATCTGCTAAATAAAACAATTACATTGACACACTGCCTGGAGTGCCTGCTCGTTCTTCGGTTTTGATGGATTGAAGCTGAATAATATATATTATTCAGCAGTTACCCACGTCCCCAACTAAAAAAATGTATAAAACGTAAAATATGTATTTTTAATAATTTTGTTTCACTACATACACTATATATATATATATATAATTTTTGTTACAATGTATGTATATATATAAATATATATATTTATATATATATTTGTAACAAAATTATTACCTACACACAAGTTAGTTCAGCAACTTCATACAAAGGAACATGACAGAGACTTAGGGGCCGATTCCGATCTCGGCCGGTAGTGCTCCGAATCGGATTCGGATTTACCGGATCCGATTCGGAGCCCTGTTTCCCGACCGAATCGTACGCGGGTCCGGCCGAGCGAGTACGATGCAGGCACCCGCGAAATCTCCGACCGACTCGAACGCGGCTCCAACACGCTCCGACCGACTCGCATGGACACGACTCGCACCGCGCTATGGAGACGTTTCCCGGCCGGGTAAGTACGATGCGCGCCGCGACCACTCCGAACGACTCGTGCCGTCCAGCTCGAAAAAGCTGTCGGAGCCGGACTTTGGGGGTCCGCGTCGGACCCCCCTGTACGCGTAGGCGCGCGAGTCGCACACAGGGGGGACCCATGGGTCCCCCCT
Organism: Calotriton arnoldi; assembly: GCA_963921515.1. NCBI lineage: Eukaryota > Metazoa > Chordata > Amphibia > Caudata > Salamandridae > Calotriton > Calotriton arnoldi. The sequence goes on along the minus strand of CAWUFW010008476.1, from coordinate 551,275 downwards.
ATCTGTGCATGTACGCCGCGATGCGCATGGACGCGTACACGCTGTAGGGGGCGCCCTTGACCGTCTCACACCCATTGAGTCAATGGGAGCCCGCGTACGCGTCGTACGACAGGCTCCCATTGACTTCAATGGGAGTCCGACCGAATCGAGTCCGATAGCATGCAAACGCATCGTACTCGTTCGGTCGGACTGCTAGGGTCCGATTCGGTCGGAATTCTCTCCGGGTCCGGCTCGGTCGTAGAGAATTCCGGCCCGAATCGGAATCGGCCCCTTAGTCCGTTTGTTATACAGTGGCCTCCGTGCACACCTGCTGGTCTCTCTGACCCCCCTGCCGGCTCAATGGGAGTAGGACCTGACCCACAGTTTTCTTAATAAATATTGGACCTTCCATATAGAATATCCCCCATAAATCTTCTGCAATTCCTGCTTCAAATGTATCCAATTCTCCATATTACATTTGGCTTACCTCACACTGCATAGACGCACCTCAATGTTTCCTGCAGTGCCATACGCATGTCCCCCGATGTCACGCTCCAGACGCCAAGCTCCTACACATGTTATCGGACTGCCCAGTATTGTCCTGTTGCTGGGCACAAATCAGCACCACCCTGTCGGAACTAACCAATGAGCAAAATCATTGGCAGTCGGTAGATCATTGCATATTGGGTTTATTCCCTGGAACCTTAGGGAACTAAAGTGGTGACATGTTTTGTAGATCTAAAGCTCTTATTGGCAAAATGGCTCTTAACGAGGCACTGGAAATCCTCAACGGTTCCCATGGTTTCCCAATGGCGGGAGGAAGTAGAAAGATGGGGACTAGTAAGGGGCGTAACAAAGGCCCCCGCAGCCCCCGCGGTGCGGGGGGGCCTCGAGCTCCAGGGGGCCCCTTCAGCCCAGTACCCTGTCAGCAGAGCTCCTGAGTGTTGTCGGAGTGGGCCCCCTTCATGCACTTTGCAGGTGGGCCCCCTCAAGTTTTGTTACGCCACTGGGACTAGTGGAGAGTGGTGCAATGCGCTGGGAAGAGTGCCGGGGCCTACAGAAGAAGCCAATAGCATTGGAATGGGATCCTTTGCTGGAACCCTTCAAGACCCTAGAAATCAGTGGTGGCCAACACAATGGCAAGGCGGTGGGGTGGGTGGAGGGGTGCGAGGGAGCACTGGAGGGGGAGTGCTGGGGTTAGTAATTTAAAAAAACACTTACCTGAAGCTGCCGGCCACATCACTCCTCGCGCCTCCGTGTTTTGTTGCGTCCTAAACACAGCAGACACTAGGACAGCAGCAGAGACTCCCTGTGCAATGCTTTCACTGGTCTCAAGCAGGAGAGCAGTGCGGGGATTGGCCTGAGTGGGTTGGTTTGACGCTCCGCTCAGAACAGGGAGTCTGTGGTGTTTCTCCAACCCAGCTGTTCAATACAGCAAGGTTGGAAAAATCTAAGTATGCATGTGTGTTTGGCCAGCCTAAGAAGGCCGGCCAAACACACATGCGCACTTGGAAGTGCACAAACCGGTCCCCTTCCATGGCCCTGCCCCTCCCTACGCATGCTGGCTCAGCCAGCAGGTGAAAAATAAAACAATAATAGAATATCGTTTTATTTTTCACCTCCTGGCACTGAGACAGTGGGGCGATGCTCCTCCGCCATTGCGGAGGAGCCGGCCCTGCTAGAAATCACAGATGCTTAGACTGGACAACCTAGCCCCCTTTCAGATATGCTCCTCTATTTGCCTCATAAAGAAGCCAGAGCACCACCTGCAAGGACACCTTGGTACAAAATCTCCGGGAGAGAGCTGGGATCCCTAGCACATATTGCAACTACTGCCGACACCTGGCAGACTCCTTGCACCCATTGGTTACAGGCCCGAAACACTACCATGACACATCGACAGATTATGACATAATCAATGCCCACTGTGACAATGTCCAGTTCAGGGGAGGGTGGGTGGGGGGTAACTTAGTTCAGATATGTTCACAGGTCGATTTACTTGTTTACTAATGGTAAATCTCCATGATAATCTGCTATATTCTAGTATATCATGCATTCCACTAAAATGAAGGATAACTACTGTGACCATTGTCCTAACAACTCCATAAACTGATATATCCTAATAAAGTTTACTGGATGATGCTGACTGTGTATAACTCAAAAATGCAAGGATGTGTGTGAAAAAAATATTATTTTTAGTTAATTGAATACATATACTACCATAAAAAGAATATATATATATATATATTCACTGAAAAAACGATAGGTTTCAGGGGCGTTATAGTTAGTTGGACATTTCACTCGTACAAAACCATAGAAATTCCCCCGTTATAGTTAGTTCAGCTAACTATAACTCGCGCGCCCGCAATGCACTGCTGATGACGTCACATATTACATCACTCATGACATGGTCAGTGACATCACTCATGACATCACTGATGACATCTCAAATGACATCACTGATGACATCACTGATGACATCATACTTGTGATAGAGTGGCAGACCTCCTCTCACCCTAATATAACCTTTGATACACACACTCAAAAATACAAACTGACACATGGGTCACGCGGTACGGTCATACTGCGGTGGGACGCACACTCGTTGACCTCTCATGGCACTGCTCCACACTTCAGGGAGGACGCTTTCCATTAGTTATGTTTGCTGATGACGTTTCGCGCCGGCCGCGTCCAACAACAGAACTCCTTTAGATCCAAACAGACTCTCACTCTCTCACCGGAAGTGAAACCAGGCCACGCGGACACTTTCACAATACAACAGCCGGGAATGCACTTTTCGGTAAAAAAACCACATTCCTTTCTCCTAATTAATCAAATAAACGTCTCACTGAAGAACAGGGGCCAGCTTCGATCGGTAAGCAGCCGTTACAACGACTTTTTTACTTTGCGATACCATTACAACGCATGCATTACCACGCATGCGTTGTACATCGCGAAGTCATTACTACGCATTTTTTTAGAACGCATGGTCATTTACCACGCATGCCTTTACAACGAATTTTGTTGTGTGGGTATGTATGGTAAATGACCATGCGTTCTAAAAAACATGTAGATGATCCACGTCGTTGTAAGGAAACAGAGGCTGTTCCGTTTCCTCACAACGACGTGCACCGCCCCTCAGAGACGACGTGAAGCAGGAACCACGAGGAGAGAGGAACCACGAGGAGTGAGAGGTAAGGGGGATTGGGCATGGGGTGGGGGTTTCTTTTCTAGGGTTTAGGGTAGTGCAGTGGTGTTTGGGTGGTGTAGGGGTCGTGCTGGGGGTAGTGTTTTAGGGTTTAGGGTAGTGCAGTGGTGTTTGGGTAGAGTAGGGGTCGTGCTGGGGGTAGTGTTTTAGGGTTTAGGGTAGTGCAGTAGTGTAGGGGGTCATGCTGGGGGTAGTGTTTTAGGGATTAGGGTAGTGCAGTGGTGTATGGGTAGTGTAGGGGGTCGTGCTGGGGTAGTGTTTTAGGGTTTAGGGTAGTGCAGTGGTGTTTGAGTAGTGTAGGGGGTCATGCTGGTTGTAGTGTTTTAGGGTTTAGGGTAGTGTAGTGGTGTTTGTGTAGTGTAGGGGGTCATGCTGGGGGTAGTGTTTTATGGTTTAGGGTAGTGCAGTGGTGTTTGGGTAGTGTAGGGGGTCGTGCTGGGGGCAGATTTAGGGTTTAGGGTAGTGCAGTGGTGTTTGGGTAGTGTAGGGAGTCGTGCTGGGGGTAGTGTTTTAGGGTTTAGGGTAGTGCAGTGGTGTTTGTGTAATGTAGGGGGTTGTGCTGGGGTAGTGTTTTAGGGTTTATGTTAGTGCAGTGGTGTGTGGGTGGTGTAGGGGGTCATGCTGGGGTAGTGTTTTAGGGTTTAGGGTAGTGCAGAGGTGTTTGGGTAGTGTAGGGGGTCGTGCTGGGGGAAGATTTAGGGTTTAGGGTAGTGCAGTGGTGTTTGTGTAGTATAGGGGTTAGTGCTGGGGGTAGTGTTTTAGGGTTTAGGGTAGTGCAGTGGTGTTTTGGTAGTGTAGGGGTTCATGCTGGGGGAAGTGTTTTAGGGTTTAGGGTATGGCAGTGGTGTTTGGGTAGTGTAGGGGGTCGTGCTGGGGGTAGATTTAGGGTTTAGGGTAGTGCAGTGGTGTTTGTGTTGTGAGGGGGTCGTGCTGGGGGTAGTGTTTTAGGGTTTAGAGTAGTGCAGTGGTGTTTGTATAGTGTAGGGGGGTTTAGGGTAGTGCAGTGGTGTTTGTGTAGTGTAGGGGGTCATGCTGGGGGTAGTGTTTTAGGGTTTAGGGTAGTGCAGTGGTGTTTGTGTACTGTAGGGGGTAGTGTTTTAGGGTTTAGGGTAGTGCAGTGGTGTTTGTGTAGTGTAGGGGTCATGCTGTGGGTAGTGTTTTAGGGTTTAGGGTAGTGCAGTCATGTTTGTGTAGTGTAGGGGTCGTGTTTTAGGGTATAGGGTAGTGCAGTGGTGTTTGGGCAGTGTAGAGGGTCATGCAGGGGTTAGTGTTTTAGGGTAGTGCAGTGGTGTTTGGGTAGTATAGGGGGTCATGCTGGGTGTAGTGTTTTAGGGTTTAGGGTAGTGCAGTGGTGTTTGTGTAGTGTAGGGGGTCATGCTGTGGGTAGTGTTTTAGAGTTTAGGGTAGTGCAGTCATGTTTGTGTAGTGTAGGGGGTCGTGTTTTAGGGTATAGGGTAGTGCAGTGGTGTTTGGGCAGTGTAGAGGGTCATGCAGGGGTTAGTGTTTTAGGGTAGTGCAGTGGTGTTTGGGTAGTGTAGGGGGTCGTGCTGGGTGTAGTGTTTTAGGGGTTAGGGTAGTGCAGTGGTGTTTGTGTAGTGTGGGAGGTCATGCTGGGGGTAGATTTAGGGTTTAGTGTAGTGCAGTGGTGTTTGGGTAGTGTAGGGAGTCATGCTGGGGGTAGTGTTTTAGGGTTTAGGGTAGTCCAGTGGTGTTTGTGTAGTGTAGGGAGTCGTGCTTGGGGTAGTGTTTTAGGGTTTAGGGTAGTGCAGTGGTGTTTCGGTAGTGTAGGGGGTCGTGCTGGGGTAGTGTTTTAGGGTTTAGGGTAGTGCAGTGGTGTTGGTGTACTGTAGGGGGTCGTGCTGGGTTCTAGTGTTTTAGGGTTTAGGGTAGTGCAGTGGTGTTTGTGTAGTGTAGGGTGTCATGTTTTAGGGTTTAGGGTCATGCAGTGGTGTTTGGGTAGTGTAGGGGGTCATGCTGGGGGTAGTGTTTTTGTATTTAGGGTAGTGCAGTGGTGTTTGGGTGGTGTAGGGGGTCGTGCTGGGGTGGTGTTTTAGGGTTTAGGGTAGTGCAGTGGTGTTTGTGTAGTGTAGGGGGTCATGCTGGGGTAGTGTTTTATTGTTTAGGGTAGTGCAGTGGTGTTTGGGTAGTGTAGGGGGTCGTGCTGGGGGAAGATTTAGGGTTTAGGGTAGTGCAGTGGTGTTTGGGTAGTGTAGGGAGTCGTGCTGGGGTAGTGTTTTAGGGTTTAGGGTAGTGCAGTGGTGTTTGTGTAGTGTAGGGGTTGTGCTGGGGGTAGTGTTTTAGGGTTTATGTTAGTGCAGTGGTGTTTGGGTAGTGTAGGGGTAGTGCTGGGGTAGTGTTTTAGGGTTTAGGGTAGTGCAGTGGTGTTTGTGTAGTGTAGGGTGTAGTGCTGGGGGTAGTGTTTTAGGGATTAGGGTGGTGCAGTGGTGTTTGGGTAGTGTAGGGGTTCATGCTGGGGGTAGTGTTTTAGGGTTTAGGGTATGGCAGTGGTGTTTGGGTAGTGTAGGGGGTTGTGGGGGGGTAGTGTTTTATGGTTTAGGGTAGTGCAGTGGTGTTTGGGTAGTGTAGGGGGTCGTGCTGGGGGTAGTGTTTTAGGGTTTATGTTGGTGCAGTGGTGTTTGTGTAGTGTAGGGGGTCGTGCTGGAGGTAGTGTTTTAGGGTTTAGGGTAGTGCCGTTGTGTTTAGGTAGTGAAGGGGGTCGTGCTGGGGGTAGTGTTTTAGGGTTTAGGGTAGTGCAGTGGTGCTTGTGTAGTGTAGGTGGTCGTGCTGGGAATGTTGTTCATTTCTATGGCAAAATGAACCCCCTCATTTTGTTCCTTTTTAAATTAAATGTTTTAAGTGTTACCAGTTTATTCCAATCAAGATGGCTTCAGGTGTGCCATAATTTTGTCATAAGTAAGACTGTTAGCTCTCTAGTTGTTCTTTGGAACACTCTGGGAAGCTGCAGTAGAACACAAAGGCATCAACTGACAGGCTGCTCCTGTTGAAATATAACAGGAAGATATTTGAGATCACACTTGAAACATGTCCTAGTTTTTCTTTCTACAGCACTAACCATAATTTCTATGACAAAATGAACCCCATCATTTTGTTCCTTTTTAAATTAAATGTTTTAAGTGTTACCAGTTTATTCCAATCAAGATGGCTTCAGGTGTGCCATACTTTTGTCATAAGTAAGGCTGTTAGCGCTCTAGTTGTTCTTTTGAACACTCTGGGAAGCTGCAGTAGAACACAAAGGAATCAACTGGCAGGCTGCTCCTGTTGAAATATAACAGGAAGATAGTTGAGATCTCACTTAAAACATGTCCTAATTTTTCTTTCTACAGCACTAACCATAATTTCTATGACAAAATGAACCCCCTCATTTTGTTCCTTTTTAAATTAAATGTTTTAAGAGTTACCAGTTTATTCCAATCAAGATGGCTTCAGGTGTGCCATAATTTTGTCATAAGTAAGGCTGTTAGCACTCTAGTTGTTCTTTAGAACACTCTGGGGAAGCTGCAGTAGAACACAAAGGAATCAACTGACAGTCTCTGCCCTTGTTGGATGTACATGTTTTACTGAGAATGTCAGACTTCATTCTCACATGACTGAGAAAGATAATGTGAATTTACAGAAAATATGCTCTCATTTTAGCTTCTGGAGCACCTTCCAAAACTCTATGGGACAAGCATGTGAAAATAGTTTTCTCTCAAACATGATTCATGATATCCCAGCAGAAGGTTTTTCACAGGGTAAAATCACCTTAGAACACACCACAATTCCTGAAATTAGTATGGTACCATCAACAAATGAATTCTAATGTAACTAAAGTCTGTTATCACCCTTTATAGTTCTCCTTTTGGTAACCCTCAAAATCTTTGATTCACTACAATGCATTTCAATGGGGTACTATCATGTATATTGGTCCCAAGATGGCTGCCAGCAATTCCAGGATGAAGTGCTGACAGCCAATCAGATCTCACAATGACATGTGTGGTTAGGCTCCGAACAGATATATATGTGATTTTACTTTTGATTTTCTCAGGAACTACTGAACGGATTTACACCATTTAACCAAAAGGCACGACTCTGAACCAAGGGCTACCTTTTTGCCAAATTTGGTGTAATTCCGTTCAGCAGTTCGGGATGTAGCTGCGACTAAAGGTTCCTATGGAAAATTGCATGGGGAAAACATGTTTTGGGACCCCCTTTTTTCTCGGCCCCCACTTGATGAATCACCCTGAGACTTTCAGGATAGGAGCGGACCGGAGCGGGCCATAAGTTTTGAAAATTTCGCGAAGATTCGTCGACCAGCGCCAAAGTTATTGGAAATAGAATGTTGTGAATTTCCTATGGAAAATAGGTCCTAACTATAACTTTCTACTGGCGACCGCCAGTAGATAATATGTGTGTGTGCATATATATATATATATATACCAAAAAGATTCTTTCCATGCAAAGAACCGGAGGGACACAGCGTGAGTAACAGGTAAGAAATTTATTCCAGCATGGCATGACGCGTTTCGGACGTAAATGCCTTTTTCAAATGCCTGCTGCAACGAAAGTCCTTTCAGCCAATCCGCTTTGATGTAGTTCACATCGTTTTGCCATTGGTGGCAATCCAGGTGGGCCGGAATAACAAGACCACAAGCACTGTAGCTGCATTGGCAAACTACAATGCCCAGCATGCACCTCTCACTGCACACCAGGTGAATGTCTCGCATCGGCTCCACTGAATCTCTTCATGAGTCCTGGATTAACAAAACTGTGGAAAAGCTGGATGGCGACAATGTTGCTGATGGAATGAACTTCTCCCCTGGGTCCCGCCATACACCCAACCGCATAAATCCATTTTCAACCTGCCCTGGAACCACGGATTAATTAATCCTAGATCCTCTGTGAAATCACGAACTGCCATCTGCAGCGGTGCCCTGCTGTGCATGGATGCAGTGGGCCAGAGTACTCCCAATACCTTGGATACTTTGGTTGTGCCGAAGCTGCCCTTTGTAACTCTGGCCTCTTGAAAGGCGGGTCTCCTCCAACGCGCTCGGGGCTTGCGCGGAAAATATGCCAAAAAGATTCTTGTCATGCAAAGATCCGGAGGGACACAGCGGGAGTAACAGGTAAGAAATTTGTTCCAGCACGGCATGACGCGTTTCAGACGTAAATGCCTTTTTCAAATGCCTGCTGCAACAAAAGTCCTTTCAGCCAATCCGCTTTGATGTAGTTCACATCGTTTTGCCATTGGTGGCAATCCAGGTGGGCCGGAATAACATATATATATATGTATATATATATATATATTTATATATATATCCTACTGACAACTCGAATCCAGATACATAATACGGTTCAATTTGAGAATTCCAAATGGTCTCAACACCGAGGAAGACATGCATATACATCTGTAGAATGATGTTCCTCCTTCCGATGTATGACAACTGTGATACCAAGGCAGCTTAGAAGGCCAGACGCCACACAGAATATGCACCTAATTTTATACATAATTTGTACACTCCCTATCAGATCCATACGATGATTTCTATATGTGACTCTTTTTTAGTCCTGACGTTATTGTATTGATTTGTGTATTTGCACTTTAAAGGATATGGATGTCGTGTTAAAAATTGCGGATTTGCACAATTTCAGTAGTACTGTTGATGCGATTTTGCACATGCATTACATTGTAGACGCTGCTAAATAAGGATACTGAGCCATTTGGGGATGGAAGTAATAAGAATATGAATTGATGAATAAGGCACTTGCCCGGAATCCTCGTTCGTTTTCTTTGAAAAATTTTCCTCATCTCAGCTTCTTGTATATTCAATTGGTTGAAATGAAAAAGCTGAATAGGTTTTGGTAAAATCCGTAAATGCCTCTCTTTGTATATATGATTGGGTATATATATGAAATAATTTGTTTGCAGCGTTTGATGAGTAATATTGGATTGTTATTGATTATTCATTGCACTTGTCACTTTATCTGGTCTGCTTCGTGCTCTGCCTATCAAGGTTAACTGAAAGATGTTAACGATCTGTATTATGCACGTTGCACTTTGATGTATTTATATGGCACTGTCACATTAAAAGTTTGAATAAGTTTTAAAAAAATGGCAATTGTAATGATGTCAGGAAAAGGTATAAAGTAATGAGGCAATGAAAGAGAAAACGGTTTGACGAAGATCGCGTCTGCGATCGAAACGTGTTACCTGTGTAGCAAATAAACCGTCTTTTCGAAAGTGAGCCCGAGCGTCCTGGTGCTTGTTCCAAATACGGGCAGGCGTGTTGAGGATATATATATATATATATTCACTGAAAAAACCATAGGTTTCAGACACGTTATAGTTACAAATTAGCATTTAAAAAACCTTTGAAATTCACTGAAAAAACCATAGGTTTCAGACACGTTATAGTTAAAAAATTAGCATTTAAAAAACCTTTGAAATTCACTGAAAAAACCATAGGTTTTAGGGACAGTTATAGTTACTTGGACATTGCACTCGTACAAAACCCGTGAAATTCCCCCGTTATAGTTAGTTCAGCTAACTATAACTCGCGCCCCGCAATGCACTGCTGATGACGTCACATATTACATCACTCATGACATGGACAGTGACATCACTGATGACATCACTGATGACATCTCAAATGACATCACTGATGACATCATCCAGTGACTGTGTGTTTCTGTAAAGTTTAAATATTTTTAAAATATATAGGAAAAGACGTATTGAAGAATGAGTGGGTGTGTAAGTGTCTGTATGGATGATTTAGTAGGTGCGTGACTGACTCTATAAGTGAGTGATTTAACGTATCTTACTGAATGCATGGGTTAGTGACTAAACTGGGTGTATGTCTGTATCCGTCTGTCTGTTGCTGTGTAAGTGGCTGCATGTGTTTGTGAATAGCTAAATGAGTGTCTATATGAGTTATTGAATGCTTGTCTGAGTATCTGTATGGGTGCCTGAGTGTTTGTGTGGGAGGGGTGTGTGCAACTCTGTGCATAGATGTGTGAGTGGGTGATTCACTGGGTGGATGGTTTCAAGAGTGCATCTGTGATAGACTGTATGGGTGGGTAAGTGTGTGTAAGAGTGTGTTAGTGAGTGAATGTATGTCCCAGTGGTACATGTGTGAGTAACTACATATGTGAAAGGCAGTATATATGTGTGTTGGAGTATATAAATAGCTATAAGCAAGAGTGAGTGATTGTGATAGTGGCTGTATGGATGATTGTGTGCTTGTATCAGTGATTGTATAAGAGCGTAACAATGTGCTACTATTTGTATGAGTAAGTGAGCTGGTGTGTGTATAACTGTATAGGTGAGTAAATGGCAGTGTGTTTAATTATTTGCATGACTGACTAGGTGTGTGAGTATCTCTATGGATGAGTGGCGTTGTTTGAGTGTCTATATAGGAGTAAGAGTGCATATGATAGTCCTGTACTGAGTGACCGTAAGTATGAGTGACTGTACGGGTGAGTGAGTGGATGTGTGTGTGTAGACCTAAGAATCAGTGAGTGGGTATGTAGTTATTGGTGTTGGAGTGTCTATGGTTTTGCGAATGGCAGTCTGTAATTTAGAGTGGGTGTATCAAAGGTTATATTAGGGTGTGAGGAGGTGCATCAGATTATCACGTGGATGATGTCATCAGTGATGTCATTTGAGATGTCATCAGTGATGTCATCAGTTATGTCACTGACCATGTCATGAGTGATGTAATATGTGACGTCATCAGCAGTGCATTACGGGCGCGAGTTATAGTTAGCTGAACTAACTATAACGGGGAATTTCACGGGTTTTGTACGAGTGCAATGTCCAAGTAACTATAACTGTCCCTAAAACCTATGGTTTTTTCAGTGAATTTCAAAGGTTTTTTAAATGCTAATTTGTAACTATAACGTGTCTGAAACCTATGGTTTTTTCAGTGAATTTCAAAGGTTTTTTAAATGCTAATTTGTAACTATAACGTGTCTGAAACCTATGGTTTTTTCAGTGAATTTCAAAGGTTTTTTAAATGCTAATTTCTAACTATAACGTGCCTGAAACCTACGTTTTTTTTAGTGAATTTCAAAGGTTTTGTAAATGACAATTTTTAAATGTATTAATTGTTATATTAATTTTTTTCATACTGATTTAGTACATTTTTAGAAACAATTTTTTTTACATATTTTATTTTTAAATTACATTGTAATTACATTATACATTACATTACAAAAAATACTTTCTCTTAATGAATTACTTTAGTTTAAATACTTTGCAGATAGGCAATAGACTTTTAAGTACAGTAGTTACAGTTGTTGCAATGGGCAACACATTTTCAAACACAATGCAACATTCAGCTCAATGTGAATTTCTAGTTAAATGCAATTAGTTACTTTATGGATTACTTTTCTAACCACAGGACTGGATCCTAGATTCAGTCCTGGTACATCTCCTGTAAACAGTTGAGTAAAAGCGTTTTGGTTACAGTCGTGATTTTTAAGGAATATTATTGTATTTTAAAAGTTGACACTTGGAAACTTTTTCTCATAGAATCACCAATGTTATCCTATGGAAGGAAATTCACTTAGCAGGTAAAAACTGTTATCGTTACTTTTTCTTACTCAGTGTTGGATCCTGGATCCAGCACTGGTGCATCTCCTGTAAACAGTTGAATGAATGCGTTTAAGTCATACAGGCGATTTTTAAGGAATATTTGTAGTTTGTGAAAATCGACACTTTGAAAGTTTTCTGCTGAAAACCAGACAATGGATTCCTATGGAAGAAAATATAAGTTACTGGTAAGTACGGTTAAAATTACTTTTCAGGACCAGTACTGGGCTGAAAGATGCAGCACTGAGGTCTCTCCTGATAACAGGTGAGTAAATCAGAATTCGGATTTCGGCTGATTTTAGAGGAATATTTGTATGTTTCAAAAATCAACACTTAGAAGAATTTCCAAGTGAAACCAGTCAATGTTAGCCTATGAAGGAAATTCAAGTTACCGGTAAGTACGGTTAAAATTACTTTTCAGGATCAGTACTGGGCTGAAAGATGCAGCACTGAGGTCTCTCCTGATAACAGGTGAGTAAATCGGAATTCGTATTTCGGCTGATTTTAGAGGAATATTTTAAAGTTCCAAAACTCCACACTTAGAAGAATTTCCAAGTGAAACCAGTCAATGTTAGCCTATGAAGGAAATTCAAGTTACCGGTAAGTACGGTTAAAATTACTTTTCAGGATCAGTACTGGGCTGAAAGATGCAGCACTGAGGTCTCTCCTGATAACAGGTGAGTAAATCGGAATTCCTTTTTCGGCTGATTTTAGAGGAATATTTGCACAATGGTGAAGGGAGGGGGCGGGGCCTGAGGTGACATCTTTGCACACGCGCCCCGTGGCGCGTTTTAAGTTGGGGGATTAAGTCCCCTTGAATCCTGAGGGTCCCTAGGGGCCAACTAGACAACCAGGAACCTCCAATATGCGCCAGGGGGCTGCGTTGCAGAGACGTGTAGAGAGGCCACACCCCTTTTTACACCTCTCTGCAACGCAGCTCTGTGGCGCATTCTGGATGTACCTGTTGGGCTAGTTGGCCCCCAGGGACCCTCAGGATTGAAGGGGATTTAATTCCCCATCTTAAAACGCGCCACGGGGCCGGTTTGCACACATGTCACCTGAAGCCCCGCCCCCACCCTTCACCACTGTGCAAACGCGCCCCGTGGCGCGTTTTAAGTTGGGGGATTAAGTCCCCTTGAATCCTGAGGGTCCCCGGAGTCCAACTAGCCCACCATATACCTCCAAAAGCGCCACAGAGCTGCGTTGCAGAGAGGTGTAAAAGGGGCGTGGCCTCTGTACACCTCTCTGCAAGGCAGCCCCTGGCGCATACTGGAGGTACCTGGTGGGCTAGTTGGCCCCCAGGGACCCCCAGTATTCAAGGGGAATTGTTCCCCTCTGCAAACGCGCCAGGGGCGCGTTTGCAGAGTGGTGAAGGAAGGGGGTGGGGCCTGCGGGCCCGATCGTTTTTTTTTTTTTTTCCCCTGAAGGGGGGCTGTGTGGCCCCCCTTCCTTTTTTCTTTTTGGGCCCTGGGGACCCCATCCCCCAGGGCCTTACACCTTTTTTAAATTACCTTTAAAAAAAAAAACGGGAAGGGGCCGCGTGGCCCCCTTCCCTGGGCCTGTATTGGCCCCGGGGACCCCATCCCCGGGGCATGGCCTCTATATTTATTTTTTGAGGGGGCAGCGTGGCCCCCTCCTCTGGGCATTTTAAGGCCCCGGGGACCCCATCTCCCGGGGCCGGCCTTTCCATTATTTTTTTTTTTTAAATTTTCCTCTTTTTTGGGGAGGGGGCCGCGTGGCCCCCTCCCGGGCCACTACTTGCCCCGGGGACCCCATCCCCCGGGGCTGGCCCTCTCCGTTGGGGACTGTGGGGGGTCCCCAATCCCCCCACAGTCCCGCCGGCTCCCCACGTCCCTTGGGAGCCGGCATTGCTGTTCCACATGGGGAGCAGCTGACATGCTGCTCCCCATGTGGAAAGCAATCGCTTTGGATATTGGAAGAGAGAGCAGGTTTCCCTGCTCTCTCTTCCAATATCCAAAGCAGTTTGCTATGGCAGGACGGGAGCCGCGAGGCTCCCGTCCTGCCATAGCAAACTACAGTGTCCCGGGGTAGGCACCCCGGGACACTGCAGGAGCCGGCCCTGGGGGTGGTGGTCCCCAGGGCCATCAAGGGCTCCAGGAGGGGGGCCGCGTGGCCCCCTCCCATTCAGTACACAGCCCCGGGGAGGTGGGGTCCCCGGGGCTCTGGGGGTCCGTAACGGACCCCCATATTAAAATGTTTAGTGCCCCGGGGAGGTGGTGGCTGGAGCCCCCCCACACAGGTTTAATAATGTATGTAAAAAAGCCCCGGGAGGTGGTGGTCCTCGGGGCTGCGGGAGGGCTCAGAGCCCTCCCGCACCATTTTTAAAAAAGCCCCGGGGGTGGCGGTCCTCGGGCTTGGGGGCCCTTTGAGGCCCCCACACATTAAATTATCCCCCCACCATGCCCCCGGGACTTGGGCCACCCGGGGGCCAATTAACATCGAAGCGCGGGAGACCGCGCTTCGATTTTCGGCAGGATTCGCGCACCCTGAGCGCATCCTGCCGATTTAAAAAAAAAAAATTTATTTATTTTTTGCCCAGGGGGTCCTTGTGGGACCCCCTGAGCAAACCTAGGGGTTCAGGGTGTTTCTACCCTGCCCCCTTTGTGCGCTTTGCGCACTTGTTTCTGTCCCTCGGTTCTACCGAGGACAAAATGGCTGCCAACATTTCCTGAATCGGAATGTTGACAGCCAGCTGACAGCCAATTAACATGCAGCTCATGATCGGGAGGGTACGCGGACCCTACTCGTCCCTAGATATCACTAACTTTTTACTTTTCATTTTCTCAGCAACTACTGAACGGATTTACACCATTTAACAAAAAGGGTTCTTTCTGAACCAAGAACTACCTCTTTGCCAAATTTGGTGTAATTCCGTTCAGCAGTTCGGGCTGTAGCCGTGTCTAAAGTTTCCTATGGGAAAATGCATGGGGAAAACGCGTTTTGGGACCCCCCTTTTTCTCGGCCCCCGCTTGACGTATCACCCCGAGACTTTCAGGGTAGGAGCGGACCGGAGCGCCCCACGAAGTTTGAAAATTTCGCGAAGATACGTCAACCGGCAAGAGAGTTATTTCAAATAGAATGTCGCGGATATCCTATGGATAATAGGTTGTAACTATAACTATCTACTGGCGACCGCCAGTAGATAATATATAATATATAATAATATATATATATGATGTCACTGACCATGTCATGAGTGATGTAATATGTGACATCATCAGCAGTGCATTGCGGGGCGCGAGTTATAGTTAGCTGAACTAACTATAACGGGGGAATTTCACGGGTTTTGTACGAGTGAAATGTCCAACTAACTATAACTGTCCCTAAAACCTATGGTTTTTTCAGTGAATTTCAAAGGTTTTTTAAATGCAAATTTCTAACTATAACGTGTCTGAAACCTATGGTTTTTTCAGTGAATTTCAAAGGTTTTTTAAATGCTAATTTCTAACTATAACGTGCCTGAAACCTATGGTTTTTTCAGTGAATTTCAAAGGTTTTTTAAATGCTAATTTCTAACTATAACGCCCCTAAAACCTATGGTTTTTTCAGTAAATTTCAAAGGTTTTGTAAATGACAATTTTTAAATGTATTAATTGTTATATTTATTTTTTTGATACTGATTTACTACATTTTTAAAACTATTTATTTTTAGATATTTTATTTATTAAATTACATTGTAATTACATTATACATTACATTACAAAATATACTTTCTCAGAATGAATTACTTTAGTTTAAATAGTTTGCAAATAGGCAATAGAGTTTTAAGTACAGTAGTTACAGTTGTTGCAATGGGCAACACAATTTTAAACACAATGCAACATTGACCTCAATGTGAATTTCTAGTTAAATGCAATTAGTTACTTTATGGATTACTTTTCTAACCACAGGACTGGATCCTAGATTCAGTCCTGGGTTATCTCCTGTAAACAGTTGAGTAAAAGCGTTTTGGTTACAGTAGTGATTTTTAAGGAATATTATTAATGTATTTTAAAAGTTGACACTTAGAAACTTTTTCACATAGAATCACCAATGTTATCCTATGGGAGGAAATTCACTTAGCAGGTAAGTAGTGTTATCGTTACTTTTTCTTACTCAGTGTTAGATCCTGGATCCAGCACTGGTGCATCTCCTGTAAACAGTTGAAAGAATGCGTTTAAGTCATACAGGCGATTTTTAAGGAATATTTGTAATTTGTGAAAATCGACACTTTGAAACTTTTCTGTTGAAAACCAGACAATGGATTCCTATGGAAGGAAATATAAGTTACTGGTAAGTACGGTTAGAATTACTTTTCAGGGTCAGTGCTGGGCTAAAAGATGCAGCACTGGGTTCTCTCCTGATAACAGGTGAGTAAATCGGAATTCGTAGTTCGGTTGATTTTAGAGGAATATTATAAAGTTCCAAAACTCCACACTTAGAAGAATTTCCAAGTGAAACCAGTCAATGTTAGCCTATGGAAGGAAATTCAAGTTGCTGGTAAGTATGGTTAAAATTACTTTTCAGGATCAGTACTGGGCTGAAAGATGCAGCACTGAGGTCTCTCCTGATAACAGGTGAGTAAATCGGAATCCGTATTTCGGCTGATTTTAGAGGAATATTATAAAGTTCCAAATCTGCACACTTAGAAGAATTTCCAAGTGAAACCAGTCAATGTTAGCCTATGGAAGGAAATTCAAGTTACTGGTAAGTACGGTTAGAATTACTTTTCAGGACCAGTACTGGGCTGAAAGATGCAGCACTGAGGTCTCTCCTGATAACAGGTGAGTAAATCGGAATTCGTATTTCGGCTGATTTTAGAGGAATATTTGCACAATGGTGAAGGGAGGGGCGGGGCCTGAGGTGACATCTGTGCAAACGCGCCCCGTGGCGCGTTTTAAGTTGGGGGATTAAGTCCCCTTGAATCATGAGGGTCCCTGGGGGCCAACTAGCCCACCAGGAACCTCCAGTATGCGCTAGGGGCTGCGTTGCAGAGACGTGTACAGAGGCAACACCCCTTTACACCTCTCTGCAACGCAGCTCTGTGGCGCTTTCTGGACGTACCTGTTGGGCTAGTTGGCCCCCAGGGACCCTCAGGATTGAAGGGGATTTAATTCCCCATCTTAAACACGCCACGGGGCCTGTTTGCACACATGTCACCTGAAGCCCCGCCCCCTCCCTTCACCACTGTGCAAACGCACCCCGTGGCGCGTTTTAAGTTGGGGGATTAAGTCCCCTTGAATCCTGAGGGTCCCTGGAGTCCAACTAGCCCACCACGTACTTCCAAAAAGCGCCACAGAGCTGCGTTGCAGAGAGGTGTAAAAAGGGGCATGGCCTCTGTACACCTCTCTGCAACGCAGCCCCCTGGCGCATACTGGAGGTTCCTGGTGGGCTAGTTTGCCCCAGGGACCCCCAGTATTCAAGGGGAATTACTTCCCTTCTCAAAACGCGCCAGGGGGCGCGTTTGCAGACTGCTGCAGGGAGGGGCGGGCCTCCGGCATGATGCCGGCCTTTTTTTTCTTTTTTTTTGATTGGGAGGGGGGCTGCGTGGCTTCCCTTCCCTCAGCCACTTTTTGCCCCGGGGACCCCATCCCCCGGGGCCTGAGGAGTTTTTTTTTTTTTTATAAAATTTAAAAAACGGGAAGGGGGCCGCGTGGCCCCCTTCCCTGGGCCTGTATTGGCCCCGGGACCCCATCCCCCGGGCAAGCCCTCTTTTTTTTTATTAAAATTTGGAGGGGGCTGCGTGGCCCCCTCCTCAGGCCATTTAAGGCCCCGGGGATCCCATCCCCGGGGCCGGCCTTTAAATATTTTTTTTTTTTTTTTAGGGGTGGGGGGACTGCGTGGCCCCCCTCCCTGGCCACTTATGGCCCCGGGGACCCCATCCCCCGGGGCCTGGCTTCTCGTTGGGGACTGTGGGGGGGTCCCCAAACTCCCCATAGTCCTGCTGGCTCCCCGTGTCCTACGGGAGCCGGCATTGCTTTTCCACATGGGGAGCAGCTAAGATGCTGCTCCCCATGTGGAAAACCAATTTGCTTTGGATATTGGAAGCGAGAGCAGGTTTCCTGCTCTCGCTTCCAATATCCAAAGCAAGTTTGCAATGACAGGACGGGAGCCGCGAGGCTCCCGTCCTTTCATTGCAAACAGCAGTGTCCCGGGGGTAGGCACCCCGGGACACTGCAGGAGCTGGCCCTGGCGGGTGGCGATCCCCAGGGCCACCACAGGCTCCAGGAGGGGGGCCACGCGGCCCCCTCCCCACATTTAGAAAGCCCCGGGGAGGTGGTGGTCCCCGGGGCTTCGGGGGTCCAAAACGGACCCCCATTTTAAATTTCTTAGTGCCCCGGGTAGGTGACGGTCCCCGGGGCTTGGGGGGGCCTTAGAGGCCCCCCCACATATTAAAAAGAAACCCCTGCATGCCCCCGGGACTTGGCCCACCCGGGGCCAATTAACGAAGCGCGGAGACCGCGCTGCGTTTTTTCTCGGCGGGATCTGCGCACCCTGAGCGCATCCCGCCGATTTAAAAAAAAAAAAAATGCTTTTCTGCCCAGGTGGTCCTTGTGGGACCCCTGAGCAGACCTAGAGGGTCAGGGTGTTTCTACCCTGCCCCCTTTGTGCGTTTTGCGCACTTGTTTCTTCTGGGTTTTTTCTAATCGGCAGGATCCGCGCACCCTGAGCGCATCCTGCCGATTTAAAAAGAAAATGCTTTTTCTGCCCAGGGGTCCTTGTGGGACCCCCTGAGCAGACCTAGGGGTCAGGGTGTTTCTACCCTGACCCCTTTTGTGCTTTGCGCACTTGTTTCTGTCCCTCGGTTCTACCGAGGGACAAAATGGCTGCCAACACTTCCTGATTTGGAGTGTTGACAGCCACTTGACAGCCAATTAACATGCAGCTTGTGATCGGGACGGTGCGCGCAGGGTGCGCTCAGGGTGCGCAAATCCGACGCGGCCATAGATATATATGTGATTTTCATTTTGATTTTCACAGGAACTACTGAACGGATTTACACCATTTAACAAAAGGGTTCTTTCTGAACCAAGAACTACCTCTTTGCCAAATTTGGTGTAATTCCGTTCAGCAGTTCGGGCTGTAGCCGTGTTTAAAGTTTCCTATGGGAAAATGAATGGGGAAAACACGTTTTGGGACCCCCTTTTTTCTCGGCCCCCGCTTGACGAATCACCTGAGACTTTCAGGGTAGGAGCGGACCGGAGCGGGCCATAAAGTTTGAAAATTTCGCGAAGATTCGTCAACCGACGCAAGATTTATTTCAAATAGAATGTCGCAGATTTCCTATGGAAAATAGGTCCTAACTATAACTATCTACTGGCGACCGCCAGTAGATAATATACATATATATATATATATATATATATATATAAAGCAACTTTTCTAGCCCTGTTATCTCGTTCAACAGGAATATCTGGCATGGACCTCTTCAGATCTCCACATAAAATCCAGACGCCCACAAACTAATTGCGGTGAGCAGTGCAAAGTTTATTTCCGTATTCAATTACATCCAGCAGTAATCGGGCTTAGTGCCCGCCATGACGCGTTTCGCTCGCTCTCGCGAGCTTGATCACATGACGCGCTCAAGAATAGGGAACAATAAATACAAAAAAGTGCACTAATGGCTATAGAAAGTGAATAATCATGTGAATAAAACTAGTAAACAGACTGTAAAAAGCGCAGTTCTAAAAAAGCACTACAGAGTCATTCAAAATACATGATATATAAAATGGAGAGATGATAAAACATTATAGAAATATTCAACTGCCCTCATGACCCGTCATAAATTTTAAGATATAAGCATTTCTGAACTCAGTATATCAACTAAATCTCACTCAGAGAATACATACAAATATATATTCATAATTGGCAATTGTAGCTTTGCAGTATATATTGGTTACCAAGAATATATTAGATGGCTTGCATGGATATCAATACACGTCCCGAATGATCTAAGACGAATCTAAAATCAGCAATCAAATGCAAGTGCATAACATTTCGTACGTAGATGAAATAAATTCAATAAATATATTCAAGCAATAACAGTAAAGTGCAAGTGCAAATACCATAAAATTGTCTAATGACTACAATGTCACTGATTACTGTCTACGTATAAATACCAAAGATTTCGTACATAAAATCACTGTATATGGGAAAAATTGATAAAACCATATTAATACCATATTAAAAACCAATACAATAAAGTGGATAAAGTGCTAATGCACCATATCTAAAGCCACTGAGTGACAAATTGGTATAGTGTTACTGTCAGACCTAGTTCAGCAAAATTCTAATACTTGATTGGTCACATATTGGGCCTAAAATCTAAATACTCTATTATAAAAACAAAACCAGTCTGCCAAAGTGCCGTGCATTGTGCAAATAGTGCGTAACTAGATATCAAAAAAGTGCAAATAGTATACTAATTATCATTGATAAAAAATACAAAATATATAATGTGCAGCGGCGGATACTAGTTATCCAAACCTCAACAAAGCTAAAATGCAGATGCCGATAGTGTCTAATATCAAGGATTCATAAGATCATTACAAAACAGTAGGAATTCATTTGTAAAAAACAGGGTCAATAAACATGCAATATACAGTGAAGACTTCCTTTAAAAAGTAATAAAATAATTAGTTAATTTAAAGGAAATTATGCATGTCTTCACTATTATTAAGGCCATTCGGCATCTTGGTATCGAGCGCCAAAATAAAGTGTGTCTCCAGTTGGCGGAGGCTTTTTCACGGTTCCCACCCCGTCCGGAAATGGGAACAGCCCCCAATACTGAATATTCCAACTCTTTAAGTTTGTTATTATGAACCAGCTTAAAATGTCTGGCCACTGGGTAGTTTGGGTCGGAGTTAACAATGGCCCTCACATGTTGCAAAATGCGTTTATGAACAGGGAGCTTAGTACTGCCAATATAGTCTAAGCCGCAAGTACATCGTAGCTTATAGACAGCAAATTCTGTACGGCATGTTAGATGTTTTTTGATGGAAATCATTTTATCGCTAAAAGCAGTCGCATATTCAGTGGTATTTTTAGCGAAAGTACATGCGCGACATGAATTACACTTAAGAAATCCTTTTCTAAAAAGCCATGTGTTTTTAGGTGTAATTTCAGGACTTGATTTAACAAGGGCATCCCTCATAGAGGGTGCCCTCCTGAATGTAATGGCAGGTGTAATCGGTAATATGGATTTAAGTGTTATATCAGTCAATACTATTGGCCATTGGGAGTAAATTATTTTACGAATTTTGCTCTCCTGTTTACTATAGGTGGTAATAAGTCTAACATTCCTTTTATTGCTGTCATTATCAAGTATGGGGGAGGCTGAAGTTGTCATACGGTCATTTTTTGGAATCAATAGATGCTCCCTTGGCAACATATTTGCTTTATCCAGGGCCTGAACTAAAAGAGATTTGGTGTAGCCTCGATTTAGAAAACGGAGGAATGCCTCATACTGACATTTGTCACACTCAATTTTTTCACTGCAGATGTGGCGAATTCTAACAAATTCGCCGTAAGGTATACTCCGTTTGGTGTGGTGCGGATGTGAACTTTCAGCATGCAGTATGGAATTGCCTGCAGTTACCTTGCAGTGTAGTTTGGTGTGTAGCCTGCCCTCACTGACATATAACGAGACGTCTAAAAATTCAACACTGGATTCATCAATATTGGCTGTAAATTTTAGAATTTGTACATTACATTGATTGATTTAACAAATTCAGTAGCAGTTTCTCTACTCCCTTTCCAAACAAGGCAGATGTCATCAATATAGCGCCAGTAAAACATCACATGATTTGTCCATTCCATCACATGTTTGGTTTTGAGGACCTGCTCCTCCCACCAGCCAACATGGAGACATGAATAGCTGGGGGAGAAGCATGCCCCCATAGCGACACCTCGTAGCTGTTGGTAAACTTCTTGATCGAATAAGAAGTAATTATTACGGAGGCAAAGTTCTATCATGGCTAATAACATACAGTTGTGTTCTTTCATACCAATTTCTCTTTCAGCCAGATAGTATTTAGTCGCTGCCAGACCATCAACATGATTGATGCTAGTGTATAAGGATTCAATATCCATTACCACTAGTAGAAATTCCAGCTGCCACACCACATCTTTGATTTTACATAAAAAGTCCGAGGTGTCTTTTACAAAAGATGGTAAGGAAAGAACGTGAGGTTGAAGAAAATGGTCCACATATTTTGAGATCTTTCAAGCAGGCTATTCTAGGCAGAAATGATGGGCCTGCCTGGGATAGGGACCATTTTCTTGTGAACTTTTGGGAGGAAATACAAAACAGGGATTACAGGATGATCCACTTTAAGAAAATTGAATTCGTCTTTAGTCAGAAGGCCCTGTCTTTTCCATTGTGAAAGGCACTTAGTCACTGTCTCCTGGACTAATCGAATCTCTTGTTTAGATGATTTCCTATAACATGAAGCATCAGAGAGATGGCGATTTGCCTCTTTCATATACTGATCTTTCTGCCATAAAACGACATTGCCACCTTTGTCGGACTTGTTGATAATGATGTCGTTATTTTTCTTCAGTTTGTTCATCAGGGCATGATATTGGGCATTTTTAAAGTTTCCACGTTTGTGTTTAGAGTTGACAGTGATGTTGAGGCATTTAAGTTCTTCTACCACCCTTTCACTAAAAATGTCCACCGCATCTCTTGGCATAAGTGGTTGGAAAGTGGAGGATGGGCGGAATGGGCTGATGGCCGCTTGGTTGGTATTGATGCCCATATTCATTAAGACCTCTTGAGTTGATTCAACATTAACATTGATATTATCTGCATCCGATAGGGTTTGAAGCGTCTGTAACAAAGAAACATCCTTTACTTGTAAAGTACTTTCTGAAGTATTAGAGGTAGATACAGCAGTTGCGGGAAGATATTTGTTAAGTTGGAAATATTTCATCAATTTGATCTTCCTGATGAATTTAAAAATGTCAATTCTATTCTGATTGTAGGAGAACGTGTTGACGGGACAGTATGTCAGACCTATAGTTAGGATTTGGATTTCCGCAGTGGTTAATACTTCATTGGTTAAATTAATCACTGTATTGTTTGGAACATTTGTTTTTAATTCCATTTCCTTGCCCTGTTCCTTTTGTTGGTACTTTTTGCGGAATTTGATCCGCCTCTGCCTCCTGCATCGGTTACGTATTGTCCTTGCTGCCCTTGCTGTTGCTGAGGATTCCTCGGGCGCAAGGTTTGTCTCTGATCCTCTCTGATAAAATGTAATTCCTCTGCTGGGGTCAGATTGCTCACATTACCAGTCACCATTCCCGGTGTACCCAGCCTATTTTCTTCAGAATCACTGTTGGATGTCAGGGAATTAACATCAGAATCTACATCAGAGGTGGAATTGTTTTCAGGAATACCCGCAACTGGTTCTGATGGCTTGCTGGTGAATGCTTGTCTTTTATAATTTTCAAACTTTCTGGAGAAAGTAAATATCCTACCAGTTGTATAGTCATTAAGGTCACGTGCGAATTTAAATGCCTTGCGAGTTTTAATGACATCTTCATGTTTTTTAATGCGAATGTTGATGTCTGCACGTCCTTTAGTTATTAGGTCATTTTCACCAGTGGTATCTAACAGTCCATTTATGCGGTCGATTTCAAGTAAGATAGCTTCCCTATCGATCTCTGCATATTTAATAAGTATATGAACCATATTCATAGAGGCTTGAAGGTTGTTGTCCGCCCATTCTTTCAACATAGCGGGGTTGGGGTTTTCAAAAGTAGGGGCAATGAGCACTTGTAACCCCCTGGGTACTCGATTAGCGTCCCTGTATTTTTCCAATGATTTCTTCTCCCACCATTTTGTGAGTTCGTTTTTTAGAAGTTTTTCCAAGTTTTTTAATAATGATCTTGCATCACTTGTTCCAGTTCCACTTGCCAGTGGCCTTTGTGCAGTATGAACACTCGGCAGGTTGAGGAAGAGCGCCTCCGCCGCTTCTTCCCTAGCACTGAAATTTGAGTAGAGTTCAAAGGAGACCAATCCCACACCCGTACTAATCAGAAATCAACAGCGTAACAGTGTACACTTCCTACTGGCTCAGAAACTGCAGTCTTCACGAGTCCTCCGACTGCATGGATTCAGCAGCTCCTTCGCCGCCAACAAAGCGATTCACTGCTATATGCGCCGATTTGTAGTCGGGGGGCACAACCAAGGCTTACTCCTTCTGAGTAAAAACAGAATACGTCGAGACGTAGATGGCTGACAACACAGCTGTGCCACTTGCAGAGTGGGAGGGTCCAAGAGTCCGGAGTCAGCCTGCCCCGGATACCGTATTACACAAAGCAATTTTTCCAGCCCTGTTATCTCGTTCAACAGGAATATCTGGCACTGACCTCTTCAGATCTCCACATAAAATCCAGACGCCCACAAACTAATTGCGGTGAGCAGTGCAAAGTTTATTTCCGTATTCAATTACATCCAGCAGTAATCGGGCTTAGTGCCCGCCATGACGCGTTTCGCTCGCTCTCGCGAGCTTGATCACATGACGCGCTCAAGAATAGGG
Organism: Calotriton arnoldi; assembly: GCA_963921515.1. Lineage (NCBI taxonomy): Eukaryota > Metazoa > Chordata > Amphibia > Caudata > Salamandridae > Calotriton > Calotriton arnoldi. The sequence goes on along the minus strand of CAWUFW010008476.1, from coordinate 526,953 downwards.
AACAATAAATACAAAAAAGTGCACTAATGGCTATAGAAAGTGAATAATCATGTGAATAAAACTAGTAAACAGACTGTAAAAAGCGCAGTTCTAAAAAAGCACTACAGAGTCATTCAAAATACATGATATATAAAATGGAGAGATGATAAAACATTATAGAAAGATTCAACTGCCCTCATGACCCGTCATAAAATTTAAGATATAAGCATTTCTGAACTCAGTATATCAACTAAATCTCACTCAGAGAATACATACAAATATATATTCATAATTGGCAATTGTAGCTTTGCAGTATATATTGGTTACCAAGAATATATTAGATGGCTTGCATGGATATCAATACATGTCCCGAATGATCTAAGACGAATCTAAAATCAACAATCAAATGCAAGCGCATAACATTTCGTACGTAGATGAAATAAATTCAATAAATATTTTCAAGCAATAACAGTAAAGTGCAAGTGCAAATACCATAAAATTGTCTAATGACTACAATGTCACTGATTACTGTCTACGTATAAATACCAAAGATTTTGTACATAAAATCACTGTACATGGGAAAAATTGATAAAACCATATTAATACCATATTAAAAACCAATACAATAAAGTGGATAAAGTGCTAATGCACCATATCTAAAGCCACTGAGTGACAAATTATATATATATCCTACTGGCGGTCGCCGGTAGGTAGTTATAGTTAGGACACATTTTCACAAAACTTCCCCTTTTTGGTTTAGCTGCTGTGTTGAAAGTTTCGGGGTGATCCGTCAAGCGAGGGTCAAGAAAAAAGGGGGGTCCCAAAACACGTTTTCCTCATGTTATGTCTATGGGTATTTTTCATTTTTTGAACTCAACTACAGCCCAAACGGCTAAACGGAATGAGACCAAATTTGGCAGAATGGTAGATGTTGGTCCAGAATGCGAAATTTTGTAATTTGGTGTAAATTAGTTCAATAGCTTTTGAGATATTTAACGTTAAAAATATAGATATCTGGGGATACAAGTCCTTGTAGTGGGCTTGCGGTTCCTACTAAAATTTGATTGGCTGCCAACACTTCACCAGGAAGAGTTGACAGCCATCTTGGGACTCGGCTTGAAGCCAAGTCCCAGAAAAAAAGTAAAAAATAAAGAAAAGGGGGAGGGTAGGAATACCCTGACCCTGCAGATATGGTGTTTTTTTTTTTCATTTTGCCGCAGACTTGCGGGTGGAACTGCGAATACACAGCAAAAGTTTTAAAAAAGCCCCCCGGTGGGCCAAATCCTGAGGGCATGCTAAAAATAAAGGAGGGGACGCATGGGGCCCCCCTCCTTGGCTTTAATTAAATCCTGGGGACCGCCACCTCCCCAGGGATTTCCTATTGTATTATACAGGGGTCGCCTGCACGGCACACCCGGTGCCCCGGGGACCACCACCTCCCCAGGATTTGATTCTCAAAAAAATGGGGGGGTCTCTTGGACCCCCTCCCAGCCCTGGGGATTGACACCTCCTCAGGCTTTTAAATGAAAAAAATGCAGGGGTGCTGCGCAGACCCCCCGCAGCCCTAGGGGCCGCCACCTCCCTGTCACTTTAACTATTATTAGTGGGGTGCGCATGGACACCTGCAGCTCCAGGGACCACCACCTCCCCAGGGCAACCTCTAATATAGGAGGGGGGTGCATGGCCCCCTCATGGAGCCATAAATAACCCTTGGGACTGCCACCCCCCAGAGCTGGCTCCTACAATGTCCTGGAGTACCCACCCCCGGACATTGCTGTTTGCTATGGCTTGCGGGAGCTGCGACAGGGCAACTACCTCTCCTGTTACATCCAGTAAGTCCCACACAGTGGGATTGCTAAAAGGTCTTCGGAGGTCAAGTCCCCTTTCTCCACCACTCTGCAAACTCAGTTCATGGCGCACTACTGGTTGGGGGATGAGCTCCACTTTACTCGTGAGGGACCTTGGGGGCCAAGAAGCCCTCCTGGTACCTCCTGTAAGTCCTACACAGCGGGATTTCTGAGAGCTGGTGGGTGGCTCCACCCCTTTCTCCACCACTCTGCAAACGTGACTACTACTTAAAAAACCATAGAAATTCACTGAAAAAAAACAAAGGTTACAGGGACGTTATAGTTAGGAATTAGCATTTAAAAAAGCTTAGAAATTCACTGAAAAAAACAAAGGTTACAGGGACGGTATAGTTAGGCTCAGATTTCACTTGTATAAAACCAGTGGAATTCAGCAGTTATAGTTAGCTGAGCTTATCATAACTCTTGCCCCTGCAATGCACTGCTTATGAACTCACATCTTACATCACTCATGACATAGTCAGTGATATTACTGATGACACCAATAGTATTTTTGAAGTATTGCTTTAATTATCTTGCACTAGAATGTGTTAATTATCACATATGTAATACTTTGGCTCTAGAAGCCATGAAAGGTCAGTTGACATACCACTCTCTGTGGACACCAAGTATTGATTTGATTTGTTTAAATTTTTATTGAGTATTCAGTGGTTGAAATGTTAAAATAACACCATGAGACTTGTATATGCTCAATAGTACGGTGACAATAACAGATAATTTTGGTGTTGTACAAGATTGGTTTTTGTTAGCTACATGCAACTGCATATACATATAACTTGAAAATGTATTGCATATTTCCTTTACAGAACTACATTTGTAATATCCCCCGCAACCAAAAGATGTCTTTTATGTTTACTTGCACTTTAAGTATTTATACTGCACACATAGTGACGCGCACTGCAGTGAACAAGGTTGCCTGGGGCAATCGAAATGCGTTGACAATCACACATGCACATTAAATAAAACATTTTGAAACCCACCAAGGAGTGCCGTCGTATCCCTGTGACTGCGAGTGGATGCAATTTGTAATTGATTACCTTCAACTGCCATGACGTACACAACGGTGATGCAAAAGATTTGAAATATAGCGTCATTGATGGTGTGAGATTGGATGAGCGAGGTGGGAATCGAGAGAAAAAGTTGAGGATATTGGAATGGAGGTTCATACTGACATTTGATAGTATGGAACCGAAAGGCCTCAATCTTGATGATGAAATGTATGCGGATTTATGAATTGAGATGTGTTACTGAAATGAAAGAAGAAGAGTGAAATTAATCTTAGAATTGAGCAGTGATTTGACCTATGACTACAAGCAGCAGTTAAAGCCATTTTTCAGTTATCTACTTTTAAGCTTTTAAAGTATATTTTATATGTGTTCTCTATTACAAGGTAGTGAATATGGAACAAATCAGATTAGATTGTGAAGATGGTGTAGAACAACGGCAGAAACAAGCCCACTGGGGCGCAATTGTTCAGCAAGTAGCTCTATTATGTTTTTGTAATTAATTTATTATATTTTTTTGTTATCAATTCATTATCGAGAATATTGTTCTGGATCCAGGCATTATTGGTAAATGGGGGCTATGAAATATCTGAATAAGCCCACTGGGGCAAAATTGTATGAATTGTCAAATGAACCTCCTCATGCTTGCAGTATTTTTTCCATGCAGAACTTTCTGCATTAACATGAGACTAAAAAATGAGTAAAAAAATGGCGATCGTATTGTTGAAGAAGGCAAAGGCTGAAACGAGTCCAAGAATAGGCCGATATTATAGCCTGTTACCCGTTTGAAAATAAACAATTCTTGCCACATTTGAGTGCCAAGTTTTCCTTTTCTCACGAAGGAGGATCAGTGTTGATTAGGCCTGGGCGTAGTTCACAGAGTTTTGCTATGCGGAACTCCGCGAAGTTACAAAAAAACTCTGCAGAGTTCCGCAAGTGGCGGAGTGCAGTGCGAACTGCCGTTCACGCTGGTCTTCCTGCTGCTTGGGTAGAAATTCTACCCGAGTGGCAGCTCGCGCTCGCGAACTTACCATTCGCGATTGCGAGCAGGGAAAAAACTCTGCTGCACTACGCGAAACAGAGTTTTCTGCACTCCACGAGCTCCCCGGAGCACGAAGTGCAGAGAACTCCGCAAACTTCGTGAACGGAGCGGAGTTCACCGCACAGGTCTAGTGTTGATATATATATATATATGTGTGTATATATATATATATATTTATATATATACATACATACATATGTGTGTGTGTATATATATATATATATATTCATGTCTATCTATTTAGCTATCTATATATAAATCTATATTTAAATGAAACATAGAAAATACTTACAATTCAATTACAAAACATTAAATAAATAAATTACCAAATAAATAAAATATAAACAATTTAAAAAATGAAAAAAGACAATTGGAAAAAATAGTATACAAATTAATAAAAATATGAACAAATAATCATAAAAACACATATTAAACCAATACTAGGAAAAGTATTGGAGTGTGGGAATATTGGATACACTATTCCCACGTTAAACAAATAGAGAGTGAGGATCAACATATGATTGTCCTTCTCCCCTTGGAAACTAATAATAAACAACAAGAACGAGCTAGAAAACAAACTGCATCAAGAATCCATTCAGTAATTCTTCTGTGAGAAAAAAACCATTAGGTTTTTTAAAAGAACCCTCACCCAGCAACCTAGTTGGTGGCATGCTTCATCATTGGGTTCTCAGCTAGGGTGCCGACTGCATCCTAGGTGTGCAACGACGCCTGATTACAGGGGAGCAGGATTTTCTTTTTGTGTCAATTTGTGAAATAGGTGAGTTGAAACTGTCTCCAGGATACTCCTCCTAGCCAGGAGAATTTTAATAGCGGGTTCTTGGGGCAGGATTAAAAACAAAATGTGGATGTGAAGGAGCTAAACATGGTCTCGCACATCCTGAATTAGGTCTACATGTTTCAGCCAGTTTAAATAATTTCAATTGCTTTCTTCTGGACCAAAGGTTAGGGGCCAGCAAATGGCCCTAAAAGTGTATGTGCGCATGCGCTAAGGTGTGCATCAAAAAAAGGGGGTGATATTGTGACTTACGATTTTCACCTGGAGTAATACACTGTTGTCGCAATAGTCTTTTGCGACATGGATCCCGGTGGGAGGCAGTGCCTGTTGTCATACTTTCATCAAGGTCAGCCGCCTACGTGGAAACCTATTGCAGCCTTTCCACGAGATCCTGGAGATCTCATGGAAGGAGCGCAATAGGTTTCATTATCACCCCCTTCTGTTGATGTACACTTAAGCGCATGTGCACGTACACTTTTAGGGCCATTTGCTAGCCCCTCACTTTTGGTCCTGTAGAAAGCCATTCAAATTAATTAAATTGGCTGAAACATGTAGACATAATTCAGGATGAACGAGACCATTTTTATCTTCTTCACATCCACATTTAATTTTTAATCCTGCCCAAGGAACCTGATATTAAAATTCTCCTGGCTAGGAGGGGTATCTTGGAAACAGTTTTAACTCACCCATTTCACAAATTGACACAAAAAGAAATTCCAGCTTCGCTGTAATCAGGTGTCATAGCAATCCTAAGATGCACTTGGCACCATAGGTGGGAACCCAATGACGAAGCATGCCACAAACTAAGTTGGTGGGTGAGGGTTCTTTTAAAAAACCTAATAGTTTTTTCTCACAGAAGAATTACTGAATGCATTCTTGATGCAGTTTGTTTTCTAGCTCATTCTTGTTGTTTATTATTATATACTATTCTCACTCCAGTTTATGTGACAGTAGTGAAAGTGTAGGACTTTGGAGAGGTAACACCTATTGTTCCAACTCCAAACAGCGCAACAGTAGAGAAAGTGTTTGTCTTTGGAGGAGTTTGACTTCAGAGGAGTTTGATTTGTTACTCCTACTCCAAACTATGGAACAGTAGCAAAAGCTTTGGAGGGGTGAGATTTACTATTCTCACTCCAGTCTGTGCAACAGAGGGAAAGCATTGGACTTTGGAGAGGTAAGATTTACTATTCTCACTCGAGTCTTTGTAACAGTTTGTAAAGCGTTGGACCTATAGGGGTTAATTTACTATTCCAACTCCAGTCTAAGCAAGAGTAGGGAAAGCATTAGATTTTGAAGGGGTTAGATTTACTAATCCCACTTCAGTCAGCTTCCCACCTTAGGGATAGTACTGGACTTCAGAGAAGTTAAATTAGCTATTCCCACTCCAAGCAGCACAACAGTAGGGAAAGAGTTGGACTTGAATGGGGGAGATTTACTATTCCAGCTCCAGTCAGTACAACAGTAGGGAAAGTATTGGACTTTGGAGAGGGTACATTTACTATTCCCACTCCAAACAGCACCACAGTAGGGAACGTGTTGGACGTCCGAGTGGATAGCTTTACTATTCCCACTCCAAACAGCACTATAATAGGGAAAGTGTTGGATTTCTGAGGGGTAGGATTTACTATTCCAACTCCTGTCTGTACATTAGGAAGGAAACGCTTTGGACTTCGGAGAGGTTAAATTGACTATTTCCTCTCTATTCTGTGCAACAGTAGAGAAACTTTGGAATTTGGAGGGGTTAAATTGACTATTCCCACTCCAGTCTGAGCAACAGCAGGGAAAGACCTTCACTTCAAACACATTACATATTTGAATAACCCTGTTAGTTTAGAAAAAAAAAGAAACTCTTAATTTAAACATAAAAATAATTGTATATATTAAAAAGATTCAAACAATTAATTAATAAACAATGAAACAATGAAATAATTATCAATACAAAAATAGTTGTTATTTAATTATTACTTAACTCTCCACCCTCTACCTAGAAGCCCACAGCTAAAAAAAGTTATAATAAATAAGTGCTGCACAATTTAGATAATTGATAATCAATTGAATAATTATTTAACAATTCATATTTAATTGTTAATGAATTATTATTAATTAATTATTATTTAACTTCCCACCCTGTACCCCTAAAAAAACAGCAGGCCGCACCTAAAACATAACAAACAAATATAATGATTACACAATTTACACAATTAATAATACATTAAATAAATATCAATAAATTAATAATTAAATGCTGATTGATTATTACTGAATTAACTTCCCACTCTGTACCCCTACAGACCTAGCTACCTGCACCTAAAATGTAACTAAAATAAATAAGCAAAGCACACATTACATAATTGATAATAAATGATATAATTAATAATTATTTGTTAAGTCATTATTATATATTATTATTATTATTATTATTATTAATTCAATTTCTAGAGCGCACGGCTACCTCCTGCGGAAGTGTCCCGGCGCTAGCGGTAAGTGCAGATAGCAGACAGAAGCAGAAGAATTATGCAGTAATTTGGGTTAGGCTGAACAACCAGGTTTTTAAGGCCTTTCTGAACAGAGGCTCTGAGCTCGCCTTTCGAAGATGAGCTGGCATAGAGTTCCACAAAGAGGCTGTTTTCACAGCAAAGGCACGGCCCCCCATCCTGGCCTTTTTGAAGCGTGGGGTCACCATTAGGTCCTGATGGTTTGACCTTAGCGATCTTGATTGGCAATACTTCCGAAGTCTATGCTTCAGATATTGAGGGCCCACATCTCTCATGGATCTGAAAGCTAGTACCAATGCCTTGAATTCAATCCGTCTTCTGACAGGGAGCCAATGAAGGCTACGCAAGTGAGGAGAGATGTGGTGGCGAAGAGGCACATTTCTGATCAGCCTAGCTGCAGCATTTTGTATAATCTGCAATTTTCTCAACAAATAATCTGGGAGCCCCAAGTAAAGACTATTTGCGTAGTCCAATTGAGAGATAACAAGTGCATGGACTACATTTTTTCTGCAATTCATTGGCAGTAAATGCAGAACTCTTCGTAAACTTTTTAATTTCCAAAAGCATGCAGAAGAGACTTTACAAATTTGGGCACTACCCGAGAGATTAGCATCAAATCTAAATCCCAAGTTCCTAGCAGAGTGCACCGGACTAGGAGGGGGGTTAAGCTCTGCCGGCCACCAAAGTTCAGACGAAGGTGGAGATGGTTGATTAAAAAACAGAACCTCGGTTTTATCTGTATTCAACTTCATGCAATTGTTCGTCATCCATGCCAAGATTTTTCGTAGACATAGTTTAAAATTCATGAAAGCTACCTCCGTGTGTTCTTTAAAAGAGAACACAAGCTGCGTATCATCGGCGTACGAGACCACCTTCACCACACACTGTTCAATCTGTGTGGCAAGAGGGGCCAGGTACACATTAAAAAGGGTGGGGCTCAGCGCCGATCCCTGTGGGACCCCACAGCTAATGGATCTAGAGGCCGAAATAAAAGGGCGCAGGAACACATTTTGAGAACGGCCCTCTAAAAAGGAGCGGAACCAGTTTAGAACGGTGCCCTTCACACCAAGGGACTCAAGTCTCTCTAGTAAGATGTGGTGTGACACAGTGTCAAAGGCTGCGGACAAGTCCAACAGCACTAACATTGCACTTCTGCCTTGGTCCACCGTTTCCCGTATGGTTTCCGCCACTTGCAGAAGGGCCGTCTCTGTGCTGTATCCCTTCCTGAAACCCGACTGGGAGTCGTGGAGAAGATGGTTGATCTCCAGAAACTCTGACAATTGCATTTGGACTACCTTTTCCAGCACTTTGGCCGGTGCCGGGAGGAGAGAGATCGGTCTAAAGTTTTTTAGATCTGAAGGGTCCGCGTCATCTTTCTTTAAAATAGGTTGGACATAAGCCGTTTTCCATAACACTGGAAAAGTGCCCCGGCTCAAGGAGGAGTTCCATAAGGCATTCAAGACGGGATTGAGCCGAGGAGCCAGTAATTTAAAAAGATTAGCCGGACAAGGATCGGTCGGAGCACCTGATTTTATTTTACTAAGTTCCGCCAGTGAAGTAACTGTGCCTAATGGCTGAAATTCCGACCAGATGTTAGAAGGATTAGGATTGTGGGCTGATGTTGCTAACAGTGGAGGGAACCCAGCTCGTTTTTCCTTTCTGTGCCCCCTTGCTGCCCCTGATTGTGCTCGTTTTTCCTTTCTGTGCCCCCTTGCTGCCCCTGATTGTGCTCATTTCTTTTTCCTTTCTGTGCCCCCTTGATGCCCTGATTGTGCTCGTTTTCCCTTCTGTGCCTGTTTCCCGCCGCTGCGCCCCTGCGGCCCCGCCCCCTCACTGCCCATTCGCTGCCCCATTCCCTGCTCCTCCCTCCCACCTCCCCATTTATGGCGGCCGCTGGGCGGCCGCGCAGCGGACATGCGCAGCGGGCGCGCCTAAGGCAAGCCCGTCTGCGCCCGTCCGCGCCGTGACCGCGCCCAGCGCCAGACCCCCTGGTCCGGGCATCCCCGCGCCCGCCACATCAACAGACGCCGATACGACGCCAGCACCCTCCACGCACTGAACCCCGGAAAAGATCACGCCTGCTACCAGGCCACCCCGAAGCGCACCCAAGGGCCCTTCACCTGCCGGAACTGCAGCTTCGCCAGCACCCGCCCCGCCAAACCACCGCCCAGGAAAGAACCCAACTACCTCAGATGCATCCTCCTCAACACCCGCTCCGCCCGCAAACACGCCATCGAACTCTGGGACCTTCTCGACTCAACCTCCCCAGACGTCGCATTCCTAACGGAGACCTGGCTGAATCCCGCTTCAGCCCCCGACATCGCCATTGCCATCCCGGACGGATACAAGATCACCCGCAGGGACCGCACCAACGGAGTCGGAGGAGGCATCGCCATCGTCCACAGGAACACCCTCAGAGTCTCAACCAACACCGATGACACCCTCAGCACCGCCGAACACATGCACTTCCAGATCCACACCGATCCCAACACCACCCTCAGAGGAACCCTCATCTACAGACCCCCGGACCCCGACCACAGTTCAGCGATTCCATCGCTGACTTCGTCAGCACACACGCCATCGCCTCCACGGACTACATCCTCCTCGGGGACCTGAACTTCCACCTCGAGAACAACAAGGACACCAACTCCACCACCCTGATCGACAACCTCGCCACCCTCGGACTCAGACAGCTCGTGACTACACCCACCCACGCCGCCGGCCACACGCTAGACTCCATCTTTTCCGCAAGCCCACACGTCTCCTTCAACCACACCTCCGAACCCCACTGGACTGACCACCACTGCATCCACTTCACCTACAGGAAGCCCACCACGCACCACCGCACCGAACAAATGCCTCGCCGCTGCTGGAGCAGAGTCACGGAAGACCAGCTAACCACAACCCCCGCCCTGAGCCCACCCGCCGAACCCTCCGACCCCGACACCGCCGCCCGCAACCTCAGACAGTGGATCGACGACTGCGCCAACACCCTCGCCCCGCTCAAGAATCTGCCCAACAGCCACACCAGCAAGAAAGCCACCTGGTTCACCGAAGACCTCCAGGCCTCCAAACGAACATGCCGAAAACTGGAGAAGATCTGGCTCCACGAACGGACAGCGGACAGCTACGCCGCCCACAAGAGCGCCACCCGCAGTCACCATCACCTCATCAGATCCGCCAAAAGGGCCTCACTCAAAGACCGCCTAGACAACAACGCACACAACAGCAAAGAGCTCTTCAACATTGTGAAGGAACTCTCCAACCCCAGCTCCAACACCAACGACATCCAGCCGTCGCGAGACCTGTGCGACTCACTGGCCACCTTCTTCCACCGCAAAATCGCCGACATCCACGACAGCTTCAACACCACGACCGCCCCGGCAACCACAGAGACCACTGCCCCCACAACCACCAACCGCCTGCTCTCCTGGACCAACATCAACGACGAGGACACCAGCGAGATCATGAACACCATCCACTCCGGTTCACCGCTAGACCCGTGCCCTCACCACATCTTCAACAAAGCCAGTACAGCCATCGCGCCCCATCTCCGGAAAATAATCAACATCTCCTTCGAGACAGCAACCTTCCCGGAAAGCTGGAAGCACGCCGAGATCACCGCCTTACTCAAGAAACCCAAGGCAGACCCCAAGGACCTCAAGAACTTCCGACCCATCTCTCTGCTCCCGTTCCCCGCGAAGGTCACCGAGAAAATCGTCAACAAACAACTGACCTGCTACCTCGAGGAGAACAACATCCTGGACCCTTCCCAGTCCGGCTTCCGCAGCAACCACAGCACCGAAACCGCCCTCATCGCCGCCACCGATGACATCAGGACCCTGCTAGACAACGGAGAAACAGCAGCCCTCATCCTCCTGGACCTATCAGCCGCCTTCGACACGGTATCGCCACCACACACTACGAACACGCCTTCACGACGCCGGGATCCAAGAGAAGGCCCTGGACTGGACCACATCCTTCCTTTCCGGCAGAACACAAATCGTCCGCCTTGCCCCCTTCCGATCCAAGGCCACCAAGATCATCTGCGGCGTACCCCAAGGCTCCTCCCTCAGCCCAACGCTGTTCAACATCTACATGGCACCCCTCGCCCACGTCGCCCGACAGCACAACCTCAACATCATCTCCTACGCCGACGACACCCAGCTGATCCTCTCCCTCACCAAAGACCCTCACACCGCCAAAGCCCACCTCCACGAAGGAATGAAGGCCGTCGCCGAATGGATGAGGACCAGCCGCCTGAAGCTGAACTCGGACAAGACGGAGGTCCTCATCCTTGGTTCCAACCCTTCAGCCTGGGACAACTCCTGGTGGCCAACATCACTGGGAACAGCCCCGCCACCCACCGACCACGTACGCAACCTAGGGGTCATCCTCGACCCCACCCTCTCCATGTCTAAGCAGGTCAACGCCGTTTCCTCATCCTGCTTCAACATCCTCCGAATGCTCCGCAGGATCTTCAAGTGGATCCCCACCGAAACAAGAAAAACAGTCACCCAGGCCCTCGTCACCAGCAGGCTGGACTACGGAAACGCCCTCTACGCAGGAACGACGGCTAAGCTCCTGAGACGGCTGCAACGCATCCAGAACGCCTCTGCACGTCTTATCCTCGACATCCCCTGACGCAGCCACATCACACCCCACCTGAGAGACCTGCACTGGCTCCCTGTCAACAAGAGGATAACCTTCAAGCTCCTCACCCACGCACACAAAGCACTCCACAACTCCGGACCAGCCTACCTCAACAGACGACTCAGCTTCTACACCCCCACCCGCCAGCTCCGCTCGACCAGCCTCGCCCTCGCCACAGTCCCCCGCATCCGGAAAACGACCGCCGGCGGCAGATCCTTCTCCCACCTCGCCGCCAAGACCTGGAACACCCTCCCCACCAACCTCCGACAGACCCAAGACCTACTGGCCTTCAGAAGACTCCTCAAGACCTGGCTCTTCGATCAGTAGCAGCACCACCCCCCTCTTCCCCCAGCGCCTTGAGACCCTCGCGGGTATGTAGTGCGCTTTATAAGTGACATGATTGATTGATTGATTGAAGGGGAAAGAAGAGTAGATTTTCTGAATCTTATCGTGGAAAAAACTGGAAAGATCTTCACATAGAGAGGCTGAGGGGGTAATAGTACTCTTCAGGGCTAATGGTTTCAAAAAGCCTTGAACAATCTTAAATACTTCTTTGGTAGAATTATCTGCAGTTTTAATCTGGTTGGCTATATAATCTCTGATTGTGTTACGTTTAGAAGTATGAAATTTCTTTAATGCCATTTTATATCTACATTTGGCGTCGGTGTTATAGTTTTTTCTCCACAAGCGCTCCAGTTGCTTACATGAACTTTTCTCCGTCCGGAGTTGAGTAGTGAACCAGGGGGCAGAGGGACTTTTTCTGGACAACTTCATACTTTTAAGTGGAGCAACCTTGTCCAGGGCCAATATGATCCAGTTGTTGAAGAGAGAGGAGTCTTGACTGGGCTCTCCCGTCAGTACTGGAACTGTGTCATCTAGCACACAGCCAATGATCTCTGGTATAACCTTCCTCCAATCCCTTCTTGTTTCAGGTGTGGGGCTAGCCTGATTCTTATTAGAAGGGATAGTTAAGTAAAAAGGAACTAAAAAATGGTCTGACCAGGTCAATGGGAGAGGAGTGTCAACTCTTAAAGAGGGGATGTTGGTAAAAATGAGGTCCAACATGTGGCCAGCCACATGTGTAGGGGAAGAAACTTTTTGAATCAAGTTCAACCCTTTAAGGGTATGTAGTAGTTGAACGGCTAGTGGGCATATATCGTTGTCCATATGGACATTGAAATCTCCAAGGATGGTGCAATTTGCGTATTTTAGAGAGAGATCAGCAATAATATTATATAGTTCAGACCACTGAGCAGTCGGTGAGTCTGGGGGTCTATACACCAGCAATCCAGCGAATGGGAAAGTGGGGGAGATTTGGACACAAAACGACAGTGCCTCAATTATCCCAGTATTCTCTATTTTCTTCACCGTAATCTCCCAGTCCCATCTATGGATCACCGCGAGTCCACCTCCTAGTCTATTACCAGGCCGATTGGCTACTGTAATCCTGTAGCCTTCTGGGACCGCAGAAGATAGGTCAGGAAGAGAATGATCCCTGAGCCAGGTTTCGGTTAAAAACATAAGGTCCCAAGAGCAAGACTCTAAATGGAGCCAAATGTCATCAGCATGCTTAGGGAGGGATCTACAATTGACTAAACAAGCCCTAATTTCTGATTTGACAGTACCAGTGGGAGTACAGGCTGTCTGTGCGGATACATGTGGAACCAAAATATTGCTTTCTTTCCCATATGTACTGCTATCCAATGAGTAAGAGCATGTATCACAGCATCCATCCTGAGTGTTCCGCCCAACTTCCATATGACCCGAGTTTAAAAAAATGGGCCTGATACATTCCACCGATGCAAACTTTAATAATTGTTCCCTAGTCCAAGTGCGGTGAGCTAAGTCTCCACGGGCATCGTGGCTAGCGCTAGCCGCATTCCGGTCGCGGACGGGCGCAGACGGGCTTGCCTTAGGCGCGCCTTCGGCGCGCCAGCGGCGCGCCCGCTGCGCGCGTCCGCTGCGCGCGTCCGCTGCGCGGCCGCTTTAGCATGGTTCCTTTATCCCCACCCCCGGAAGCAAGAACCTTGGGGGAGGAGCCACGTCCCTCCGCAACGAACGACACAGCAGCCACGGCGGACCAGGGACAGGTAGGAAATATAACGTGGGAACGCAGGCAAGTCTAAAAACACAGCAAACACACTATAAAATGAGGTAGTTCTCTAAAAAGGTTTTTTAAAATCGATCTTTCCCCAGTTTCAAACAGAGCATAAATTGCAGCTAACACGCGCTGCAACTGACCGCTGCGCGACCACTTTAGCAGGGCTCCTTTATCCCCACCCCCCGGAAGCAAGAACCTTGGGGGAGGAGCCACGTCCCTCCGCAACGAACGGCACAGCAGCCGCGGCGGACCAGGGACAGGTAGGAAATATAACGTGGGAATGCAGGCAAGTCTAAAAACACAGCAAACACACTATAAAATGAGGTAGTTCTCTAAAAAGGTTTTTTAAAATCGATCTTTCCCCAGTTTCAAACAGAGCATAAACTGCAGCTAACACGCGCTGCAACTGACCGCTACGCGACCACTTTAGCAGGGCTCCTTTATCCCCACCCCCCGGAAGCAAGAACCTTGGGGGAGGAGCCACATCCCTCCGCAACGAACGGCACAGCAGCCGCGGCGGACCAGGGACAGGTAGGAAATATAACGTGGGAATGCAGGCAAGTCTAAAAACACAGCAAACACACTATAAAATGAGGTAGTTCTCTAAAAAGGTTTTTTAAAATCGATCTTTCCCCAGTTTCAAACAGAGCATAAACTGCAGCTAACACGCGCTGCAACTGACCGCTGCAAACCCAGCAGCCTGCACCAAAAACATGACAAAAATATATAATTACTACACAATTTCTTTACTTATAATCAATTAAATAATTATTAATAAAATAAAAATTAATTGTTAATTGATTATTACTTAATTAACTTCACACCCAAAACTCTTACAAACCTAGCAACCCATACCTAAAAATATAATTAAAGAAATCAGTATTACATAATTTATATCAATCACATAATTACTAAAATGATTAATTATTTAATTTTTGGTTTCTGCTTAAGTAACTTCCCACCCTATCCTCTGACGGACCAAGAACCCTCTACAACATTATGAATTCCTATTCACAATTACATAAACGATTCTAAATCACTTAAAATTAGAAACTATATTTAAACAAATTAATAACAATTACACAAACAATAGTGACACATAAAATTAATATATGAACTAAAACACAATAAAAGAATTCAAAACCAATACTGTTACAACTATATTCTTAAAAGGGATATCAGTTACCTAACAAAATGATATTCTTGCCAACAATTGTTTTTGCAGCACATTATTATTGTGTCACGATATTGTTTTTACCAATATTTACAGCTCAATATTTTGTCCAAACACTTGCCAGATAGAACTACAAAAAACGAGTGATAAACACAAACATTTCTATTTGAAGTAAAAAAAACTCCTAAAGCAATCTACAGAATTAATTTTAACTATGATAGATCTGGATGTAATTGTAGGAAGTTCTGATGTGACTACAGCAAAATGATGTTGTCAGAGCTGTCTGGCAACTTTAGCCTACAGCAAATTGACCTCTAGTCCTGTAAAAACAGCTCTCCCATGGGACACATTCCAGGGTGACCAGACATTCTTCCTGACCAAATCCAAAAATGTGATTGCTTTTACTTTCAACCCAGGTAGAACAGGACGGATGTGAAAACCTCACAGGAACCATGGTCAGTTAATGGATGCACAAAGGGAATGAGTGCAAATAGGTTTGCTATTTGAACTTCTCTTCATTGTGGTCCCTTGGCAAGGTGGCCATCTTCCGAAAAAAAATGGAGCACCTGCTTAAAGAGAAAGATTACCTTATTATAATGGTGTAAGCAAATCATCTTACCTCTTCCTGTTTCCTCCTCCTGCGGGTTGTCAGCACATTGTTCTGCTGCTAACACCGTTGTCTCAATGGCTAATGGTTCAGGCAACTATCTTCAGTCGTCTCAATTATTGTAACTCTCTTTTCTATGGGAACCTCACAGGGTGTGCTAAATAAGCTCCAGTGTATTCAAAATATGGTTGCCAAGCTAGCTCCTGGCTTGCCCTGGTATGCTTGGTCTTTTTCTGCACTGTGTATGTTACATTGGCTTCCGGTGGCTAAAAGGATTATTTTTAAATCTCTTTGTATTGTACAGCGTGACTGTCATAATTCTGTGCCACTCTGTCTGGGGAAAAGGTTTAAGATCTATATTCCAAACAGGTCCCTTCACTCTCTAGACGCCTCTCTTTTTGCAGTGCCCAAATTTCTGTGTGCTCGTCCAGGTGGGAGGGCTTTTTTGGTGGTGGCAGCGAGGGGATGGAATACGTTACCTATCACTTTGCCGAAAACTTCAACTTATTTGCTTTTTAAAAAGATTTTGAAAAATTGGTTGCACAATTTACAACTCTTTTCTAAACGGTATCTAGGTTATGAGCTGATTATCTTGATACTGACTTTGTGTTTTATCAGGTCTAGGCGTGATGAAGTAGTTGTAGTTTCTCTCAGCGTCAGGACACTTTTTTGGTATTTTCACGCTAATAAACTCTTAACATAACATTATAAATGCCAGGTGAACTTGACATGGCTGTGGCCACAGGATAACGCTCACATTTTGGTTTTTATGGGTTGATTAATATATAAAAAAAATGTGAAAACCAATAGGGTATCCAGCCCAACTAAAGCAACAGACACAACACAAGACCTTTACCAGAGTCTTTAAAACCAGTTGCTAGATGGCCCACAAATGTCCTTTTTCAAATTTAGAAAATACCCTTCTGCATCTACATGAAATGAATAGCCTAGCAGAACTCCTCTTATCAGAATCTAAAGACTTGGCTATTGATGCAGCTCCACTCAAGTGGGAAAGCACCAGGCCTAGGAGTAATGCCCTTAGTTGGTGTAAAATAATGATTTCAAATAACAGACTTCTGATGCACCTGTACACTTCCTGGTCAGATCCAAAATCTTCAGACACTTTTACTGTCAAAGATAAATGTACAAAATCTTTAACCTAAATACAATAGACTGCTTCTTCCACAATCAAATCCACCCAAGCATAGAGAATTTCAAAACACTTTTCATCACCATCATAGACTACACAGTGCCCACTGTCCCATAACCCATGCCTCACTTGATGGCTATAGTCACACAAATCACACACTACTTCAATAAGAAAATAGTCAAGGTGAAAATCCATCTGGAATATGTGTCTCACACTCTTCTGGGGTAGGATCTACCACTGCACCTTGGAGGTCACTTTCTCAGCAAAGAATCCTGAAGAAGCACTGCTCATTCTGTACCTCATCACTGCATCTTTTAAAGGACATTTCTTAAAAATACTAAAACATGCCAAATCACTGCTAAAACAAACATTACCTCACTACTCCCACCTGAAACACACCACCAATCAGCCTTTTCGTAGCAAATGCTAAAAAAAAGTGAATTCGACTACAGTTCAAGTTCAACCATGACAGATTCTTCTACCCCTATTAATCTGGATTCCATCCAAAATGCAGTATTGAGAGGACAACAAATAATGGCAGCTCACTTCCTCATGATGGTTGAGGGTGACACCTGTCACTGGTGCTATTGAATCTCTTGGCAGCACTCAGTACAGTCAACCATTACCTCTTAGGGTCAGGGTGGGACACCCAAATGTTACAATGCGATTCATCCTGAAGTGCTCTGGAGTCTGTATGGGTCAGGCTATGGAGCAAGTCATGTGCTTTGATCAGTGGTTGTGAAGCTTGCTAGAAGTAGAAGCTTCCTCACTGGGAATGTTTGGTGTAAGACAAGCATGGATGCTGGAAACAGCAGGGGAGTGTCAAAGGCCACCTTGTGCTTTCACCGAGATGTTGGGAAAGTAGTGCTGTGCTCCTCCAGACACATAGTTCAGTGGCCACCCAAAGCAGGAGGGGACAGAACCTCTAGGTCTTACACAATATCTTTCCTGGCACAGGGAATTAACCTCCTCCTCTACTGTGTCCACCTATTTCATTGTTCTTAAAATAATCCATTCAGGGTTGTTCAGGGATTATATTGCAGATCACGTTTTCCAATTTGGGAAAAGAACTGGAACATGACTCACTTGGAAAGAATTTACCTGCTCAACATGATTAGTTTTGAATTTCTGTATATTCCTTCCTTTCTTCCAGATCATGATCCTTCCTGACTATGAAAGCAGGTGGCACTAACACCTGCAGTGCATTATCATTTCTCTTATTTATCTTGTTGTCTTGTTCTCTTTCTCTGCCATTCTGCCTGTCTCTGACTGCCCAGTTCCTGAAGCTGCTTCTGGATCTACTGTTCGTGGATTAGGCCTACTAGCTACTATAGAAGTTTTCTTTATGACATTCAAGATATTATCCTCCTAAGAATCTGGGAAGTCTGTTTCTAGTCCTATTCCTTCCTCCTGTTACCATTTGGAGCCAGAAATAAAGAAAGAAAATTGCATGTCATGTCTGCAACAAGACAATGAGGTTTCCTGAAGCTTCACCTACTTTGTTTGATTTCCACCTGGTGTAAATGAGGACCTGGGCAAAATATGCACAAAGCATTTCTGTGGTTGCAAATGCCCGATTCAGAGTTTGTGACCACAAAACTTCTTTTTGCAATGCACTAAACCCATTTTTAGTAATTGTTAACTTTTTACTGACTCCTAAAATGGGCTTAGAAATGGATAAGAAATCGCTAATTGGAAGGTGCATTTTCTAAATAGTGATTTCTATACATATGTATCAATGGTTGAGAACTGAAATAGCAGTAATAAATGACTGAAAAGTTAGCGATCTCCCAAGTTAGGGTGGTAACACATTCACAAAAGGAAAGGCATTTCCTTCAGACCCTTCCCCTTTGTGAATGGTAAAAAAAGTTTGTTGGGGAGTAGGCTGTGGGTCACAGGGCAACTGCTAAATCTATACAAACTTTTTAAAGAAAAATGAACTTTTCTTTTTGAACAAGCTGCATTAAAAAAAGTTTCCTTTTTGAAAGGCAATCACAGACACGGAGGTCTGCTGATTCTACCAGTCGCCCATTTCTGTGATAGCCTCCAATTGGAGTGAGTTGCAATTTGTGACCTACCTCATAAATATTAATGAGGTAGGTCAGATTCAGATCCCACTCCAAATCTGAATTTTAAACCAACCTATATGTACTTAAGTCAGTTCGGAAAATTATTTACTGGTCGCAAGTATACTAGTTACAATTTGTGACCAGTATTTTACGAGCAATAAATAGTACATCTGGTTTCCTTGTTATAGGTCACAATTCAATAGTATGGGTCAGAGGCGGCAATCTTGACAGTTTTCAAATGTGAACGCAAATGTAATCCTGATTTTCCTGTAGGCCTCCATCCATGAATTGTCAGCCATTTGGAAAGTATTCATAGAAGAATCCTGCAATATAATATTAGCGCCAGATTGGTTCTGCAAATCTTTGTGAATGTCCTTTTTGCACTGTGCTGGATTATTAAATTTGATACAGCAAAACAAAATTTTTCAATCACCTCTCGGGTTTGTGAAAAGCACTGGCTCAATAGGGATATTTAAATGAGGTGACATTGAGGTCATTGCTCATAGTCAGACAGCAGAAGTATTTGAAATATGAAATCATCTAGAGCCGGTGGCCCGGATAGCCATTCATCTGTCATCTTTAAAAAGGATCTGAAGAAATGGGGCTCCATCCTGACTGGGTTCTTCAAGTGAATCCCTGAATTATGAAGGGGAGCATTCATAAAAAAAAGTAAAACGGACCATCCTGCAAATTACTGCCTGATATCACTTTTGGACATTACCTCAAAGATATTTGTCCAAACCTTATTAAAACAGCTAGCCGTCTGGGCTTTTGATACTGGATTAATCCTGATGGAACAGTGAGGATTCAGGCCAAAATACTCAACAGTGGACCACGTTTTCACCCTGTGGGGTGACTCAAGGAGGTCAAGGGAGTTGGTAGGAGGTCTTTGTTGCTGCTTTGTTGACTTCCAGGAGGCATTGGACAGGATGGACAGAGGTACACTATGGTGCAAACTTAAACAGTAGCAAATATCGGAGGTCCTGTTGGAACTCCTTGTAAAACTCCACAGTAATAACTGGGTCCAAGTTGATCTTGATGGGACAGAGAGTTTGTCGAGGAAGATCCTAGTAGAAAATGGCCTATGCCAGGGATGCGTGTTAGTGCCTTTGTAGTTCAGTCTGTTTATAGCTGACCTTCCCCACGTTTTGGGGTCAACTCACACGTTTTCACCTAAAATGGGGGGTAGGCATGTTAGCTGCCTTATGTATGTATGTCCCGGACGGCTGGAAGCTGGCAAAAATTCTTCCACTGTTAAAAATGCCTGCCCTCAATCTCGATTCCTGGGAACTACAGGCCCATTTCTCTTCTGCCCAGCCTCGCCAAAGTCTGCGAGAAGGTGGTGAATAGACAGTTGACTGAGTTTGTGGAGAGGGCTGACATTCTGCATCCAGCACAGTCGGGCTTCCGGTCCTCTTACAGCACTGAATTGGCTCTGGTGGAAGTATCTGAGGCTATTCGCGAGTTTCTTGATGCCGGCGGGAGAGCAGCCTTAGTGTTGCTCGACCTGTCGGCTGCATTTGACACGGTTCCCCACTCTCTGCTGCTTGACCGACTCTCAGAGATTGGCGTATCTGGGTCTGCTTGGGGCTGGATTAGGTCCTTCCTGGAGGGACGGGTACAACAAGTCTGGTTGCCACCGGCAGCGTCTGCCCCTCTGCCGGTTACTACTGGGGTTCCACAGGGGTCGTCCCTTAGCCCCCTTCTGTTCAATATCTATGTTACTCCTCTAGTCGTGCTGGCTGAGGCTCTGGGGGCTAAGGTGATCGCTTATGCTGACGACACCCAGCTACTTTTCACCTGGAAAAAGGAGGAGGATTCAGTGGCCTCCGTCCAATTTTGCCTGTCTTCGGTGTTTAAGTGGCTTGCGGGCGCCCAATTGAAATGTAATGAAGATAAGTCGGAGATCCTCCTGGATGGTAATTTCCCCCGTCTTCTAGCGGTAGTACCGCAAAGAATTTGGGAGTTTGGTTTGAGGATAATTTATCTTTCTCCACCCAAGTCAAGAGACTTTCAGGGAGCTGTTTTGGTATCCTCAAAATTTTAAGAAGATTTCTCCCTCTTCTCCCACGGCTGGCGAAAGAGACTGTTGTCCGCGCGCTCATTCTTTCCCGCCTGGATTATGCTAATGCTCTTTATGTGGGGATCCCGGCGGACTCCCTGAATAAACTCCAGGTAGTGCAAAATGCGGCGGCTTGGCTCCTTTTAGAGATCCCCTTAAGAAGCAGTGTGCGAGGTCATCTTTGTTCTCTTCACTGGCTTCCCATGGCGGCCCGGGTGAAATTCAAATCTTTTGCCATTGCCCATCGTGCCCTGCATGGTCTTGGGCCAGCTTATCGGCGGAAGCGTTTTTCTTTTTGCGTCCCAGGGAGACAGTTACGCTCCTCCGCTCTTCTTCTGGCGAAAGTGCCCCGCTTCTTCCGGCACAGGCTTGGTGGCTGTTCCCTGGCCGTTATGGCTGCTCAGGCATGGAACGCCCTTCCCTTTGCGCTTCGCAACATCAAAGATCCTGTGGTTTTTAAAAAACTGTTAAAAACATATCTCTTTGCTTAGTGCTGGCGAGCTTTTTAGTCCCTTTGTGCTCGCGCCGGGACACTCCTTGGAGTAGCTGTGCACGTTAGAAAATCATATAACATAACATATGCAAATGACTTGGTGGCACTGAATCATAGGCCTATCGGCTTGCAATGCAAATTAAACGCATTAAATTCCTACTGCCTTGATAATAAACGAATGACCAAAATTGAGAAGACAAAAACTCTGCTCTTCAGTAAGCAGAAAAAGAGCTTCTCGTGGTTTCTGACCAAGATGGGGTTTGAGCAGGTCCGAGAGCAAAAATACCTGGGGATGATTTATTCAGATGATTTGAAATGGGATGAATATCTGGCCAGTTGAAGGTTGACATTATTGTCTGAATTAGGTAGTTTGACATGATTCGATCGTAAGTACAGTAGTAATTCCTCTGAGCCTTTAAGTAAAGTAATTTTGGGTAATTCCTCAGGCCCTATATGGAGCAGGGGTGTTGACAATGGACAGTTGAGTCGCATAGGAAGGAGTCAAGGGTAGCATTGTGAAATCTGTGCTCGATTTACCCTAATGCTATAATCCAAGCGATAAGGCAGGAGTTGAAAACAGGTAGTATGGAGTGTTGCGGCAGATGGGAGGGCTCTCCGGTTTTATTTTAAAACCAATAATGGATCCCTTGGTGAAAAACCTTCAGCTTTAACCTTCCCAGAGGTACTGTTAACCTTTCCTGATAAGAGGAACCCGGTTAAGGTTAAGATGGAGGGATTAGGTGTGCCGGATACGTGTGGAGTTGGGAGTAAAGAGGACACAATTAGCCAACTTAAGAACACCCTCAGACCCTAAGCAGAGGAGACTACCTGAATTGAGGAATGCCAGTATTTGGGGAATAAGAGCTCAGGTATGCCTTTCCTGGTTTCCCAGAAGAGCACAGACTTTTTTCCATATTTATATAGAATTCCAGATAGGACCTTGCACAGTAAAATCTTGCGTCTGAGGGTGGGGATAGATTCGGTGGGGTGGATGCCCGGGCTAAAGGCGCAGATTGCTAAGAACCACGAACAGTGCCCATGAGTATTCAGTCCTTCATTTAATGGTGGATTGTGCATTCTTCCTGGAGGAAAGGAAGAGATTTCTGAAACCAGTCTTCTTAAAATATGATATAAGGTTGAGAGTCATGGGGTTAAATTTGTTGTGTGGGTTGGGACATTAGGACATGGTCATTACTGTAGGTCAATTTTTGCACAACATTGTTTCATCGTTTGCCAGGATTGCCCCTGCTAATGCTGCTCTACATTAGCACTTGTCCCTTCTTGGCGACCAGACTTGTTTCCTGCTTTATTAGGCTGATGTAGCTCTTATTGGGAGGAGTGCTTGGTCTATGAAATAAATTGTTCAACTAGGGTCCTCCAAATTGTTTGGTGAAATGAAGGTTTTGATAATATTGTTTTTTGCACCTTGCACTTTGTACTATGCACTTTATAAGCCATATTTGTGATATGTTGTATTAGGATGATCTCTTGAGTATGAACCAAAGAGGTCAATTTGGCCCTACCAATGGTGGGTTAATGAAGGTTTTGGTGCTATTGTTTTGCATAATACACTTTGTACCATGTACTTTAATGGGTATAATTGTGATCCCTGCTGATTACATCCTAACGGGGCCAGTTGGGGGTGCATAATTTGAATAGGCTCTGATAATGTGGCTGAGGAGGTATTTAAAATCTATTATGTGGTGGTCTTGTGGATTTTCCACAGTACTTGGGCTAGGTTGGCCCTGATTTTGAACTTTTTATTATTGTAATGACGGAATCCAGCTCTGCATCTTTATAGATCCAATTGAGGTATTGTGCAGTAACTCAATGGTTTGGGCTTAATTGTGTGATGACTTGTATAAGATGCTGCGCACACACAATAGAAGCTACCCTGAAATAATGTTCACTTACATTATGTAACCATATCCCTACAAAGCATTAAATAGGTTGAGTGCTGGGCATCTCAAAAAATGTTAAGGACTGTCCTCAAACACCACCAGGTGTCATGCTTCATCACAGGCAGTCCTCGCTCTCTAAAAAACGGGTTTGATAGAAAGCGGGCCTACACCTGGAGACAGGGAGGCACTTCTAATAATATAAGTGGGGGCCCGTGCAATAGTGATTTAAAAACCAATGTATTACCCCATATTACATTTAATCGTAGGGTATTACTTGGTGTTAAAAACTATTATGTGGGGATTAGGGGAACTATTACCCCATCACCACTCTTGTCATCAACATGTTTCTGCCGTTGGCTTGAGTAAGTCCACAGCATTCATCAGGGCGGGATTCGGGCTCCTATCTTACCAGATTGGTTCCAGATAATGCTACTACGTTAGGGTGACTTGTGTCATTCTCTAACTAAAACTGGTGTTCTTATAAACCTGCAAAATAAACATACATTTTCTTATTCAATGAGATGTATTTTTTGGCAGCTAAGGGATGTCATACACACCTTGCATATGCAAAATTGCATGTGAGTGTGAAATCATGTGACACTGCAAACGTGGAGCAAAATTTCAAAAGTATCAATTATTCATGAGTTTGTGAGACCAGCTCACAATTTTACCCCAATATAGGATCCTAATTGCTCCATGTGAGGAGGGTAAAGGGACCCCTGTAATCACACTCTAAGGAAGGTAAAGGTGGAAAATTAAAAACTAAAAGTGATAATGAATTTTGTAAATGGATAAAAATGCATTCAATGCCAGATGCGCTGTTTTCTCATTCACACACCCACTCATATTCTTACTGCCTCAAGGTGCGTCCCTTGCCGTACACCTAGAGATGTCCTCTCCTCTTCCCCGACGATATCAGAGTGGAAGCAAAACCTTGCATTTAAATAGGCATGCCCTGATCAAGAAATTAGCTGAACTGCGGTATCTGTTTGCAATTACAGATGACCGCAGTCAATTAGTTGCCAGATCCGGGGTCCGTGCTGTCTCCTGCCTGGAGATTGCATCATATTGTAGTAAATCGAAGGGTAAAATTGTTCTGGGCTGGCGCCGTAAGTGGGAGAATCACCTGCGGATAATAACCGCTAGCGTGGTGGTTGCCACGCTCGTTCCGGTGTCTTAGCCGCTGCGCCTGTGGGACGCAAGATGACGCGACACCCAGGGGCGTGGCAATGTGGCAAAAGCAGAGAAATTGACATGGCTGCCTCATCAAGTTCAGAGGCTTCTTGTGTCATAAATGTCTTGGGCAAACGTATTCACATATTCTCTGTGTACGTTTAGGAACAGAAAAAAGGCATTATTAATGCAAAAAATAAATGTTTCACCCTGTACATTTCACGATTTCAAAAAGTGGGCCTGATGGTGCACACAATTCCATTAAATAGTTATCTCATCCAAGATATAAGTAAGACTGTACATTGATGAGATGAACTTATCATATACATAAAGGTTCAATATTGTAGTATCCTTAACCCATTGCATGGAAATCTCATCATAATGTAAATGGGAGTGTACATTGGTGTACTATATTAATGAACCTAACACCAATCAATTCATTTGTATAAAGGCAGTATCCCTCACAGGGGAATGGTACTATGAAAGCTGGGCCTTGCCATGGGGCAATACATTCCATAGATTTTTATAGGGGAGCAGAATGAGGAAGGGAGCGAGGGGAAAAACAATTCTTGTGCGCTTGTTAGTATAGTTAATTATGGTTCACAATTCAGACGGAATCAGTAGGTATGATTGGAATCAGAGTATAGGCTATACTCATAGATGAAGCATCGTCCTCATCTCTTCCTGGTCTTTCGTGCTTAGCACTCCATTCTGTAAAGTTCTCTCTCTTTATGCAAGTGCTTGCACATCCCTGTGACTGGCCGGTGAGCTCCAGTGGTATTGCTCACTGTCTAATCTGTAACCACAGGATGTCATTGGTCATTCCAGTTTCCCATGTTCTTAGACAATACACTCATCGTTGTTTGCGGGTATGAAGTCTTTTTTGTACATTTTGACATTTCGCTGTAATTTCCCCCAAAACCACCCATTCTATGTCCACGTCTCGGTGGCCTTTTTCCAGGTAGTGGTGCACAAGTTTAGTGTTGTTCTTTTTGCACCTGATCGTGCTTCTATGTTTGTTGATTCGTGTTTTTAATTTCCTGGTGGCCATTCCCACCTAGAGAAGATCGCAGGGGCTGCTAATATGCAGTTGGTTAGGTACTTCAGAATCCATGGTCTTCCTGTCTTGATGTCAACCTCTTTCGTGGTCTTGGTGAATTGACAAGCTACGCAGTTACCACATGGATAGTGGCCTACTGGCCGATGGTTGTCCCATAGCATTGTTTGAGTTTGGGTTTGCAGTGGTGGTATTTTTGCGTGAACCAATTCATCCTGAATACTTGTGTTCCTTTTAAAAGGAAAAAGAGGTTGAAGCCATTGCTTTGTACCCCCATTCATAATATGCCAGTTCTTACGTACTATGTTCTAGACTTGATTTGAAATGGGGGTGTATGTGGTGACACAAACAACCCTCTCATTCTCAGGTTTCTTGTGGTTCTCAAGCAGGGCCTCTCAGTTGTTATTTCTTGCTCTTTTTTTCGCTCTCTTTACCAGTTTTCTCGAGTAATGGTGTGTGATCGATTTTTTTTCCTATGTCTTCGCCTGTGTATCAAAAACTTCCAGAGTGGAGCAGTTTCTTGTGACTGGTAGGAACTGCCCAACGGGAAGGTTCTGTTGAAGTGCTTTCGGTTGGAAGCTTTCAAACAGAAAAAAGGCTGTTCCTGTCGGTCGCTTTGTTGTGGACTCTCATCTTTATGCCTTCTTGGTCCATCGTGATGACCAGGTCCAGAAATATTGTTTCATCTTTGTTGATAATGTACGTAAATTTTGGTGTCTGTCCTTTGTGTTCACCCACTCTACAAATTCTATTGCTTGTTGTTTGTTGGCATGCCAAATTATTAGCACATCATCTATATATCTGCGCCACAGTTTCATCTGTTCTCTGCAGGGATTTTCCGGGTTGAAGAAGTAGTCAACCTCAAATTGATGTACGTATAAACAGGCCATACTGGGCGCAAAGGTGCTTCCCATTGATGTACCCCTCACTTGGTAGTATGTTATTCCTTCGTATTCGAAAAAATTCTCTGTGAGGGCTAATTCTGCACCATCTCCTGTAGTATGTGTTCGACCTCTTCCAAAGTACGTCTCTGGGGGATGATCATTTAGAGTGCTTCAATGTCTATTGTCCAGTCCTCAGTGGGGATGATTTCCATATCTCTGAGAAGGCACAGGACATCCTTTGTGTCTTTCCGGTATGAAGTAGAAGTCTTCACTATGGGTCTGAGAAACCAGTCACAGAATTGCAAAAGGGTTTCCAACACTGAGCCAATGCCCAACACTATGGGTCTACCTGGTGGGGGTATTTTGTTTTTATGGATCTTTGGAAAGGTGTAAAATCTTGGTGTTCGTGGTGTGTCAGCAATGAGAAACTCTGCCTCATGTCTGGTAATCCAATCATTCATGAGGCCTTCTTCTACCAAAGATTTTATTTTGTTTGTTAGTCTCAGTGTCAGATCAATTTGGAGAATTTCATAGCTCTCGCCGTCGGATAATAGTTGAGTACATTCTGTGTGGTACATGTTCTTATACATAACAACTATTGCTCCACCTTTATCAGCTGGTTTTATGACCAACTCCGTGTTCCTCTTGAGATTTTCCAGGGCTATTTTCTCACCTTTCCTCAGGTTCTGAAAGACCTTGTTGTTTTGGCATTCAATTGTGCCGATTTCCTTAAGGACTGCCTGTTCAAAAGCTAATACATGACATGGGATGGCTTGTGTTTTGGTGGTACAAAAGTTGACTTCTTCTTTAGACCTGTGTTAGTAGGTTCTCGATCTGTATGGGTTTCTTGGTTCTCAAAGAAGCTTTGTAATTTAATCCTGCGGAAAAATCGTGCTAGTTCTATGCGTAGTGAAAAGAGGTCACTCCTGGGTGTTGGTACAAACCCCAGTCCTTTCGACAGGATGGCGTTCTTATCCGGTCCTAGAATGTGGGTGCTCAAGTTTATGATGTTGGAGAGTCTCTGCTCTTTGTCGGTCCCTGGTCCTTCCCCTTGCTCCTCGTCACCACTTGGTTCGGGGTTTGATCCCCCCAATGTACTTTGGCTGACTGTCTGGGGTATTTCTGTTTTCCTCTTCCCCGGCCTCTGCCTCTGTATAAAAAAGGAGGGGGGCCTTGGTGGAAAGGGAAGCCCTGTGGTTGGAAGGGCTGTTGCCAGTAGCCAAATGGTGGCATCGGGCGGTGCATTGGTGGGTCTTGATAATATTATCTTTGAGGTCTTCTAGTTGCCCCTTCATCACTGCTGCCACTTCTGCTTCTGTCATCTCCCGAGCTGAAGGTCCAATCTAGTGGGGTCAGTCTAAACCTCTATTGTTGTTTCCCGGCTGTCTGAACCTGAGGTTTCTCATAGTATTCATCCGTGACATACGGGAAAGTTTTCTCGTGACTAAACTTCTGCACATCTTTCTTGAGTTTTGTCAGTTTTGATTGTGTTAGGTATTCCTTGTATTGGGATCATTATTTATCTCTTCCAGTTTCTTTTTAAAGTGTACTGAGGTCTTAAGTTTACTTTCACATGTTTGTATCTCTAGGAGTAGTAAATCTGTGAGTTTTCTCGCTGTATTAATGATCAGCACCAACCAATCCTTTGTGCACTTCCATGCAATGCGTGACCAGTTCTTTCTAAACTCCTTATTATTCAGGAAATTGCGCTGCTCATTTGTGACGATTAGTCCTCTAGGGGCCGTGTTTTTCCTTAAGTACTCTGTCATGAACGCGCCATGAAGAGCAGTCTGAATTTGTTCCACCTTACATCTGGCCCCTAATAAATCACTAGATAAGAAAAAGTTACTTTAACAGAAAAGGAAACAGAACACAGGTAATCTTTAATATTTTAAAGACAAAAAACCTGATCATTAGTGAAATAACAGCAGCGTGGCATGAACAATTTGAGGTGGAAAAGGGAGCAAAGATTAAGGGTATAAAAATAAGATAGGATAAAAGCCAGCCACAGAGAGTGAAAAAGAGAATATAGGGCCATATGTACAAACACACTTTCCCATAGACACAGAATGGGTAAAACGTTTTGATACATCTGGCCCATTGTTTTTTTACCTTCGCAAGATGCGTGTTTTAATTGCTAGAAAGAGCTCATTGGAGAGACTCATTCATATGGAGCCCAAAATGAATAGAAAGAGAAGAAACATTATTTGGCTCCTTTACAAGAGTATAGACAATTTATCCGACTAAGTCACAAAAGGTGTGAAAATAATGGGCTTCGGCATGAATGAGGTTGGAGGGGGAGCTAGTTTAAGCAAAAATTACAAGGAAGATTTGAAAGCCCTTCATGTAAAGGTACATCTTTCCTTCAGAAGTTGAAAGTACTTCAACTGCTCCAATTATTTCTGCAGTCACAAAGCAATAATTTTAAAGGATAGAGAGCTGGTTTCCTTTGTTCAACCATAACTGTAAAGAAAAGCAGATATCACATAGTTGGAATATAGCACTAGTACTATATGGTAACAAATGTGGAACAACTTCAAATTCTTAGGATTGTTGTACTTCTTGTACATCCAGATAAAGGGATCCCAGTGTTTGGGAATGGACCAAATAGTAGAGCTTTACAAAATAAGAAATGTGAGCCCCACGTATCTGCAGTGAAAATGAAAAAAGAATGTTACTATACCTCTTTAGAATCGTTTTGTAGGATAAGAAATTTAGAGGCTTATTTACATCTGGAGGTGGGGGGTCCCCTGCCTGCCTACGGAGGACTTCCTGCCATATTCCAAGTGCACTGCCAGGAAGGCAGAGATCTCTGACCTGCAGAAGCTAGTTTGTAGACCTTTTTCCTCTGCATGGGGGCCGTTTTACCTGCTGAGTATGGCAGTTGTTGGTAGAAAAATGAGTGACACCCTAAATAGGGTAGACTCAGTGGCACTGTGATGTGGTGGTCCTGTAACAGATGGTCTCCAGGTTAAGGATTTCCTCTGGCGGTTCCAGCTGAGGATCTGCTGTGTAAATCCACCACTCCTCCCAACTCTAAATAAAGCAATCTGGACCAGCTGCAGACAATGCAGTATACATTTGGAAACCCTAAATATAAAGCATTTTCAAAGTCCAGCCTTCAAAGTATGGCTGCTTGAGTGACTGTCTTTGGACAATGATTACAAAGAAGATGGATGATCTTCCTGATCATTCAGAGATCAAAAAACAACTGGAGCAGACATTGTCAGTCTGAAATGAAAAAGACAATTAGGAATAAAAATAGAGACACACAAGATGCCCTAGCTCTGGTGACCATCAATTCAATGTACAAATATCAGATGGACCACTAAAGATTAGGATTTTGTTTTTTCTGTGCTAAGTTAGAAGTTATTGAAGTTTATCCAGTGGGCTTCCTTGAGAAGGCGAAAACAAAAACTGGACTAGGCAAGGATATTGATCCAGATGTAAGATAATTTGGGTGTCATCCGCATTGGCCATTATGGACAGCCCATTAAAAGAAATGAGCCTGGCCAGTGCCACAACATTAACATTAAAAAGCTCAGAACACAAAGAGGACACTCAAAATACAACAGCATAAAGATGACAAAAGTTGAGTGGTAGGGCTGAAGATTAGGAGCTTGACAGAGGTCTGCATGAAAAGATTTCAACTAGTGCACAGCATTCCCTTCATACCACAGTGCACAAAACACTTGATTAAGAAGGAGTGATTTACAGTGTTGAACACTGCCAACAAATTGAGGATGATCAGGGTAGAGGTGCTACACAGATCTATCATCATTCTAAGATTGTTGACAACGGAAAGTAATGCAGTCTCAGTGCTATGCAGGACGTGAATCATAATTGGAGGGCATCAAGAAGAATATTTGTTTTGACAGAGGAAGGCAATTGGAGGTTGACATTTTTTTCTAGAAGTTTCTTTGGAAGAAGCTATAAAGAAATAGGCGGCCAAAATTTGACTAACTCAGAGGCACCGGCGGAAGTTTTTTTTTAATATGAATGTTCCCGAGTCTTGTAAGAGTTTTCAACTGGGCAACTACTGACTGATCGCCCTAATCGACCCATGTGAGGAATGTTTTACCTGGTAACTAGTAAATCAGACTAAGTGGGTGCCATAGCGCAATATGTTACCAGAAGTTCAAAAAGATTTTGAGCAGGATTATTTATGCTAAATAGAGTGTGGTCTGAGAAAGACCACACTGTGATTAGCATAAATTGCTCCTTGCTCAAAATGCAGCTCAGAACTCCTTGGCACTATTATTTGGTACCTTTGTGGACCCTCTGCTGCCTTTTAGAAGGCCAGCCATCATATGCAAATGGCAAACAAAGGGCCGGGGGCACCTTGTGGTTCTGGTTCTACATCCATTGAAAGAGACTCTGTACACCAAAACTTGTGGGTCAGAAGGTATCAGAGCAAAGATGGGCATCTTTCAAGAACACTGATGACTAGCAACAAGGTAAATCACGACTTTGTGCTGGTACTAATTCTGTTTATCCTGTTAATATACATCAGACTTACCAATTGCTTTCAACCATGTTTAATCATTTCCTGCAGATGACACCACTACTTTGAATCACTCAACAAAAGGTTTCCAATAAAGCTAGGAGTTTCTGTAGACATACTGTGAGCAACTATGTATCATAAAAAATGCAAGGAGGCAAAGATTATTGTATTTTGTGATAAGAGAAGTATATATATATATATATAATTTTTTTTTAAATCTGTTTATTAAATTCAATAGTAATCATGCATACAGTACCATTCAGTTTACATTACAGTTATCCAATACTTTGTACAATGATCAGGGGATAGCAAGTCACCATCACTAATTGGTTATATCTCTGTTCTCACCTCTGCGCATTTTTAATTCCTCCATTGGGGATACACATATGTTTCCACGATAGACATTCCATTTATTCCATTTCTTGTCCCACTTTTTAGGGCATCCCGAGTTATAAATACTTCCTTTTCCGCTACCATACACTTGTCAAGTTCTTTCACCCATACATGAATGGATGGTGGGCTTGCCACCCCCACCCTCGCGCCAGCTCTCGCTTAACTAATGTATTTCCCAATGTTGCCAGCTGCTGCTCAATTTCTGTGAGGTCTGTGGCTGTCCAAATGTTGAGTAGGTCCAGCTGCAGTGTGAGAACCAACTCCCTCCCCAGTGTGGTCTGAATGTGAGTTGTGGCTCCCTCCCACACATGCTGTATAGCCAGGCACTACCAGATCGTATGATAAAAGGTGGCTGTTTGCTTGCACCCCCTAAGACAGAGGTCATCCGTTCTTGCGCCTATTTTGGCCAAAGTGACCCCTGTCATATAGGACCGATGTAGAGTCCTAAGCTGTATCAGTCGGAAGCGGAGTGTGATAGCTGCTCCTCTAGGGGACATTAGGGCCGTTTGCCAGTCTTCATCGTCAATAGGCCCCAAGTCCCTTTGCCACTGCTCTCTAAGTCTACTAAACGTATCGGGCAGGTTGTTACACAATTTTTTATAGGTTAGGGATATGGCTTTCGAGTGTAGTGGCCCATCGAGCAGTCTATCTTCTAATGGCGATGACTCTGGTATGTCTTTGAGATCTGGAAAAGCCGTCATTAAGGCGTGTCTTATTTGTAGGTATCTGAACATTTCCCCCTGAGCCATTTGGTAGTGTCCCCGGAGTTCCTCAAAACTAAGGATAGATCCCTTTTAATCAAATCTCCCACCACTGAAATCCCGATCATGTCCCACTTATCGAACCCTGGTTGATGACATAGAGTGCCTAGTCTCTGGGCGTGCCACAATGGCGTCGCTTTGTGAGGATGTTAGCCCAGCCCAGGCGAGAATTCACCTGGTGCCAGATCCCTACTGTGTGAGAGGTGGGCCCAAAATATCTACGTTTTCTGGTTTTGGAATATAGGGCTCCTAAATAACCTGATCGGTCTGTTTGGTATCTGTCCAGAACGTATGCCGGATCATTAGGGAGGTGATACATCCAGTGGTTCACCACTACCAATTGTGAGGCCCAATAATAGAGTTTAAGATCGGGTAGGGCTATGCCCCCGTCATACCAACCTTTTGTTAGCTTTTTCATTGCCACTCGGGGGGCCTTGCCGTCCCACAGCAACGTACGGACTTCACTTTCCACTGCTTTGAAATATGTATCTGGGACACGGTTTGGGCAGTTCTGAAGAATGTATAAAAAACGCGGGAGAGCCAGCATCTTAAAGAGGGCAGCGCGGCCTACTAGGGACAAAGGCAGGGATCGCCAGTGCTTTACGTCCGCTCGCAGCCTGGCTAGCGGAGGTGCTAAGTTGCGGTTATGAAAAAGGGCCGGGTCTGAAGTTACAAATATTCCCAAATACCGGAAGCCATCTCTAGCCACTTCTATCGTACAATTTACCGGGAGACGAGGAACCTGTCCCCGGAGCATAAACAATATCGACTTGTTCCAATTGATCGCGTATCCGGGATACTTTCCGAAATTTGTGAAAATGTTCAAGACAGCATGTATGGATTTATAGGGGGAGGCAAGATATAACAGTATATCATCAGCATACAAGGATATTCGGTCTTCCTGATCTTCCGCCCATTTCAGCCCCCTTACCATTACGTCCCGACGTATCCATGCAGCGAGTGGTTCTAACATCAAGGAAAATATCAGTGGAGATAGAGGACAGCCCTGCCGGGTACCTCTCTGTACTGTGAATGCACGGGATGTGTAGTTATTGACTCTTATTTGCCCCTGTATATCTGTATACAGCAATTTCACCCAGCCCAGAAACTTCGGGCCAAATCCCAACCTGTTCAGAACTTCGAATAGATACGGCCATTCTATAGAGTCGAATGCCATAGAGGCATCTAATGACAAAGCCACTGCGTCTTCTTCCAGGAATTCTCTGCGTACGAGCACGTTATGGAGACGACGGATATTGAGTGCTGTGTTTCTCCCTGGCATAAAGCCAGATTGGTCAGGGTGGACTAAGGAGGTGCTAACTGCAACTAGTCTGGTGGCAAGAACTTTCGCTAAGATTTTAGCTTCTACGTTGATCAATGAGATCGGTCTGTACGAGCCACAGTTGTCCCCAGGCTTCCCTGGTTTATGGATAACTACTATGGTGGCCAGACGCTGGTCTTTGGGCAGCTTTCCCGCTTTGTAGCTTTCATTGTACATAGCTCGCAGGTGAGGAGCTACTTGAGAGGCCGTTACTTTCAGAAACTCGATGGGAGTGCCATTGGGCCCCATCGCTTTTCCAGAGTGGATTTGACTAATGGCTTTCTGAATCTCTTCATCTGTTAGGTCGTCATCAAGGGTGACCCTATCTGATTCAGAAAGTGTTGGTAAGACACTATCGGAGAAGAGTTGGCGAGAGTCGTCCGCTGTGCAGGTGGTAGAGGGAGAGTATATCTTCTCTAAGTGGTCTGCGAATGCCTCCGCTATGTCCCTTGGATGGGTAAGAGTCTCGCCGCTTGGCAGTGTTAGCCTGGGCACCCATCTGTCTCCTTGTTCTCGCCTCTCTAACCATGCCAAAGTTTTACCGGCTCTATCACCCAAATCATACATTCTGTGTTGGGTATTAAGGTGCTTGGCCATCATATGCTCTCTAGCTTTGATTTTGTATTCTTCTTGTTTGAGTGCTAGACGATGTTGCGTGTCTTCTGATGGCCTGTTTGTGTGGTCTAGTTCCAGTTGTTGGAGCTCTTCTTCCAACTGAGCTAGCAGGCGACGTTTGTTTTGGATATAGCCAGTTTTTAAGGACAGGGCCTGTCCTTTCAAAACCACTTTATATGCCTCCCATATGGTTAATGCCGAATCAACCGAGCCCAGATTTTCTTTGAAGTAGTTGCTGGTTTGCGTGCATAATTCCTCTTTTATGTCTGGGATTTTCAGCAACCACGGATTGAGGACGATAGTGGTACGCGGCTGCCGTTCCCAATGTGTGAATTCGATCCTAACCGGGGAATGATCGGAAATACCTCTCGGTAAAGCCTGGGGATGTCTAAAATTACCTATTGAGGCTGTATGTGTTAGGAAATAGTCGATACGGGATAAGCTCTTGTGTGTATTGGAGAAATAAGTGTATTGCGTGTCGGTCGGTTGTAGTGCGCGCCATACATCTGCTAGACCCATAGCTGTGGTAAATTCTGCCATAAGCACATTTGGTCTCGCCCCCGGCCGTAGTGGGTGCCTATCAATTGTGTCGTCCATAGTCATATTATAATCTCCTCCTAAAATTAGGGTGCCTACTGGAAGACCGGTCAATATGTTGCCGAGGTCTGCCAGGGCTTCCTTACCTAATGCTGGCGGCAGATACAGTGAGATCACGTTAAGCGCTCTCCCCTCCCATTGGGCCTCCAAAACGGCAAATCTTCCCCCAGGGTCTGCCCATGTACGGTGTACAATAAGAGGCAGGTTCTTTTTAACCAGAATACCCGTTCCCCTAGAGCCCGTGGTGTAATCAGCATGGACTAGGAGTTTGTACCCCCACCTCGTAAGGGCTTTACTTTTGTTCCCAACCAAGTGCGTCTCTTGCAATAGCACCACGTCTGGAGACTGCCTTTTCAAATACTGCTGAACAATTCCTCTCTTGATTTTATCCCCCATCCCGTTTACATTCCAGGTAAGAACAGAGAGTGACAAGTCTCTTTCATCCCCCATCGTCTAGTGTGAAGAGAATCGTAGTACAGTAGGTCAATAATAGTGAGTAATTTGCATTTGCTACCAGCTGAACTGGTGTAGCTCGACCCTGCTCGTTTCCCCTGTGACTAAAGCCAGCAATGAAACCGGTACATGACAATATACAATTGTTGTGTTGTAAATCAACAAAACTTTGAAAAGGCGAACACCCATCCCTCCTCCCCTCACCCACCCCCTCCCTGCCCCCCTGCCCGTGGATTTAAAACTACCCACTCCCCAACTAGGCAGAGTGCCTCTCCCCTTCCCAAAAATACTGAAAGGTGCGGGCTAAGTACGTCCTCATCCCCGCTAGGTTCACATTGTGTCTTGCCTGTAGCAGTCTATCCACTGTCTTTACCAGTAAAATGACTAAGGAGCACCTCCCTCAGTTAGGTGTGCTTAGGACTGGCTAGACGACAATCAAGTCCCCAGGCAACCCACATTTTTATTTAAGTCTTAAGAACAGTCTCACCACCGCTGCGGTACTGGCACTTTTGTAGAACTGCATGCATTCCAGACCTCGGATATAAGTTCTACCTGTGCGACGTCTCTTTCCCTTTCATGGCAGCGGAATCATCTGCAGG
This sequence comes from Calotriton arnoldi, assembly GCA_963921515.1. NCBI lineage: Eukaryota > Metazoa > Chordata > Amphibia > Caudata > Salamandridae > Calotriton > Calotriton arnoldi. The sequence goes on along the minus strand of CAWUFW010008476.1, from coordinate 491,205 downwards.
CGGATTCCCCTTGTTCTCTTTGTGCGGCCTGTGTCCTCCATTATGATCTCGTCTCTGGCCCCCTACCCTGCGCCAACCCTCCAGCCAATCCCACGCTTCTGCTGGTGAAGTGAAGAACCATGTCTTGCCGTCAGACTCCACTCTGAGCTTCGCTGGAAAGAGCATGGCATATTTTACTTCGCTGTCCCGGAGCTCTTTTTTCACCGCCTGAAAGCTACGTCGTTGGGCTTGGACCTTGGCCGTGAAGTCCGGGAAGAACGTGACTTTGTTGTTATCGATCTTAAGTGGAGGGTTGGACCGTGCTGTCTGCAGTATGATGTCTCTGTCTCTATAGTTAAAGACACGGGCGATGAGGGGCCTCGGGGGGGCCCCAGGCTTTGGCCTTCCCCCTGGCACCTGATGCGCTCTTTCTATTGAGAAATATCGTGACAGACTCTTGGGTTGTAAGTGGGTAGTTATTAATTCTTCCACATAGAGGTCGGCTGCTGGCCCTTCGGCCCGCTCCGGAACACCCAATATGCGTATGTTGTTACGACGAGCCCGTCCTTCATACTCGTCAAGTTGTTGCGCCATCCGCTCCTGTCGGTTCTGTAGCTCAGCCATCTGTGTCTGAAGCTGGGACGTATCAGTCTGCAGCGCTGTCGTAACAATTTTTAGTTCCTTCACCCTTTCGTCCATTTTGCGAAAATCCGCCCTGATGAGAGACACTTCTATGTTGACTGAATCAAGGGAGGTACGCACTCCGCTTATAGCTTCCATGACGTCATGAAGCGTTGGTTCCGACCCCGGTTTGGGGGCGCCCTGCGCCCCCCTTGCCTCCATGTGGTGCACTTCCCGGTCTTCCCCTGACTTGTTCCAGGCGAATTTGGCTAGTTTGTTTTGCGCGTTAGCCTTCGGGCCTCTGCCTGTTGCCATGTGTGCGCCGTAGGTGTTCGTGAGAGGGCACCGAAATCAGGGATAGCCTGGGTATTCCCCGCCGCCTACCCAGTGAGTCAGACAATCTCACCGTTGGCCTGTTGGGTTTCCCTAGGGCCTTACCTCGTCAGCCAATGTTCAAGTTACTTCTCTGTCCGATGGCACTCACAATGTCTGGGCACCCCTCGTCAATTGGGGCACTGCAAACTGCGCATTTGTTGCCTCGTCTTCCCAGGGATCTCTGACCAGGCGAAGCTGCGTCTTTTCCTGTCGCTGCTCCAACTGTAGCTGCACAGGGACCGAGACAGTCCCCAGAAGTTTGTCTCTCTATTTCGGGGTTCTGTTGGTGCCCCAGGCAAGGGGGGGGAGTCCACTCACGCTATCCTTATTGTGTGCCACCTCGGATATTCGTGGCCCGGCGCACCGTCAGCCAGGTCTCAAGCCATCCACCTTCCTCGTCCACTCCGGCCGCATCTAGGTCTCCCCCAGCCCCAGGGATATCACCATCGACCGCAGTTTGGGCACCAGCGTCGCCGCTGGCATTCACACTTATGTGCCCCAGGTCTCGTCAGGATCCACAGCCTCCCAATCTGTAATCTGCAAGCGATGAGTGGGCACACGGTCGGAGGGGGGGCACACACCCTGGGTGGCTTGCACATGTCTTCCGGTCCCGGCGAGGCTATTTGATGTAGGCCGCACTAGCAGCGGAGGCCCGGTCTTTAATCCAGGTAGCGTGAGGGGGAGGGGGGGGCGCCACGACAGGACGGTCCTGTCGCCTTCTGCCGAGTGCTATCCTGCCCCTTGGTCAACGTTCATCCCCCCTCTCCACCGCTCCCCAGTCCACAGGTAGTTCGCACTCGTCAGGTCCCAGCAGGCCGCCAAAGCCGGGACCTCGATTAGCGGTCTCCACTCCAAGACGTCCGCCCAGTTACCTCTGATCAGCCTCTGCAGTTCCGCGGACCTCGCCCGTCTCCTCAGCCGGAGCAGCCAACTTCCCCGTCTAGTGCAGAGAAACGGGACCCGTTGAGTCCTTGGCGTACGGCAGCTACTCCGACCAAGTTGTCTCGATCGGGAGTCTGCGCGCCGCCATGTTGGTGTCTATGCCGCTGCCTGGCAGGATTTCTCTGCTCACTCGTCGTAGAGGGCTTTCTTCACCGCCGCACTGACCGCAGCGGATCGCCCAGCCGGTGAGTCACCGGTGGAGCAGGTTTGCAGCTCCCGATGGCACAGGATTATGTAGGATAAACGGCGGGGATGCGGGAGCCTTCCTAACTAGCGGCCATTCTCTTCGGCTGCTAGCCACGCCCCAAGAGAAGTATATTTGAATTGCAATTCGTTAATTGCTACTTCGATCTCATGAAGGGGTTCGTTCTTGGCATGGCCTGGAATTTATTACGTTTAGTAATTGAGGCACAGCATGTTCTCCTACTTTGATACCTCTTTGGTCTACTGAAATGATCAAAGACTTAACTCTGGGAAATATAATACAAAGAAGCTAATTAGGATTGAATGAGTCACTTCACTTCAGATGCAACAGCTATAATTGAACCTGAAACCCTTCTGGGTAGTGGTATTGCAAATTATGTTTTCATATTGGTACAGGGTTAAGAAAACAATCTGTAACAGCTTTTTCCCATGGTTGGAGTAGCGTGTCAGCATATTATTTGTCTGTGCAAAGACTTAGGGGCTGATTACAATGATGGTCGGAAAGCCTCCGAACACAGTTTCCAAGCCTCATCGAGGTTTCAAAACCAACAGCCTCATTACAATGGAGGCTGTCGGTTTTGAAACTGGCTGGACATTCCGGCTGACTTCTGACGGGCTCAAGGAACCCGTCTGCCAGTCGGTAAGGGCACGTAATCCCTATTTCCAGTGTTTTACTCCATCTGGATTACAATGCTCGGTTTCCGACAGGCTTACCATGCCGGGCTTTCCAACATAGAAAGCCTGTCAGAAAGTGAGTTTGAGGGCCCCTAGCAGGGCCCCCTTCTTCCTGCGGCCTCCGTTTAGGGGCCAAGGGTGCCCCCCTGTTGTTCCCTCCACTGTGTGACAGGCACCTTGAGGTGCCTGCCACGCGGGCAGGGATGAACACAAACTCCCTTTTCTGTATGGGAGCTTGTGACGGCACAATGTGCGGTCGCATCATAATTCAGCGGTCGGGACCATCGAACAGAATCGGTCAGACCCGTATCGGTGATGGTGTTGGGCGGACGCAAGTCCGTCTGACATCGTAATAAGGCCCTCTATTGCTATTGTAGGAAATCCGCCTTTTCTGAGTGGTTACCCTGTATTTTTGTTGGTGTTTGAACTCTGTGCACTTTACCCCTGCTAAAATAACTTCCCTTTTAAATATTAATTAGTCACCCCTATGTGGGCCTCGCAGTTCACAAAGCAGGCTGCATGGTATTTAAAAGTAGGACATGTTCAAATTTAATGTTAACATGTCCTTACAGTGACTAGCACACAAAAGCAATTTTTCACTGTAGCAGGCATAGCTGCCCTATGTAGAAAACCAGAGTACAGATTAAAATCATAATACTGTATCTCTGGATTGGGACTAGCTAGAAAAATAATTAACCAACTATTTGTAATAGGTATTCAACATCCAATTCAATGACGAAGTTGGTTTTTGCAATAGATATTAAGGAAATGTTACATTTTGAAAGTTATCTTTTCCCTGCCTCAAGTTCCAGGAGGCTAAATTTGCATTTGCTTTTCCACTTTTGCCAGCTAGTAATTAGCATTAGACTAAAAATGTGTGAAATGCCTCCCAGGAGTAACCAATAGGATGACCTCAATGGCCAGAGATGTCTCCTCTGAACCTCCCAAAATATGCAGGGTGGGGCAGTGAGTTTCCTTTTGACAATACAGTGTCAAATCTTGCTTGAGTGTCAAAGTCAGCTTGACAGGTCTGTTGGGTTTTCATATAACACATTGGGAGCACTAGAAAGGCAGAGATCAGAATGTCAAGGTAATTCTTGTGTATCCACTGTTCAGTTGCTGAAGAACCTGCTTTGTCCCACCAGACGTCTATCTCTCGGTTTTACATACATCACTGGGGGTGCACTTGAAAGAAAGGAAAACAGGATACCAAAATAATTCTTGTGTATCCACTGTCTTATTGCTGTAAAACCCTACTTTTGTTCTACCACACTTCTGTCTTTGGGTTTATTGAGGATACAGAGGCTGCTTTAAACTGGATTTTGGAGTTAGGTGTGGGAGGACACTAGGATTACCATAGTACTCTCCCTACACATACCCCATCCCTCAGAGTCACAGTTTAGTGTGGTTGATGACTTATCCCATCTTCAAAATACTCAAAGTGGGTTGAGTCGAGTTAGTCCCAGGAACTTTTACCCTAATAGTTAGAGTATGCCCAGGAGTCATTTCCACGCACTAGCTCATGTGAGGCATAATTGTGGCATCTCCAAGCACCCATTTTAGAACACTCCTGGACCTGAGGAAGAAGCAAGGACTGTATCTGCTCTCTGTGACCTGAGAGGAGCCCTGAAGAACTGGACTTGCTCCTTCCCGTACCTAAGACAAAGAATGACACTCCAAGGGTCATAAGGCTGACTCTTGTTAAAGCTACAGGTGCACAAGAAGGTACAAGATGCATTTTTCTGCATCTGCCCAGTAAACAAGTGGCAACAGGATCTGGACTGGACCTTGCTGTTGGCATTTCTTTGACACCTATGAATCTCTAAGTGCCTACACTGAGGTCCTGGGTGGTCATATAAGTGTACTCCTGTGGTGGATTAGTACCTAAAGGACTAAGTTAGAATGTAAAATCATTGACCAGGATGAACCTGGTGGTTCATCTGACCTGAACTTCATCGTAGACAGCATCAAATTGTGCCTAGGTTCCAGTGGACTATCGAATATCATTGGCACTTTACCCTTCTTGGCCTTATTCCTCCTTAAAACTTTAAAAAAATGATATCGCAACTTATTGGAGTTTTCTCCTCCTCATCATCATCATCAACTTTTATTTTGCATGTGGGTAAAATGCATAAAAAGTACATAAAATCATACATAAATAGTTCATATCCAATAAAAATCATAATTCATTCCAACGTATTGGTATATATAAAAATGGTCAGTATCAATGTAGTAAAATGCACCAATAACAGTACAATTATATAAATCAATAAAACGTTTTGCACGCCCTGATTTTAAAAATACAATCAATTCGGTCTCATTAAAAAACGAGGCCTTTATAACGTACTATTCATCTTTCTAATCTTTCAAACAGCTAATAAGAAAGACGCAGTCATGCAACAAATGTATGGAGTTTCCAATGAATATAATCTTTTGACAGCCTGGTTATGCGAACAAAAACTAAATTTTCTCAGTAATGGAATAATACATTTTTTCCTCTCAGTATTATTTATTTTATTTATTGAGTTTTATATAGCGCTGGCTAGACCCGTAGGTATCAGAGTGCTTTACATGAGGATCAGTGAATTACAGGTTACAAGTTACATTTGCTACAAAGCATAATCAAACATAGGATAAAAAACCAGTGTTAAGGTAAATTCGTCAGAGGAGGGGCAGGAAGGAGACAAAACAGGGAGACGGGGAGAAACTGTGTCCAATGTCCGGCTGGGTAGGTGACGGCCAAGGGGAAGAACCAGGGCCGGTCTCCTCTATAGCTGTCTGGCAGCTCCACTGGGCGTCGGCCATAATGCTCGGACTCAGCTGTCAAAGGGAGGGGGAGGAATGAGACAAAACAGGGAGAACGGGGAGAAACTGTGCCCAATGTCCGGCTGGGTAGGTGACGGTCAAGGGGATGAACCAGGGCCGATCTCCTCTATAGCTGTCTGGCAGCTCCACCGGGCATCAGCAATAATGCTCAGACTCCGCTGTCAGGGGGGGGGTGGAAGGAGACAAAACAGGGAGATGGGGAGAGGCTGAGCCGGATGTCCGGTTGGGAGTTAGAGAGATGAGAAACCGCTGTCCGAACAAAATCCAGATAGGCATGGGGATATTGTTTCGGTGATTATCAAGGCGCCATCAGCAGGAGGCTCGATTGCCGGGAGAGGCAGACGCCAGAGAGCTGGAGAAGACAGCGGGCCGAATGGGGGCAGGGGGCGAGCACCATCTAAGAGTCAGACGTTTTCCTGGCCCGATCGTACAGTAGACATCACGTCCTTGAAATGTCCCCAGGATGGAGCGCCTATGTAAAGGGGGATCAGAAGGGATGCCCCAACAGCTCAGTTTAGGAGTGCCCCAGAGCCTCCGGAGTCCCCCTCGGAGGTGGTCAAGACTGGTCCCAGTCGCCATCTTGAAGTCAGGCACTGCCCTGAGAAGGCTCTGCAAAGAATAAATTGGCCTCAACCAAGTCCCTGGGCTCGATCGCTATATCAGGTGGGATTCCAAGTAAAGCCCCCACTGCTTCCATTTAGAAGTTTAGTGCTTCTTGGAAAGGCCCCTATACAGTCACTGTGGGTGCCATCTTGGAGTCAGGCACTGGCCCCCGGTCTCAATTCCATTAAGTTAGGGTTAGAGCTCGCTAAAACTTTGGGGGCAATTGTGGGCACAGCGTTTGTTCCTCGTGCCAGAGTCATCTGTGTCTTCCCCCTAGGAGTCACCCTCGCAAGGCTCAAGCAGTGCACGCTGAAATCGCACAGTGGTGCATGCTTGGGTGTCTCACCCGCTTCTACCCTTCTCTGCAGCAGGTTAGGCCACTCAACAACGGTCCTGCAGGTCAGTGTCACAGCATGGGGGGGCGCTCCTACCGTTCCATTCCCCTCTGAAGCAAGCGGCAGCCGGTGGGCGTGTTGGGACAGTTGATCCCAATCCCTGTTAAAAGAATACCTGCCGGTTCGTGAGAAGTCCGCAGGATGTTAAGCCCTCTCCTGGGCACACCGATACTCCTACCGAAGTCCCGGTCTCCCAGGAAGTCTCGGTCGTGAACACAGTGTGCGGGCCCCTCCCCCTTCGATCGCGGCTGCCCCGCACCGATGTTACGGGCAAAACAGGTCTCCCGCTGTAGCAGCCATCCCCTGCTGGGGGGTGGATCGTAGTGCTGTGCTTCGGGATAAGAACGAGGGGGGGGGCTCGCAGATAGTCTGTGCAGGAGCCCTGGATGGCACAGCTTCCGACCTACGGTCTCCGATAGTAGTCTCGGCTTGCTACAGGCGCCATCTTGGGTCATGGGCGCTCGAAATCGTTGCGGCTCATTTTTCGTTTTTCCGACATTTCAGAACGGCGGAGCCGAGTTCTAGAAAGGCTGCAGGTGTTCCGGTTGCGGAATTCGCTCTTCAGGTGGGTTTTTGATGCGGTGAATCACCGTTACGGATGTTGAAGCGCGGGTTCACCACGGAGCATCGGCTTCAAACGGCCATCCTCTGGGATTGAAGGTCCCAGCTCCATGAGCAGAAGAATAAAAGGTGTGAGATGGATTGCCTGAAGAGACCGTCACAAGGACATAATGATAGCTGATTGGCCGAGTAAGTTTGTGCTGGACACCCGGCCATTAACGGTATATAGTTCAGCCTGAATCTCACCAGTATAAATCGATGTCTAATATTGGTTACGAAAGAAAGATAAGATAAATGACCGATTGGCACTGTTGGTAATGCTCTGTAAATAATGACTGAGAGTTTATTTAGTTTTTTTTGCCACCTATCATAAGTGCATTTGGCAACAAAAAGTTCTTTTAATCTAGATTTAGAAAAAGATATGCAATCAGAAGTTACGTTAAACAAAGACTCTAAGTCTAACTTGCTAAATGACTGCTTCACATATACAAGCAAAGCGATCGTAGAAGCTCGGTCCAAAGATAAAATATACTTTAGTACGATTTGATTTAAAAGGACCGTTTCCCTTTTCCAAATCGATAGCCAAGCTAAAAGCGGTGCCAATTTAAAAATATCAGATATGAATGGAAAGCGTAATTCCTCATGGACTAAAATGTTTGGGCATGAACTAGGGATTGCTAATAGTCTCTTTAAAAATGTATCCTCTATGGCTTGTAGGGGTCGACTTGAGCTATTCCCCATATTGCTGCACCATAGGTCGCTATGGAAAGTGTTTTAGCTGAATACATTTCAAGCATTTCTTTTACTGGCTTATTCTCAATTTTTGCAGCAAATTTCCAGAGGCCAACAATGCTTTTAATCATCTGGTTTGCTCTATTTCTGACCATTGTAGCCCAATTTTGATTTTCATCAAAGAGTATTCCCAGGTACATGAAAGTTTCCACTCTTTCTAAATTTCTACCATTAATATGGATTTGCATTAACTTTTTTGTCTTGACCCTCCCATGGCCATTATATAAGATCTGGTTTTGTTAACATACAGGCCTAATTCTGCCATGTAAACAGAATAAGATTTAATAGAAAGTTGTAGGGCCTTTGGGGTTCTGGCCAGCAGAACCGCGTCATTTGCATAAAGCATAACTGGCAGTGATAATGTACCTATCATTGGGACATCTTTGCATTTAGCAGTCAGTACCTCTGGTAATTTATTTGTGTATACGGAGAAGAGAAACGGGGCGAGGACACAGCCCTGTCTCACCCCTTTTTTAATTCTAAAGAGTTTCGGGCAATCACCGTGTTTCCCGTATCGAACTACCGACTCGGCATGGCAGGGTCCACAGCCATTGATTCCATGATAGCCCACAGTTTACTGTGGCTCACTCAATCAAAGTCCGCGGACAAATCCGTATATGCCATGTAAAATTGGCCTTTTTTTGCAGTGACATATTTGGCTGAAATTAGGGCGAGATTTAGACATTGATCTGTAGTCCCCCTCCCCTTCCTGAAACTGTATTGGGCTTCCGCAAGTATGTTATTTTCTGTAGCCCACTCCTCCAGTCTATTTAATAGTAATCTACCCATAAATTTTGCTGTGCTGTCCAGGAAAGAAATGGGGCGATAATTAGCTGGATCAGCACCGTTCCCCTCCTTGTAAATCGGAATTATCACGGACTTTCTACATGACGGCATGGGACCGGATTTAGCTATGGCATTGAAGGCCATGGTCAGGACAGGGGCCCACAGCGGTTTGTTGTTAAGAAAAACATCCAAGGGGACCCCGTCAGGTCCGGGTGCCTTCAGCGCGGGTGATTGGGATAGAGCTAGGTCTACTTCATCTATTGTAAATTCCAGTGCTGTGGGAACACTTGAGGATGGTGCCAGTGTCTCCATGTGTGTGTCTGGTTGGTCCTGGAATATGCTTTGGAAGTGATTTAACCATGTGTCCTCATCTATATGCAGGTCCAAAGATGGCCCGCTTTCCCTTTCAAAGAGAGGACTATTTACCACTTTCCAAAATGCCTTACTGTCTTTAGACATAGAGGCTAATCTCAGATATTCCCAGGCTTCTTTGGAGAGAGCCCTTTTTCTTTCCTGTGTAGCAAGTTTGTATGCAGACCTAAGAGTTCTAATAAGATTATTATCTCTAGGTCGCTCTTTAAGTGCTTTGCATAAGTCCATTGAGGCACGTGAGCAGCTTTTCCCAAACCACTTAGAAGAGGAAGACCTATTATGAGAGATTTGGAAGGTTAATAGCTCTCTTATAGAGAATAATATTCTACTAAGAGCTTTCACTACCTGGTCACCTTTTGCCGCTAGATCTAGACATAAGCAGATCTCCTGATAGGTGGAAGAAACAATTTTAGGAGTTATTAGGGTGGGATCAATATTCCCCCATTTAAGAGTGTAACCATTTCTCCTAGTTGAAATTGGTTTCGGTACATATTTAACATCCATTTTTTTTAGGAAATTGCCAGTTGAACGTAAAATACAGCAGAGCATGATCACTAAATTCCGTCATGACAACCTCAAAGTTCTTAATGCAATAACTCCCGGATGCAGGGAACAGTATAAATCAATACATGAAGTTAAACCTATCCAATGGAATGTTGGGGCCATTTGGTCCGAGCTAATACATATTGGGTCAGCGATTTCCAAATGCCACACCGTCAGCAAATTATTCAGGGCATTACCGTACTTATGATGATTAAAGTGTCTGGTTAAGTGCCCCTTTTCATTGACTACCCCACATATACTTGGATGAATATGCTTACAAATATGGGTGTAGAAATCGCCAACCCACACTATAAAGAGTGCTCTAGGGTGGTGAAAGAGCAATGCCTCTACAGCGCACCCCAACTCCTCAGCCACTTCTACTGGATTTATAAAGTTATTATTATAAAAATGTATTAATAATAGGTCAAACCTCTTGCATCCTCTCGCTACTAAAATGTGAGAATAAACAGAACCATTGATGAAATCTGCCTTGTCAAAAGGAGTAGTATTAGCTATAAATGTTATTAATCTCCTCTTTGCTCTGCCTGAGTTAGAGGGGGCTGCTGGAGTAAAGAAAGAGCGGTAACCATTTAGATAAATTGGGTTCTGTTCCCAAGTTTCCTGGAGAAAGATAATTTTTGCGTTCCTCACCTCGTTTTCCCATACCGTGCTACCTATTTTATTTCTAAGACCAGCTATATTCCATGATAGAAGTGAAGTTATTCCTTGGTCAAGATGAGGCAAAGGCTCCCCAATTTGGACAGTGGCTAACAAGCTGCGAGGACTTGAAGGGTCATGTATGCCACGGCTCGTGGTGGGCAAGCCACTCATCCCATCGAGATCCCTCACCTCAGCTTGTGCTTTAAAATCTACAACCTCTAAAGCACTAAACAGAACTGATGATTTAGGGGGGGAGGGTGAGTCAATCACAGCTATCCATATTCTCTAGCGAGGAGTATCTATTCAATAGAGGTATGTCATTATTATCTAGCTGTGAAGCAACTAGATTATTATTTAAGAAGGATCTTGAGCTTTGTGTGTCGCTTTTAAGTAAAAAGGGGGTTTGTAGAAAAAAACCAGTGCAACAGTGAAAATCTGAGACTGTATAGAAGGTGCCACTGGTAATTGACATAACAGATCCTTCACCAACCAGGGATTATTAAAATATAGAACAATACAATCATTTTCAATTGATTTTGATTCTCGACCTACCCAAGGGACTCTTCTGGCCATAATCAAGTGGTCTTGTATTAAATGTCCGACATTGGCAGCTTGTGCTAACCAGTGCAGTGCCTTGGCCATTGATTGAGTAGTTGATTCCGTTTGGGAGGCTCTAAGATGTGGGACATTGGCCAGAATTAGCACATATGGACATGCAATTGCGGTCGCAAAACATTAGTACATGGTTTTGCAACTCGCTATTTGGAAGGGAACGCCCCTTCCAAATAGCGAGTCGCAAAACCTATTTAGCGAGTCGCAAATAAATTGCGACTCGCTAAATAGGCTTTGTACATGACCCATAATTTTTTTGCATGCGCAAACGGGTTCGCAAACCCGTTTGCACATGCAAAAACGGGTCGTACATCTGGCCCATAATCTTTCTGCTTGGCACTGTACAGCAAGAAAAGCAGAGCAGAAGAAAGAGAGACAACATTTTGGTTTCGTTCTTTAAACGCCTGCTTTAATTATACTCTGTGGCCTGACCTGCCTTTCTCCTCAGCTGCTGGCTCTTGCAGCAGACATTGTGATGTCAGAACTTAACTGTAAAATAAGTTATTACAGTTGAATGGCTACATCATTTCTTTATAATAGGCAGTAGGTGTGTCACAAGATGCCGATTATAAAGAAATAAGAGACATGTATTTAAAACAGGGATTTCAGAACTGAACATATCATATTGATATAATACACAATATTTACACAATACACTATATTTGTATGGGAAAAACACATTATGGAAAGAACGTGTTGGGTGGGTGTCTCGATTTGCAAATGTTTCCAAACAAAGATTTTGGTCTAGAAATCCGAACTGGGATGCATTTCCTGATTTCTGATGTTCTTGAATTCTTTCCTGACAACATGCACAAGCAGTTTTTGCTCATCCGTTTGTAACATGCTCCATTACTAATGTTGCACACAGCGAATCAGTTAAAGGTAAAAGGTTCTGCAGACGTATTAAATAGTGGGAAACGGTGATCATATTGCAAAGATGCTTGTACGCTTAATTAATGGCCGTGAGTTACACAGGCTTAATCCAATTTCACAGGGAGAGAGAAAATAAAACAGATATATTGACTTTTTTAAATAAAATTGAATTCATTGTTTGTTTAGCGATGATATCACCGTATTTTTTTCAATTGTTAGATATATTATTTTTATATTTTTTGTATTTCCAAACAGTTTGTGAAGTTTATTTATATTGATTATGTCAATACAATTATTGTCGAATGCAAAATACACTATATTTACATATCGTCCCACATTGCATGGAGTATTACTTCATGGAGATTTATGCAACACGTCACATATTAGAGCGTTGCTGAGGTGTGAAACACAGGTCCCATATAAATCACACTATTCAATTTTAAAATAATGTGTTGTGTGTTATTGTCAGATTTAAATAGCAAATTCATGCCCACACAGAGTTTCAATGTGCGCGGTATGAATCAAATTACTATCCTCAAATAGGTTAAAAAAGACTTCCTCCATCCCCTTAACACGTCCTTGCAATTTAGAGACATGTAAACGAAATCTAAAGACTTTTCTCATAGATTCTGGTGTGCTTACTGACGGCCTCTGTTCTAGTGGGTGATTAAGGAAAGCTTTTTCAGCATTTACTTCAGAATAATCTTAATTGGTGCAAGGTTGAGGCCTTTCTAGGAGGCGAGGCAAAAGGTTGAATAGCCTTTTCAAGTCACATGAAAGTTTCTGGGATGAATGCACGATAATTAGATTAATAAGTAGCTTAATTTATCACAGCTGAGGATTTCAACAGCCACACATTAGGCAGAAAAAAAGATTAGCGCGATTCCAGTTTGGTAAAAATACACTGAAATATGATTAACCTCAGAAACAAAAGTGGCCTTCATTTTTATTTTAAAGATGCAGCTAGTGAATAAGAAAAGAAAATTCCAAAAATTCAATGAAGCGTTCATGCAAGTTTATCTCTTTCCCTCGATCTCACTGTACCTATTAACCCATACTTCCAATCACCTTCCCATCAGTTCCTCCATCGCCAACCACCCAGCAACGCTCCAGCCACCCATTCATCCTCATACCCACACATTCATTCACACTGTATCCATATATGTTACCCAGTGGCAATTGTTTTTTTCAGTGAATTCCTAAGTTTAAAAAAAAAAATCAAAAACAGATATTTTTTATCACACCTGACTATAATGTTACTTTAACCTTTGTTTTTTTCAGTGAATTTCTAGTTTGTTTTTTAATGTAAAGTAATATTTTGTTACCTTTGGTCAAACACGGCGGGGGTTGGCAGCCAACACCCCCGTAGACAGTCAACCTCACGGTGTGCAAGGGCTTTCGTTGTGCACGGTACAGGTTTGGCTGCATGGCCTGGCTTACATCCAATTTCCAGCCACCCAGAAGCAGCCAACCCCATGCTGCACACAGCCCTTGGTCGTGTGTAGCGTGGGATTAGTCTTGCAGCCAGGCCATGATTCCAACACACCGCAGGCAGCCAACTCCATGCTACGCACAGCCTTTGGCTGTGTGCATAGGGGGTTTGCCACAGGTCTTAGCCTGCCGTCAGGCCCTATGGCCAAACTGCCAGCAGGCTTCCAACCATACAACGCGCGCAGCCTTTGGCGTGTGCAGCATAGAGTTGGCCTTCAGGCCCGGGGACCCCATCCCCTGGGGCAAAAACCTATATATTAAGTGGAGGGGGTGTGCAGCCCCTTCCCCAATCCTTAATTGGCCTGGGGACCCGTCCCCCAGGAACAATTCCAATAAAAAGGGAAGGGGGGCTTATTAGGCCTTGGGGATCCCACCCGCCGGGGCAGAGTGATTAATAAAGGGAGGTGGGCACGTGCCCCCCATCCTGAGCAAGATTAGGCCCTGGGCACCCCATCCCTCTGGCCCAAAATGTGAATGAAAGGGGAGTGGGGCAAGGAAGAGAACGAAACAGCTGCCTACTGGACAAAGAGCCAGGTTTTAAGCTTTTTCCTGAACAGTCTTTCATCCTCCACACACCTGAGTACTAAAGGAAGGTTGTTCCAGCCCACTGGCCCCAAAAGAGAGAAAGACACTGATCAACTCTTGCAAGGCAGACTCTTGGAACCGTGGCCAAGAGATTGTTGGAGGAGTGCAGCTTTCTCAAAGTGCTGTGGAAGGAAATCCTAGAAGACAGACGGATAGTCTGGTCCCAAGTGGTAAAGCACTCTTTGCACAAGGAAAGAGGTCTTAAAAAGAATCCGCTTGTACACAGGAAACCAGTGCAAATTCTGCAGATGAGGAGAAATGTGCTCCCTTCTAAGTAAATTGAGAATGAGCCTAGGAGCAGAATTCTTTACATTCTGGCGTTTCTTCAACAGATATTGCAGGAGACCACCGTATAGGGCATTGGCAAAGTCAAGTGTGGACATGACCAACACCAAGACCACCGTGATCCATATTGGAACCGACAAAAAGTGTAGGAATCTCTTGAGCATGCATAGTATGCCAAAACATTTGCCAACCACAAAATTAATTTGATTATGGAAGGGTAATTTATTATCAAATTTCAGACTCAGGATATTGACTGTTTCCACATGCCTATTGGGTGGAGGTGCCCCGCCATGGCCAGTGCACTTCCAACTTGAGGTCAAAATTATGCCCCACACAGAGCACCTCCATCTTCTCGGTATTACACTTCAGTTGGAAGAAGCTCATACAACGGAAAATGGGCGAGAGGCATGATTTTATATCATCTTGTTCAACTGGCACACCTTTGCCAAATGTGAAAATAATCTAGATGTCATCGGCATAGGAGATTATTTTGGCCCCAAATGACTAACGGAACCTTGCCTGTGTATCGCCTGTGTATTTATCCAAGAAGAGTCCACAGTTTTGCACAAAATGTCTACCCAACTGGAGTACTTTCTACTAGTTAATTGGTAAGTACTACCTCGTTGGGTGAATGTCTAGTGCATATTCTACATACACTACAGCTGTGTAAAGGACAACAAGGTAATGTCTCTGGTGACCTTGTGTATGTGTAATTTTGGCAATGTGATTTTTCCCTGAGCATCTTCATACGGAAATCAGTGACAAAAATAATTGCTGTATAGAGTTGACGATGAGACTACAGACAAAGACTTGGATCTCCACCAAACAAGAATACTTCCTCTCAATTACATGAAGTAAGTGCTTCTTTGTTTGGTGGAGATGTCCTCAAATTCCTCTGCATCAAGAAGGCGCCATCAAAATCGGCTGGAAGCGCCCTCCGATCCCCCTGGTAAGATGAGCTGTCCATCAGCCTGGAAAAATGCAGGAACACTGTTGCATAGTACTAAAGGGGAAGGAGTGGGGCCAAACAGGCAGAGCTAGTAGGTGATTTGGCAGTCTTGCATACTCAACAGCACTTTGCTCTCAGACCAGGAGATGACAAGAAAGAAGCCACTCATCTTGGACAGTCACTACAGAAGAGATTGTGCTCCAATGAGTCAACGATGCATTCACCTCCATCAGAGATTTTAGATCGTTTTTCAATGTGAAATTGTAGAGAAAACACAGTGTACATGAGCCTGGAAAATGGCAGAAACACCGTTTCATACTACTAATGTCAAAGGAGCAGGGAAACCGGCTGAACGCACCATCCAAATCGGTGGGAAATGCTCTCGGGTCACTTTGGCAAGTTGAGCTGTCCATCAACCTGGAAAGACGTTTCATACTACTAGCGTGGAAGGGGTGGGGTCAAACGGATCGAGTTCTTGGTTATTTGGCACCTTTGCATACTCAGCAGCAATTAAAAGGGAGGGCCATGGACTCTGCTCTCAGATCAGAAGACGACAAGAAAGAACCCACTCGTCTTGGACAGTCATACAGAAGAGATTGCGCTCCAATAAATCAACAATGCATTCATCTCCATCAAGGCTTACAGATAATTTTTCAATGTGCAATTGTAGAGAAAATACACTTGCTTTGCCTTGGCCAAGCACAAGATGTTTGGATGATTTGTCATTTGCAGAAGTGGAGCTTCAACTGGGGCGGCACCTGCTATGTTTACATTTGTATGTGCTTCCCGTTGTGGTTTAATTTCTGTGAAATGTGCATCAGGGCCATAATGGAATCTCGTCTGTGTATTTATCCAAGATCAGTCCGACGTTTTTCACAAAATGTCTACTAAACTGGAGTACTTTCAACTAGTTAATTAGTAATTGCTATCTCGTTGGGGAATGTCTAGTGCATATTCCACACTACAGCTGCGTAAAGGACAACAAGTTAATGTCTCCGGTGACCTTGTGTACATTTAATTTTGGTAATGCGATTGTTCCTTGAGCGTTGTAATACAGAAATCAGTGACAAAAATAACCCTCATATAGAGACGATGACAAGACTACAGACAAAGACTTGAATATCGACCAAACAAGTGTACTTCCTCTTCTTTGTTTGGTGGAGATGTCCTCATATTCCTCCAGAGGAAATTGTGCTCCAATAAATCAACAATGTATTCACCTCCATCAAAGATTTCAGATTGTTTTTCAAAGTGCAATTGTAGAGAAAACAGACTGTCCATCAGCCTGGAAAATAGCGGGCACACCGGACACAGCTTGTAAGTGATTTGGCACCTTTGTAAACTCAGCAGCAATCAAAAGAGAGAACGATGGACTCTGCTCTCAGACTAGGAGACGACAAAAAAAGAACCGACTCATCTTGGTCAGTCACTACAGAAGAGAATGCTCTCCAATAAATGAACAATGCATTCACCTCCATCAAGGATATCAGATTGTTTTTCAATGTGCAATTGTACAGAAGACACACTGTCAATTTTTAAAAGCCTCATCAAGCCCTGGAGATACCATCCCCCAGGGCCAAATATAATTTAAAGCGAAGGGAGGGGCACGTGGCCCCCTCCCTGAACCTTTTTTGCCCCAGGGACCCCATTCCCCGAGGCGTCTATTTTAAATAGGTGGATGCCATGGTGCCCACCCAGGGCCACTGAGCCTGCCTTGGGGATGGGTCCATGGGGCTATAAAAGGCTCAGGGAGGGAGCCACGGAAATGAGATCCCCGGGGTCAAATATGGCTCGAGGAGGGGTGCCCCGTGCCCTCTTTGCTTATTTATTCAATCGGGCCCCAGGGGCTGAGGTCCCCGGAGACAAAATAAGCTCGGGAGGGAGGTCACACACCTACTCCACTTAATGAAACAATGCGTCCCCGATTCACTGAAAAAAACAAAGGTTACAGGGACGTTATAGTTGGGCTCAGATTTGCCTCTTACAAAAACCTGTGAAATTCAGCAGTTATAGCTACCTGAGCTAACTATAACTTACGGCCCCACAATGCACTGCTTATGACCTCACATATTACATCACTCATGACATGGTCAGTGACATCACTCATGACATCTCAAATGACATCACTGACTATAATGTCCCTGTAACCTTTGGTGTGAATTTCTATGGTTTTTTAACTGGTAGTCACATTTGCAGAGTGGTGGAGAAAGGGGGCGGGCCTCTGACAAGCTCTCAGGAATACTGCTGTAAGGCACTTAGTGGACGTAACAGGAGGACTTCTTGGCCCCCAAGGTCCCTCAGCCTCCAAGCGGACTTCATCCCCCAACCAGTATTGCACCAGGAGGTGCGTTTGCAGAGATGTGGAGAAAGGGGGCTTGGCCTCTGAAGACCTCTCAGCAATCCCAGTTGGGTCTTACTGGAGGTAACAGGAGGGCTTATTAGCCCTAAGGTCCCTCTTGAGCCAAGGGGGACTTCATCTCCCAACCAGCAGGATATCAGGAGGCGTGTTTGTAGAGTGGTGGAGAAAGGGGTCATGGCCTCCGAAGTCCTCTCAGCAGTCAGACTGTGTGGGACGTACTGGAGGGAACAGGAGGGCTTGCTGGCCCCTGATGTCAGAGTTCAAGAGTACTCACTTCTGATTCCGACACTCTCTCAGGAGCAGAATGCTGTATTTTCCCAAATCCCACTGCAGACCTTTCCACGACAACCTAAGTAACAGGTTATCGTGTCAACCCTGCCGGGGGAAAGGGGATGGGGACAGAGAAGAGACTGCCTCGCTTATCTTGATTTTCCTCACGTGCACCTTCTCTTCACGCTCTAGTTGCTTCTCGCTCTTTCTATTCTCTCTCTTGTGAGGGAAACTGTAATTAGAAGATACACCATAAATACTTCCTACAAACCCCTCCCTAGACTCTCTAATTAGCCAATTCTATAAATCATTCTTTCTTACCCCTTAAGCTAGAGGCCTTAGCTTCTCTTCTGTTTTTTTCTCTCTTCTAATGATTTCAAAAGACTCCACTTGGAACTCTGTTATTTAAGGAAAGGTAGTTCTGTAATTTTATATTTCCTCATAGAAGTGACTAATTACATTGAACTTTAAACTATTGCATACTCTCACTTTTTAATTTTCTTTTAATTGACTTCCCACTCTCTCTTTCTTCCTCCAGACAAATACTTGCAGTTTTGCTGCTGAAGGATCTCTGGAATACTCTGGGATTCAGCCAAGAACCAGGTAAGTGTTTTATTTTTCAGGAACAACACCCTCGGAGTCCATTCCCAGTCTCTGAAGCTCTAAGTAGAATTTCCTTGGAAATAAGATACATCTAACTAACTGTCCGACGAAAGCGGAAAGCACACTAACCCTACTCCTAATAACTAGCACACAAATCTACTCTAACCCCTAACTCTGACTAAGCGCTGCACACAAAACATCCTCACAGGAAAAGATCGTTGGTGAAGTGCGCGGCTTGTAATTTAGCCGACGCGCTTCACAGCTGGTTCAGTCCTCGCGCCTGGACCCAGACACGAGAAACTAGACCGGCAATTGCCTTGGCGTTCCGCCATTTTGTACGGGCACGACCTGCTACCTTATTCCGAGCCACAATCACCCGCAATCTTTTGAGTGCGGAGAATCGTTTAAGGATCGGCCCATCGGAGGCTACAGCTGCGCACTGGAGGTTGCTGGATCTAGTTTTCCGAGCCCTGACACCTGAGGACCCTCAGCATCCAAGGGGGTTTCTTCCCCCACCCAGCAGTGCACCAGGAGGCACCTTTGCAGAGTGGTGGAGAAAGGGGGCGTGGCCTCCAAAAACGACTCAGCAATCCCACTGTGTGTGATTTACTGGCGGTAACAGGATTATTCATTTAAATTTAAAGCCCCAGGGAGTTGGTGGCCCCCGGGACTGCAGGGGGGCAAGCAGACCCCGGCATTAGTTTACTTATGTTTTCCCTGGGGAGGTGGCGGCCCCGGCGCAAATGGGGTGCAGCATCGTCGCCCCCGTATTATTATAAAATACTGCCCCTGGGATTTGGCCCGTCCGGTGAGCTTCATAAAAAGCACCTGAATTTGGGGCAAAATTCAATTAAAAAATGCTTTTAACCCCCCCATATCTGTGGGGTCAAGGTATTCCTACCCTGCCCCTTTTATTTATTTTTTACTTTTCTCAAGCCGAGTCCCAAGATGACTGCCAACACTTCCTGGCCAATCAATTTTCAGTAGGATCCACAAGTCCACTGCAATGACCCGCGTCCCCAGATATCTATATTTTTTAAACTTAAATATCTCTGGAACTACTGAATGGATTTACACCAAATCACAAAAAGCACACTTTCTGGACCAACATCTAGCTTTCTGCCAAATTTGGTGTAATTCCGTTCAGCGGTTCGGGCTGGGGAAGACACGTTTTGGGACCCCCCCTTTCTTCTTGGCCCCCACTTGACAGATCACCCCGAAACTTTCAAAACAGCAGCTGAACCAAAAAGTGGACGTTTTTTGAAACTTTTGGGAAGGTTTGTCAAGCGGCGCCAAAGTTATTGGCACAACAAAAAATGCTTTTCCTATGGTCTAACTATAAAACTATAACAACCTACTGGATATTGCTTATGACCTTACGTATTACATCACTCATGACATGGTCAGTGACACAGCGATTCACATAAACTATGATAAAAAAAGGAATCCCTCATCAGTACTACACAAAGTATACTAATTTAACTTTTGTGGTGACTTAGGGCCATATGTATCAAGCTTTTTCCATTCGCAAACGGGCCGATTCTCAGAATCTGCCCGTTTGCGACTGAAAAGCCTTTGGGATGTATCATCCCAAAAGGCAATCACAAAATAGAGAATCGCAAAATTTGCGATTCTCTATTTTGCGAATGCAATTAAGGAATTGCAAATTGCGATTCCTTAAATGCAATTCTGGAAGCACCAGAAATTTGCTATTTGGCCTTAGGGATCGCAAATTACCACCAACTTCAAGTTGGTGGTAATTTACGATTTTCTAGAAAAAGCACTTTTTGCTTTTTTCAAAGTGCCATTTGGCGCACATACATGCCCTTAGGGCATGTATGTGCGCAAAATGTGCACACATGCATATTTCAGGGTGCAACAGGGTGTCCTTTGGCACCCTTGCAACCTTGAAATTGCATTCTCAATTTGTGATTCTCTAATTGGTAATCGCAAATTGAGAATTCTTCCCATTCATTCCTATGTGCCTCCTAGCCCATAGGAATAAATGGGAAGGTATTCCTTATTTGCGAATCTCAATTTGCGATTCGCAAATAAGGAATATGTAGGATTCGCAGAATTTTTAGCAAATCCTACATACATTGCATTTTGCGATTCTCTAATTGCGATTCGCTAAAAATCGCAATTTGAGAATCGCAAAACTCTTTTTTGATACATATGGCCCTTAGTATATACTTTTAACACACAAAGGGCCATATGTATGAAGCTGTTTAGCGATCGCAAACACTGCGAATCGCAAAAAAACAGTGTTTGCGATCGCTAAACAGAGTGTTCCAATGTAAGAAGGGCATCCTGTGCGCAAAACTGCTAATCGCAAAATTTGCGATTAGCAATTTTGCGAGACAGTGAATCTGCGAATAAATATGCAAATTCGCAATTTGCGACACGTTTTTTTGCAATAATCGCTAATAACCAGTTCGCAAATAGGGAATTCGCAAAACGAGATGCAGGTAAAAATCGCAATAAGCGATTTTACAAAATTCGCAAAATTGCACATCGCAATTACCACCAACTCTGAACAGGTGGTAACCAGGTGCAACCAATATAAACTGGCCCACAATGCTACAGGGGGTTTCACAATGGCTGGGCTTTATGTGATAGCCAGGAGGCTGCGAATCAGAGCTGCTGCACAGAGAAGGAGACGCCAGGAAAGGATCTTCAGAGCGCGCATCACCCTGTTCCAGCAGACCGAGGAGGAGATCTATGTGAACTACAGGCTGGACGCAGACAGCATCCTGGACCTAATAGAGGAGCTCAAACCCATACTAGAACACCCCACACGCAGGGCACACACCATTCCCACCCATATGCAGGTCCTGTGCTCACTGCACTTGCTGGCATCAGGGAGTTTTCAGGGGGTGATAGCCACAGCAGGAGGGGTCTCGCAGAGTGCACTTTCACGCTTCTTCCACGCTTTCCTTGATGCAATGGTACAGAGGCTGCATTACCACATACAATTCCCCAGCACACAACAGGCACTAGATCAGACCAAGCATGATTTCTACCAGATCGCCCAATTCCCCCACGTAATTGGCTGCATAGATGGGACCGATGTCGCACTCTCCCCCCTCACAGAATGAGTATGTGTTCAGGAACCGCAAGTCCTATCATTCCCTGAACATACAGGTAGTGTGCAATGCAAAACATGCAATCACTGACATTGTTGCAAAATACCCTGGCAGCACACACGACTCATTCATCTTTCGCCACAGTGGAATACACCGCCGACTCACAGATGGCGAATTTGGGGAGGGCTACTTGCTTGGTAAATGCATGGCTTACAAACACACATTCAGTAAAGGCCTGAAGTGTCTGGTCAGTGTTTAACCTAATTCTTGTCACCCTGCAGGTGACAGTGCGTATGCTGTACGTGACTACATCCTGACTCCCTACCTGAATCCAGCCACTGCAGGGGAGCGGAGGTATAACAGCGCCCACAGAGCCACACGCTGTGCCATTGAGAGGACCTTTGGAATCCTTAAGAGCCGTTTCCGCTGCCTTCATAAGAGTGGAGGAGCACTACAGTACAGCCCTGAGACATGCTGCAAAATCGTCGTCACATGTGCCATGCTACACAACATCGCAACCAGGAAAGGCACCCCAGTGGAGCTCACTGATTCCGAGTCATCAGATGAGGAGGGCCCAGCTCCACGGTTCAGACCAGCAGGTGGGGTTGGTGCGGCTGCCGGGCGCCAGAGACGAGATGAGATTACACAGAACTATTTCTAGGTGAGTAATGAGGACACAATGCTACAGATTGGTGCACAACTGTGTTTTTTATTTCCTTAGGGGCAGGAACATATCTGTCACACAGCCTGACTTACACGCATTTGCATGCACATGTTAGAGTCACAGTGCAAGGATGTCCTTTATACATGAGTCAATAGGCAATGTGTTGCCTCACACATTGCCATGTGCCACTGATCAGACCTCATCTCCTGTGGGGACGGCCTGTTGCCCCTCGCTCAGGGTGCCCACTGTCCTCCCTTGAGTCCTCGGCAGTTCTCCCCTGCCGCGCACTCCGCCGTCTGTCCTGGGGAATTGGTGGAGTGATGCTGCTCCTGCTGGACTGATCCTCACTCTCCAATGAGCTCAGGGGTCCTGTGCCACCTATGGCAGCTGCCCGCAGCTGGTCCACGGCATGTGTGACCTGCACCAGGCCCCTGGCAACATCCTGGCAGCAGTGAGCCATTTCATGCTGCATGCTAACACACCGATGTGCCAGCAGGGACGTTGTAGTCGACAGGAGTTCACAGCTTTTGTGTGCATGTCCAGCCGGCTGTGTAGACGTTGTCTCTCCATGCGCCTGTCTGCCCGGTCTCTCCTCATCTCTGTACACAGTCCTTCTAGAGCACCTGTCATGGCCATGAAGCCATCCCTCATCTCGGTCATGTTGTGATTGTGTGTGGCAAACTGGCGCTGGATTGATCTTAATGCTTTCGCTTGCAGGCGCTGGACTCTGACCATGGTGCCTTCAAGCCCGGAAAACACTGTGTCTTCACCTACAGCAGCAGCGCTGGTGGACGACCGTGCCCTGTGTCTGGACCCACTCCCTTCACTAGGATGGACAGGGGACTGTGCTGTGTGCTGTCCTGCACGCTGGCTCTGGACTGGCTGGGCTTCGCCGCTTGTGTCATGCGGTCCTGCTTCCAGCAGTGGGAGAGGTGGCACTATGAGGCGCCGTCTGCATGGCACAGGGATTGCTGGTCTGCCTTCATCCTGCTGCTCCTGCCCTGCCTGGTCTTCATTGGTGGATGCATCCTCACCCTCTGCAATTAATTCCTGTGTTTCTGGTGGTGCTGTGAATGTAAATGCACACATTAATTTTGTCTCCTGCCTCGCATTGCTAATGCAATACAGTTCTCAGTTTTTGAATTACATGTGTACTGTCTGTCTGTTTTGAGCCTTTCATGATTTACTCATCCTTATTCTACCTTGCTGTGTCTCACAGCTCCACTGTTTGGTGCATGTGCACTACATCTCCCAAAATGCATTGCTGGGTGTGCTTGTTAACATGTACAGGATTTGCATTCATGTTTGGTATCTGGGGTTTCCTGAGTGTGTGAGTGAGGTGGTGATGTATCAGGGGAGTTAGGGCATGCATCTTACCTTGTCTGGTGTTCGGGGTGTTGGAGCTGTCCAGGTCAGCCACGCCACTGACACTCTCGGGCTGCAGGGTGCTCTCCACCAACTCCTCAAGGGACGTGGACTCAGTTGCTGTGGATGTCCCCCCACCGGTCTTCCTTGCCTCCGCCAGCCTTGTCGCAACCTTTTCCTTTGATCTTTTGCGCATGTCGTATCACCTTTTGCGTAGGTCTTCAACAGTGCGGTGGGTCACGCCGATGGCATTCACCTTCTCTTGGATTTCATGCCAAATTCTCCTTTTACGTGCCTCTGGCACACGTAGGGATTTCTTTCCAAACAGTAACTCATGGCTGACTGCCATTTCCTGGATGAGCACCTGCTGCTCCTTCTCACTACATTTTTGCTTTCTTTTTCTGACATTCTCCTCCTGCTGCTTCTCTTGGGGATCCATTTCTCCTTCTCTCACTTGCAGTGCACAATTCTCTCACTCTCCTCCCAGCCTCTCACTCAGCTTCTGGCAATCAGGTGCAGCATGGGCAGTCACACTTCCTGGTTGTGATGTCATCAGGCTGCACCTGAATTGCCGATTCTCTATTTTGCGATTCCTTATTTGCGAAATTCGCAATTAAGGATTCGCAAAATAGGTATTCGCTTTATATTCTGTGAATTTCTGGGATTCGCTAAAATTTTGCAATCTTTTATTTACATCGGGTTTTGCGATTCTCAAAATGCGATTCGCTAAAATTTGCATTTTGAGAATCGCAAAAAGCAATTTTGATACATATGGCCCATAAACGTTTAGAAAACACTCACAATCACTGGATGATGTCATCAGCGATGTCATTTAAGATGTCATCATTGATGTCACTGACCATGTCATGAGTGATGTAATATGTAAAGTCATAAGCAGTGCATTGCAGCGGCGTAAGTTATTGTTAGCTCAGGTAACTATAACTCCTGAATTTCACTGGTTTTGTACTAGTGAAATCTGAGCCGAATTATAATGTCCCTGTAAACTTTGTTTTTTTCAGTGAACTTTTAAGATTTTTTAAATTCTATTTCCTAACTATAACGTCCCTGTAACCTTTGTTTTTTTCAGTGAATTTCTACTTTAAAAAAATTCTATTTCCTAACTACAACGTCCCTGTAACCTTTGGTTTTTTAGGTGAATTTGTAAGGTTTTGTTTGTTTTATTTGGTAACTGTAACCACTAACCTTTGACAATGAGTGTGTGAGTGAGTGCATAAGTGTCTTAGTGCATGCATGAGTGTCTGAGTGGGTCTGTGAGTGGGTATGTGAGTCTCTAAATGGGGTGGGCAGTAAACTCTGCTCTGCCGGTGTAGTGTGCAGAGTTTTGCCACTTCACGCCTCGCTTGGAACGCGGAGTTCAGCAAAAACTCTGCCCACGGCTGGCGGAGCAGTGTTTACTGGTGCGCTCACCCCTAGAGTTCATCCCCCAGGATTAGTGAGCCGAGAGGTGCATTTGCAGAGTGGTTGAGAAAGGGGGCAGGGCCTCCGATGATATCTGAGCAATCCCACTGTGGGAGACTTACTTGTGGCAGTAATAGGGGTTCTTGGCCCTCAAGGGCCCTCAGCAGCCAAGGGGACTTCACACCCAACCAGTAGTGCACCAGGAGGCACGTTTGTAGAGCGGTTTGCAGTGTGTTTGAGAAAGGGAGCCTCCGATGAGGTCTGAGCAATCCCACTGTGAGGGACTTAATTGTGGCAAGAATAGGGTTCTTGGCCCCCAACGACCGTCAGCAGCCAAGGGGACTTCATTGCCCAACCAGTAGTGCACCAGGAAGCGTGTTTGCAGAGTGGTTGAAAAAGGGGGTGGATCCTCGGATGAGGTCTGGGCAATCTCGCTGTGGGGGACTTACTTGTTGCAAAAGGGGTTATTGGTCCCCAATGACCCTCAGCAGCCAAGAGGACTTCATACCCCAACCAGTAGTGCACCAAGAGGTGCGTTTGCAGAGTGGTTGAGAAAGGGGGTGGGACCTCCAATGAGGTCTGAGCAATCTCGCTGTTGGGGACTTGTTTGTGGTAACAATAGGGGTACTTGGCCCCCAATGACCCTCAGCAGCCAATGGGACTTCATCCCCCAACCAGTAGTGCACCAGGAGGTGTATTTCCAGTGTGGTTGTGAAAGGGGGCATGTCCTCCGACGAGGTCTGAGCAATCCCGCTATGGGAACTTTACTTGTGGGTATCATTTAGCACCCGGGAGGTGGTAGTCCCTGGGGCTCGGGGGGGTCTGCATGCCCCCCATTAATCTTTCTTTACCCCCAGGGAGGTGGTGCTCCCCACAGCTTATAGAGCCCATGGAGGGAGGCCCCAAGTGCCCACATCCTTTTTTATCAATAAAGCTACGGGGAGATGGTGGTCCCTGGGGCTCAATGAGCCTTAGGAGGGGGGAACCCCATGCATCTCCCCCTTTTCAAAAAAAAAAAATGCCCTCAGGACTTGGCCCACCTGGGGGCTGTATTCAAAACAAGCATGGGAGCCTGTGCCTGTTTTTTGGAATTTTTGCAATAGATTTGCGGATACATCACGTTTTTGCTGCAATTTATTTTTTTAAGTGATTTTTAGCTGTGTCGGGGTCACATCAGGACCCCACCACCACACCTAGGAGATCCGGGTTTGCCTACCCTGCCCCCTTTTCTTCTATTTAAATGTTTTTTGAAGCCGAGTCCCAAGATGGTTGCCAACTCTTCCTGGGTGAAGTGTTGGCAGCCAATCAGATCTCACCAACAATTACTGAATGGATTTACACCGAATAACTGAAAGCATGATCTGCGAACTAAAATCTACCTTCCTGCCAAATTTGTTGTAATTCAGTCCAGCCTTTCGAGCTGTTGTCATTTTCAAAACTCCCATGGGAATTAACATTGGAAGTCATTTTTTTTTACCCTCCTTTTTCTCGGTCCCCTTTTGGCAGGTCACCCCGAATCTTTCCAAGCACAACAAGACCCACTATGACACTTTTTATGGAAAATTTTGTGAAGATTTGTCAAACTGCGCCAAAGATATAGGCAAGTAAAAAAAAGCTTTATCTATAGAAACATGATCCTAACTATAACTATCGACTGGCAACCACAGTCAGGATTGAAACAATCATTTGGTAAATTGGTGGCATTTTATAGATGACGTTTTTATAGTCTGGAGGGGATGAGAAAGTAGTGCCACTCTATTTGTGGGCACTTTCAACAAGAATATACTGAATTTGGAGTTCACAGCTCGGATTAATAGTCAAACAGTAGATTTCCTGGATGTCCAAATATACATCAAGGAAGGGAGATTGCAATCTAAACTGCACAGAAAAGAGACAGCAGGAAATTCAATCCTACACACTACTAGTTCCATCCACAGCATCTAATAAAAAGTATCTTGTATGGGGAATTTCTTAGAATGCGCAGAATCTGTAGTACAGAGGAAGATCTAAATATGTGTCAAAGGGAGATAACAGACAGATTCTTAGAGCGAGGATGTAATTTAAAGTGCATTAATCGGGCTAAAGCGAAGACCAATGCTATATCCAGGGAATCTATTCTTTACAAGATCCCAAGTATTGCTAAAGATGATAGTGATATTGACTTCATGGCCCTAGATGAACCCATTAATATCAGACTGATCACCACTTCTAGCAAACAGGAGAAACAAATAAGATCAATAATCAACAAACAATGGCCCATTGTACTCACTGATATTACATTGGGGCAAGTTCTTCCTGGTAAACCTGTTCTGATATTTAGACGAGCCCCATCAATGAGAGATTCCTTGGTTAACAGCAGTCCTGAGTTAGGAATAAGTTCTAATTGGCTGTCCCTTAAAAATGGATTTTACAAATGCAGTTCATGTAGAGCCTGCAAATATGGAGTAAATAAGACCAGTTATAAGTCAGCTTTCAGTGAAAAACAATTTGAGATTAAGGGTCATTATACTTGTAGAACGGAATATGCAGTTTACGTTCTGGAGTGTGTATGTGGCCTTAAATACATTGGTAGTACAAAATTACAGCAGAATATTACAGCACCTTAGAGCCATTGTAAACTCTGATCCATCTTATCTTGTTGCACCACATTTTAAACTGGTTCACAATAATAATTTAAGTAATCTTAAATATTATGTAATAGGGGCAGTACCAGTCTTAAGAAGAGGTGGCGATAGAGAAAGGCTACTAAGGCAACTTGAATCTAAATTTATTTTAAGAACTGGATTCTAAGATACCCAATGGGCTCAATACCAGTGAGGATCTCCACAATTTTCTATAAAAATAGCACTTTGAAGCATTTAACTGTGACTGTATATACATCTGATGGGATATATTTTCATTGGAAAAGTGAAAATCATGTTGTTTTATGAATTTTGCAACTTATTTAAGTTTATAAGTTTTTTCAATATAGTTTATGGACGCATCACCTTTCAATATGTAGTATCACGTACAGCATTGGAACATGATTAGGAACTTTATCATGATGGCATTTTATTACTAATAACAATCAATGGAAGATATAACCAATGCCCTTACATATAAACTTGTATATGAGATTATTGTTCATATGATATTGACATTAAAGAATTTTGCACGGGTTGTTTTATATTTGCATTAACAACAGATTATTTTAAGGCGGTTAGATTGAAGGCAACCTAGAACAAAGATGAGTTTATGCTGCAATATGAGGGTAGCAAACCTAAAACAGATTGAAAATGGTATGATTTTACACAGGCAAATAATGTTGATGATTAGGACTCTGCCTTTTAAATTCTTGCATGTGTCACTTTATTTACAATAATCTGTACCTAATTTAAGGAGAGCGAGGTAATGAAGGTTCAGTGTACAGTAAACCTTTTGAAGAAAAGCATCATGATGCTGCTAAAATTCCCTTAATCAGCACTTTTACACATTTATCGCACTTTATTGAGCACATTGCACTTTGAGGAGGTTTGTAACATTAGATATCTGCAACAGTAAAGCTTCAGTATATTTGGCGCATTGATCATTTGTTAAGTACACAATTTGTGAACACAAGGTGACAATGATGCAGTCACTCCATGTACAATCTATGCGTTTGTAAGAACTTAAATTATATATAAAAAGGAACACATGTATGTAATGACATTATATATTATTGAAGTCTGGTGCTTATTTTCATTATTGAGTAGCACACGTGGCACAAGAGGTTAAAAGAACGTTAAAATCCACAGCGCGATCATGTGATCAAGGCCGTATGGTTGCGGTCAAAACGCATCATGGGCAATGCATTTGGCATATAATAATGGAGTAAACAAATAAAAGCGCTATTGCATCTTGAAGGAGTCCGTGCCTACTTCGTTGGAGAAGTGTTTGGAAGTAAGGATTTGAGTTCGATATATATATATATATATATATATATATATATATATATATATATATATATATATATATATATATATTATCTACTGGCGGTCGCCAGTAGATAGTTATAGTTAGGACCTTTATCCATAGGAAATCCGCAACATTCTATTCCCAATAAGTTTGGCGTCGTTTGACGAATCATCGCGAAATTTTCAAAACTAGTGGGGCGCTCCGGTCCGCTCCTGTCTTGAAAGTTTCGGGGTGATTCATCAAGCGGCGGCCGAGAAAAAAGGGGGGTCCCAAAACGCGTTTTCTCCGTTTTCTCCATGTTAATTCCCATAGGAAATTTTAGCCACGGCTACAGCCCGAACTGCTGAACGGAATTACACCAAATTTTGCAAAAAGGTAGCGCTTGGTTCAGAATTTTTTTTAAATGGTGTAACTCCGTTCAGTAGTTGCGGAGAAATTAAAAAAATAAGAGTGAAAAAATCGATTTCCCATAGGAAACTTTATGCAAGGCTACAGCAAAAACTGCTGAACGGAAATACACCAAATTTGGCAAAAAGGTAGTGCTTGGTTAAAGCACCCTTTTTAAAAATGGTGTAAATCCGTTCAGTAGTTGCTGAGAAAATCCAAAATAAAAGTTTCGATATTTATGGCCGCGGTGGATCCGCGCACCCTCCCGACCTCGAGCTGCATGCTAATTGGCTGTCAACACTCCAAATCAGGAAGTGTTGGCAGCCATCTTGTTCCTCGGTAGAACCAAGGGACAAGAAAGCAGTAAAAAAAAGTGCGCAATACGCAAAAAGGGGGCAGGGTAGAAACACCCTGACCCCCTAGGCCTGCTCAGGGCCAAAACAAATGTGTTTTTTTTAAAAAAATCGTCAGGATGCGCTTACGGTGCGCGGATTCTGCCGATTAAAAAAAAAAACGAAGCGCGGGCCCCGGCGCTTCTTTGGTAATTGGCCCCTGGGTGGGCCAAGTCCCGGGGGCATGCGGGGGTTAAGTTTTATGTGTGGGGGCCTCTAAGGCCCCCCAAGCCCCGGGGACCACCACCCCCTGGGGCTTTAATAAAAAAAATGATGCGGGAGGGCTCTCGTCCCTCCCGCAGCCCCGGGACCGCCACCCCTAGGGCTTCTTTTTAAATTACATATGTGGGGGCTTGAGCCCCCACACGCCCCGGGACCGCCACCTCCCCGGGCACTAAATATTTTAATGTGGGGGTCCGTTACGGACCCCCAGAGCCCTGGGGACCACCACCTCCCCGGGGCTGTGCAATTCAAGGGAGGGGGGCCGTGCGGCCCCCCTCCTGGAGCCCTTGATGGCCCTGGGGACCGCCACCCCCAGGGCCGGCTCCTGCAGTGTCCCGGGGTGCCTACCCCTGGGACACTGTAGTTTGCTATGACAGGACGGGAGCCTCGCGGCTCCTGTCCTGTCATAGCAAACTGCTGGATATTGGAGCGAGAGCAGGGAAACCTGCTCTCGCTCCAATATCCAAGCAAATTGCTTTTCCACATGGGGAGCTGCATCTTAGCAGCTCCCCATGTGGAAAAGCAATGCCGGCTCCCGAGGGACGCGGGGAGCCGGCGGAACCGTGGGGGGATTGGGGACCCCCCCACAGTCCCCAACGGAGAGGGCCAACCCCGGCGGATGGGGTCCCCGGGGCAAGTAGTGGCCCGGGAGGGGGGCCACTCGGCCCCTTCCCCAAAATTTAACAACAAAAAAAAAACAAAGGCCGCCCCGGGGCCATAAGTGGCCTGAGGAGGGGGGCAACGCAGCCCCCCTCCAAAACAATAAAAAAAAAAAAAATAGGCCATGCCCCGGGGGATGGGGTCCCCGGGGCCGATTAAGGCCTCGGGAGGGGGGCCACGCAGCCCCCTTCCAAATTGTTTTTTTTAAAAAATAAATAGGAAGCAGGCCCTGGGGGATGGGGTCCCCAGGACCAATAAATTAGAAAAAGAAGGGGGGCCACACAGCACCCCTTCTTAAAAAAAAAAAGAAAAAGAAAAAACACTGGCATCGCGCCGGAGGCCACGCCCCCTTCAGTCACCACTCTGCAAATGCGCCCCCTGGCGCGTTTGCAGATGGGGAACGAATTCCCCTTGAATACTGGGGTTCCCTGGGGGCCAACTAGCCCACCAGGAAACTCCAGTATGCGCCAGGGGGCTGCGTTGCAGAGAGGTGTTCTGAGGCCACGACCCTTTTTACACCTCTCTGCAACGCAGCTCTGTGGCGCATAATGTAAGGGAGCTGGTGGGCTAGTTGCACCCCAGGGACCCTCAGGATTGAAGGGGAGTTAATCCCCCGACTTAAAACGCGCCACGGGGCGCGTTTTCACAGTGGTGAAGGGAGGGGGCGGGGCTTGAGATGACATGTGTGCAAACAGGCCCCGTGGCGTGTTTTAAGATGGGGAATTAAATCCCCTTCAATCCTGAGGGTCCCTGGGAGACAACTAGCCCACCAGGTACGTCCAGAAAGCACCACAGAGCTGCGTTGCAGAGAGGTGCAAAAAGGGGCGTGGCCTCTGAACACCTCTCTGCAACGCAGCTCTCTGGCGCATACTGGAGGTATCTGGTGGGCTAGTTGACCCCTAGGGACCCTCGGGATTGAGGAGGAATTAATTCTCCAACTTAAAACGCGTAACAGGGTGTGTTTGCAGACATGTCACCTCAGGCCCCACCCCCTTCCTTCACCATTGTGCAAATATTCCTCTAAAATCAGCCGAACTACGAATTCCGATTTACTCACCTGTTATCAGGAGAGAACCCAGTGCTGCATCTTTTAGCCCAGCACTGACACTGAAAAGTAATTCTAACCGTACTTACCAGTAACTTGTATTTCCTTCCATAGGAATCCATTGTCTGGTTTTCAGCAGAAAAGTTTCAAAGTGTCGATTTTCACAAACTACAAATATTCCTTAAAAATCGCATGTATGACTTAAACGCATTCTTTCAACTGTTTACAGGAGATGCACCAGTGCTGGATCCAGGATCCACCACTGAGTAAGAAAAAGTAACGATAACACTACTTACCTGCTAAGTGAATTTCCTGCCATAGGATAACATTGGTGATTGTATGTGAAAAAGTTTCTGTCAACTTTTAAAATACAATAATATTCCTTAAAAATCAGTACTGTAACCAAAACGCTTTTACTCAACTGTTTACAGGAGATGTCCCAGGACTGAATCTAGGGTCCAGTCCTGTGGTTAGAAAAGTAATCCATAAAGTAACTAATTGCATTTAACTAGAAATTCACATTGAGCTCAATGTTGCATTGTGTTTGAAATTGTGTTGCCCATTGCAACAACTGTAACTACTGTACTTAAAAGTCTATTGCCTATTTGCAAAGAATTTAAACTAAAGTAATTCATTCTGAGAAAGTATATTTTGTAATGTAATGTATAATGTAATTACAATGTAATTTAAAAAATAAATAGTTTAAAAAAATGTAGTAAATCAGTATCAAAAAAATAAAGATAACAATTAATACATTTAAAAATTGTCATTTACAAAACCTTGGAAATTCACTGAATAAAACCATAGGTTTCAGACATGTTATAGTTAGGAATTAGCATTTAAAAAACCTTTGAAATTCACTGAAAAAACCATAGGTTTCAGGCATGTTATAGTTAGAAATTAGCATTTAAAAAACCTTTGAAATTCACTGAAAAAACCATAGGTTTCAGGCACGTTATAGTTAGAAATTAGCATTTAAAAAACCTTTGAAATTCACTGAAAAAACCATAGGTTTCAGACACGTTATAGTTAGAAATTTGCATTTAAAAAACCTTTGAAATTCACTGAAAAAACCATAGGTTTTAGGGACAGTTATAGTTAGTTGGACATTGCACTCGTACAAAACCCGTGAAATTCCCCCGTTATAGTTAGTTCAGCTAACTATAACTCGCGCCCGCAATGCACTGCTGATGATGTCACATATTACATCACTCATGACATGGTCAGTGACATCACTGATGACATCACTGATGACATCTCAAATGACATCACTGATGACATCATCCATGTGATAATTTCATGCATCTTCTCACACCCTAATATAACTTTTGATACACCCACTGTAAATTACAGACTGCCATTCTCTAAACCATAGACACTCCAACACCAATAACTACATACCCACTCACTGATTCTTAGGTCTACACACACATCCACTCACTCACCCGTACAGTCACTCATACTTACGGTCACTCAGTACAGGACTATCATTTGCACTCATACACCTACATAGACACTCACACACTGCCACTCATCCATAGAGGTACTCACACACCTAGTCAGTCATGCAAATAATTAATCACACTGCCATTTACTCACCTATACAGTTATACACACACCAGCTCACTTACTCATACAAATACTAGCACATTCTTACGCTCTTATACAATCACTGATACAAGCACACACTCATCCATACAGTCACTCTCACAATCACAATCACACACTCTCGCTTATAGCTATTTATATACTCCAACACACATATATACTGCCTTTCACATATGTAGTTACTCACACATGTACCACTGAGATATACATTCACTCACTAACACACCCATACACACACTCACCCACGCATACAGTCCATCACAGATGCACTCTTGAAACCATGCACCCAGTGAATCACCCACTGATACATCTATGTGCAGTCACACACACCCCATCCACACAAACACTCAGGCACCCATACAGATACTCAGACAACCAATCAATAACTCATAGACACTCATGTAGCTATTTACAAACCCATGCAGCCACTTACACACCAACAGACAGACGGATAAAGACATTCACACAGTTTAGTCACTAACCCATGCATTTAGTACGATACGTTTAATCACTCACTTATAGAGTCAGTCACGCACCTACTAAATCATCCATCCAGACACTTATACACCCACTCATTATTCAATACACCTTGGCATATATATTAAACATATTTAAACTTTATAGAAACACACAGTCACTGCATGATGTCATCAGTGATGTCATTTGAGATGTCATCAGTTATGTCACTGACCATGTCATGAGTGATGTAATATGTGACGTCATCAGCAGTGCATTGCGGGGGCGCGAGTTATAGTTAGCTGAACTAACTATAACGGGGGAATTTCACGGGTTTTGTACGAGTGCAATGTCCAACTAACTATAACTGTCCCTAAAACCTATGGTTTTTTCAGTGAATTTCAAAGGTTTTTTAAATGCAAATTTCTAACTATAACGTGACTGAAACCTATGGTTTTTTCAGTGAAATTAAAAGGTTTTTTAAATGCTAATTTCTAACTATAATGTGCCTGAAACCTATGGTTTTTTCAGTGAATATATATATATATATTATCTACTGGCGGTCGCCAGTAGATAGTTATAGTTAGGACCTAGTTTCCATAGGAAACTCGTTTTTTGTTTTCTCAATATCTTTGGCGCCGGTTGACGAATCTTCGCAAAATTTTCAAAACTCGTAGCCCGCTCCGGTCAGCTCCAGTCTTGAAAGTTTCGGGGTGATTCGTCAAGCGGGGGCCGAGAAAAAAGGGGGGTCCCAAAACGTGTTTTCTCCATGTTATTTTCCATAGGAAACTTTAGACACGACTACAGCCCGAACTGCTGAACGGAATTACACCAAATTTGGCAAAAAGGTAGCCCTTGATTCAGAAAGAGACCTTTTGTTAAATGGTGTAAATTCGTTCAGTAGTTCCTAAGAAATTAAAAAATAGAGGTCAAAAAATCAATTTCCCATAGGAAAGTTTAGACACGGTTACAGCTTGAACTGCTTAACGGAATTACACCAAATTTGGCAAAAGGGTAGTGCTTGGTTCAGAAAGCGCCCTTTTTTTAAATGGTGTAAATCCGTTCAGTAGTTGCTGAGAAAATCAAAAAATAAAAGTTTCGATATATAGAGGCACGGAGGATCCGCGCACCCTCCCGACCACGAGCTTTATTCTAATTGGCTGTCAACACTCCAAACCGGGAAGTGTTGGCAGCCGTCTTGTGACTCGGTAGAACCGAGTCACAAGAAATCAGAATAAAAAACGCGAAAAAAAAGAAAAGGGGGCAGGGTAGAAACACCCTGACCCCCTAGGCCTGCTTAGGGGGTCCCACAAGGACCCCCAGGGCCCAAAAAAGCATTATTTTTTTTTTAATTTGGCAAAATGCGCGCCGGATCCGCGGATCCGGCCGAAAAACTAAAAAAAAATGAAGCGCGGCCTCCCGCGCTTCGTTATTATTTAGCCCCCGGTTGGGCCAAGTCCCGGGGGCAATGTTTATATTAGTGAATGGGGGCCCAGGGGGCCCCCAGCCCCGGGACCACCACCGCCCAGGGCTTTCTTTACATATTTGTGGGGGCACATGGCCCCCGCAGCCCCGGGGACCACCACCGCCCGGGGCTTTCTTTACATATTTGTGGGGGGCACATGGCCCCCGCAGCCCTGGGGACCGCCACCCCCGGGGCTTGTATTTTAAATGGTGGGGGGCCTCCAAGGCCCCCCAAGCCCTGGGGACCGCCACCCCCGGGGCTTGTATTTTAAATGGTGGGGGCCTCCAAGGCCCCCGTCAGCCACGGGGACCGCCACTCCCCGGGGCTTGTTTTTAAAAGTAAAGACCCTGTGTGGGGGGCTCGAGCCCCCACACGCCCTGGGGACCGCCACCTCCCCGGGGCACTAACTATGTAAATTCAGGGGTCCGTTACGGAGCCCCGGGGACCACCACCTCCCCGAGGCTTTGCCAATGTTGGGAGGGGGGCCGCACAGCCCCCCTCCTGGAGCCTGTGATGGCCCTGGGGACCGCCACCCCCCAGGGCCGGCTCCTGCAGTGTCCCGAGGTGCCCACCCCCGGGACACTGCTGTTTGCAATGACAGGGCGGGAGCCTCGCGGCTCCCGCCCTGTCATTGCAAACTGCTTTGCTTCATTGAAGCGAGAGCAGGGAAACCTGCTCTCGCTTCAATGAAGCAAAGCAGATTGCTTTTCCACACGGGGAGCTGCATGTCAGCAGCTCCCCATGTGGAAAAGCAATGCCGGCTCCCACAGGACGCGGGGAGCCGGCGGGACCGTGGGGGCATTGGGGCTCCCCTCACAGTCCCCAACGGTTAGGGCCTGACCCGGGGGATGGGGTCCCCGGGGCTAGAAGTGGCCCGGGATGGGGGCCACGTGGCCCCCCTCCCCTATATATAAAAAAAAAAAAAAGGAGAGGCCAGGCCCCGGGGGATGGGGTCCCCGGGGCCATATTTGGCCTGAGGAGGGGGGCCATGCGGCCCCCCTCACAAAAAAAAAAAAGGATGGCCAGGCCCCAGGGGATGGGGTCCCCGGGGCCAGAAGTGGCCCCCCTCCCACCCAAAAAAAATTATTAAATAAAGGCGGGCCCCGGGGGATGTGGTCCCCGGGGCCAATAGAGTCCTTAGGAGGGGGGCCATTCAGCCCCCCTTCCTATAAAAAAACAATATGTGTGGCCATGCCCCAGGGGATGGGGTCCCTGGGGCCAGAATTGGCCACGGGAGGGGGGCCCACACGGCCCCCCTCCCATTTACATTTTTTTTTAATTAAAGGGGACCAGGCCCTGGGGATGGGGTCCCCAGGGCACAAAAAAGGCAAGAGAAGGGGGTCACACAGCCCCCTTCTTAAAAAAAAAAAAGCCAGCATTGCGGCTAGGCCCCGCCCCTCCCTGCAACACTAAGCAAATGCGCCCCTGGCGCGTTTAAAGTTGGGGAATTAATTCCCCTTGAATACTGAGGGCCCTGGGGCCAACTAGCCCACCAGGTACCTCCAGTATGCGCCAGGAGCTGCGTTGCAGAGAGGTGTTCAGAGGCCACGCCCCTTTTACACCTCTCCGCAACGCAGTTCTGTGGCGCTTACTGGAGGTACCTGGTAGGCTAGTTGGACCCCAGGGACCCTCAGGATTCATGGGGACTTAATCCCCCAACTTAAAACGCGCCACGGGGCGCGTTTGCACAGTGGTGAAGGGAGGGGGCGGGGCCTGAGGTGACATGTGTGCAAACACGCCCTGTGGCGCGTTTTAAGTTGGGGAATTAATTCCTCTTCAATCCTGAGGGTCCCTGGGGTCCAACTAGCCCACCACTTACCTCCAGTAAGCGCCACAGAGCTGCGTTGCAGAGTGGTGTAAAAAGGGGCGTGGCCTGGGCACCTCTCTGCAACGCAGCGCAGTGGCGCTTACTGGAGGTACCTGGTGGGCTAGTTGGCCCCCAGGGACCCTCAGGATTGAAGAGGAATTAACTTACACACCAACAGACAGACGGATAAAGACATTCACACAGTTTAGTCACTAACCCATGCATTTAGTACGATACGTTTAATCACTCACTTATAGAGTCAGTCACGCACCTACTAAATCATCCATCCAGACACTTATACACCCACTCATTATTCAATACACCTTGGCATATATATTAAACATATTTAAACTTTATAGAAACACACAGTCACTGCATGATGTCATCAGTGATGTCATTTGAGATGTCATCAGTTATGTCACTGACCATGTCATGAGTGATGTAATATGTGACGTCATCAGCAGTGCATTGCGGGGCGCGAGTTATAGTTAGCTGAACTAACTATAACGGGGAATTTCACGGGTTTTGTACGAGTGCAATGTCCAACTAACTATAACTGTCCCTAAAACCTATGGTTTTTTCAGTGAATTTCAAAGGTTTTTAAATGCAAATTTCTAACTATAACGTGACTGAAACCTATGGTTTTTTCAGTGAAATTAAAAGGTTTTTTAAATGCTAATTTCTAACTATAATGTGCCTGAAACCTATGGTTTTTTCAGTGAATATATATATATATATTATCTACTGGCGGTCGCCAGTAGATAGTTATAGTTAGGACCTAGTTTCCATAGGAAACTCGTTTTTTGTTTTCTCAATATCTTTGGCGCCGGTTGACGAATCTTCGCAAAATTTTCAAAACTCGTAGCCCGCTCCGGTCAGCTCCAGTCTTGAAAGTTTCGGGGTGATTCGTCAAGCGGGGGCCGAGAAAAAAGGGGGGTCCCAAAACGTGTTTTCTCCATGTTATTTTCCATAGGAAACTTTAGACACGACTACAGCCCGAACTGCTGAACGGAATTACACCAAATTTGGCAAAAAGGTAGCCCTTGATTCAGAAAGAGACCTTTTTGTTAAATGGTGTAAATTCGTTCAGTAGTTCCTAAGAAATTAAAAAAATAGAGGTCAAAAAATCAATTTCCCATAGGAAAGTTTAGACACGGTTACAGCTTGAACTGCTTAACGGAATTACACCAAATTTGGCAAAAGGGTAGTGCTTGGTTCAGAAAGCGCCCTTTTTTTTAAATGGTGTAAATCCGTTCAGTAGTTGCTGAGAAAATCAAAAAATAAAAGTTTCGATATATAGAGGCACGGAGGATCCGCGCACCCTCCCGACCACGAGCTTTATTCTAATTGGCTGTCAACACTCCAAACCGGGAAGTGTTGGCAGCCGTCTTGTGACTCGGTAGAACCGAGTCACAAGAAATCAGAATAAAAACGCGAAAAAAGAAAAGGGGGCAGGGTAGAAACACCCTGACCCCTAGGCCTGCTTAGGGGTCCCACAAGGACCCCCATGGCCCAAAAAAGCATTATTTTTTTTTTAATTTGGCAAAATGCGCGCCGGATCCGCGGATCCGGCCGAAAAACTAAAAAAAAATGAAGCGCGGCCTCCCGCGCTTCGTTATTATTTAGCCCCCGGTTGGGCCAAGTCCCGGGGGCAATGTTTATATTGTGAATGGGGGGCCCAAGGGGGCCCCCCAGCCCCGGGGACCACCACCGCCCAGGGCTTTCTTTACATATTTGTGGGGGGCACATGGCCCCCCGCAGCCCCGGGGACCACCACCGCCCGGGGCTTTCTTTACATATTTGTGGGGGGGCACATGGCCCCCCGCAGCCCTGGGGACCGCCACCCCCCGGGGCTTGTATTTTAAATGGTGGGGGGCCTCCAAGGCCCCCCCAAGCCCTGGGGACCGCCACCCCCGGGGCTTGTATTTTAAATGGTGGGGGCCTCCAAGGCCCCCCGTCAGCCACGGGGACCGCCACTCCCCGGGGCTTGTTTTTTTTAAAAGTAAAGACCCTGTGTGGGGGGGCTCGAGCCCCCCCACACGCCCTGGGGACCGCCACCTCCCCGGGGCACTAACTATGTAAATTCAGGGGTCCGTTACGGAGCCCCGGGGACCACCACCTCCCCGAGGCTTTGCCAATGTTGGGAGGGGGGCCGCACAGCCCCCCTCCTGGAGCCTGTGATGGCCCTGGGGACCGCCACCCCCAGGGCCGGCTCCTGCAGTGTCCCGAGGTGCCCACCCCGGGACACTGCTGTTTGCAATGACAGGGCGGGAGCCTCGCGGCTCCCGCCCTGTCATTGCAAACTGCTTTGCTTCACTGAAGCGAGAGCAGGAAACCTGCTCTCGCTTCAATGAAGCAAAGCAGATTGCTTTTCCACACGGGGAGCTGCATGTCAGCAGCTCCCCATGTGGAAAAGCAATGCCGGCTCCCACAGGACGCGGGGAGCCGGCGGGACCGTGGGGGCATTGGGGCTCCCCTCACAGTCCCCAACGGTTAGGGCCTGACCCGGGGATGGGGTCCCCGGGGCTAGAAGTGGCCCGGGATGGGGCCACGTGGCCCCCTCCCCTATATATAAAAAAAAAAAGGAGAGGCCAGGCCCCGGGGATGGGGTCCCGGGGCCATATTTGGCCTGAGGAGGGGAGCCATGCGGCCCCCCTCACAAAAAAAAAAGGATGGCCAGGCCCCAGGGGATGGGGTCCCCGGGGCCAGAAGTGGCCCCCCTCCCACCCAAAAAAAATTATTAAATAAAGGCGGGCCCCGGGGGATGTGGTCCCCGGGGCCAATAGAGTCCTTAGGAGGGGGGCCATTCAGCCCCCCTTCCTATAAAAAAACAATATGTGTGGCCATGCCCCAGGGGATGGGGTCCCTGGGGCCAGAATTGGCCACGGGAGGGGGGCCCACACGGCCCCCCTCCCATTTACATTTTTTTTTTAATTAAAAAGGGGACCAGGCCCTGGGGGATGGGGTCCCCAGGGCACAAAAAAAGGCAAGAGAAGGGGGGTCACACAGCCCCCTTCTTAAAAAAAAAAAAAAAGCCAGCATTGCGGCTAGGCCCCGCCCCCTCCCTGCAACACTAAGCAAATGCGCCCCCTGGCGCGTTTAAAGTTGGGGAATTAATTCCCCTTGAATACTGAGGGGCCCTGGGGCCAACTAGCCCACCAGGTACCTCCAGTATGCGCCAGGAGCTGCGTTGCAGAGAGGTGTTCAGAGGCCACGCCCCTTTTACACCTCTCCGCAACGCAGTTCTGTGGCGCTTACTGGAGGTACCTGGTAGGCTAGTTGGACCCCAGGGACCCTCAGGATTCATGGGGACTTAATCCCCAACCTAAAACGCGCCACGGGGCGCGTTTGCACAGTGGTGAAGGGAGGGCGGGCCTAGGTGACATGTGTGCAAACACGCCCTGTGGCGCGTTTTAAGTTGGGGAATTAATTCCTCTTCAATCCTGAGGGTCCCTGGGGTCCAACTAGCCCACCACTTACCTCCAGTAAGCGCCACAGAGCTGCGTTGCAGAGTGGTGTAAAAAGGGGCGTGGCCTGGGCACCTCTCTGCAACGCAGCGCAGTGGCGCTTACTGGAGGTACCTGGTGGGCTAGTTGGCCCCCAGGGACCCTCAGGATTGAAGAGGAATTAATTCCCCAACTTAAAACGCGCCACAGGGCGTGTTTGCACACATGTCACCTCAGGCTCGCCCCCTCCCTTCACCACTGTGCAAAACGCGCCCCCTGGCGCGTTGTAAGTTGGGGAATTAATTCCCCTTGAATACTGAGGGTTCCTGGGGGCCAACTAGCCCACCAGGTACCTCCAGTATGCGCCAGGGAGCTGCCTTGCACAGAGGTGTTCAGAGGCCACGCCCCTTTTTACACCTCTCTGCAACGCAGCTCTGTGGCGCTTACTGGAGGTACCTGGTGGGCTAGTTGGACCCCAGGGACCCTCAGGATTCAAGGGAACTTAATCCCCCAACTCAAAACGTGCCACGGGGCGCGTTTGCACAGTGGTGAAGGGAGGGGGCGGTTCCTGAGGTGACATGTGTGCAAACACGCCCTGTGGCGCGTTTTAAGTTGGGGAATTAATTCCTCTTCAATCCTGAGGGCCCCTGGGGGACAACTAGCCCACCAGGTATCTCCAGTAAGCGCCACAGGCCTGCGTTGCAGAGAGGTGGTCCAGGCCACGCCCCTTTTTACACCTCTCTGCAACGCAGCTCTGTGGCGCTTACTGGAGGTACCTCGTGGGCTAGTTGGACCCCAGGGACCCTCAGGATTCAAGGGGACTTCATCCCCCAACTTAAAACATGCCACGGGCGCGCTTGCACAGTGGTGAAGGGAGGGCGGGGCCTGAGGTGACATGTGTGGAAACACGCCCTGTGGCGCGTTTTAAGTTGGGGAATTAATACCCTTCAATCCTGAGGGCCCCTGCGGGCCAACTAGGCCTCCAGGTACCTCCAGTAAGCGCCACAGGCCTGCGTTGCAGAGAGGTGGTCCAGGCCACACCCCTTTTTACACCTCTGTGCAACGCAGCTCTGTGGCGCTTACTGGAGGTACCTAGTGGGCTAGTTGGACCCCAGGGACCCTCAGGATTCAAGGGGACTTAATCTCCCAAGTTAAAACAGCCACAGGGCTTGTTTGCACACATGTCACCTCAGGCCCCCCCCTCAATTCACCACTGTGCAAACGCACCCCGTGGCGCATTTTAAGAGGAAGTTTTAATCCCCCTGCCCTATTATGTACTAGGGCCTTACAGAGGAGGTCATGCTAATCACAGGGGTACCCCAACGCATAGTGTTCCCTAGTGTATGTAGGTGTTTTCACTGTATTCTAAGTGTCTTTTATCATAGCAGTGGCTCTAGGCCTGGTTAGTCCGAGTCAGTTACCACCAGTACCCGTCTGAAACAGTTGTGGGCACAGGATGATTTTGCAACAAGGCCTCTTTCTGCTCCTCTGTTGGTTCTTTCTGCACATGTCTTGCTTCTTCCTGCACTTTTCTTCGTCTTTGTGGACTTCTGTTGCTTCTTTCTGCATTTCTTTTGCTTCTTTCTGTGCGTTTTTTCTTCTTTCTTCACATGTCCTACCTCTGTAGGCATATTTAGAAACTAGCATTTAAAAAACCTTTGAAATTCACTTAAAAACCATAGGTTTCAGACACGTTATAGTTAGAAATTAGCATTTAAAAAACCTTTGAAATTCACTGAAAAAACCATAGGTTTCAGCCACGTTATAGTTAGAAATTAGCATTTAAAAAACCTTAGAAATTCACTGAAAAAACCATAGGTTTCAGGGGCGTTATAGTTAGTTGGACATTTCACTCGTACAAAATCAGTGAAATTCCCCCGTTATTGTTAGTTCAGCTAACTATAACTCGCGCCCCCGAAATGCACTGCTGATGACGTCACATATTACATCACTCATGACATGGTCAGTGACATCACTGATGACATCACTGATGACATCATCCAGTGACTTTGTGTTTCTGTAAAGTTTAAATATGTTTAATATATATAGGGAAAGGCGTATTGAAGAATGAGTGGGTGTATAAGTGTCTCAATGGATGATTTAGTAGGTGCGTGACTGAGTCTATAAGTGAGTGATTAAACGTATCTTAGTGAATGCATGGGTTAGTGACTAAACTGTGTGAATGTCTGTATCCGTCTGTCTGTTGGTGTGTAAGCGGCTGCATGGGTTTGTGAGTAGCTACATAAGTGTCTATATGAGTTATTGATTGGTTGTCTGAGTA
Source organism: Calotriton arnoldi (assembly GCA_963921515.1). NCBI lineage: Eukaryota > Metazoa > Chordata > Amphibia > Caudata > Salamandridae > Calotriton > Calotriton arnoldi. Next base: position 448,608 of record CAWUFW010008476.1, on the reverse strand, counting down.
TCTGTATGGGTGCCTGAGTGTTTGTGTGGGTGGGGTGTGTGTGACTCTGTGCATAGATGTGTGAGTGGGTGATTCACTGGGTGCATGGTTTCAAGAGTGCATCTGTGATGGACTGTATGGGTGGGTGAGTGTGTGTATGGGTGTGTTAGTGAGTGAATGTATATCTCAGTGGTACATGTGTGAGTAACTACATATGTGAAAGGCAGTATATATGTGTGTTAGAGTATTTAAATGGCTATAAGTGAGAGTGTGTGATTGTGAGAGTGGCTGTATGGATGAGTGTGTGCTTGTATTAGTGATTGTATAAGAGCGTAAGAATGTGCTAGTATTTGTATGAGTAAGTGAGCTGGTGTGTGTATAACTGTATAGGTGAGTAAATGGGAGTGTGATTAATTATTTGCATGACTGACTAGGTGTGTGAGTACCTCTATGGATGAGTGGCGGTGTGTGAGTGTCTATATAGGTGTATGAGTGCATATGATAGTCCTGTACTGAGTGACCGTAAGTATCAGTGACTGTACGGGTGAGTGAGTGGATGTGTGCGTAGACCTAAGAATCAGTGAGTGGGTATGTAGTTATTGGTGTTGGAGTATGGTTTTGAGAATGGCAGTCTGTAATTTAGAGTGGGTGTATCAAAGGTTATATTAGGGTGTGAGAAGATGCATCAAATTATCACATGGATGATGTCATCAGTGATGTCATGAGTGATGTCATTTGAGATGTCATCAGTGATGTCATCAGTGATGTCACTGACCATGTCATGAGTGATGTAATATGTGACGTCATCAGCAGTGCATTGCGGGGGCGCGAATTATAGTTAGCTGAGCTAACTATAACGGGGGAATTTCACTGGTTTTGTACGAGTGAAATGTCCAACTAACTACAACGCCCCTGAAACCTATGGTTTTTTCAGTGAATTTCTAAGGTTTTTTAAATGCTAATTTCTAACTATAACGTGGCTAAAACCTATGGTTTTTTCAGTGAATTTCAAAGGTTTTTTAAATGCTAATTTCTAATTATAACGTGCCTGAAACCTATGGTTTTTTAAGTGAATATATATATATATACACACACACACATATATGTATGTAAAAATCGACCACCAGAGGAAATGAATTTGAAGTGAGGACATTAGGCTGTGGGTACAAGCGGCGTGTCTTGGTGCAATGCTTACCTTTGAAGAAGTTCCAAGGAGAACGAAACGCGTCAGGACTGCACCTCATGCTGTTTTCATCAACTAAATAAAATTTGCAAAGAATAAGTTTCGTGTGCGGCTCAACCTCTTTCCAGCTGCGGAGAAAAATGTTGCTATGTTATTGGCTTGGTTCCGCCGAAGAGCAACGCACCACCACAAGAGCGCCATCATTTCCCGACCCTGAACCATTGTGAATCTCGTGAAAACGCAAAGGGGAATGCGGTGCCGCCGAGGACTGTCCTCGGTATTGGACCCGAATCAGCCTTGAAAGTGGGCTTGATATGGGGAAACTTCTTGCTGAGATTGCTGAAATAATGAACATGAGTAACTAAACTCTAAACAGCATGCAAAAGCACCGCCCACTGGAGGGAAGAAATTAGACACTGCCGATTGGACCACAGGCCCCATAATGCAACTACAAAAATCGACCACCAGAGGAAATGAATTTTAAGTGAGGACATTAGGCTGTGGGTACAAGCGGCGTGTCTTGGTGCAAGGCTTACCTTTGAAGAAGTTCCAAGGAGAACGAAACGCATCAGGACTGCACCTCATGCTGTTTTCATCAACTAAATAAAATTTGCAAAGAATAAGTTTCGTGTGCGGCTCAACCTCTTTCCAGCTGCGGAGAAAAATTTTGATATATATATGTATATATATATATACATAAATATATATATATACATATATATATATATACATTATCAATGTGCCCCATTATTAACATACCTGTGAAATCGCTAATTTGTTCTCCAATTTTAAACGCAGTTTTACTTGAAATTTCTTATTGGTATGGGTGCATGAGTGTCAGAGTGGGTCTGTGAGTGGGTTCATGAGTGTCTGAGTGCATCTGTGAGTGGGAGCTTTAGTCTCTGATTGGGTCTGTGAGTGGGTGTGTGAAAGGGTGCATGAGTGTTTGAGTGAGTCTGTCAGTGGGTGCATAAGTGTCCGAGTGGGTCTGTCAGTGGGTACGTCAGTGTCTGAGTGAATGCGTAAGTGTCTGAGTGGGTCTGGGAGTGGGCGCATGAGTGTCTGAGTGGGTCTGTGTGTGGATGTACTAGTGTGTGAGTGAGTGTGTGAATGTATATTTTTTTGGCAAACTTTGCGAATCTGCCGCGACGGCACACGGTGGGCCACGCTGAGCATTGCAGCGGCTCAGTGAATTATATAGTATATTTAGATGAAAATGTCAGTTAAAACGTAATGGTTTAAACTCATAAATCCACTGAAATTCACCAGTTATAGTTAACTAAAGTAACTATAATTCACACCCTCGCCATGCACTATGTTGTCATCAATGATATTGTTTCAGTTTTGATCAGTGATGCTATCATGTTCTATGACATCATTGATAATACATTCCACTCCAGACAGACTTTTATATGCAATCAGTCTTTGTCCTAATCCAATAGTAAGAATAGGAAGAATCCAGCCCAAACCGACGTGCCTGGTCCCCTCTAGTGGAAAACAAGCAACCCCAGGTCCGTTTCAACCTGCTTAGGTCTCATCAGTGAGGTATAACTTGAGTCATGTAGCACGGTTAACATGGGACTGTTCCTTTCGGAGAAGAACCAAGAGTGATTTGCATATACTGGTACCTATTTTAGTAATCTAACACAAGGGTTGGGTTGGAATGCCGAAAAGGAACCCAGGACAATCGAATACCTATCTCAGGTGGCATTGTGGGCAAAAGAACGATGGACTGGAATGCAACCCAGAGTAATTACCAGTGCCTAAGATTAAGTCAGTCATTCCACCCATCCCATTTTTGTTTTCCAAGTAGTCAAAATAGCTTAAGATAGTTCTTTGTCTTATAAAGATGTGCTGTATTCTCCTGGACCAAAATATCTGATGAGACAGATTAGTGGAATCCAGTGTCTCTGTTTTCACTCTCAACCCATTCCCCCCTCTTCTTTTTATTTTTTAACAACTTTATTTTTGGGAGTTAAAAAGGTTTGCAAAATATATACAAGAATTGAGCATTCTTTCACATATGTAGGTTACATTGATATCTACGAGTCAATGACGCTGCTAGGTATGCATTCTCAACATTACATTGTTTTATAGTAGTTAAATCATGCATGAATTTGAGGAAAGTACCAGAATTTGTCAGCAGACTTCATCATCTTCTTGAAGGTCAGTATCTGGGTGAGACAACTTGCAAATGCCTGAGCTGCACAACGTATGAGAAATTCCCATTGTGGTGCCTTCCAACCGATTCTCCCTACTCATGTATGACACAAAGGGGCGCAATATCGAGTCTAATTTGTGCATTTGGTCATGAACCTTTGTCAACTTTTATTCCATTGTGTAAATGGACCATACCTTTCCCACCACATGTTGAGAGTAGGGGCGCTTAGCGATTTCCACATATGGGCTATGCTAAGGCAGGATGCTATTAAAAGATGGGTAATTAACTTCCCTAGTGGAGTGGTCATAGGGTATGAATGGCCCAGCCGTATCACGAATGGCTCATAGGGGAGGGTAGTATTCATCATGGTGCGTATAAGTGTAAGGATTTCCCCCGGAACTGTTGAATGAGAGGGCATGACCACCATGTGTGCAATATTATATAATGCTCCCCACATCCCTTCCAACACATGTCTGGGCTGCTACACATCTATGCAGCCTCATGGGGGGGTGAGATACCACTTTGTAATTATTTTATGGGTGGTCTGTTTGTGGTGTATGAAGATAGAAGACGTTGTGGCTCTTTGCCAGATTGATTTTTAAGTTTCTTTGGGAATTTTAGTGGTCAAGACCTTCTCCCATTTGGTAATGTAGGGGTGCTATGTGTGTCTTCTGTGTAATGCTAGAGTTAACCTGAGGAGAGGAGGATGGGATAGGATGGGAATGTCTTTTTCCAAAATATCAATTGCCAGTGGTCCATTAACTTTATCATTTTGGGCAAGCGATCTTGGAATTTCAAGACCTCTGACCTCCTGGTCAGGGAAACAGCTCTCCCCTTGTGCAGCTCCGTCGTTGCACTGCTGCCCCAGCACCTCTGTACTTGAAGGTAGGTGTTCGAGGCCCTCCTCCACCCGCAGACCCCTGCCTGCGCCTCATCCCTGGTGGTCCAGTGGGAGAGCTTTGCTCTTCTGCTGGTCCGCTCTGCCAGCCTTCCTGGTTGTCTCCCCTGCTTTGTCTGTCTGTGACCTGTCTGTCTGTCTTTGCCTATTTGATCGTTGTGCAGTTTGTCCCTCATTGTCTCTTGCGCCTTGTTGTTTGTTTGTGCCTTTGTCCCTTGTGCCTGTCTCTCTTTGTGCCTCTGTCCCTTGTGCCTCATTATCCTTTTTGTACCTCTGTTGTATTTTTGTGCCTCTGTAGTCTTTCTGTACCTCCATTGTCTTTTTGTGCCTCTGTTGTCTTTTTGTGCCTCTGTAGTCCTTTGTGCCTCTGCCTCTCATGCTTTTTGCTTTTTTGTCTCTTTGCCCATTTTTCTCTGCTGTCATTTTTTCACGTTCCCGCCGCTGCTGCCCCCGCGGTCCCTCCCCCCTGCTTGTTCGCGCCTCCCAGCTGCTCTCCCTCCCCAACCCCTATTTAATGGCGGCTTCGCAGCGGGTGCGCCGCTGGCGTGCCGAAGGCACACTAAAGGCAAGCCCGTCTGTGCCTGTCCGCAACCCAACCGCGAGCAGCTCCAGGGACCCTGGTCCTCCGACCACCCACCACTACGACTCAGCTGCCCTCCACGCACTCAACCCCGGAAGAAACAACAACTGCCAGCGGTCGACGCCGAACACCATCCATTGCCAGTTCTCCTGCCGACACTGCCGCCGCACATTCACCCACCTCCGGATGCCCATTGCTACCTCCAACCCACCGGAAGCCAGCCAGCCCAAACCCCTGAACTGCATCCTCCTCAACGTCCGCTCCCTACATAGACACACAGTAGAGGTCTGGGACCTCCTCGACACCCTCTCACCCGACGTCACCTTCCTCACAGAGACCTGGACCAATGTCAGCTCCGCACCCGACATCACAACCGCCATCCCCGACGGGTACAAGATCCAGAGGAAGGACCGCCTCAACCACCCTGGAGGTGGACTCGCCATCGTACACAAAGACTTCCTCCGACTCACTACAGCCAGCACGAACGTCTCCTCGTCTCCCATGGAACACCTCCATCTGCAGACCGAGACCAACCCTAGAACGACTCTACATGGCACCCTCACCTACAGACCCCCCGGACCGTGCACCACGTTCACCACAACCATCACAGACCTCATCGCACCCCACGCTCTCGCCTCCATGGACTACGTACTCTTCGGAGACCTGAATTTCCACCTCGACAACCTCAGCGACCCCAACTCCACCACCCTCCTGGACAACCTCGCTAACATCAGACTGAAACAGCTCGTCACCACCCCCACCCACAAGGCAGAACACACCCTCGACCTCATCTTCGCAGGAGGAAACTACATTTGCTTCAGCCACACCACGCAACCCCTCTAGACGGACCACCACTGCATCCACTTCTCCTTTTCGAAACCCTCCGCACACAAGCCCACACCACACCCCGTGCAGGAACTGGAGCAAGATCACCGAGGAGCACCTCACCACTGCACTCAACCGCGCTCCTCCACCCACCATGACTGATGCCAACTCTGCAGCCAACAAACTCCACAGATGGATCACCGACTGCGCCAACACGCTCACCCCCCTCCAGAACCCCGACAGACAACGCAACACGAAAGCCACCTGGTTCACCACCGACCTCCGAGAATCCAAGTGCACTTGGGGTCGACTCGAGAAAGAGTGGAGGAACAGCAAAACCTCAGAAGCACGCACCGCCTGCAAGACCACTATGACAGAACACCACCAACTCATCAGAACCACAAAAAGAAACTTCATCCAGCAGAGAATCCTCTCCAACTCCCCCAACTCTAAAGAAATCTTCAACATCATACAAGAATTCACCAACCCCCCCAGCGAAACCTCCGTCGTCCCTCCATCCCAGAACCTCTGCAACAAGCTTAGCTCCTACTTCCATCACAAGATCAGGACTCTCTACTACAACTTTGATGAACGGAACCAAGGCACCGACACAACACCTACCACCAATGCCACCCAGCCTACCATCACCGCCTAGACCCCTGTCACCACGGAAAACATCGCCCAGACCATGAGGAACATACACTCAGGAGCCCCTACTGAACCCTGCACGCTGCACGTCTTCCACAGAGCCGCCTCCGCCATAGCACCAGAACTATGACGGATAATCAATCGACTGCTCCCTCGAAACAGTCAAGCCCCTCCTCAAGAAGCCCTCCGCAGACCCGACAGACCTCAAGAACTACAGACCCATCTCTCTCCTCCCCTTCGCAGCCAAAGTCACAGAGAAGATCATCAACAACCAGCTCACAAACTTTACAGAATCCAACTCAATCCTCGACACCTCCCAATCTGGATTCCGCAGCAACCACAGCACAGACACCGCCCTTCTAGTTGCCACAGATGACATTCACTCTCTCCTCGACCAAGGCCACACGGCTGCCCTCATCCTACTAGACCTCTCAGCAGCCTTCAACACCATCTCCCATCGCACACTAACCGCCAGACTCCACAACGCCGGCATACAGGGAACTGCCCTAGACTAGATCTGCTCCTTCCTCACTGGCCGAACTCAAAGAATCAGGCTCCCACCATTCCTCTTTGAACCCACAGAAATCAGCTGCGGAGTACCCCAAGGATCCTCACTCAGCCCCACGCTCTTCAACATCTACATGGCCCCCTTTGCTACCATCGTCAGAAAACATGGACTCAGCATAGTATCCTACGCCTACGACACCCAGCTCATCCTCTCCCTCACCAAGGAACCTGACATCACCAGACACAATTTCCAGGAAGGAATGAAAGACGTTGCATCCTGGATGAGCAGCAGCTGCCTGAAGCTCAACTCGGAGAAAACGGAAGTCCTTGTCCTCAGATCCACCCCCTCCGCATGGGACAACACCTGGTGGCCCACTGCCCTCGGCAACCCTCCCACGGACCACGCCCGCAACCTCAGCATCATACTCGACTCATCCCTCACCATGAACTGACAGGTCAACGCCGTATCCTCCACGTGCTTAAACACTGTCCGCATTCTCCCCAATGCCTTCAAATGGATCCCCCCCGAATCCAGAAAAACCGGCCCCCACACACTCATAACCAGCAGACTGGACTACAGGAACGCCCTGTATGCTGGTATCAACAAATCTCTACTCCTAAAACTCCAGACTATCCTGAACGCCGCATCCAGACTCGTCCTCGGCATCCCACGACAAGACCACATCACCCAGCACCTACGAGACCTCCACTGGCTCCCCGTCGAAAAGAGATTGACCTTCAAACTGCTCATTCATGCCTACAAATCCCTCCACAACACTGGACCCCAATACCTCAACGAAAGACACTCCTTCTGCACACCCAAGAGAAACCTCCGCTCCGCCGACCTTGTCATGGCCGAAATCCCTTGCATCCACAGAGCCAGAATGGGAGGAATACCTTCTCCTACATTGCGGCTAAGACCTGGAACAAACTCCCCCTCAGCATCAGACGATCCCCCTCACTGCAAGCATTCAGGAAGAGCCTCAAGACCTGGCTCTTCGGATAAGACGGAGCTGCTCAAATTCCCTACCCCCCAGCGCCTTGAGACCCTCACGGGTGAGTAGTGCGCTTCACAAATCCCTGATTGATTGGTTGATTTGAAGCGATGGTGGGATTTGCGAACCATAATAAGTGTTTAAGTGGAATAGGGGAGAAGGACTGTTTAACCTGAACCCAAGGTTTGTGGCCTGGGTCATGACTCCAATCTAGGGCAGGGCGTATCTGTGCTGCGTGTGTATAGGCGGTTACGTCAGAGAAGCCCATGCCTCCTCTGACATAGGCCATTGGTTAATTACATCTTTCAGCAATCTCCATTATGGTGACTGCAAGCCTAGTGTTATTGTTGGCCTGGCGATTTTTTAATGAAGCTGGGCTGGTGGACGCGTTGGGCCAATATTGAAGTGAGTACTTTCATGTCACAATTGAGGAGGGCTATCGGTCTATATGACGTGAAGGCCAGTGGGTCTTTACCCGATTATAGAAGCAGGATGAGGTGAGATCTCATCATCGTATCTGTTACCCCCCCCCCTGTCAATAGGAAACAGTTGAATACTTTTGCTTGGGGTGTAGCTAAAAGTGAGGCATATGCTTTATAAAAGGTGGCCCTATAGCCGTCAGGATTGGAGGATTTCTTTGGCTGCAGACGGTTTATTCCTTTGAGTACTTCGTCTGCTGAGATATCCTCCAAGGCTTGGAGGTTGTCTGCGATATCTGAGGATGTAAATCACCAAGATATTTGTCTTAGGATTGTGATTCTAACTTGTGTCTGTGGAATATTGTTGAATAATAGCGATGAAATATAGCCTGAATTTCTGCCATCTCAGTGACTGTACGGCTGTCTTCTGATTTAGCAATTTTTTGTGGTTACATGTTGTGACCTGACAGAGTTTGTAGGACAGTTGCCTGTCTTCCTTGTAGCCTTTTTCATAATGTTTGATTTATATATATAGGGGAGTCTTTGCTGCTTCCTTTATTTGAAGGTTTTCCATTTCACCCTACGTTTATGCAATTCTCTCATAGTACTGGTGAACCCGCCCCTGCTTATGCCTCTGTTCTGCTTGAGAAAGCTGCTGCTCTAAATCTACTTGTGTTTTTTTGGCCAGATGATCAAATGTAGCTGTGTAGGAAATCAATTCTCCCCTAAAGACTGCATTGGTTGTGCCCCATGTGGTAGAGAGTTTAACCTCTCCAGTGTCATTTTCTGTAAAATAATGTTCTATCATGCCCTTGAAGCAATCCCTGAGGTTTGGGGCTCGTAGGGCTATTTCATTGATCATCCAGGGCCTTGAGAATGGTTTCTGTGGCATTATGGGGTTTCACTTAAGGCATATAGGTGAATGGTCAGAGAGAGATTAGACATTGATGGACGAGTCCACCACATTGGAAAGATAGAATCGAGACACTGGGAAGTAATGGATGCAGGAACAGTTTTTGTGCAAAACATGAAATCTTTCTCACCTGGATGATGGTGGCGCCATATGTCTACCAAGTTGAGGTCAGTAATACCCTGAAGTAGTGAGAGTGGTGTTTGAGTATCCACATTTCTGATATGGGATTGGTCTAACAGTAGATCCAGTGTGGTGTTGTAATCACCTGCTATTAATATCCATGGGAACAGATTAGTCTAAATATGGTCTTTATCTTTATTTGGACCGTATATGGAAATAATAGTATGAGGGATGGAGATGAAAGTGCCCTGAATGGCAATCTGGTGGCCCTCGTGGTCCCTATAAGTGTCTTCAACCTGAAAGATAAGATCTCTACTAATGAGTATGGCTACCCCACTGGTTTTGCATGTGCGATACCAATAGGATCACAGACGTCTGACCTCTGTCTTTAGTAGGTGGGTTTCCTGTAATAGCCGAAGCCGACCTCTTTAACTTTGAGCCATTGGAGTAAGGCCTGGTGATTGATTGGGGAGTTTAGGCCCTGTATATTTAGTGAAACAATGGACAGTGGTGTCATCATTATAGTAACCATTGTGGATGTATTCCTGCTAGACTTTGTTAATGTCTTGGCAGTCAACACAGGTGGCTGCCGAGAGCCAAGCCTGTGTGAGACAATTTCTAAATTGGTCATATATCTCAATGTCATATAAGGGGCTAGCTCCACGGTCGGTATCCTGAGCCCACCCTCCCTGTTCAAGGAATACTCGGAAAAAGGTTAACAGAATGGTTCGTCGCCTGTGAGCGTTCGGGCCGTGTTCTCAATTACAAAAGTCTCCCTGCCTCAAGATGGGCCATCTTCTCCTGAAGATGTTAAGTAGTGTTCCTTAATTTTTGGGTGGGGAAGTTTACGGGCTGTGCTGTGTGACGAGCGAGAAGCCTGGAAGCACCAGCCCCCTCCCTGATCAGTCAAGTTTGTGAAAGCTTGGTCCTTGTCCTAGGTTGCTGGTGAGCAGGTGGGGATGCCCAGGATCCCTGGGCATCCCCACATGGTCCCTCACCACATGGCACTTGTCCTTGACAGTGAAAAAAGTTGAAATAAAATGCTCCAGTAATAGGGTATCTTTTCTTTTTGAAGATGTTGCGTAATTTCATGGAAGTCCTTCCACCTCGTCAGCATTGTGGCTGATATGTCCTGAAATAGGGTGATTGAGTCACCCCTGAAGGTAAGGGGTTCATGTAGGCATGCCGCGGTTAGGATTCTCTCCTTTGTTTGATAGTAGTGAACTCGAGTAAGCATGTCAGGAGCTGAGTTCCGCTGCTGCTGGAACGTGGAATGTACTCTATTGGTGTAGTCCAGGAGGATAGTAGCGACATTTGAAAGCTGGAGCAGATGCATGTTGATGCCTGGACATGAGCCTCTAACGGGACCGATGTTGTTATGCCGTGAATACGGATGTTAATGATGTGGGAGCAATTCTCTAGGTCATTGAGCTAATCTTGTAGTGAATTTTGTCAGCGTTCTAATGCTTCTATCTTCAATGTGCAGTTGTTGTTGTCTTGGGCTTGGTCTAATATCTTTTTTATTTAAAAAAAATCCTGTTTCGAGAATTTCTTTGTGGAAAAAACCCAAAACATGTTTGGTGCAGGGCTCTGTCATGTTGACGGAGCCCTGCACCAAACAGCAAAATCCATTGGCAGGAACTGCAATGATGGTGGTTCCTGCCAATGCTGCATAAATGACCGCCAGCTTGACGGTCATTTTTAAATCTGTCGGCTGGGACTTCTGCCAGAGCAAAAGAGAAATTTTCTCAATAGCCAATAAAGAAATCCGGCCCTTTGATTGAATTAAGAGAACAGGTTTATAGGGGACATGACTCGGCGCCTGATGAAGATGGCTGCCCACTAATGGAGCTCCGACACAGCCGCAGGGGGCTTTTTGGCTTGTCACTACCCCCCCCCCGGCTGCCTGACCACTTCCTCTTTACCATACATGAAGCAAAATTTCCCCTGCACAAAATAATATAAAAATGTGAACTCTTCCTCATGCACTGTCGACTTCTTCGACGTCTCACTGACAAAATATCGCCCTACCAAAATATCGTCACATATATATCGTTGTCAAAAATATCGTTATGCTATCTTTATAATGTAAATTACAAAAATACCAAATGAAAAACATAATTGTCAATAATATCGCTGTACAAAATATAGTTTTTTTACATATCTATATATGCATATAAATATTAAACATTAAATACTTTAAAAAGCAACACTAATATAATACAAATTAAATATATTTAATTCATTTTGAAATAAATTTAACTATTATACTTAGACAAAAAATTAAAAACACACACATATATCAATATATATATATAGTTACATAGATATAATTAAAAATATTATTAAACTATTATTTTCAATTTACATTTTAATTTAAAAACGTATTTTAAATGTAATAAATAAATACATATATATATATATATATATTCACTGAAAAAACCATAGGTTTTAGGGACAGTTATAGTTAGTAGGACATTGCACTCGTACAAAACCCGTGAAATTCCCCCGTTATAGTTAGTTCAGCTAACTATAACTCGCGCCCCCGCAATGCACTGCTGATGAAGTCACATATTACATCACTCATGACATGGTCAGTGACATCACTGATGACATCACTGATGACATCTCAAATGACATCACTGATGACATTATCCAGTGACTGTGTTTTTCTGTAAAGTTTAAATATGTTTAATATATATAGGGAAAGGCGTATTGAAGAATGAGTGGGTGTATAAGTGTCTGTATGGATGATTTAGTAGGTGCGTGACTAACTCTATAAGTGAGTGATTAAGCGTATCTTACTGAATGCATGGGTTAGTGACTAAACTGGGTGAATGTCTGTATCCGTCTGTCTGTTGCTGTGTAAGTGGCTGCATGGGTTTGTGAATAGCTACATGAGTGTCTATATGAGTTATTGATTGGTTGTCTGAGTATCTGTATGGGTGGCTGAGTGTTTGTGTGGGTGGGGTGGGTGCGACTCTGTGCATAGATGTGTGAGTGGGTGATTCACTGGGTGGATGGTTTCAAGAGTGCATCTGTGATAGACTGTATGGGTGGGTAAGTGTGTGTAAGAGTGTATTAGTGAGTGAATGTATGTCCCAGTGGTACATGTGTGAGTAACTACATATGTGAAAGGCAGTATATATGTGTGTTGGAGTATATAAATAGCTATAAGTGAGAGTGTGTGATTGTGAGAGTGGCTGTATGGATGAGTGTGTGCTTGTATCAGTCATTGTATAAGAGCGTAAGAATGTGCTAGTATTTGTATGAGTAAGTGAGCTGGTGTGTGTATAACTGTATAGGTGAGTAAATGGCAGTGTGTTTAATTATTTGCATGACTGACTAGGTGTGTGAGTACCTCTATGGATGAGTGGCGGTGTTTGAGTGTCTATATAGGAGTATGAGTGCATATGATAGTCCTGTAATGAGTGACCGTAAGTATGAGTGACTGTACAGGTGAGTGAGTGGATGTGTGTGTAGACCTAAGAATCAATGAGTGGGTATGTAGTTATTGGTGTTGGAGTGTCTATGGTTTTGCGAATGGCAGTCTGTAATTTAGAGTGGGTGTATCAAAGGTTATATTAGGGTGTGAGGAGGTGCATCAGATTATCATGTGGATGATGTCATCAGTGATGTCATGAGTGATGTCATTTGAGATGTCATCAGTGATGTCATCAGTGATGTCACTGACCATGTCATGAGTGATGTAATATGTGACTTCATCAGCAGTGCATTGCGGGGGCGCGAGTTATAGTTAGCTGAACTAACTATAACGGGGGAATTTCACGGGTTTTGTACGAGTGCAATGTCCAACTAACTATAACTGTCCCTAAAACCTATGGTTTTTTCAGTGAATTTGTAAGGTTTTTTAAATGCTAATTTCTAACTACAACGTGCCTGAAACCTATGGTTTTTTCAGTGAATTTCAAAGGTTTTTTAAATGCTAATTCCTAACTATAACATGTCTGAAACCTATGGTTTTTTTCAGTGAATTTCAAAGGTTTTGTAAATGACAATTTTTAAATGTATTAATTATTATATTTATTTTTTTGATACTGATTTACTACATTTTTTTAAACTATTTATTATTAGATATTTTATTTTTTAAATTACATTGTAATTACATTATACATTACATTAAAAAATATACTTTCTCAGAATGAATTACTTTAGTTTAAATACTTTGCAAATATGCAATAGACTTTTAAGTACAGTAGTTACAGTTGTTGCAATGGGCAACACAATTTCAAACACAATGCAACATTGAGCTCAATGTGAATTTCTAGTTAAATGCAATTAGTTACTTTATGGATTACTTTTCTAACCACAGGACTGGATCCTAGATTCAGTCCTGGGACATCTCCTGTAAACAGTTGAGTAAAAGCGTTTTGTTTACAGTAGTGATTTTTATGGAATATTATTGTATTTTAAAAGTTGACACTTGGAAACTTTTTCACATAGAATCACCAATGTTATCCTATGGGAGAAAATTCACTTAGCAGGTAAGTAGTGTTATCGTTACTTTTTCTTACTCAGTGGTGGATCCTGGATCCAGCACTGGTGCATCTCCTGTAAACAGTTGAAAGAATGCGTTTAAGTCATACAGGCGATTTTTAAGGAATATTTGTAATTTGTGAAAATCAACACTTTGAATCTTTTCTGCTGAAAACCAGACAATGGATTCCTATGGAAGGAAATACAACTTACTGGTAAGTACGGTTAGAATTACTTTTCAGGGTCAGTGCTGGGCTAAAAGATGCAGCACTGGGTTCTCTCCTGATAACAGGTGAGTAAATCGGAATTCGTAGTTCGGCTGATTTTAGAGGAATATTATAAAGTTCCAAAACTCCACACTTAGAAGAATTTCCAAGTGAAACCAGTCAATGTTAGCCTATGGAAGGAAATTCAAGTTACTGGTAAGTACGGTTAGATTTACTTTTCAGGATCTGTACTGGGCTCAAAGATGCAGCACTGAGGTCTCTCCTGATAACAGGTGAGTAAATTGGAATTCGTAGTTCAGCTGATTTTAGAGGAATATTATAAAGTTACAAAACTCCACACTTAGAAGAATTTCCAAGTGAAACCAGTCAATGTTAGCCTATGGAAGAAAATTCAAGTTACTGGTAAGTACGGTTAGAATTACTTTTCAGGATCAGTACTGGGCTCAAAGATGCAGCACCGAGGTCTTTCCTGATAACAGGTGAGTAAATCGGAATTCGTAGTTCTGCTGATTTTAGAGGAATATTTGTATGTTTCAAAAATCGACACTTAGAAACTTTTTCAGCAAAAAGCAGGCAATGATATCCTATGGAAGGAAATTCAAGTTACTGGTAAGTACGGTTAAAATTACTTTTCAGGATCAGTACTGGGCTCAAAGATGCAGCACTGAGGTCTCTCCTGATAACAGGTGAGTAAATCGGAATTCGTAGTTCGGCTGATTTTAGAGGAATATTTGCACAATGGTGAAGGAAGGGGGTGGGGCCTGAGGTGAGATGTCTGCAAACACGCCCTGTGGCGCGTTTTAAGTTGGAGAATTAATTCCTCCTCAATCCCGAGGGTCCCTAGGGGCCAACTGGCCCACCAGATACCTCCAGTATGCGCCAGAGAGCTGCGTTGCAGAGAGGTGTTCAGAGGCCACGCCCCTTTTTACAACACTTCTGCAACTCAGCTCCGCGGCGCTTACTGGAGGTACCTGGTGGGGTAGTTGGCCCCCAGGGACCCTCAGGATTGAAGGGGATTTAATTCCCCATCTTAAAACGCGCCACGGGGCCGTTTGCACACATGTCACCTGAAGCCCCGCCCCCTCCCTTCACCACTGTGCAAACGCACCCGTGGCGCGTTTTAAGTTGGGGGATTAAGTCCCCTTGAATCCTGAGGGTCCCTGGGGTCCAACTATCCCACAACGTACCTCCAGTAAGCGCCACGGAGCTGCGTTGCTGAGTGTTGTAAAAAGGGGCGTGGCCTCTGAACACCTCTCTGCAACGCAGCTCTCTGGCGCATACTGGAGGTATCTGGTGGGCCAGTTGGCCCCCAGGGACCCCCAGTATTCAAGGGGAATTCGTTCCCCCTCTGCAAACGCACCAGGGGGCGCGTTTGCAGAGTGGTAAAGGAAGGGGGCGGGGCCTGCGGCACGATCGTTTTTTCTTTTTTTTTTCGAAGGGGGGCTGTGTTGCCCCTCTTCCTTTTTCCTTTTTTTGGGCCCTGGGGACCCCATCCCCCAGGGCCTTACCCCTTTTTTTTTTTTTTAAACGGGAAGGGGGCCGCATGGCTCCCTCCCGTGGCCGATTCCGGCTCCGGGGACCCCATCCCCCGGGGCATGGCCACTCTTTTATTATTTTTTAAGGAGGGGGCTGCGTGGCCCCCTCCTCAGGCCTCCTTTTGCCCCGGGGACCCCATCCCCGGGGCAGGCCTTTATTTTTCTTTTTTTTTATTCTTTTTTTTGGGGGGAGGGGGCTGCATGGCCCCCTCCCGGACCACTACTTGCCCCGGGGACCCCATCCCCCGGGGCTGGCCCTCTCCGTTGGGGACCATGGGGGGTCCCCAATCCCCCACGGTCCCAGCCGGCTCCCCGTCCCTCGGGAGCCGGCATTGCTTTCCACATGGGGAGCTGCTGACATGCAGCTCCCCATGTGGAAAGCTATCTGCTTTGCTTCATTGAAGCGAGAGTAGGTTTCCCTGCTCTCGCTTCAATGAAGCAAGCAGTTTGTAATGGCAGGACGGGAGCCGCGAGGCTCCGTCCTGTCATTGCAAACTACATTGTCCCGGGGTGAGCACCCCGGGACACTGCAGGAGCCGGCCCTGGGGGTGGCGGTCCCCAGGGCCATCAATGGCTATAGGAGGGGGCCGTGCGGCCCCCTCCCATCCAAATGCACAGCCCCGGGAGGTGGTGGTCCCCGGGGCTCGGGGTCCTTAATGGACCCCCTAATTTACATGTTAGTGCCCCGGGAGGTGGCGGTCCCCGGGGCGTTTGGGGGCTCGAGCCCCCACACAGGTTATTTCAATTTTTAAAAAAAGATGCCCCGGGTGGCGGTCCCCGGGGCTGCGGGAGGGCGGAGAGCCCTCCCGCCCCATTTTTTTTTAAAGCCCCGGGGGGTGGCGGTCCCCGGGGCTTGGGGGGCCTTAGAGGCCCCCCACATAAAACATAAACCCACCCCCGCATGCCCCCGGCATTTGGCCCACCCGGGGGCAAAATAGCATCGAAGCGCGGGAGACCGCGCTTCGATTTTTTTTTTGATTGGCTGGATCCGCGCACCCAGCGCATTTTTGCCGATTTTTTCAAAAAATAAAATACATTTTTTTTGGCCTTGGGAGTCCTTGTGGGACCCCCTGAGCAGGCCTAGGGGGTCAGGGTGTTTCTACCCGGCCCCCTTTTCGCATTTTTCGTGTTTTTCTCACTGCTTTCTTGTGCCTCGGTTCTACCGAGGGACAAGATGGCTGCCAACACTTCCTGGTTTGGAGTGTTGACAGCCAATTAGCATGCAGCTCGTGATCGGGAGGGTGCGCGGATCCACAGTGGCCATAGATATCAAAACTTTTATTTTGGATTTTCTCAGCAACCACTAAACGGATTTACACCATTTTTAAAAAGGGTGCTTTCTGAACCAAGCACTACCTTTTTGCCACATTTGGTGTAATTCCGTTTAGCAGTTTTTGCTGTAGCCTTGCATAAAGTTTCCTAAGGGAAATTGATTTTTTCACTCTTATTTTTTTAATTTCTCCGCAATTACTGAACGGATTTACACCATTTAAAAAAAAGGTCGCTTTCTGAACCAAGCGCTACCTTTTTGCAAAATTTGGTGTAATTCCGTTCTGCAGTTCGGGCTGTAGCCGTGGCAAAAATTTCCTATGGGAATTAACATGGAGAAAACACGTTTGGGACCCCCATTTTTTCTCGGCCCCCGCTTGATGAATCACCCCGAAACTTTCAAGACAGGAGCAGACCGGAGCGCCCCACTAGTTTTGAAAATTTTGCGATGATTCGTCAAACGACGCCAAACTTATTGGGAATAGAATGTTGCGGATTTCCTATGGATAATAGGTCCTAACTATAACTATCTACTGGCGACCGCCAGTAGATAATAGATATATATATATACAATGTATATATATATATACATCCGTGGCATACCGAAATTTTAGGGGGCCCCCCTGCAAAGTACATGGAGGGGGCCCCCCTGCCCGGCCCACCACCTACCACTTTTGCTGAGGGGGCCCCCTGGAGCGCGGGGGCTGTGGGGGCTTTTGTTACATATACCCAATACCATAATAAAATTTAAAAACATAGCAATTTAATTGCAATTAGAAAACTAAACAACATAAAAAATTACCAATTTACTAAAAATATTAAAAATTAAAAATATCAATAATTATAAACATTAGATTTTTACATACACGAAAGCAAAATAATTTAATTTTAAATAAAGTAAAGTGAACCATAAAATTCAGTAAATAATACATATACTATTCTCAACATTATGGAAAATGTTTCGTTGCTGAGGGGTAACATTTTCTATTCCCACTCCAGTCATTGCAAGAGTAGGAAAATTGTTGGACTCAAGTGGGGTAAATGTAACTATTTGCACTGCACACAGTGCAACAGTAGGAAAAGTGTTGGATTGCGGAAGGGGAAAATGTATTAATCCCACTACCATCTATGCAACAGAAGGCAAAGTGTTGGATTGCGGAGGGGTGAAATTTTCTATTCCCACTCCTGTCAGTGCAACAGTAGGGAAAGAGTTTGATTGCGGAGGGGAAGAATTTACTATTCCTATTCCAGTCAGTGCAACAGTAGAGAAAGTTTTGGATTGCGGTGGGATAAAATGTATTATTCCAACTCCAGTCAGTGAAATAATAGAGAAAGTGTTGGATTGCGCAGGGGTACAATTTACTATTCCCACTCCAGTCATTGCAACACCTAACCCCTACAAAACCCACACCCCACACCTAAACGTAACATATAAAAAAATTAATTACACAATTAGCATAATTAATTATCAATTGCCTAATTAATAATAATTTTAAAATAAATATTAATTAATTATAATTCATTTACTTCCCACCCTATACTTCTACAAAACCCCTCAACCTGCACCTGAAACTTAACTTTAAAAAAAAATTATCACACAATTAACATAATTAATCATCAATTAAAGAATTAATATTTATAAACAATTAATTAATAGTTAAATAGAATTAGTTTACTTCCTACCCTATACCCCAAAAATCCTTACAACCTGCTGCAGTACTAAAAATCACAAAAATGAGTTAAACTAAGTTTAATAACTACTAAAAATGTGACAACTATATTAAAAAACATAACCAATAATCATACAAAACATTTATAACATATACAGTTAAAATATTTACTTAAATACGTAACAACAATTAAAAACGATATTATAAACAACTATATTTCTATAAACAATATTGATTTCGATATTTGAAAAAAATCTATATTACTTACCTTAAAATCGATATTCTTGACTACGATATTATTGCAGACAATATTTCCATGTCATGATATTTTAGACACAATATTTTGGTATGGCAATATTTTGGTTTCGATATTTTGTCTGAATACTTTCTTCGGCATAACAGTATGTGCACTGACAGCCCGGTCGCACTTGCCATTTTGAACACTTTCCTGAGGTGAATGTGGGCTTTGCTTACACCGCGCCACGTTGTTTCTTGCCTGCATCTTTAATATTTGTTTCTGCACATCGCATTATTGGCCTTTGGGTCTTATTGGGAGCACGTAATTTCCTCCTGTTATTTTCTTTCACTTTTGCCACATTTTTGCCTCACAATCTGTTAGTGACTGCCTCAGTAAATCCCATTGCCAAGTGTGGAAGAGACCTATACTTTAAATCTCTGCTTTATCTCTCCAATTTAACATAGTAAGCATTGTCGGTGGTACTAATTTGCTTACTCCTACTTTTACTTATGGGAAAAACCAGAAACTTAAAGCTAAACACACATGTTATGTCCACTTCTCCTCAATATACTGTTGATACCAAAAACTCTTTCTCTGCTCTGGCTTCTAATATGGAGAATCACAGTGCTCCCCCTCAGGAAGCCATTCCATCATGCTCATCCTTCACACCCTCAACCTCTAAAGCGCTCTCCAAAATTCCTATGACAACATCTTTACCAACTAATACAAGTCCTAAGAAAGATCCTCCCTCCCCTGTCATATCTAACGCTTCCATTTCTATGGGACTTATACTGGATGAGATACAAGCTTTGAAGCCTTACATGGAAGATACTAACAGGAAATTTCAGCAACTTGATTACAAGTGGTCTTTGATGGAAAATAGAGTTACTGCTATGGAATAGCAGATAAGTGATGTTAAACTTCTCCAAACCAAAGTTACATACTTCAAAAACTGAAAACTGAAGACTTGGAAAACCTCAATCAACGTAACAATCTTCGCATTTATGGTCCTGATGAGGGTGCGGAGGGCTCTCAACCTATTTCATTTTTGCAACATTTATTCCTAAAATCCTTGATATGCCAGAATCCACTTCTTTAAACATGCAATGAGTCCACAGGCTTGGTCATCGATCCTAGCACACTTCATCATCACAGAAACCTCGAGGTGTTATCATCTTCTTCCTGGAATACCAAGATCTCCTCATGGTAATTAAAGCAGCAAAAAGCAAAAGCCTCATTGCATTGTTTGATAACTCATTACTTTTTACTCAGGATCTAGCCACACCTACAGCAGACAGACAGAAAAGGTTTCTAGACATGCGCCCTGCACTATGCTCCCTTGTTGCCCAGTTTGGCCTCTTTTACCTGTGTTTCTTTAAAGTGTCGTATAAGAACAAAACTACAACGTACGAGGATCCTTCCCTGTTGCAGAAATTTACAGACAAATGTAAAATTGAAGCAATGGACACTTCTAAACTTCCATGTTCCTGAATGTTTTCTTTTATATATGCTTCATATTTTAATTATATGTCTATATTATCTTTGCACTTAAGTTATTTCATTTTACTGTTTCATGTTTTTTGTATCGCTGCCTTATATATTCCATATGAGACCATAACTTAACTCTTTTTCTTCCTCCCATAGGTAATTTCCTTCTCCTGTGTCTCATGGTTATGTATACATACCTATATATGTGGTCTGGATTAGCCCCTCCCAGTTGCCTCTGGATTCCGGTTGTGTTATCTTCCCTTTGTGGTTGCGCCACCCCCAACCATTTGTCTTGCAACTCGGTATGTTACTTGTGTCCTCCTTTCGTTCTCATTGTAGATGTAGTTTCTCTTTTTTTCATTTTATTTTATCACTGCGCATCCCTCTCTTTCCCTTATCATATCTTTTGCCTCATTTCTTTTTCTTATATATCCCCAGTTCATTTTTTGGTTTTCGGCTGTTTTTCGCATTTCAAATTGTCTTCTTTCTCTTCTTTCGTCCTGAAAACAGTTTTATATGTACAGTTTTTCATTATATAAGTACAGATCTTTCTTGCAACTGTTTATATGTAGAGTATATTAGTCTCATTTTAGTTTGTTATCTATGACTCTACGTGTAACTACTTGAAATGGCAAAAGGTTGGGTTCACCTATCGAACAAGAACGACTACTATCTCATTTAGCCAAATGAAATGCTGACATTGCTTTATTACAGGAAACTCATATTGTTGAATTGGAAGCCAAGAAACTAGTTCGAAATGTGGTAGACCATGCTTTCACTTCACCAGGATCTGGTAAACTTAATGGCGGTATAATTAAAAAAACCTTGGATGTTGCGTTAATAGTGCAAGATCTAGAAGGTTGTTGGCTTATATTGAAATTAACAGTAAATGGGATACCGCTAACTATTTCTGATGCATATGCACCAACACATTTTGATAAATCATTCTGGCCCATTATTACACACACATTAATGTCTATCACAGATGATTATTTAATATTTGGTGGTGATTGCAATCTTTTAATAGATTCTTTTTTAGCTCGCTCCACTAAAATCACATTTGATACTTCCTCCATCTACAAACAATTTACCGCAACCATCAAACAAAGATTGGTTGTATACATGCCACACTGTGCAGGAACTGGGGGTGCAAATCAGTGGGGCACAACATGTGCCCCCCGCATGCACCCCCCAGGAGTGGCAGAGGGCCCTTTTAGGGCCCCCTTAGTTACCTCTCCACCACCCTTTTCATGGTGGGCTCAACGCCATGAAAGGGACGGTGAACAGGCAAATCCTAATATGCTTGGTGGTGCCACAGCGGCACCACCAGCATATTAGTGCTCCTGACCACTGTGCCACTATCACAGGATCCTAGATCCTCGGCAGATGCAGTGGTCCTGTGGTGGTCTGACCGCCACACTCCTAATACTGCGGACGGGCCCGCAGTGTGGCGGTGGTCGGAACACCACCACAAGTACGGCGGTACTATGGACCTCTGTAATCGTAATAAGGCCGTATCTAATCCCAGTTTAAAAGAATATACATTCTTTTCTCCTGTCCATTCCTGTCAGGGTTATGGCCCATGGCTCAATGGGCCTGACCACTGTTCGACCACAATCCTTTCGTGTGGTTTGTGGCAAGGTTCATGGTGCGTTTGCTACAGCCAAGAACTGTCATCCTGTCATCCTGCCATCCTGCCATCCTGCCATCCTGGTGTTAAGACTTTGTCTGCCTTATTCAAGAAGTACTGGTGACAGGAGAGGTGTGTGCCCTGTAACTTTCATCCCAGTACTGATGGCAGGGATTGTATACTGTTATAATGTGCCTAGTACATTAATGGACAAGATCGCTATGTGTCCATGCTGTAACTAACTGCTCTATTTACAGGCTATTTCCCCCCCCACACAGATGCTCACTTGTGCTGGATCTGCTGGGGAACTACATGTCCCAGACTCTCAAGTGCCGGTGGCCATCTTGGGAAGGGATCTAGTATAAAATGAGCCCCACCCTTGCCTGCACACTTGCTATTCTTCAGCTTGGCTTCAGGAGGTTAGTAGCTGACCTTCCTGTTCACCGTGCCAGACTTGGGCATGATCCTCGGTCTCTGATAGCCGCTTGGGATTCGATGGTGGCCATCTTTGCAGAGCTACATGAGAATAGTGGCAGAAGCCTAGAACAGATCCAATGCTGAGAATCCAGTTTGCTGGGTATGTTGAACGTTGAGAACACTGCCTCACATCCCAACAGAGTTCGCCCCTTTACATTATTGTAAATACATGTGAGGCCATGTGCTCCCAACCCCCCTTCTGTTTAAAAGGCTCCTTTGAGCCAGCAGGCTGACGAGCTTTGGAGATGCACCTGTGTGCCTGTGAGTGGTACTGAGAACTGTGAAGACTTTGGCAGTATTTCCAGCAACCCCAGATGAAATCGTTTTTTGATATCTACTTGAGATCCAGAAACACATGTGCGTAGAGATGTACAGCACTATGTGTACCAACTTTGGTGAAAAACTACAGTTAGTATTTAAGTAAGCGCTACTTGTGTACTTCATTTACCATAATGCAAAGGGGTGAACTGTGCTTTGATGTGAGGCAGTGTGCTCCCAACTCCCTTCCATTTAAAAAGCTACCTTGAGCCAACAAGCTGATGAACTTTGGAGACGCAGCTGTGTGCCTCCTCGAGCCAGTTAGCTGAGGAACTTTAGAGATGCACCTGTGTGCCTGTTAGTGGTACTCACACCTGTGAAGACATTGGCAGCATTTCCAGCAGCCCCAGAAGAAATTGTTTTCTGATCTCTACTGATGAAGAATGAAATCCTGAAACATGTGTCTAGAAATGTACAGCACTATCAGCACCAAATTGGTGAAAAACAACAGTTAGTATTGAAGTAAGTACTAATTGTGTACTGCATTTACCATAATGCAAAGGGGTGAACTGTGCTGGGATACGAGGCAGTATCCCCCCAATGCCCCTTCAGTTTAAATGGATTCCTTGAGGCAGCCAGCTGATGAGCTTTGGAGATGCACCTGTGTGCTTGTGAGTGGTACTGAGACCTGTGAAGACTTGGGCAGCATTTCCAGAAAATAAATAGTTTTTTGTTCTCTACTGATGAAGGAGGATATCCAAAAAATACATGTCTAGAAATGTGCAGCACTATATGTACCAATTTTGCTGAAACCCTACAGTTAATATTGAAGTAAGTGCTAATTGTGTACTGTATTTACCATAATGCAAGGAGGTGACGTGCTGAGATGTGAGGCAGTGTGCTCCTAACCCCACTTCTATTTAAAAGGCTCCCTTGAGGCAGCAAGCTGAGGAGCTTAGGATGCACCTGTGTGCCTGTGAGTGGTACTGAGACCTGTGAGGACTTTGGCAGCATTTCCAGCAGCCCCAGAAGAAATCTTTTTTGATCTCTATTGATGAATGGTGAAATCCTAAAACACGTGTCTAGAGATGTACAGCACTATCAGCACCAACTTTAGTGAAAACCTACAGTTAGTATTGAAGTAAGTGCTAATTGTGTACTGCATTTACCATAATGCAAAGGGGTGAACTGTGCTGGGATATGAGGTAGTGTCCTCCCAACCCCCCATGTGTTTAAAGGACTTCCTTGAGGCAGCAAGCTGAGGAGCTTGGAGATGCATCTGTGTGCTTGTGAGTGGTACTGAGACCTCTGAGGACTTAAGCAGCATTTCCAGCAACCCCAGAAGAAATTGTTTTTGTTCTCTACTGATTAAGGATGAAATCCCAAAAACATGTGTCTAGAAATGTACAGCATTATATGGACCAACTTTGGTGAAAAACTACAGTTAGTATTGAAGTAAGCTCTAATTGTGTATTGCACTTACGTAATGCAAAGGGGCAAACTCTGCTTTGATGAGGCAATGTGCTCCCAACACTATTCTGTTTAAAAGGCTCCCTTGAGCCAGCAGGCTGACGAGCTTTGGAGATGGTACTGAGACCTGTGAAGACTTTGGCAGCCTTTCCAGTAACCGCAGAAGAAATCATATTTGGTCTCTACTGAGGAAGAATGAAATACTGAAACATATGTATCTAGAGATTTACAGCACTATGTGCACCAACTTTGCTGAAAAACGACAGTTAATATTGAAGTAATTACTAATAGTGTACTGTGTTTACCATAATGCAAAGGGGCGAACTGTGCTGGGATATGAGTCAATGTGCTCCCAACCCTCCTTCTGTTTAAAAGGCTTCCTTTGAGCCAGCAGGCTGAGGTGCTTTGGCGATGCACCTGTGTGCTTGTGAGTGAAACTGAGATCTGTGAAGACTTTGGCAGCATTTACAGCAACCCCAAAAGATATCGGATTTGGATCTGTACTGAGGAAGGATGAAATTCAGAAACACATGTGTCTAGAGATGTGCAGCACTATCTTTTCCAATTTTGGTGAAAAACTACAGTTTTTATTGACGTGAGCACTCATTTTTACTTAATTTACCATAATGCAAAGGAGTGAACTGTGCTCTGATATGAGGCAGTGAGTGCCCAACTCCTTTCTGTATAAAAGACTCCCTTGAGCCAGCAAGCAGACAAACTCTGGAGACGTAGCTGTGTGCCTGTGAATGGTACTGAGACCTGTGAAGACTTTGGCAACTTTTCCAGCAACCCCAGAAGAAATCTTTTTTGATATCTGCTGATGAATGGTGAAATCCTAAAACATGTGTCTAGAGATGTACAGCACTATCAGCACCAACTTTGGTGAAAAACTACAGTTCGTATTGAAGTAAGTGCTAATTGTGTACTGCATTACCATAATGCAAAGAGGTGAACTGTGCTGGGATATGAGGTAGTGTGCTCCCAACCTGCCTTCTGTTTAAATGGCTTCCTTGAGGCAGCAAGCTGAGGAGCTTTGGAGATGCATCTATGTGCTTGTGAATGGTACTGAGACCTGTTAGGAATTTGGCAGCATTTCCAGCAACCCCAGGAGAAATCGTTTTTTGATCTCTACTGATGAAGGAGGATATCAAAAAAACACGTGTGTCTAGAAATGTGCAGCACTATATGTACCAACTTTGGTGAAAAACTACAGCTTGTATTGAAGTAAGTGCTAATTGTGTACTGCATTTACCATAATGCAAGGAGATGATATGTGCTGAGATGTGAGGCAGTGTGCTCTCAACCCCTCTTCTGTTTAAAATGCTCCCTTGAGGCAGCAAGCTGTCAAGGTTTGGAGATGCACCTGTGTGCCTGTGAGTGGTACTGAGAACTGTGAAGACTTTGGCAGAATTTCTGGCACCCAAGATGAAATAGTTTTTTGATCTCTACTGATGAAGTATGAAATCCAGAAACACATGTGTCCAGAGATGTACAGCACTGTCTCCACAAACTTTGGTGAAAAACTGCAAATAATATTGAAGTAGCACTGATTGTGTACTACATTTACCATCATTGAAAGGGGTGAACGTGCTGGGATGTGAGGCAGTGTGGTCTGAACCCTTCTGTTCAAAAGGCTCCCTTGAGCCAGCAAGCTGACGAGCTTTGGAGACGCACCTGTGTGCCTGTGACTGGTACTGAGACCTGTGAAGACTTTGGTAGCATTTCCAGAAACCCCAGGAGAAATCGATTTTTGATGTCTACTGATGAAGGATGAAATCCAGAAGCACATGTGTCTAGAGATGTACAGCACTATCTGCACCAACTTTAGTAGAAAACTACAGTTAGTATTGAAGTATCGCTAATCGTGTACTGCACTTACCACAATGCAAAGGGGTGAACTGTGCTATGATATGAGGCAGTGCATTCCGAACCCTCTTCTGTTTAAAAGGCTCCCTTGAGCCAGCAAGCTGACAGACGTTGGAGACGCACCTGTTTGTCTGTGAGTGGTACTGAGACCTGTGAAGACTATGGCAACTTTTCCAGCAACCCCAGAAGAAATCTTTTTTGATCTCTACTGATGAATGGTGATATCCTGAAACACGTGTCTAGAGATGTACAGCACTATCAGCACCAACTTTGGTGAAAAACTACAGTTAGTGTTGAAGTAAGTGCTAATTGTGTACTGCATTTACCATAATGCAAAGAGGTGAACTGTGCTGGGATATGAGTCAGTGTGCTCCCACTCCTCCTTCTGTTTAAAAGGCTCCCTTGACTCAGCAAGCTAACGAGCTTTGGAGAATCACCTGTGTGCCAGTGAGTGGTACTGAGATCTGTGAAGACCTTGGCAGCATTTACAGCAACCCCCAGATAAAATTGTTTTTTGATCTCTACTAATGAAGTATGTAATCCAGAAACACATGTGTCTAGAGATGTAGAGCAATATCTTTGGTGAAAAACTACAGTTAGTATTGAAATAAGCGCTAATTGTATACTTCATTTACCATAATGCAAAGGGGTAGTGTGCTCCCAACGCCCTTCTGTTTAAAAGGCGACCTTGAGTCAGCAAGCTGATGCACTTTGGAGACGCACCATTCTGCCTGTGAGTGGTACTCAGACCTATGAAGACTTTGTGACCATTTCCAGCAGCGCCAGAAGAATTTGCTTTATGATCTCTACTGATGGAGCAAAATCAAGAAACACGTGTCTAGAGATGTACAGCACGGTCTGCACTAACTTTGGTGAAAAGCTACAGTTAATATTGAAGTAAGCGCTGATTGTGTACTGCATTTACCATAATGCAAAGGGGCGAACTGTGCTCGGATGTGAGGCAATGTGCTCCCAACGCCCCTTCTGTTTAAAAGGTTCCCTTGAGACAGCAAGCTGACAAGCTTTGGAGACGCAGCTGTGTGACTGTGAGTGGTACTGTGACCTGTGAAGGTTTTGGCAGCATTTCCAGATACCCCAGAAGAAATAGATTTTTGATGTCTACTGATGAAGGATGAAATCCAGAAACACATGTGTCTAGGGATGTACGGCATTATCGCACCAACTTTGGTGAAAAAATATAGTCATTATTGAAGTAAGAGTTAATTGTCTACTGCATTTACCATAATGCAAAGGGGCAAACTATGCTGGGATGTGAGCGTGCTCCCAACGCACGTTCTATTTACTTTCTTTCCCACTTCCAAAACTGCTACTGGTACTTTTCAAGATGCCTTAATATGCCTTATTCCTAAAGAGAATAAAGTCGCAAAACTATGTAAAAATTACAGGCCAATTTCCCTCATCAAATCATATTATAACATTTTTGCTAAAATTCTTTCTTTACGTCTATATCTCTTCCTCCGAAAGTTAATTGGCAGGGAAAAGTCTTGATTTGTTAAAGGTAGACATCTTTTCGATAACACCAGACTCTTCTTTGGCATTTTGAGCAAATCCAAAACATATAAACATTCATTAGCAGCGATCTCCTTGGACGCCTATAAGGCTTTTGACCATATGCACTGGAGTTTTATTTTTTCTACTCTTACTTGGTTTGGTTTTGGACAAAGGTTCATTAACCTAGTTTCTCTTTTATATCGATCTCCTAAAGCATCCATTTTTGTTAACGGCTTAATTTCGTTCTCCTTCCCTCTTCACAAAGGAGTGCAGCAATGTTGTCCCCTCTCTCCTCTTCTCTTTATTCTAGCACTTGAGCCCTTCCTATCCAAGATTCGACAGCCTAAAGGCATACATGGCTTTGAATATAGAGATAAACAGATTAAATTCTCAATTTATGCTGATGATATTCTTCTATATGTGGCTTTCCCTGATTCCTCCCTACAACCATTTTTAGACACAGTTTCTAATTTTGCCTCAAGTTCGGGTTATAAACTTAATTCTGACAAATGTGAGATTTTCCCTCTTTATAAAGGGTGCTTTAAATATGATTTATTGTCATAAAATTGTCTTTGAAATCCAGTATAAATTAAGCATTTGGGTCTTTGGTTCACTGATTCTTTAAAAGATACTGTTTCTGTTAATTCTACTACTCTTCTTACAACTTTATCTACCCTTAGTTCCTGATGGAGTGTATTGTTTCTCTCATGGTGGGGTAGGTTAGATTCTATCAAGATGACATCGGTCCCTATTATAAGTTTCTATCTCTAAGCAATTACCATAAATATCCTGTCTTCTGTTTTAAAAAAACATATGCTATATTAACTTCTTTTTTATGGAACAATGAAAAAACCTCATAATATTCTATACAGATTGCAAGGTAACAACCACCAAGGTGGAGTAAACTTTTCAGATTTTCTATCGGACCATACTGCTTTCTTTTTTAAACAATCGGCCCTTTACCCAAAAGATCAGTACACAGGTAATCACCCTTTAAGGACAGATTTAGAGTTACTTTTTATTCAACCCTTTTCTTTTTCAGAATTGTTGTCATTCACTCAACATCCTTCTTCCATTTCTCTTCCTATTCTTAAAAGATGCTTGTAGGCTATTACGTCCAAATATAACGCAACTTTTTCTGTCATTGATCAATTTCTTCATTCCTCGATTTGGTATAATAAACTCATTAAAATTCATCTTAGAACTATCTATTTACACACCTCTTTCCCTCCTTCTTTATGGAATAAAATATGTCTGAGGATCTGCAAAGCCTCTTGCGCTGCCAACACAACTCAAAATCTATTTTTCATCTACAACCAACTTATGGTTACCCCAGTTATCTTACACAAGCTTAATCCCACTTTTCCATCATGTAACGTCTCTTTCTTAGATATAAAACACATATTATTTGAATGCCCTACCACTTTTCAATTTTGGTTAAAGGTTTGGACACAAATCAACTCTATTTTTCAAACACACATACCTTTCACCTTTACAAATTTGTTATTAGGAAGTCTTTCGGACGATTGGAATGGTTGTGCTGTTAATGTGATAATTGTAAATTTACTAATTGCTGTTGCATTTCCACAAATAACAAAATTGGAAAAATGCTGTAGATACAGCTTTTCAAGCATGGTGGTACAGTATTTGTTATAATCATAGATTGGACAGAACATATACCACCCCAGTGTCAAAGGGGACATTATCTGCTCACCTATTACAATTTTCCTACACTCTTGTGCTTTAACTGCTAACCTACATCAACCCTTCACTGAAGAAGTCTTTAAACCACCTTGAATTCTCTATTTATATGACTGATTTTTATACCAATATTTATTTCATTATCAAATTTTACTCTACATTGTTGCTATTTTGACATTTTATATTAAGGACCTTATTACGACTTTGGCGGTCCTACAGCAGACGGTGCAATGCACCGTCTGCTGTAGGACCGTCCAAGCCGTGGTGCGACCGCCCACCAGATTATGAGCTAAATCCTGGTTTGCCTGGTCTGATAGCGGTCTGACATAGAAGAGCCTAACATGCAGACCGCCGCTCCCTGAGCACCTTCCTGCACCTTCCTGCACAGGGCTGCAAAGCCAGGGGGCACTACATGTGCCCCCCGCATGCATTCCCGGGTCCAGGAGCGGCAGGGGGCCCTGTCAGGGCCTCCTTTGTTGCCTCTCTGCCAACCTTTTCATGGCGGGCTTACTGTCATGAAAAGGGCAGTGGAAAAGCCACTCCTAATATGCTTGGCGGTTTCACAACAGCACTGCCAGCATATTATTGCTCCTTACCGCTGCCGAACACAGCGGGATCCTTGATCCCCGGTGGTCGCAGCAGCGGTCCAACCGCCACACTCATAACACTGCATGCAGGCCCACAGTATGGTGGTGGTCCGACCGCCACCAGGGGTTTGGCAGTCCTATGGACAGCCAAACTCGTAATAAGGCCCTTAGGGGGCACATGCATCAAGCTAGGCAATTGCGATTCCTTAATAGCGATTATTAAGGAATCGCTATTAAGGAATAGCAATTGCCTATGCATGTAGGTTTTGCAAAAATATTTGCGATTCCTACACATTCCTTAATTGCGAACCGCAAATTGCGATTCGGAATTAAGGAATGCCTTCCCATTCATTCCTATGGGCCTAGAGGCCCATAGGAATGAATGGGAAAGCCATTCGCAATTTGCGAGTACCAAATAGATACTCACAAATTGCATATGCAATTTGAAGGGTGCTAGGGGGCCTTAAAGGCCACCCTGCTGCACCCCCACATTTGGCATCTGTGCTCATGTGGTGCAAACATATGCCCTAAGGGCATATGTGTGCGCCACATGGCACTTTGAAAAATGCACTTTTGTGCATTTTTCAAAGTTTTTGCAAATTACCATCAACTTGCAGTTGATGGTAATTAGCGTTTCCTAAATGCGAAGTCGCATTTAGGAAAGGCTTTGATGCATCCCAAATAGTGAATCGCAATTTGCGATTCCCTAAAAGTATTCGCAATTTGGGTAATTGCAAAATTTGCGATTACCTATATTGCAAATGGGTTTTGGGTTGATGCATCACAATTGCCTAAATACCGGTCGCAAAGGAGCCGATTCTGCGAATCGCCCCGTTTGCGATCGGTATTTAGGTTGATACATGTGCCCCTTAGTCTTTTCTTCATTATATTCAATGTTCTTGTTCTACCTTTCTCTCTACCATTTTTTCTCTTTCCTTTCATATTTTGTTATATAGGTATTTGATTATAATATCAGTAGATATCTTAATATAATTATTGCACTATTGACTCATATAGTAGAATGTTATTACTGTTTCTTTCTTTAATAAACTTTATCTTTAATTTTTTTTTTTAAAGTACTTGTTTATATACATTGCCTCGTGAGTAAAAGGAACCCCCAGTTATTTTAGTTCACTATTTAGATAGTCATGAATTATAAAGGCAGACATTAAGGCAGATGCTTGTAGACACTATTCTAAAATCATAACTCTTTTTTTCTGAATTAACCCTATGGGAACAGTTGATCTTTAGCTGATTACTTAATCAACAGCTACCTACCATCATCGACCACTACTTTAAGCATCTATTTCTTTTACCGACCGTTTCATTCTGAAAACATAGGCAATTCTTCGTTTTTTCCTGAGGTGGAGCTTCAATGTCCTTGTTCAAGCCATGTATACTCATAAGAGGAAACAGTACTGGCTCTGGGAAATAGACCTACAACTACTTTCCCTATTTTGAGAATTGTGCCCTCGTTGCCACTTTGTACTAGGAGCCCTTACTGTCCTCCACTCACTGTTAGTAGATGCAACAAAGTTTGGTTTGTTCTAAATGGGGTGTGAAAAAGCATGCCACTACACGTACATTAAAAGTGTATGAGAGGACATATATCACACTATTTATTTATTGTTTCAGCCCTCTCCACAGAGTAAAATTACGCAAATCATAGTTAATGTGACATATGAATCGTACATGTGTCAATACTCACCATCGCGATCATTGTCTATTTAGGTCTACTGAGGTAGATAGCATTATGTTGGTACCTGTTACAGAGTACCACCCCATAGGTACCTTACAGCATTTATCATCTTTTTATGTCTGGCTTAACAGCATAGTTGCTGGCAATGTATTGTTATAAACTCTTTGAAACATGCATAAAGTGGGCTTTGCCTTCACACAGAGGCATATTACACTCTTGCCTCATGCTATTGGCTATATGGTGTATCATTCTACCGTCCATGAAGCACTTGAGGGACTATTTGACATTTGACTCTCAATCTTCACACAGTTTATCACATTCAATTATTTTATCTCCTATGTACATTCCATACGAAAAGCAATCCCCTTTTTTATCCTTTTTTTTCTATCATTGTCGAAGCCAACAGGGCATGCATTAATGTGATAAACAGCAGGTGTGGATGCAACACATGTAAACAGCATTTGTGAATGCCTGTGTTTACTTATGTCGGCACATTAAAGTAAAACCTGTTGGCTTTTCTAAATCGTGTTTAGATTTTCCAATCCACGTAAAGTATTATGGACTTGTTACATCTATAACAGAGCCAAACAAGAAGTTAAACTTCACAATTTTGTTTTAAATATTTTAGAAATAGGCAACCACTGTCTGAGGTAATTGAAGTGCCTACTATACTCAACAACCATGCCATGGACAGAAAAAATAATACAGAAGTTCACATCTAATAAATGCTTCTCTTTCAAAGGCCATTCAAAGAAAATGGTTCATAAGTCTTTCAGACAAACTTGTTTCAATGTTACCTCAGATTCTTCAACTGATCCTTATCATAAAAGATTAACAAATTGGATTAAAATAGAGCACATGGTTCTAGGACACTATAAACAATAGTAATTGATTAAAAAAAATAATGCAGGCTCTCATGTATACAGACTCTCTGTTAGTCCAAGCATGTCTGTAGTCACAATTGTCACTGTTCCTGAAGCACAAAACACACTGACCCGTCCATGAGCATTAGTGGTTGCAAGAGGTGTTCGAGCCACCCTTAAAAAAGTTATCACCTTCTAGCCGCACCTCAAGCTGAGGCAAAAGTAATATATTGCACATCCCATCACTCCCCTGCCAGAATGTCTAGTTTTTACTGGCTCTCTTCAATTAATCACATTCCTAAAACCATGTTTTCTGATCACAGGATCTTCAAGTGCCCCATCATATGCCACCACTGGTCTCACACACTTCCTGGTCATCCAATGGTTTCGTTGTCCCGTCTTCACATGTGATATTCATCTGTGCCTGCCACACACTCCTTGGTCCTCACTGCTACACAGTTACCTGCTTGACAAAAAATCTCTTACTCTTCAAATGGCTCACCCAACCGGTATCCCTTGCCTTGCCTCAATCTTCCCTCATACTTGTCCTACTCTGGCCTTTCTTATTTTCACTGACCCATCTGTGTAGTCTTTCACCTTTAACCAATGACACTTTCGTATAATGGATTAATGATGTATGTCATGGTTCTACCCCAGCACTGCAATGACTATCAGAAGAAGAAGCCTACATTACTCCACTGCGTCCATCACTGCTAGGCTCAGTGGCAACCAAGGTTCATTTATTGGCATCCTTCCTCCTCCAATCATGTTTCTACCCAATGGGAGTGTGTGCCTAACCGGATAGCAGACAGGACATAAACACAGCATCCTCCACCTCTCACCCCATAATTACTGTAAAATATCTGGCTTACAAGCAACCGTTGGCACAACAAAATTATTGGATTTGGTCTGGACAGGAATGTCAATAGCGATGTCGCTCGACGAAACATAGGGAAAAGTGATTATGTAAGGAACAATGGTTTGCAAGGTTTTCATTTAAAAAAATAAAAATTATATACAGTGCATTCACTGCAAGTGGTAATTGCAAGCAGTAACGGCGTAATAAAATGCAGGTCTAATTTAAAAAAAGCGTTATTACAGCATAAACCAAGACCATTGCATTATATGTGATATAGTAAGTATGAAGTGACCCAGTGAAAAAAGAGAAACATAAACAAAAACTGGTGAGTAATACTCAGTAAGTAAAAAACTGTGGGACTTCTTTATGAAGAAGCCAAACAGTGCAGTGCAGCAAGTCAGCTTGCTGGGCTACACTGCGTGACAGGGGAAGGGCAGAAATCTGCTATATTTAAGGCAATGCAGCGCATTCCCTGTCCTTTCCCATGCGCTGGTGCCCTTTTGGCTGCCTAACACCAATGCAGGCACCCTTGCACCATGGTGCAAGGGCGCCTTTGTTGCATGCTGAATTGTTTTTGTGCACCTTCCTGCACAAAGCCAATCTTGGGAGGCATATTACTCTTTCTATGTGTGCACACACATAGAAACAGGAAGAAACAAGGAGAAATAGATATATTTCTCCTTGTTATGCTTCTCCTGGGAAGGCAGAAGATTTTGGCACATTCAAAGGTTAACAAGTTCTACAAGTTACAACACCAGTGGCAACTCTTTTTTTGGCTGGACTTCAACTGGACTTAAAGGGCTATTGATCCCTGTGGCTAAAGTTGCTCCACCATGTTCATGGACAGAGGGGTGGCCTCAGGAGGACCCCATCACCAGATCAGCATCCTTGAACGTCTTCAGCATACTGTATCCCTTGCATTGGGACCACTCAATTGATGTCTATATTGGTTCGTCCAGAGTCTGGAACTAGACTAGAGACTGCTTTGACTTCAAGGCAATTGTCATGTCAAGCCTCATCGGACCCTGTGACTTGCTGCCTGAAGAAGTTGGTTGTCCAAAATTGGCCAAAGAAATCGAAAACAACTTTACAAAAGTTTTGAAAGTAACCACTAATCATGGTAGTTGCCAATGCTTGTTTGTGATTTGAATGAAAAGCAGTGATTGATTATTAGCTTAACACTTTATATCTCCTGAACCCTCTGGTGGATTTTGTTCATTTTGGTGTCTAACAGTTCCTAAAAATAAAGCTATTTTTATAAATTGGTGTCCGATTTTCTTTGTGTCATGTTTATTTCTTGCTCAACTGTTTTGGTACTTCTAAATGCTTTGAACTTTTTTCTTTGACAAAGCCTGACTGCTTGAAGCCACAGCTGCCCAGGGTTGATCTAACGCTTTGCAAACAAGCCCGACTAGACCCAAGATGGGTTTATGAGTTTATTACACAGTGAGGTGCACAACCACACCATATATTCAACTGCTTTCCTCATAGCTGTGTTACTCAGATTATAGAGAACTCACAGCCAGACCACATTCCGAGGGAGATAGATCAGGCAGGCTATTATCATGCCTCCTTGATTCAGAGATGCCCCAAATACTAGTCATAGCACTGATGGATATGGATTGATATATCATATACATAGAAAGATATTTATGACATCATTATATTACCCTGGATGCTACACCACCAAAGGGACAAGGAGCCCGCTTATTGACTTTTTAGAAAAAAAGAAGGAACTCTACCCACATTGGTACTCATTATGAGTGGCCCAGTATTTGGATTGGATTTTCCCCACCCTAGGAGTTACCGATACCAGAGGTAAAGGTAACCCTGGAGATGGGGAAAATCAGGATCTTTACTAGTAGGACTCTGAGGGGCCGATTACGATGTCGGTCTGACAGCCTCCGACCACAGGTCGGAGGCTTTCCGACCAACATCGTCGGTTTCAATTGTGACCGGCTGATTACAATACTGCCTAGCAGGGCCCCCTTCTGTTTTCGGCCTCCGGTTGGGGGCTGAGGGATCCATGCACTTTGTAGCAGACACCTTGAGGTGCCTGCCACGGGGTGAAGGAATTAACACAATCTCCCATTTCTCTATGGTAGCTTGTGTTACGGCAGGGTTACGGTCATAACACAAGCTCCCATAGAGAAATGTGTGAATGCGACCGCACCATGTGCGGTCGCATCGTAATTAGGCGGTCGGGACCGCCGACCTGAGGTCGGTCGGTCCCATTTCCGCCACAGTGTCCCGACTTTGTAATAAGCCCCTGAGTGTCCACTAATAACAGAGAACTTATTAGGAAAATTGGTAATCTCTGGTCTGTTCCCCCGGTAATTCCTCATTTTGGGCCAGACTTGCACTTGAAGATTTTGGTTGCTTTTAGCTGCTGAAATCTTCAACTGAAAGTTAAGAGATCTGTAGCGTTTCACAGATCTCTGATGGGGTTGATAACTGCTGTTACCAGCCCCACTGGAATTAGGAGGCCACTCGTACTGAAGGGCATTGTCTGAAAAACCACGATTCATACTGGAGGTGCCACTAACTCTGGCAGAGATCAAAGTTTCCATCAGGGAACTAAAAGGATATAATTAGGCCCAAACTTTGAACAGGCTTCCACACACTGGTGGTAATACTGAAACCGGATTGTCACATCTTAAACTGACCTTTGCGTACACCACTCTCCATACTAAACCTAGACTGTAAAATCTTGAGGTAGCTGTTAGTAAATAGGATACTGCCAAAACTCACTACACTTGTATACACTGATCCAAACAGGTTTACACAGGGAAGGAGCACATTCCCTACCTTGAATAGGCTGCTGATTTTGATGACAACCTCACCAGACGTTGACCGAGTTTCCTCTGTCACATCGCTCGATATTGAAAATCATTTTATACTGTGAGATGAGATTACTTATATCAGGCACTGGAACACATGAACTTTGACTCAGAATTTATAGGATGGATCAGATTAGTATTCAAGGAGTTGACTGCAAGAAGCAGAAACTAGCAGATCATTTTCACACCAATGGCTGGTGGTTATGGGCACACTGCAAGGATTCCTGTTCTTGCAGTTATTTGCACTGGCAATGGAATCTCTGGTCTAGCGAATACACCAGAGGGCAATGTTAGGGGAATCATCATGGAGGAGGTACAGTATAGTATCTCATTATATGCTGATGACCACCTTTTGTGTATCACAATATGGATCTAGCTCCATTGATGTCATTGGTAGATGAGTTCAGCATTTCCTCAGGATCGAAAGTCATCTGGGGAAATCCTGACTTTGTCCCTTGGATCAACAGAATAAAGAAACGTTGGTATCAATGAGGTGTGACACACTAAAATGTGCACTGAATATGTGTGAATATTTGGGGACATGAATATACCACACTAAAGATGACTAGCTAGAGGGGAACCTAGGACAGATGCTAGCAGTATCGAGAACTTCAGTGCAGTGCTGGGGCACTTTATCGCTATTAATTACCGGTAAGGTGGCTATTTCAAAAATCATTGTCATCACATTACTCGATTACTCTGTGGACATTCCAATGACTGTCTCATAGGGATTTTGTGGTGAACTGTAGCTCAATTACAGTGGGTGACCAAGTGGATGCCACAAAAAGGCAATGAAGAGGTCCAATTTTTACAAAAGAAGATAGTCTACTGACAGTAGCAGAAGCTGTGTGGGGTCACTAAAGAAACCGACCGCTGTTGGCATTAGTGAAAATGGCAGAGCATTGCTAGAAACATTAGTAAGAAATTGGAAGCATATACACAAGAGATTAGACTATGTTGTCTCCCTAGACTTTGTTAAATAGCAAAGCACATAGATAGGACTTGTTGAACAAAATGGGTAAACACGGGTTGACAAAGTGTTGAGGTTAATGCACCTTTCCAGAAGAATTTAGGATTTACTTAGGTCAGTTCCTCGCAAACAGTAATGCTGCAAGAGTAGAAAGAGAAATGTGGAGTCAAGAGAGGGACACTCCAGTGACACAAAAAATGCTGAAAGTAACAATGACACAGTGTAGGTCAAAGGATAGTGTCAATACTGTATAAATTAATGCTCAAACCTAATTTATAGCACCTTGCGGATGTAACATCTAAATGAGAAGATAATATTGTCTTGGAAGACTGGAATAGAGTAACACATTGTAATGTAACCTGTAATGCTTGATTTAAATGGTTGGTGGCTATTTTTTGTGTCAACCCAAATGAAGCTTAGCAAGATATATACAACAGTCAAAGGCGAGTGTCCTAGACGTAAGCAGAAAGGTGCACTGTTCTTTAACATTGTATTCAGCTCCCTGATCCTTCTGTTCTACTGGACGAGTGTGACAGAAACAATTACTAAATTAGATGGCAAGAAAATTGACTGTGCTCCAAAGGTGTAGATACCAGACTTAGGCCCTCATTACGATGTCGGTTGGACCGCCACTGACAGGCCATCGGTGGCGGTCCCACCGATATCTATGCCATCGGTCCGACCCCCGGATTATGATTCCGGTGGTTGGAGCGAGTTAGGCGGGGGGAAAGAGCGCCGCCTCCGACAGGCTCAAGGAGCCCATCGGGACGGCGATCGGATTCCTAATTCCTACAATGGGGTGGTGCCTGCACAGGCACCGCTGTAGGGATTGGAATATTCCTTTCCGACTGCCTGTTCATGGCGGTCCCACCACCATGAACAGGCACCCCAAAAGGGACTTTAGGGGCCCCTAGCTGGGCCTCCGAGGGCTTCCGCTATGGAGCCATGGGGGCACATATGGTGCCCCCATACATCCACACGGTGCATGGATTTTGCAAACATGCTCTTTTCTATTGCGGATTGTGCTGTGGCCCTTGCAGCTTCTATTGTGGCAGTGCAAGGGCATGTTTACGACCACCTACAGGGAGGTTGCATCGTAACATGTTGGGTGGAACCACCTACTATTAGTTGGGCGATTACCAACCCGCAACGATGGCGGTCGGACGCTTGTCCGACCACCATCGTAATAAGGCCCTAAATACTCAGACCCAAATAAAAGATAAAACATGAATTAAGTTTGCTGATTTAGCCCTGATAACCATAAATTGTATATGGCAATGTCTTTGAGGTCAGCAGTGGCACCCAACAAGAATATCTGGTTGAGGGAAACATGGAAATAGGTAGATACTGAGTCCCAGATTTACAAAAAGTTATACAGTGCAGCACTGTCAGAAAACTTTGTGCTGCATTATGCAACGTTTTTTGCAGCAGTGAAGCGCCATATTTGCAAAGTTGCAAACTGCGAAACAAAGTTATAGGTTATAACACAATGTGCCATAACGCAACTCGTCCTTCTATGCCTCAAGGTCTGAGGCAACATTTCTGCACTTTTACCACGGGAAGGCAGGAAGATGCTACCACCCAGGAGAGTATTTGGCAAGAAGGAGGCACTGTCCAGGAGGGTAACAGAATGAAAAAGGTGAATTTCACCAAGGAGGAGAATAACATTTTGATTCCTGAGGTGACAAAACAAGAGAAGTATCTGTTTGCCACCACAATATTACCATTATCCAAGAAGGAAGCTTTATTGCGAGAGATAGTTGACAAAATAAATGCAGTAGCACTATCACACAGGACTGTTGTAGAATACAAGAAGAGGTGCAGGATTAAGGAAAAGCTGGTAAGAAATGTGAAGTCTGCAATGAAAACAATATGACTTAAGTCTTCCATGAAGATGGTGTTTGGACAAAATATTGATTTAAAATTAGCAGGAGACAGAAATATCGGAAATTAAATATAGTGACACACAAATATCATGATGCAGAAATATCATTGACAAGAATATAATTTTTTGAGATAGGTAACATAGTTGTAAATAAAATTGATGTCTCTAATATCGTTTTCACTAATATAGTGGTTAAAAATATCGTTTTGTAATTATTTTAATATGTTTTAGTTTATGTCTTGATTTTATGTTACTATTGTTTATATAAATGTTATTAATTGTTTTTTAAAATATAGCTTGTAATTTTAAGTGATTTAGATTTTTTTATTCATTTGTAATAGTAATCTATAGAGTCATAGTGGGTTGTTGTGGTTGTAGGGGGGAAAGGGTGGGAAATTAATTAGGTAATAAGTCATTAAGAATCATGTAAAACATTTTATTTAATTACTTGATTGGTATTTATTATGTAATTTATGTAATACTGATTTATTTCTACTATAGGGGCCTGATTGCGATGTAGGTCGGAAAGCCTCCGACCACTCGTCGGAGGCTTTCTGACCTACATGGTAGGTTTACATTCCGACCGCCAAATTATAATGTCGGTGGTCGGAGTGTAAACCGGCCGGGGAAACTGTCTGGGTTCCGACGGGCTCAAGGAGCGCGTTGGCCAGTCGGAAAAGCCACAATACCTTTAGGAAGGCATTTCCGCCTTCGGGATTATGATGGCACTTTCCAACAGCAGTTCCATATCGGCCTTTCTGACATGGAACTGCTGTTGGAAAGTGTCTTTGGGGGCCCCTAGCAGAGCCCCCTTCTCCCCTGGCCCTCTGGTTTAGGCCATGGCACATCCCTGCACTGTGTGGCAGGCACCGTCAAGTGTCTGCCTCACGGTGCAGGGATGTGTGAAAACTCCCATTTCTCAATGGGAGCTTGTGCTGCAGGCGGTTTTCACCTGCATCTCAAGCTCCCATTGAGGAATGGGAGTTTGTGACCGCACCATGTCCAGACACTTTGTGATAAGGTGTGCAGAACCGCCGACCTATGGTCGGTCAGTTCTCACACAGAGAGACATCGTAATAGGCTCCTATGTTATTTGCAGGCTGTTAGGTTTGTAGGGGTATAGGGTGAGAAGTTAATTAATTAATAATTAGTTAAAAATGATTAATTGTTAACTAATTATTTGATTGATTTTTAATTATGTAATTTATGGAATACTTATTTATTTTTCTTATATTTCAGTTGCATGATGCTAGGTGTGTAGGGGTATAGGATGGGAAGTTAATTAAGTATTAATTAGATAACTATTAATTAATATTTGTAAATTCATAATTTAATTGATTTTTAAATATGTAAATTGTGGAATACTTATTTAATTTCATTTTATTTTAGGTACGGTATGCTATTTTTGTCAGGGTCTAAGGTGAGAAGTTAATTAAGTGATAATTAACAATGAACTATTAATTGTTAATTATTCAATGTATCTTAAATATGTAAGTTACGACATAGTAATTTGTTATATTTTAGGTGCGGACTGCTAGGTTTGTAGGGGTACAGGGTTGGAAGTTAATTAATTAATAATTGAATAACAATTATTTATTAATTGACACATTATTTTATTGAATAATAATTATGTAAATAGATTAGTGTTTTCTTAATATATATAAGGATATAAAATATGTTAATTAATATCTTTTTTTATTAAAAGTTTAATATTCTTCCTACATTCATGGGGTTACTCATATATGTCATGTGTTTGAAGTGAAGTATTTTCCCTACTCTTTCTTAGACTGCAGTAGGAATGGTAAAATTAACTTCTTCGCAGTTCAACACTTTCCCCACTGATGCACTGCTTGGAGTTGGAATAGTACATTGCACCCCTCTGAAATCCAATGCTTTCCCTACTGTTGCAGAAACTGGAGTGGGAATAGTATATTTTACCCCTCCAAAGTCTTACTTTCCCTACTATGTGCTGACTAGAGTGGGAATAGTAAATTTCACTTCTTCAAAATCCAACGCTTTCACTACTGTTGCAGAGACTGGAGTGGGAATAGTAAATTTTACTCCTCCAAAATCAAATGCTTTCCCTACTGTTGCGTTAGTTTGGAGTGGGAATAGCAAATTTCACCCCTCCAAAATCCAATGCTTTCCCTACTGTTGCACTGACTGGAGAAGGAATAGTAAATATAACTCCTGTGAATTCCAACACTTTCCTTACTGTTGCATAAACTAGAGTGGGAATAGTATATTTAATATTCTTAAACTCCAATAGTTTTTAAGATATTAGTTAACATGATTTTATAGCATTAATTGTTTTTTTAAATTTTTTACTTTTACATTTATTTTAATGTTTAGAGTTTTTTTCTAGATGTGTTATTTGGATTTTTCAATTTTAAACATATTATTTATTGTCTACATTAATTAATATATTTCTTCTTATTCAATTGTTTATATTTGTTATGGTTTTATTTTATTAAAAAGTTGTAAAACAAATATTTTCATTAATTATATATATATATTTTCATAGTGATAATTAAAAATATTTAAAAAACTAATATAATGTAAAATAAATATGTGTTATTGATTATATTACACTATATATATAAATATATATTATATATATATATAGTGTAAGATAACTACTCAGAGTTCGATGCTTCTGTTTTGCATTTATAATTTTTATATATATATATATTCACTGAAAAAACCATAGGTTTTAGGGACAGTTATAGTTAGTTGGACATTGCACTCGTACAAAACCCGTGAAATTCCCCTGTTATAGTTAGTTCAGCTAACTATAACTCGCGCCCCCGCAATGCACTGCTGATGATGTCACATATTACATCACTCATGACATGGTCAGTGACATCACTGATGACATCACTGATGACATCTCAAATGACATCACTGATGGCATCATCCATGTGATAATTTCATGCATCTTCTCACACCCTAATATAACTTTTGATACACCCACTCTAAATTACAGACTGCCATTCTCAAAACCATAGACACTCCAACACCAAAAACTACATACCCACTCACTGATTCTACTATGGTAGCTTGTGAACTAACTATAACAGGGGAATTTCACGGGTTTTGTACGAGTGCAATGTCCAACTAACTATAACTGTCCCTAAAACCTATGGTTTTTTCAGTGAATTTCAAAGGTTTTTTAAATGCTAATTTCTAACTATAACTTGTCTGAAACCTATGGTTTTTTCAGTGAATTTCAAAGGTTTTTTAAATGCTAATTTCTAACTATAACGTGCCTGAAACCTATGGTTTTTTCAGTGAATTTCAAAGGTTTTTTAAATGCTAATTTCTAACTATAACGTGCCTGAAACCTATGGTTTTTTCAGTGAATTTCAAAGGTTTTTTAAATGCTAATTTCTAACTATAACGTGCCTGAAACCTATGATTTTTTAAGTGAATTTCAAAGGTTTTTTAAATGCTAGTTTCTAACTATGCCAACAGAGGTAGGACATGTGAAGAAAGAAGAAAAAACGCACAGAAAGAAGCAAAAGATGTGCAGAAAGAACCAACAGAGGAGCAGAAAGAGGCCTTGTTGCAAAATCATCCTGTGCCCACAACTTTTTCAGACGGGTACTGGTGGTAACTGACTCTGACTAAGCAGAGCCAGTGCGCGTTTGCACAGTGGTGAATGGAGGGGGTCCTAAGGTGACATGTGTGCAAACGCGCCCCGTGGCACGTTTTAAGTTGCGGGATTAAGTCCCCTTGAATCCTGAGGGTCCCTGGGGCCCAACTATCCCCCCAGGTACCTACAGTTAGGACCACAGAGCTGAGTTGCAGAGATGCGTTCCGAGGCCACGCACCTTTTTCACCTCTCTGCAACGCAACTCTGTTGTGCTTACTGAAGGTACCTGGTGGGCTAGTTGGCCCCCAGGATTCAAAGGGAATTAACTCCCCAACTTAAAACGCACCACAGGGCGTGTTTGCGCACATGTCACCTGAGGCCCCGCCCCTCCTTTCACCACTGTGCAAACGCGCCCCGTGGCGCGTTTTAAGTTGGGGGATTAGGTCACCTTGAATCCTGAGAGTCCCTGGGGCCCAACTAGCCCACCAGGTACTTCCAGTAAGCACCACAGGCCTGCGTTGCAACGCCTGTAACAAATTGTGCAGTTGTGTTTAGGTAGTGAAGAGGGTCGTGCTGGGGGTAGTGTTTTAGGGTTTAGGGTAGTGCAGTGGTGTTTGTGTAGTGTAGGGGTCATGCTGGGGGTAGATTTAGGGTTTAGGGTAGTGCAGTGGTGTTTGGGTAGTGTAGGGAGTCGTGCTGGGGGAGTGTTTTAGGGTTTAGGGTAGTACAGTGGTGTTTGGGTAGTGTAGGGGGTCGTGCTGGGGTTAGTGTTTTAGGGTTTTAGGGTTTAGGGTAGTGCAGTGGTGTTTGGGTAGTGTAGGGGATACTGCTGGGGGTAGTGTTTTAGGGTTTAGGGTAGTGCAATGGTGTTTGGGTAGTGTAGGGGTACTGCTGGGGGTAGTGTTTTAGGGTTTAGGGTAGTGCAGTGGTGTTTGGGTAGCATAGGGGTACTGCTGGGGGTAGTGTTTTATGGTTTAGGGTAGTGCAGTGGTGTTTGGGTAGTGTAGGGGTTCGTGCTGGGGTAGTTTTTTAGGGTTTAGGGTAGTGCAGTGGTGTTTGTGTAGTGTAGGAGGTCATGTTTTAGGGTTTAGGGTAGTGCAGTGGTCTTTGGGTAGTGTAGGGGTTGTGTGGGGGTAGTGTTTTAGGGATTAGGGTAGTGCATTGGTATTTGGGTAGTGTAGGGGGTCATGCAGGGGTAGTGTTTTAGGGTTTAGGGCAGTGCAGTGGTGTTTAGGTAGTGTAGGGGGTCGTGCTGGGGGAGTGTTTTAGGGTTTAGGGCAGTGCAGTGGTGTTCGGGTAGTGTAGGGGGTCGTGCTGGGGGAGTGTTTTAGGGTTTAGGGCAGTGCAGTCGTGTTTGGGTAGTGTAGGGGGTCGTGCAGGGGGTGGTGTTTCAGGGTTTAGGGCAGTGCAGTGGTGTTCGGGTAGTGTAGGGGGTCATGCTGGGGGTAGTGTTCTAGGGTTTAGGGCAGGGCAGTGGTGTTCGGGCAGTGTAGGTGGTCGTGCAGGGGTGGTGTTTTAGGGTTTAGGGCAGTGCAGTGGTGTTCGGGCAGTGTAGGGGGTCGTGCAGGGGTGGTGTTTCAGGGTTTAGGGCAGTGCAGTGGTGTTCGGGCAGTGTAGGGGGTCATGCAGGGGTGGTGTTTCAGGGTTTAGGGCAGTGGTGTTCGGGCAGTGTAGGGGGTCATGCTGGGGGTGGTGTTTCAGGGTTTGGGGCAGTGCAGTGGTGTTCGAGCAGTAAAGGGGGTCATGCTGGGGGTGGTGTTTCAGGGTTTAGGGCAATGCAGTGGTGTTCGGGCAGTGTAGGGGCGGTGCAGGGAGTGGTGTTTCAGGGTTTAGGGCAGTGCAGTGGTGTTCGGGCAGTGTAGGGGTTGGTGCAGGGGGTGGTGTTTCAGGGTTTAGGGCAGTGCAGTGGTGTTCGGGCAGTGTAGGGGGTCGTGCAGGGGTGGTGTTTCAGGGTTTAGGGCAGTGCAGTGGTGTTCGGGCAGTGTAGGGGGCGGTGCAGGGGGTGGTGTTTCAGGGTTTAGGGCAGTACAGTGGTGTTCGGGCATTGTAGGGGGTGGTGCTGGGGCTGGTGTTTCAGGGTTTAGGGCAGTGCAGTGGTGTTCGGGCAATGTAGGGGGTCGTGCTGGGGCTGGTGTTTCAGGGTTTAGGGTAGTGCAGTGGTGTTTGGGCAGTGTAGGGGGTCGTGCTGGGGCTGGTATTTCAGGGTTTAGGGCAGTGCAGTGGTGTTCGGGCAGTGTAGGGGGTCATGCTGGGGCTGGTGTTTCAGGGTTTAGGGCAGTGCAGTGGTGTTCGGGCAGTGTAGGGGGTCTTGCTGGGGCTGGTGTTTCAGAGT
Source organism: Calotriton arnoldi (assembly GCA_963921515.1). Taxonomy (NCBI): domain Eukaryota; kingdom Metazoa; phylum Chordata; class Amphibia; order Caudata; family Salamandridae; genus Calotriton; species Calotriton arnoldi. The sequence continues at coordinate 403,912 of CAWUFW010008476.1, read as the reverse complement.
CTAGGGCAATGCAGTGGTGTTCGGGCAGTGTAGGGGGTCTTGCTGGGGCTGGTGTTTCAGGGTTTAGGGCAGTGCAGTCGTGTTCGGGCAGTGTAGGGGGTCGTGCTGGGGGTGGTGTTTCAGGGTTTAGGGCAGTGTAGTGGTGTTCGGGCAGTGTAGGGGGTCATGCTGGGGCTAGTGTTTCAGGGTTTAGGGCAGAGCAATGGTGCTCAGGCAGTGTAGGGGGTTGTGCTGGGGGTGATGTTTCAGGGTTTAGGGCAGTGCAATGGTGTTAGGGCAGTGTAGGGGGTCGTGCTGGGGGTGGTGTTTCAGGGTTTAGGGCAGTGCAGTGGTGTTCCGGCAGTGTAGGGGGTCGTGCAGGGGGTGGTGTTTCAGGGTTTAGTGCAGTGGTGTTCGGGCAGTGTAGGGGGTCGTGCTGGGGTGGTGTTTCAGGGTTTAGGGCAGTGCAGTGGTGTTCGGGCAGTGTAGGGTGTCGTGCTGAGGGGTGGTGTTTCAGGGTTTAGGGCAGTGCAGTAGTGTTTGGGCAGTGTAGGGGGTCGTGCAGGGGTGGTGTTTCAGGGTTTAGGGCAGTGCAGTGGTGTTCGGCCAGTGTAGGTAGTCTTGCTGGGGGTGGTGTTTCAGGGTTTAGGGCAGTGCAGTAGTTTTCGGGCAGTGTAGGCGGTCGTGCTGGGGCTGGTGTTTCAGGGTTTAGGGCAGTGCAGTGGTGTTCGGGCAGTGTAGGGGGTCTTGCTGGGGGTGGTGTTTCAGGGTTTAGGGCAGTGGTGTTCGGGCAGTGTAGGCGGTCTTGCTGGGGGTGATGTTTCAGGGTTTAGGGCAGTGCAGTGGTGTTCGAGCAGTGTAGGGGGTCTTGCTGGGGGTAGTGTTTCAGGGTTTAGGGCAGTGCAGTGGTGTTCGTGCAGTATAGGGGGTCGTGCTGGGGATGGTGTTTCTGGGTTTAGGGCAGTGCAGTAGTGTTCGAGCAGTGTAGGGGGTTGTGCAGGGGGTGGTGTTTCAGGGTTTAGGGCAGTGCAGTGGTGTTCGGGCAGTGTAGGGGGTCATGCACGGGGTGGTGTTTCAGGGTTTAGGGCAGTGCAGTGGTGTTCGGGCAGTGTACGGTGTTGTGCTGGGGCTGGTGTTTCAGGGTTCAGGGCGGTGCAGTGGTGTTCGGGCAGTGTAGGTGGTTGTGCTGGGGCTGGTGTTTCAGGGTTTAGGGCAGTGCAGTGGTGTTCGGGCAGTGTAGGGGGCGGTGCAGGGGGTGGTGTTTCAGGGTTTAGGGCAGTGCAGTGGTGTTCGGGCAGTGTAGGGGTTGGTGCAGGGGGTGGTGTTTCAGGGTTTAGGGCAGTGCAGTGGTGTTTGGGCAGTGTAGGGGGTCGTGCAGGGGGTGGTGTTTCAGGGTTTAGGGCAGTGCAGTGGTGTTCGGGCAGTGTAGGGGGCGGTGCAGGGGGTGGTGTTTCAGGGTTTAGGGCAGTACAGTGGTGTTCGGGCATTGTAGGGGGTGGTGCTGGGGCTGGTGTTTCAGGGTTTAGGGCAGTGCAGTGGTGTTCGGGCAATGTAGGGGGTCGTGCTGGGGCTGGTGTTTCAGGGTTTAGGGTAGTGCAGTGGTGTTTGGGCAGTGTAGGGGGTCGTGCTGGGGCTGGTGTTTCAGGGTTTAGGGCAGTGCAGTGGTGTTCGGGCAGTGTAGGGGGTCGTGCTGGGGCTGGTGTTTCAGGGTTTAGGGCAGTGCAGTGGTGTTCGGGCAGTGTAGGGGGTCTTGCTGGGGCTGGTGTTTCAGGGTTTAGGGCAGTGCAGTCGTGTTCGGGCAGTGTAGGGGGTCGTGCTGGGGGTGGTGTTTCAGGGTTTAGGGCAGTGTAGTGGTGTTTGGGCAGTGTAGGGGGTCATGCTGGGGCTAGTGTTTCAGGGTTTAGGGCAGAGCAATGGTGCTCAGGCAGTGTAGGGGGTTGTGCTGGGGGTGATGTTTTAGGGTTTAGGGCAGTGCAATGGTGTTAGGGCAGTGTAGGGGGTCGTGCTGGGGGTGGTGTTTCAGGGTTTAGGGCAGTGCAGTGGTGTTCCGGCAGTGTAGGGGGTCGTGCAGGGGGTGGTGTTTCAGGGTTTAGTGCAGTGGTGTTCGGGCAGTGTAGGGGGTCGTGCTGGGGTGGTGTTTCAGGGTTTAGGGCAGTGCAGTGGTGTTCGGGCAGTGTAGGGTGTCGTGCTGAGGGGTGGTGTTTCAGGGTTTAGGGCAGTGCAGTAGTGTTTGGGCAGTGTAGGGGGTCGTGCAGGGGGTGGTGTTTCAGGGTTTAGGGCAGTGCAGTGGTGTTCGGCCAGTGTAGGTAGTCTTGCTGGGGGTGGTGTTTCAGGGTTTAGGGCAGTGCAGTAGTTTTGGGCAGTGTAGGCGGTCGTGCTGGGGCTGGTGTTTCAGGGTTTAGGGCAGTGCAGTGGTGTTCGGGCAGTGTACGGGGTTGTGCTGGGGCTGGTGTTTCAGGGTTTAGGGCAGTGCAGTGGTGTTCGGGCAGTGTAGGGGGTCGTGCTGGGGCTGGTGTTTCAGGGTTTAGGGCAGTGCAGTGGTGTTCGGGCAGTGTAGGGGTCTTTCTGGGGAAAGTGTTTCAGGGTTTAGGGCAGTGGTGTTCGGGCAGTGTAGGGGGTCTTTCTGGGGGTGATGTTTCAGGGTTTAGGGCAGTGCAATGGTGTTCGAGCAGTGTAGGGGGTCTTGCTGGGGGTAGTGTTTCAGGTTTTAGGGCAGTGCAGTGGTGTTCGTGCAGTATAGGGGGTCGTGCTGGGGATGGTGTTTCTGGGTTTAGGGCAGTGCAGTAGTGTTCGAGCAGTGTAGGGGGTTGTGCAGGGGGTGGTGTTTCAGGGTTTAGGGCAGTGCAGTGGTGTTCGGGCAGTGTAGGGGGTCATGCACGGGGTGGTGTTTCAGGGTTTAGGGCAGTGCAGTGGTGTTCGGGCAGTGTACGGTGTTGTGCTGGGGCTGGTGTTTCAGGGTTCAGGGCGGTGCAGTGGTGTTCAGGCAGTGTAGGGGTCGTGCTGAGGCTGGTGTTTCACGGTTTAGGGCAGTGCAGTGGTGTTCGGGCAGTGTAGGGGGTTGTGCTGGGGCTGGTGTTTCAGGGTTTAGGGCAGTGCAGTGGTGTTTGGGCAGTGTAGGCGGTCATGCTGGGGCTGGTGTTTCAGGGTTTAGGGCAGTGCAGTGGTGTTCGGGCAGTGTAGTGGGTCGTGCTGGGGTGATGTTTCAGGGTTTAGGGTAGTGCAGTGGTGTTCGGGCAGTGTAGGGGGCCGTGCAGGGGCTGGTGTTTCAAGGTTTAGGGCAGTGCAGTGGTGTTCGGGCTGTGTAGGGGGTCGTGCTGGGGCTGGTGTTTCAGGGTTTTGGGCAGAGCAGTGGTGTTCGGGCAGTGTAGGGGGTCATGCTGGGGGTAGTGTTTCAGGGTTTAGGGCAGTGCAGTGGTGTTCGGGCAGTGTAGGGGGTCGTGCTGGGGGTGGTGTTTCAGGGTTTAGTTCAGTGGTGTTCTGGCAGTGTAGGGGGTCTTGCTGGGGGTGATGCTTCAGGGTTTAGGGCAGTGCAGTGGTGTTCGGGCAGTGTAGGGGGTCTTGCTGGGGGTAGTGTTTCAGGGTTTAGTGCAGTGCAGTGGTGTTTGGGCAGTGTAGGGGGTCATGCTGGGGGTGGTGTTTCAGGGTTTAGGGCAGTGCAGTGGTGTTCGGGCAGTGTAGGGGGTCGTGAAGGGGGTGGTGTTTCAGGGTTTAGGGCAGTGCAGTGGTGTTCGGGCAGTGTAGGGGGTCGTGCTAGGGGTGGTGTTTCAGGGTTTAGGGCAGTGCAGTGGTGTTCGGGCAGTGTAGGGGGTCATGCAGGGGCTGGTGTTTCAGGGTTTAGGGCAGTGCAGTGGTGTTCGGGCAGTGTAGGGGGTTGTGCTGAGGGTAGTGTTTTAGGGTTTAGGGTAGTGCAGTGGTGCTTGTGTAGTGTAGGGGGTCGTGCTGGGGGTAGTGTTTTAGGGTTTAGGGTAGTGCAGTGGTGTTTGGGCAGTGTAGGGGGTCGTGCTGGGGCTGGTGTTTCAGGGTTTAGGGCAGTGCAGTGGTGTTCGGGCAGTGTAGGGGGTCATGCTGGGGCTGGTGTTTCAGGGTTTAGGGCAGTGCAGTGGTGTTCGGGCAGTGTAGGGGGTCTTGCTGGGGCTGGTGTTTCAGGGTTTAGGGCAGTGCAGTCGTGTTCGGGCAGTGTAGGGGGTCGTGCTGGGGGTGGTGTTTCAGGGTTTAGGGCAGTGTAGTGGTGTTCGGGCAGTGTAGGGGGTCGTGCTGGGGCTAGTGTTTCATGGTTTAGGGCAGAGCAATGGTGCTCAGGCAGTGTAGGGGGTTGTGCTGGGGGTGATGTTTCAGGGTTTAGGGCAGTGCAATGGTGTTAGGGCAGTGTAGGGGGTCGTGCTGGGGGTGGTGTTTCAGGGTTTAGGGCAGTGCAGTGGTGTTCCGGCAGTGTAGGGGGTCGTGCAGGGGTGGTGTTTCAGGGTTTAGTGCAGTGGTGTTCGGGCAGTGTAGGGGGTCGTGCTGGGGTGGTGTTTCAGGGTTTAGGGCAGTGCAGTGGTGTTCGGGCAGTGTAGGGTGTCGTGCTGAGGGGTGGTGTTTCAGGGTTTAGGGCAGTGCAGTAGTGTTTGGGCAGTGTAGGGGGTCGTGCAGGGGGTGGTGTTTCAGGGTTTAGGGCAGTGCAGTGGTGTTCGGCCAGTGTAGGTAGTCTTGCTGGGGGTGGTGTTTCAGGGTTTAGGGCAGTGCAGTAGTTTTTGGGCAGTGTAGGCGGTCGTGCTGAGGCTGGTGTTTCAGGGTTTAGGGCAGTGCAGTGGTGTTCGGGCAGTGTACGGGGTTGTGCTGGGGCTGGTGTTTCAGGGTTTAGGGCAGTGCAGTGGTGTTCGGGCAGTGTAGGGGGTCGTGCTGGGGCTGGTGTTTCAGGGTTTAGGGCAGTGCAGTGGTGTTCGGGCAGTGTAGGGGTCTTTCTGGGGATGGTGTTTCAGGGTTTAGGGCAGTGGTGTTCGGGCAGTGTAGGGGGTCTTTCTGGGGGTGATGTTTCAGGGTTTAGGGCAGTGCAATGGTGTTCGAGCAGTGTAGGGGGTCTTGCTGGGGGTAGTGTTTCAGGGTTTAGGGCAGTCCAGTGGTGTTCGTGCAGTATAGGGGGTCGTGCTGGGGATGGTGTTTCTGGGTTTAGGGCAGTGCAGTAGTGTTCGAGCAGTGTAGGGGGTTGTGCAGGGGGTGGTGTTTCATGGTTTAGGGCAGTGCAGTGGTGTTCGGGCAGTGTAGGGGGTCATGCACGGGGTGGTGTTTCAGGGTTTAGGGCAGTGCAGTGGTGTTCGGGCAGTGTAGGGGGTCATGCAGGGGTGGTGTTTCAGGGTTTAGGGCAGTGGTGTTCGGGCAGTGTAGGGGGTCATGCTGGGGGTGGTGTTTCAGGGTTTGGGGCAGTGCAGTGGTGTTCGAGCAGTAAAGGGGTCATGCTGGGGGTGGTGTTTCAGGGTTTAGGGCAATGCAGTGGTGTTCGGGCAGTGTAGGGGGCGGTGCAGGGGGTGGTGTTTCAGGGTTTAGGGCAGTGCAGTGGTGTTCGGGCAGTGTAGGGGTTGGTGCAGGGGTGGTGTTTCAGGGTTTAGGGCAGTGCAGTGGTGTTCGGGCAGTGTAGGGGGTCGTGCAGGGGTGGTGTTTCAGGGTTTAGGGCAGTGCAGTGGTGTTCGGGCAGTGTAGGGGGCGGTGCAGGGGGTGGTGTTTCAGGGTTTAGGGCAGTACAGTGGTGTTCGGGCATTGTAGGGGGTGGTGCTGGGGCTGGTGTTTCAGGGTTTAGGGCAGTGCAGTGGTGTTCGGGCAATGTAGGGGGTCGTGCTGGGGCTGGTGTTTCAGGGTTTAGGGTAGTGCAGTGGTGTTTGGGCAGTGTAGGGGGTCGTGCTGGGGCTGGTGTTTCAGGGTTTAGGGCAGTGCAGTGGTGTTCGGGCAGTGTAGGGGGTCATGCTGGGGCTGGTGTTTCAGGGTTTAGGGCAGTGCAGTGGTGTTCGGGCAGTGTAGGGGGTCTTGCTGGGGCTGGTGTTTCAGAGTCTAGGGCAATGCAGTGGTGTTCGGGCAGTGTAGGGGGTCTTGCTGGGGCTGGTGTTTCAGGGTTTAGGGCAGTGCAGTCGTGTTCGGGCAGTGTAGGGGGTCTTGCTGGGGCTGGTGTTTCAGGGTTTAGGGCAGTGCAGTCGTGTTCGGGCAGTGTAGGGGGTCGTGCTGGGGGTGGTGTTTCAGGGTTTAGGGCAGTGTAGTGGTGTTCGGGCAGTGTAGGGGGTCATGCTGGGGCTAGTGTTTCAGGGTTTAGGGCAGAGCAATGGTGCTCAGGCAGTGTAGGGGTTGTGCTGGGGGTGATGTTTCAGGGTTTAGGGCAGTGCAATGGTGTTAGGGCAGTGTAGGGGTCGTGCTGGGGGTGGTGTTTCAGGGTTTAGGGCAGTGCAGTGGTGTTCCGGCAGTGTAGGGGGTCGTGCTGGGGCTGGTGTTTCAGGGTTTAGGGCAGTGCAGTGGTGTTCGGGCAGTGTAGGGGGCGGTGCAGGGGGTGGTGTTTCAGGGTTTAGGGCAGTGCAGTGGTGTTCGGGCAGTGTACGGTGTTGTGCTGGGGCTGGTGTTTCAGGGTTCAGGGCGGTGCAGTGGTGTTCGGGCAGTGTAGGGGGTTGTGCTGGGGCTGGTGTTTCAGGGTTTAGGGCAGTGCAGTGGTGTTCGGGCAGTGTAGGGGGCGGTGCAGGGGGTGGTGTTTCAGGGTTTAGGGCAGTGCAGTGGTGTTCGGGCAGTGTAGGGGTTGGTGCAGGGGGTGGTGTTTCAGGGTTTAGGGCAGTGCAGTGGTGTTTGGGCAGTGTAGGGGGTCGTGCAGGGGTGGTGTTTCAGGGTTTAGGGCAGTGCAGTGGTGTTCGGGCAGTGTAGGGGGCGGTGCAGGGGGTGGTGTTTCAGGGTTTAGGGCAGTACAGTGGTGTTCGGGCATTGTAGGGGTGGTGCTGGGGCTGGTGTTTCAGGGTTTAGGGCAGTGCAGTGGTGTTCGGGCAATGTAGGGGGTCGTGCTGGGGCTGGTGTTTCAGGGTTTAGGGTAGTGCAGTGGTGTTTGGGCAGTGTAGGGGGTCGTTCTGGGGCTGGTGTTTCAGGGTTTAGGGCAGTGCAGTGGTGTTCGGGCAGTGTAGGGGGTCATGCTGGGGCTGGTGTTTCAGGGTTTAGGGCAGTGCAGTGGTGTTCGGGCAGTGTAGGGGGTCTTGCTGGGGCTGGTGTTTCAGAGTCTAGGGCAATGCAGTGGTGTTCGGGCAGTGTAGGGGTCTTGCTGGGGCTGGTGTTTCAGGGTTTAGGGCAGTGCAGTCGTGTTCGGGCAGTGTAGGGGGTCGTGCTGGGGGTGGTGTTTCAGGGTTTAGGGCAGTGTAGTGGTGTTCGGGCAGTGTAGGGGGTCATGCTGGGGCTAGTGTTTCAGGGTTTAGGGCAGAGCAATGGTGCTCAGGCAGTGTAGGGGGTTGTGCTGGGGGTGATGTTTCAGGGTTTAGGGCAGTGCAATGGTGTTAGGGCAGTGTAGGGGTCGTGCTGGGGGTGGTGTTTCAGGGTTTAGGGCAGTGCAGTGGTGTTCCGGCAGTGTAGGGGGTCGTGCAGGGGGTGGTGTTTCAGGGTTTAGTGCAGTGGTGTTCGGGCAGTGTAGGGGGTCGTGCTGGGGTGGTGTTTCAGGGTTTAGGGCAGTGCAGTGGTGTTCGGGCAGTGTAGGGTGTCGTGCTGAGGGGTGGTGTTTCAGGGTTTAGGGCAGTGCAGTAGTGTTTGGGCAGTGTAGGGGGTCGTGCAGGGGTGGTGTTTCAGGGTTTAGGGCAGTGCAGTGGTGTTCGGCCAGTGTAGGTAGTCTTGCTGGGGGTGGTGTTTCAGGGTTTAGGGCAGTGCAGTAGTTTTCGGGCAGTGTAGGCGGTCGTGCTGGGGCTGGTGTTTCAGGGTTTAGGGCAGTGCAGTGGTGTTCGGGCAGTGTACGGGGTTGTGCTGGGGCTGGTGTTTCAGGGTTTAGGGCAGTGCAGTGGTGTTCGGGCAGTGTAGGGGGTCGTGCTGGGGCTGGTGTTTCAGGGTTTAGGGCAGTGCAGTGGTGTTCGGGCAGTGTAGGGGTCTTTCTGGGGAAAGTGTTTCAGGGTTTAGGGCAGTGGTGTTCGGGCAGTGTAGGGGGTCTTTCTGGGGGTGATGTTTCAGGGTTTAGGGCAGTGCAATGGTGTTCGAGCAGTGTAGGGGGTCTTGCTGGGGGTAGTGTTTCAGGTTTTAGGGCAGTGCAGTGGTGTTCGTGCAGTATAGGGGGTCGTGCTGGGTATGGTGTTTCTGGGTTTAGGGCAGTGCAGTAGTGTTCGAGCAGTGTAGGGGGTTGTGCAGGGGCTGGTGTTTCAGGGTTTAGGGCAGTGCAGTGGTGTTCGGGCAGTGTAGGGGGTCATGCACGGGGTGGTGTTTCAGGGTTTAGGGCAGTGCAGTGGTGTTCGGGCAGTGTACGGTGTTGTGCTGGGGCTGGTGTTTCAGGGTTCAGGGCGGTGCAGTGGTGTTCAGGCAGTGTAGGGGGTCGTGCTGAGGCTGGTGTTTCACGGTTTAGGGCAGTGCAGTGGTGTTCGGGCAGTGTAGGGGGTTGTGCTGGGGCTGGTGTTTCAGGGTTTAGGGCAGTGCAGTGGTGTTTGGGCAGTGTAGGCGGTCGTGCTGGGGCTGGTGTTTCAGGGTTTAGGGCAGTGCAGTGGTGTTCGGGCAGTGTAGTGGGTCGTGCTGGGGTGATGTTTCAGGGTTTAGGGTAGTGCAGTGGTGTTCGGGCAGTGTAGGGGCCGTGCAGGGGCTGGTGTTTCAAGGTTTAGGGCAGTGCAGTGGTGTTCGGGCTGTGTAGGGGGTCGTGCTGGGGCTGGTGTTTCAGGGTTTTGGGCAGAGCAGTGGTGTTCGGGCAGTGTAGGGGGTCATGCTGGGGGTAGTGTTTCAGGGTTTAGGGCAGTGCAGTGGTGTTCGGGCAGTGTAGGGGGTCGTGCTGGGGGTGGTGTTTCAGGGTTTAGTTCAGTGGTGTTCTGGCAGTGTAGGGGGTCTTGCTGGGGGTGATGCTTCAGGGTTTAGGGCAGTGCAGTGGTGTTCGGGCAGTGTAGGGGGTCTTGCTGGGGGTAGTGTTTCAGGGTTTAGTGCAGTGCAGTGGTGTTTGGGCAGTGTAGGGGGTCATGCTGGGGGTGGTGTTTCAGGGTTTAGGGCAGTGCAGTGGTGTTCGGGCAGTGTAGGGGGTCGTGAAGGGGTGGTGTTTCAGGGTTTAGGGCAGTGCAGTGGTGTTCGGGCAGTGTAGGGGGTCGTGCTAGGGGTGGTGTTTCAGGGTTTAGGGCAGTGCAGTGGTGTTCGGGCAGTGTAGGGGGTCATGCAGGGGCTGGTGTTTCAGGGTTTAGGGCAGTGCAGTGGTGTTCGGGCAGTGTAGGGGGTTGTGCTGAGGGTAGTGTTTTAGGGTTTAGGGTAGTGCAGTGGTGCTTGTGTAGTGTAGGGGGTCGTGCTGGGGGTAGTGTTTTAGGGTTTAGGGTAGTGCAGTGGTGTTTGGGCAGTGTAGGGGGTCGTGCTGGGGCTGGTGTTTCAGGGTTTAGGGCAGTGCAGTGGTGTTCGGGCAGTGTAGGGGGTCATGCTGGGGCTGGTGTTTCAGGGTTTAGGGCAGTGCAGTGGTGTTCGGGCAGTGTAGGGGGTCTTGCTGGGGCTGGTGTTTCAGGGTTTAGGGCAGTGCAGTCGTGTTCGGGCAGTGTAGGGGGTCGTGCTGGGGGTGGTGTTTCAGGGTTTAGGGCAGTGTAGTGGTGTTCGGGCAGTGTAGGGGGTCGTGCTGGGGCTAGTGTTTCATGGTTTAGGGCAGAGCAATGGTGCTCAGGCAGTGTAGGGGGTTGTGCTGGGGGTGATGTTTCAGGGTTTAGGGCAGTGCAATGGTGTTAGGGCAGTGTAGGGGGTCGTGCTGGGGGTGGTGTTTCAGGGTTTAGGGCAGTGCAGTGGTGTTCCGGCAGTGTAGGGGGTCGTGCAGGGGGTGGTGTTTCAGGGTTTAGTGCAGTGGTGTTCGGGCAGTGTAGGGGGTCGTGCTGGGGTGGTGTTTCAGGGTTTAGGGCAGTGCAGTGGTGTTCGGGCAGTGTAGGGTGTCGTGCTGAGGGGTGGTGTTTCAGGGTTTAGGGCAGTGCAGTAGTGTTTGGGCAGTGTAGGGGGTCGTGCATGGGGTGGTGTTTCAGGGTTTAGGGCAGTGCAGTGGTGTTCGGCCAGTGTAGGTAGTCTTGCTGGGGGTGGTGTTTCAGGGTTTAGGGCAGTGCAGTAGTTTTTGGGCAGTGTAGGCGGTCGTGCTGAGGCTGGTGTTTCAGGGTTTAGGGCAGTGCAGTGGTGTTCGGGCAGTGTACGGGGTTGTGCTGGGGCTGGTGTTTCAGGGTTTAGGGCAGTGCAGTGGTGTTCGGGCAGTGTAGGGGGTCGTGCTGGGGCTGGTGTTTCAGGGTTTAGGGCAGTGCAGTGGTGTTCGGGCAGTGTAGGGGTCTTTCTGGGGATGGTGTTTCAGGGTTTAGGGCAGTGGTGTTCGGGCAGTGTAGGGGGTCTTTCTGGGGGTGATGTTTCAGGGTTTAGGGCAGTGCAATGGTGTTCGAGCAGTGTAGGGGGTCTTGCTGGGGGTAGTGTTTCAGGGTTTAGGGCAGTGCAGTGGTGTTCGTGCAGTATAGGGGGTCGTGCTGGGGATGGTGTTTCTGGGTTTAGGGCAGTGCAGTAGTGTTCGAGCAGTGTAGGGGGTTGTGCAGGGGTGGTGTTTCATGGTTTAGGGCAGTGCAGTGGTGTTCGGGCAGTGTAGGGGGTCATGCACGGGGTGGTGTTTCAGGGTTTAGGGCAGTGCAGTGGTGTTCGGGCAGTGTACGGTGTTGTGCTGGGGCTGGTGTTTCAGGGTTCAGGGCGGTGCAGTGGTGTTCAGGCAGTGTAGGGGGTCGTGCTGAGGCTGGTGTTTCACGGTTTAGGGCAGTGCAGTGGTGTTCGGGCAGTGTAGGGGGTTGTGCTGGGGCTGGTGTTTCAGGGTTTAGGGCAGTGCAGTGGTGTTTGGGCAGTGTAGGCGGTCGTGCTGGGGCTGGTGTTTCAGGGTTTAGGGCAGTGCAGTGGTGTTCGGGCAGTGTAGTGGGTCATGCTGGGGTGATGTTTCAGGGTTTAGGGTAGTGCAGTGGTGTTCGGGCAGTGTAGGGGGCCGTGCAGGGGCTGGTGTTTCAAGGTTTAGGGCAGTGCAGTGGTGTTCGGGCAGTGTAGGGGGTCGTGCTGGGGCTGGTGTTTCAGGGTTTTGGGCAGAGCAGTGGTGTTTGGGCAGTGTAGGGGGTCATGCTGGGGGTAGTGTTTCAGGGTTTAGGGCAGTGCAGTGGTGTTCGGGCAGTGTAGGGGGTCGTGCTGGGGGTGGTGTTTCAGGGTTTAGTTCAGTGGTGTTCGGGCAGTGTAGGGGGTCTTGCTGGGGGGTGATGCTTCAGGGTTTAGGGCAGTGCAGTGGTGTTCGGGCAGTGTAGGGGGTCTTGCTGGGGGTAGTGTTTCAGGGTTTAGTGCAGTGCAGTGGTGTTCGGGCAGTGTAGGGGGTCATGCTGGGGGTGGTGTTTCAGGGTTTAGGGCAGTGCAGTGGTGTTCGGGCAGTGTAGGGGGTCGTGAAGGGGGTGGTGTTTCAGGGTTTAGGGCAGTGCAGTGGTGTTCGGGCAGTGTAGGGGGTCGTGCTAGGGGTGGTGTTTCAGGGTTTAGGGCAGTGCAGTGGTGTTCGGGCAGTGTAGGGGGTCATGCAGGGGCTGGTGTTTCAGGGTTTAGGGCAGTGCAGTGGTGTTCGGGCAGTGTAGGGGGTTGTGCTGAGGGTAGTGTTTTAGGGTTTAGGGTAGTGCAGTGGTGCTTGTGTAGTGTAGGGGGTCGTGCTGGGGGTAGTGTTTTAGGGTTTAGGGTAGTGCAGTGGTGTTTGTGTAGTGTAGGGGGTCATGTTTTAGGGTAGTGCAGTGGTGTTTGGGTAGTGTAGGGGGTCGTGCTGGGGGTAGTGTTTTAGGGTTTAGGGTAGTGCAGTGGTGTTTGTGTGGTGTAGGGGGTCGTGCTGGGGGTAGTGTTTTAGGGTTTAGGGTAGTGCAGTGGTGCTTGTGTAGTGTAGGGGGTCGTGCTGGGGTAGTGTTTTAGGGTTTAGGGTAGTGCAGTGGTGTTTGTGTAGTGTAGGGGGTCATGTTTTAGGGTAGTGCAGTGGTGTTTGGGTAGTGTAGGGGGTTGTGCTGGGGGTAGTGTTTTAGGATTTAGGTTAGTGCAGTGGTGTTTGGGTAGTGTAGGGGGTCGTGCTGGGGGTAGTGTTTTAGGGTTTAAGGTAGTGCAGTGGTGTTTTTGTAGTGTAGGGGGTCATGTTTTAAGATGCAATGCTCCAATACCTGACCAGTCTGCACTACATAAAACTGCAAAAAACTAAAAATAAAAAGTGTTTTGCACACTTTTGTCATTGGGCTATATGTGGGCTACATCTGGGTAATATTTGTGCTACATTTGGGCTCTTTTTTCACTGGTGGCCATCTTGGAAGACTTCTTTGTTATGAAGTTTCCTAATTTCTTCATTTACTGCAGTCTCCTCAGTAGGAAATGCTTTCAGTTTTTACTTTGATTCCATCAAGAAGGCATTCAGATGTGTCTCACATCTGCCATAAATTCAGAATGTTAGCACTCTAGTTGCTCATTAGATCACTGGAGTAAAGCTACTGCTCACCAGGGAGTTAACTGGTAGTCTGCTGCTGGTATTGAAAGTGATTGTTTCAGTCTGCATGTCAGAATTTTCTAATGAAATAGAAGAGGATTTGAGATCTCACTTAAAACATGCCCGAATTTTTCTTTCTGCAGCACTAACCATAATTTCTATTTTCAAAAAGAACCCCTCATTTTGTTCCTTTTTAAATTAAATGTTTTAAGTGTTACCGGTTTATTCCAATCAAGATGGCTTCAGGTGTGCCATACTTTTGTCATAAGTAAGGCTGTTAGCGCTCTAGTTGTTCTTTAGAACACTCTGGGAAGCTGCAGTAGAACACAAAGGCATCAACTGGCAGGCTGCTCCTGTTGAAATATAACAGGAAGATATTTGAGATCACACTTGAAATATGTCCTAATTTTTCTTTCTACAGCACTAACCATAATTTCTATGACAAAATGAACCCCATCATTTTGTTCCTTTTTAAATTAAATGTTTTAAGTGTCACCAGTTTATTCCAATCAAGATGGCTTCAGGTGTGCCATACTTTGATCATAAGTAAGGCTGTTAGCACTCTAGTTGTTCTTTAGAACACTCTGGGAAGCTGCAGTAGAACACAAAGGCATCAACTGGCAGGCTGCTCCTGTTGAAATATAACAGGAAGATATTTGAGATCACACTTGAAACATGTCTTAATTTTTCTTTCTACAGCACTAACCATAATTTCTATGACAAAATGAACCCCATCATTTTGTTCCTTTTTAAATTAAATTGTTTAAGTGTTACCAGTTTATTCCAATCAAGATGGCTTCAGGTGTGCCATACTTTTGTCATAAGTAAGGCTGTTAGCACTCTAGTTGTTCTTTAGAACACTCTGGGAAGCTGCAGTAGAACACAAAGGAATCAACTGACAGTCTCTGCCCTTGTTGGATGTACATGTTTTACTGAGAATGTCAGACTTCATTATCACATGAGTGAGAAAGATAATGTGAATTTACAGAAAATATGCTCTCATTCTAGCTTCTGGAGCACCTTCCAAACCTACATGGGACAAGCTTGAGAAAATAGTGTTCTCTCAAACATGATTCATGATATCCCAGCAGAAGGTTTTTCACATGGTAAAATCACCTTAGAATACACCACAATTCCTAAAATTAGTATGGTACCATCAACAAATAAATTCTAATGTAACTAAAGCCTGTTATCACCCTTTATAGTTCTCCTTTTGGTGACCCTCAAAATCTTCTATTCACTACAATGCATTTCAATGAGGTACTATCATTTATATTGGTCCCAAGATGGCTGCCAGCAAGTCCAGGATGAAGTGCTGACAGCCAATCAGATCTCACGATGACATGTGTGGTTAGGCTCCGCCCAGATATATATGTGACTTTACTTTTGATTTTCTCAGGAACTACTGAACGGATTTACACCATTTAAGCAAAAGACATGACACTGAACCAAGGGCTACCTCTTTGCCAAATTTGGTGTAATTCCGTTCAGCAGTTCGGGCTGTAGCTGCGACTAAAGGTTCCTATGGAAAAATGAATGGGGAAAACGCGTTTTGGGACCCCCTTTTTCTCGGCCCCCGCTTGACGTATCACCCCGAGACTTTCAGGATAGGAGCGGACCGGAGCGCCCCAACAAGTTGGAAACTTTCGCGAAGATTCATCAACCGGCGCCAACGTTATTTCAAATAGAATGTCGCGGATTTCCTATGGATAATAGGTTTTAACTATAACTATCTACTGGCGACCGCCAGTAGATAATATATATATATATATATATATATATATATATATATATATATATATATATATATATATATATATCTATATATCCCACAGTCCTTGCAGCTCCTGCTGGGAGATCCGCCCATTGTACAGTGGCGCGTCAGCCGGTAGAGCTAAACCGGCATCTTATTTTCAATAACCGCTTCAGTAATACGCGCTCTCAGGTTGCGTTTAGAAAGGCAAGATTTATTGCTCTTGGTAACGCGTTTCAGAAGATAAACTTCCTTGATCATATAAATGCAAACATATATATGTGTTTCTGTGTTTATATATGTTTATTTTTATATATATAGTAATAAATATTAGTGGGATATTTGAATTTGCATTATGTTGCATTTATGTATTAAAATATTTAACATTTATGACTTTAAGCTACATTTGTAATAAAAAATCGATAGTTTTGTCTATTGTTGGATGATATTATTGTCAACGATATTTTTTTCGATATTTTTGTACTTACCATTATAAGTATAGGAGCAAGATATTGTGGTAAATGACATTTTTGACACAATATTTTTGTCAATGATATTATTTACCACAATATTGTGTCGTGTCAGGGATCCCATGAGGACTTGACACCAGTGGAGAATCAAATGGCAGCACTTATTGAATCTGCGATGGTTCCTGGCATATATGGCAGAGAAAATGCCAATCTTGAAGCATTACCTATATCTCAGGGTAAGTGTAAATGAAAGTTTATGCTTCTTATTTGTTGTTCAGGATTTTGTAAAATACAGCTACTACTACCTAGCAAAATTAACATTGTTTGTAAAGTCTGTTAATTAGTTATTCTTGTGCAAGTATATGAAATCAGTTTTCAAAGCGAGTAGTTGGTTAGTACATTTTGTCTTATTTTACATGTGAGCTATATTATACATATCACATGAAGGATAGTTGACCCCTAGGAAGCTAGAAGAATATAATCAGGCCTGAACCATGAACAGGCTTCCACATGCCAGTGGTAATACTGAAACCTGATTGTGACATCTTAAACAGAACTTTGTGTAGACCACTTTCCGTGCTAAACCTACACTGTGAAAATGCATCCACATTGTTGTCGTAAATGTTCCTGTTATTTAAAGGTAATGTTTTCCTGTGTGCTTATTGTGATAACAAAACTTCAGTTCCTTCATTTCATTCTAAGGCATATACATGTAAAGCCTAAACCACAATGTTTATTTTTAAAAAAGTTACAAGGTTGTTTATATGCGAATGGTCATGTACCACCTACACTACTGTCGCTTCTGTTCAAGTATTTGTAATGATTGGCTCATCATTATTGATACTTGCTCCTTGGTGGTCTCAGTGTGCATTTGATGGCAGGTATATGACCTGTACCTTATTTTTTCATTTGTCTCTATTTTGTTTTCTTCTTGGCTTTGTCCCTACAGTCCTGAAATATGTGTCTGTAGGAAACACTGAAGAACGTCTTTGTTAACCTCCATTGTTGGTCCCTAAGATATTAGTCTTTAAAGCTTCCCTGGTAGATACAATCTTTCTGAACAACAAGTACCCACATGTCCCTGGAGGGACATTTGAATTATAATGACCACCTCATTCCAAGAGTTCTATAAACTTGTACATATCTGACGAAGCCACCAATGACAGGACACTGTAAATAAAAAGAACCCTGTTCATATCATGTTTGCCAAATTGATGTCAGACAAGAGAGAATCTGGCGTTTGAAGAAATGTGTTCCATCAATATTGTTTTGAAGAACTTATGATAAACTTCCATATCCAGCACCCTTTCTTATTTTCTCAACTGGATTCTTACTGGAGGTTTTGCCAACACTTACAGATTGCAGGCCAACTTCCCTGAGCTATCTTGAACTAAATGCAAAATATTAGCTTTGTGCTGCATTGGCCTACCATCTCTTGATTTGGCATACCCTTTCATTCACTGAACAATGAAGACACCAACACAACAGAAACCTTAAATACAGACCTCAATTTGAACTGATCAAAAATAGCATCTCTAACCTTAAATCAATTGTTGTTTTAGGGTGGTTAAGGTGACATTTTTTTTGTATGTTCAGGATATGTTAATATTCTTATTTCCACTTTCAGCAATATATTTATAGTTTACAAATTCACCTTAAATATTTTTTTACAGTATATTGTCCTAAAATATTTTTACAATAATAAATATTGATGGAATCTTTATTATGTTTTAGATCCAGACAATCCATATATGGAGAAAAAGTCCATCAATGGAATTTTGCGACCTTTGATGCCACCTTGCCCTCCTGGAATGACGAAATCTTCTCTGTGCCTATGGATGTTTCAGAAAATTCTCCACCCAGTTTGGCACGAGATGACAATGTAACAATGTCTCCAGAAGTACCTCAACAAACTTCTTCCCAAACAACAACTGTTTGACGTGCACTTGTGGATGAGGATGATCGCCAAGTTACCTTTGAAAGAAGAATACACAGGACACAGCAATGCATGGTTGAAGGAGTCAAAAGGGAATGGAGTCTGAGGGTGTCTGAGCCCAAATAAGAACTTAGCTTAGACTATCAAACCATCAAAAACACCTATTCTTGGCTCCAGAGAATTGATGATTCTCTAGCTGAAAAAGCAGAAGTTATGAAGGACAAGACTCAAGAGGTGCAGGTTTCTTATAGTCAAGAAATTGCTAAGCAGCTAGGGAACATCAATGCATCCATCAATTTATTACACCATACCCTCGAGCACAAGATAGACTTCCGGTATGAGGACCCTTAATGAGAACCTTGTCACTGTTTTAAATTCTCAACAGTCCCTTGCCAGGGATTTCAGTGTAGCCTTTACAGCACTCACTGATATATTAGGTACTACAAAGCCTACATCTTTTTCTTCATATGTGTCAGCAATGCACACATGTCCTACTTTGTCTGCTCCTCCAAGACAGCGTCTTGTAAGAAAAAGAAGATGTAGGCATATATAGTGTGTCTAAAGGTTTCCAAATAGACATCAGTAAGGGTTTCTTGTTCAGTTGTTACCTTAGTGCTGAACTATTACTCATGCCATCTTTTTTGCATTCCATCAGGAGTCCTGTCTTGTTGTTAATGTGTTTATGTTGTCAGTCATTGTTTACATGAAGCTTCCTTCTTGGATATGGCAGTTTGAATTGTATATATATATTTTTTTAGTCCTCATAACCTTTGTACACTGATGACCATCGAGCGACTAACTGAAGCATCTGACCAGTAATATAGCATCCCAATCCAAATGGTGAAGAGGCCAAAAAGCCAGAGGCACAAGCCTCCATGACCTCTTCCATCAATGTCCAGCCGGGCCTCGGACTTCTATTAGGCTTACTCATAGGACCATGTCATAGGATTAAAGCCAGCCTGGTATCTTGTGCCAAAAATAGGTTCTCTCTGGTTTGTGACATAGCTTATCTTGCAAGCTAGTTCTATGAATAACAGCTAACTAATTATTCACCTTTGGGGGTCTTTGTCTAGCCAGTTCATGCTGATCATATAGCTGGCTAGCAGCTTTAAGGAAAAAAAATTAATTAACTTCATTCTTTCCCAGGATGTTGCAAATATTCAACAAAATAGTAGAGAGGTGTATCTCAAATACCTGGTTTAGAATGGCAGACAAAATCTTACTCATTGCATCCCAAAATACCTGCAGGGCAGTGCAGTCAACAAACATATGGACATATTCTACATCCAGTAGGCCAAACTTCTGGCAAAAATGATCGCTTTCATTGGCCTGCCTCCATTTTGCACCTTTCATGGGATATAGTAGGCCCTGTGCAGGGTAAAGAGTTGAATTCTTTTCAAATTGGTGGGACTGTCAATTTCATAAAGTGTAGCAAAGGATACTTGTCATAAATTCATGAGCTCCTGGGGCTGTTTTACAGAAAGTGCCTCGGGGGCGCGATGGGCGTTTGCGCCCGCATTGCGCGCCCCCGGGGAACTTTGGTGTTACAGAAGGGGCCACAGACGTTTGTGCGGCCTCTTCTGTAATACTGATAGCGCTGGCAGACTTAAAGTGCCAGCGCTATCTTCAGGGGGCGTTCCCTCATTTGCATGGGGGCATGCCCCATGCAAATGAGGGAATCCCTTTGCTGCTGCGCCCGCGCCATATTATAGGCAAGGGTGCAGAGGCAAAGACACTTTCAGGAGGCGCACTGACAGTGCGCCACCTTCTTGGTGGCGCATTGTCTGTGTGCCCCCGGAGAGCAGCCCTCTGGATGGGGGAAAGGAGTCC
The DNA here is from genome assembly GCA_963921515.1 of Calotriton arnoldi. NCBI lineage: Eukaryota > Metazoa > Chordata > Amphibia > Caudata > Salamandridae > Calotriton > Calotriton arnoldi. The sequence continues at coordinate 385,325 of CAWUFW010008476.1, read as the reverse complement.
CCCCGCCTGTAAGGGGATATCTAATCCCATTTATAAGTGCAGGCGGGTTGCAGCCTGCACAGTGAAACATGGAGCGGCTGCTTCAAAACTGCTTCGTATTTCACTTGAATGCGCTAACCCCAGGGCAGCGCGAGTTCATGGCTGCCCTGGGGGGAGCATATTCTATCTATTAGGGCACACTTTCTCTGTTTGCGCCCGGGGCACCTGTTTTAAGGTGTGCCAGGCGCAAAGAGAGGAAGTGCGCCATAATACATAATATGGCCCCTTCTCGGGTAGGTATCCCACCCAGATTTCTTGTGGTGCCGGTCTCTTCAGATCTTCTGTTTTGTGCAAATCTTATTTCCTTCTTCTTGTTTGCTTATGTATGAAAATCCGTGAGGAAGACCTTAACAACTGGAGTTGTCCAGGATTGTGCCTTGTACCACGATTTTAGTTGTACAAATGTAAACCTCGAAAGGGATCCTCCAGTAATGAGATATAACAGATTCTAAGATTTAATCCCCTCTTCCGACCCAACATCTCCCCACCTAGATACTAATGTTTTCAGCAGGAGGCTGAAGACATCCTTTAAACACTCCGGAGTATCTGGAGAGTCCCAGACCTGTGCAAAGTAATTATAATATGAGATGTTGAACTTAGCCCTGAGCTTACTCCATACCTTAGTATTTGCCTCCAAGTCCTTTAGTCTAATCTTCTTGAAATACATAGGTGAACTAAATCTCTTATCCCTAATTGCTGTAAGATAGCCAAGAATATTCTGCCTCTATTTGAGTCTGCTGGTACCCTCAGTAATGGTCTAAATAGGTTCAACTGGAAAGCCAGACAATATAATTGAATATCAGGAAGCTGTAACCGCCACCTCCTCTTTCCTCAATTTATTTTCTCAATTTCTTCCAGCTTACTTGAATAGCTTTAGAATCCCAAATAAAGGAGATAGTTTCACTCTGAATCTTATGAATGTCTTTGGTGTTGAAGGTCAGTAGAACGATACTAAATAAAAAAGAGTAAACTTTGGTAAAATGCACATTTTGATTAGGTTTACCCTACCTTCTATTGTCAGAGGAAGATTTTGACATTTTATAAATTGCTTTTTAATCCCAAGCGCCACCCAATCTAGATTATTCTTTGGTATTAGCTCCAATATATGAAAAATATCAATTCCCAAGTATCTTTTTCGTGCTAGTATCCACAGTACCTGCCACATTCCAAGACATAATTACTGTTTTAATTGATTGACTAGCCCATCAGCTACCCAAATTCACCAGCAACCTTTGATGACTCAGGGGCATTAGTGTTAATCAAAAAGTCGTCCGCATATAGAGACAACCTTTTACTAAAACCTTGACCTTTGAGTGGGTAATTATATTATCCAGGCACAGCTTTTACGGAAGAGGTTCATATATAAATCAAAAATAATTGGTGAAAGAGAGCAACATTGTTGAGTTCCCCTTTTGATACAGAATTCCAGTGTTAGTGAATTATTTACCCATACTCTTGCTAAGGGGCTAGAATGTAATAACTTGATAGCATTAATGACCTGCTCTAGAATTCCAAACTTCTTTAGGCATGCCCATAAAAATTTCCAACAAACCTGGTGAAATGCTTTGGCAGCATCGGCTGCTATAATAATCAGAAGTGTGCTAGACTGGACTGCAAGATGTATGGAGCCAATCAATTGATAGACTACTTCCACTAGGGGTCTCCCAGGGATGAATCCCTTCTGATCTCCCCCAACCAATTTCCCTATCATCCCACCTAATTTTTGGTTGAGAACTTTTGCAAACATTTTATAATCGGAGATTAATAGGGAGATTGTCCTATAGGATTCGCACCTTACAGGGTTCTTATTAGACTTAAGGAAGACCGTTATTGTAGCCTCTGCTCAAGATGCCGGAGGGGAGAGATTCTTGATCAAAATGCCTTTAAAAAGCTCCTTCCGGACCGGAATTAGCTGAGAGCCAAAGCTTTTATAAAGCTCCCCAGTAATACCACCCGGTGCCCCTGATTTCCCCTTTTTTATCTTAGCAACTGCCACTTTTAGCTCTGTTTCTTTGATTTCCTGAGACAGAAGATTCTGATTGTCTCTATCATGGGAGAGAAATCAAAGGGGAGTAAGCCATTCCTCAATATCCTTATCTGTTGGGTCCAAATCTTCTTTTTTTTTTACAATGAATGGTAAAAACCTCAAAAGGCTTCCTCTAGCTTCTCGTGATAGGTGAGCAGAGGACCTTCCGGGACCTCCTGAATAGCCTGAATATTATAACAGGTTTCTTGCACTTCAACTTATCAGGCCAGAATTGTAACCGCTTTTTCCTTAGAGTGGTGCATCTTCAGGTTTTTCGCTTGTCATTTCTCAAACATTTCTCATTCCAACCTCACTGTAAACCTGTCTCTAAGAGCTTATAATTCGATCTTTTTTTAATCTAAGGGCCGCTCCTGCCTGGAGTTAATCAGTTATAATTTTAGGTTCAGAATATTTTTCAGGGATGCTTTCTCCTCTTGTCTCTCTCGGTTTCCCTGTAGGTTATCACCCATTTAGTTATACTCTCTCTCAGAAAGGCTTTGTAGGCATCCCACACTATGTTGAGTGACCTACTAGCCCAATTGGCTTCAAGTAAAGCAGCCATCTCTAGTTCTAAATATTGAAACAATGAGCAATTAACTAAAAATCGTGTGTCCATATTCCATCTGTGTCACTGAGGGATCTAATAATCTATTTTTTCAACTTAATCTAAAATCTTCCTATCCAGGAACAAGTAATCTATCCTAAAGCTATGACCAAACTTTTTACTGTAGAATGAGAAAATCCTTTGATTTTCTTTCTTTACTCTCCATATATTTACCAAGTGAGAACTACAGTGCTGTCTTATTATTGAGTGGTGAACCTTAGAATTGAATAAAGTAGTGAAGTCTCCCCCCCACACTATTGCGGCATTGTAGTCTAGAAGATTCACAAACAGTTGCTTTAAGACAGATGGGTCATCAACATTAGGTCCATAATATCCAACACAGGTGAATTGCAGTTGATACATTTGCAATAAGGCGATGATCAATCTACCATTGGTGTCTATTTCTGAGCAGATTGCTTGAATGTTAGAGTTCTTCCTAACTATCAGCGCCATACCCTTATTATGGCATATGTGATTGGTAGATGCTATGTCATGAATCCACCCCTAGCTCCTTAAAATCCAGTTCTGCCCATTTTGTATAAAGTGTGTTTCCTGCAGAAGAATTATTTGCGAGCTCCATGACCCAAACACTCTAAAATGCACCTTTGTCTTTTCCTGCAGAAGAATTATTTGTGAGCTCCATGACCCAAAAACTCTAAAATGCACCTTTGTCTTTACCAAGGTCTTAAACCATTAACATTCTAGGACGTCAGTTCCACCATTAGGTCAGACCTCTGTATTATAGCTGACTCTCTGTCTTGTGTTCCCAGTGGCGGCCAGCATGGCTTGCGGGTGGGGGGCGGGCGCGGAGTTCGCACGCGGGGGGCGCAATTGCTCATAGTGAAAAAAATAATTAAAAAAAATAACTTACCTTGCCGCCGGGTCCCGCGTCTCTGCTCCTGCTCTCCTCGAGGAACAGGAAGCACGGCCAGGCCCCACTGACCAATCACAACACTGCAATGCAACGTTGTGATTGGTAGGCACCCAGGCTCTCCTGACCAATCACAATGCTGCAATGCAGCGTTGTGATTTGTTTTGAGCTTCCTGGTTTGACGCTCAAGCAGGGAATGGGGGCCTGGGCATGTTCTTCACTCAGGCTGTAATGCAGCCTGCACGGAGAATGGGGAAAGTGCGCATGACTGGTTTGGGCTGCCCAAGAGGGTCGACCAAACAGTCATTGCGCACTTAGGAGCGGGCAATTCACTCCTCCCCTGCCCTGCTCTGAGAGCAGAGTAGCCCCGCCCACCTGCCACCCGCAAAGCAGCCAGATATAAAATGATAATAACTGAGAGTTATTATCATTTTATGTTCCTACTTCTCGCACTGCTTGAAAGCAGTGGGGCGATTCTCCTCCACCATAACAGAGAAGCCGCCACTGCATGTTCCCCTTATCTTCTTCTGGACACAGAGAGCCAGAAGGAATGTCAAACATGGCACTCTGTGATACACCAGCCAATGCAGCAACAGTATTCTGGAAGGATCAAGAAGCTAGGAGATGGAGCACTCTCATGAGTTTAACAGGTGATTTCCCAGTCATTGGCTTAAGTGATGGTCCAATTTGTTGAGGGAGAGCTACAATCATGTCCTGCTTAGCCTATATTTATTTATAAAGTCCTCCTCACACTAGTCAAACAATGTGACCCTCTGGAAATTATTTCCTTGATCGGTTTTCTTCCTCCTTGTGCAATTAAACGTTGCAGTGTCTTACATTGAGTATTGCCATGTTAGTTTCTTTATAATGTTAGTTCAGCTGATTGTCTATTTTCTAGGCTCTTGCTGGACCAAGACTATTTCTGTCCCAATTTTGTATGGGTGCTATTTTTCACATGCAAATGACACTTGTGCTATTTCATACCAGTTTGCTTTACTTATTTAAATAGTGCTTGTCAGGTTTTTACATCATTTTGCGCTGGTGCTACCCTACCACGTCCATTTTGGATACATAACCAAAGTTGTGACATGAAACAACCACAAAAGATTTTTTGTGCAACGCACAAATAAAAATGTAACGCAAAAGCATTTTTGCATCACATAGTAGATTACTGCAAGAGTTTACATTGAGTTGTTTCACTCATATACCAGGGCAAGTACTGTCCTGCTCCTATTGCTCCCTGAGGAAACTCCGGAAACCCCACCCCACTTGGCACGAGCGTAACATCCAATAATGATATGTGCAATGATATCAGCAGTTTGAAATGAAATGACATTTTATTGATATAGACCTCTTCTGAGAGCCACAATACGTTAAAATAGTAAATACAGCTTTCCAATTCCATAGTACCATTATATATCATGAAATGCATTATATAGAAGAGTAATTATTATTCTTAACTTAAACATCTCTAAAATAATGGAAGAAATGCTTTTGAAATTAAATGAAATTAAATGAAATGGAAAATACATTTATTGAGCGCATGGCAACCCAAGGGCATCCCAGCGCTGATAGCGGCAGGCAACAAAAAACCATCCAAACTAAGGGAAGAGCCATGCTTTCAACGACTTTTGAAAGGCAAGGTGATTGGGTTTCTTGCGCAGGTGAAGAGGGAGGGTGTTCCAGCATTTAGCGGCATTGTATGAGAACAGACGTCCCCCGCTTCTAGCTTTCCGAATCCTAGGAACTACAGCAAGTTGTAGATCGTCTGATCGGAGGCGTCTGTTCACACAATAGGGCCGGAAAATACAATGGTTGATAGGAGGGCCCTTTCTGGCTAAGGACTTATGTATTATGCACATAGCCTTGAAAAGAACTCTCTCCCTAATGGGTAACCAGTGGAAAGATTTCACGGCGCATTTTGCCGATTGGCACTTCAGAATATCCAGAAGGATTCTGGCTGCCCAATTTTGGGCTGTCTGAAGTTTTGTGAGGGTAGAGCATGGGGCCCCAAGATAAAGGGCGTTCCCATAGTCCAGACGTGATAGAATGAGTGCCTGAACCATGATCTTCCTTGCCTGGAAGGGGAGGAGTGGGAGTACTTTGTGGAGCATCTTTAAGATGCCATAGCATGAGGCCTCCACATTACGTGCCTGGACCTTGAAAGTCAAGTCACGATTCTGCCAGACACCCACGTTTTTATTTTGGGTCTTGGGGGCAGGAACAGTGCCCAGGTCAGCTGGCCACATTATATTGGGATTAAATAGAGACGGATTCCCCAAAATCAACATCTCAGTTTTTTCTCCATTCAATTTGAAGAAAGAGGCATTCATCCATTTGGCTACCTCTTTCAAGCAGGGAGAGAGGCTGGGGGAGGAATTGTCTGCTTGGTTGAGTCCCACCACGAGTTGTGTATCGTCTGCTTATGTCACTATGTGTACCCCAAAAGGCAGTACGATCTCCGCTAAAGGACTCAGGTAAATGTTAAATAGGGTGGGACTCAGGGATGATCCCTGAGGCACTCCGCAGCGGAGAGGCATCTGTTTTGAGGTCACATCAGCTTCAAAAACCTGGAAGGATCTATCATCCAGGAAGGACTGCAGCTAAGTCAACGCGACCCCGGTCACCCTCAATCTTGGGAGTCTGTGGGCTGATGGAGTGAGGTTTGTAAAATACATCCTCATGAAATTAAGTAACCTCATAATAATGTATTGACTGCATGAATTAATCAACTCTGAATGCACACATTTACATAAGAGGCAAACGCATTTTACATAATATACTAAACGATGTTGGCATGAGTACGTATAAATTGTTTGTGCTTTGAAAAACCGTACTACTGCATGTTTATGCTGTGTTGTACATTGCACATTTTGCATGTTGTGCACAAGTAACGAAAAGGTTGCTTTAAATTAATAGCTTTTGCTAGAATTTAATTAACACAGGGCATTAGTATGGTGGGAGGTAAACATAATGGGTTTTATTTCACGAATTATTATTCTTTTGTGTTTGTTTACTTTAGTACGGGATTGGGCCTGCATGAAAATGGCCTCTTGTTTAAACCAGCATGTGGTTGGCCTGGTCGGTGTGAAGTGCGCATGCACCGGGATGGGTTGCCTGCTCGCAGACTACGGAGTGTAACAGCTGATGTAACTCGTGTGAAGGCCATATTGACCTGTGTCCTATTGTTTGTGTGCCAAGACGTGACAGCGACTGTGGGAACAGCCATCACTACGTGCAATTCGAATGTGAAACAGATATCATATTGAACAATGTGACAAAATGTATAATTATGAATGCTAGTGGTATACGAATGTATTGGTCTTAAATCCTTCCTTTGTTAGAACCGGTATAGGATGGATTTGTGAGGAGAACTGGATGGGGCGACCCTAGTATGATTTATGACAACCAATCACAGACCGAGTTTCTACAGATACTGCAACATTGTAAGATAGTAAGCTAGACAGAAGAGTATAATTGATATCCCAATTAGGGGTGTGTCAGGCACAGACGTAGCTGAGAGAGCAGACGGAGAGCAGACGCAGACGAGACGATACCAGAGAGGGAGAGAGAAGGGTCGGAGAGAGATCAGACGAACCTGAGACAGTGCGGTCCGGTATAGCAGTGCAGGCCGGAGTGGCAGATCCAAGACAGAGAGAGCAGACCAGCACAAAGCCAGAGAACACTTTAGGTACGAGAACGTTGCGGGAGTGCTTGGGAGGAGACTGCGTCCGAGGAGAACTAGATCAAGGTAGATTAATTGGGAGATTAATTTAGTAGTTAGCTTATGGCAAGCTTAGCTACATCTGTCCTGTTAACTTTGTCCTCTGAGCCTATCTCTGGGGACCTCTTGCCACAACCTCGGCCAAGGAAGTGGTTTTCCTGATTCTTTGGTGGGTATCACCCTCCTTGATTGCTTTAATTTGCAAGTATATTTCTGCAAGTATTTATGCTGTACCTTCTCTTCCCCATTCCTATGCACGCTTTGATATCGATGCAAATGATTCATTTTAATTACATTGCTTGATAATTTGTTCTCTTATATGCAATCTTGTGTGTGCACTGATGATCAATTTAAGAGCATTTAATAATATAAAATCATTAACCAAAGAAGTGACTCTGTGGTTATTTAGTTAAATGTTAAACTGTTTAGCTAATCCTAGTCACCATCAACTCTTCAACTAATGGTCCATCGACCAAAAGAAGAAGATGTTAAAATTACAAATAGTTAGAATCATATATAAATGTTATTAATGTGAAGCATAGTACTTAATAAAACTGACAAATTAACCCCCAAATCCAGCGCCCGTCTTCAGGGATCATTTATGGGTAATGTGTGATGGGCCCCGTTGTTTGGTAAAGCAATTTATGTATGACGAGATTTCCTTTGGTCCCTGACTCATGAATTTAGGGGTTGCGCTGGATCAGTTTTTCTGGTAGCAGAATGATGGTTAATATTGATTAATTTGGTGATTTATTGATTATTGATTATTGATTAAATGTTTAACATTCTATGTAAAGTGAATTAGTATCGTGTTTTTATGTAGTCTTTGGAACACAGGTACAGAAGGGTATCTGGGAAGCCGGCAAAGTAAAAGTTAGCCTGAAATAAGGCAGAAGAAAAGTATGAGAAGTGAAATCACACGGGAATAGGTGCATTGTCTGTTTAAATTAGTGATACTATTTAGTATGTATGTAAAGGAAGAGTGAGGTAGCGAAGGGTCCACCTGTGAAACTTTGGCCTTATACCGGGAAGAGTAGCGAGACCTCCTTTTCAATAAAAGGTCCTCTTGTGAAATTTTGGCTTTATCCCTAAAGAAGTAACAGGTCTTCTCCTAGCTTGGGTGAAGGGAAGGATAGCAGAAATTTTATACTTGCCCGTATTGGAAGGAATGTTCTTGAGAGTGAAAAACTATCTCTCTATTTAGAAAGCAGACCGTGTGTTATTGTTTTATGTTGTGACTAATAAGTTATTGTAAAGAAAACGGACTTAGAAAAGTGCCGATAATTTTTGTAAAGGGAGGGTCAGCAGCAGGAGGAGAGGCTGACGTCACAGAAAGCCGCGCTGGCATTGGTCAGTCTGTAAAGACAGAGTGAGCTCAGATTGGCTGGTTGGTGTGAGCCGCACTGGTATTGGACAAGATAGTGGAGACGTAGAAAGCTCCGATTGGAAGAGTTAGAGTGTGTTGTGCTGACATTGGTCAGGTGTTTAGGGAAGCAAAGGAGTTCGATTGGTGAATTATAGTGGATTGTGTTGACAAAGATTTGTATCGAGTAAAGTTGTTGACTAGCAACGAAAATGTATTTCGAACAACCGAAACAGGAGAAATTGACTTTGTTTGGAAAAATTTAAAGATTCTTTAAAAAGGACAGACCAGTAATAACGAGAGGAGTTCCTATCCCTTCACCAAAGACACCAGCGTCTTATATGATGTTAAAAAATGGTTATCACACATGTATTTGGCTAGAAAATTGGGTAGGATATACGAAGAATGATGGTACACTAGCTTTTCCAGAGCATGGTTCTTTTAATTTGGCAGTATTATGTAACTTGAGAGAAAAGATGATGGCATTAGACCCAAGACCTAGACCTACACAGTTTGAAGCACTAGTTGAATAGGAAGATGAAATGTATGAAAGAGAAAGATACAGAGGTGGTAGAGTTCATAGATTTATGTTTGGAAGATTTCATGATGAAAGACATGAAGATAGAATGAAGAGGTGGAGAAATGGAGAGATAACTGAAGGATTGTATCCAGTTTTAATGGTAGGAGTGACTGCAGGAAATAAATGTAAGGAGAAAAAGAGACATTTAGAGCAATTTGATTATGGGTATAACCCGAATGAAACTGATGATGAGCTACTGGATGACATATTAGTTAAACGACCACCACCTTATCAGGAGAATTCAGCGATGGTGACACCAAATGCACCGTCAATGGAAGCCCCAATGACACTTCAAACGACACCGGTTCCAACCGTAAGCGATGTAGAGCAGGAAGGAGAAGTAGAATTTGCCATACAGACTAAAGAATTAGTTGAAAAATTGAATCAGATGAATATGAAAATAGATGCAATAACTGTGCCAGTAACTATAGGTCCAGCAATACCTGTATTCTGAAAATAGACTTATCCGTGAACCTTCCTTAACTGTCCCATTAAATTCTGCCATAACATCAGCTAGTAGTAGAATTAATGCTGTAAGTGTCCAAAGTGAACAGCCCACTCCAGTTACCAGATCAACACCTCCGAATAATTTAACAATAATTGAAACACCTCAGGGAAATAATGCAGTTACAGCCCAAAAGGATAGAGTTGGATGAGATTCCCAGAAGTGAGGTTTCAATAGGTCCAAACACTGAAGAATTCGATGATTGGGTGAAAGGGTTACAAAGGAGAAAAACACAACCACAGCCTATAGATGTATGTAAGTTGAGAGTAGATCTGGAAGAAATGATCATTGGGACCATAAGTCCAGACAGGCTAAAGACTTATCAAGATGATGAATTGATGTATCTGTGTAAGAGTATTACTTGGAAAGCGAAAAATCTACATGAAAGGTTAGTGGAAGCTGCAGAGGAGTTGGGAATGGATATAGGAAGATCAAAGGTGTTGCAGAAGACATATAGAGTGGATTTTACTGAAAAGGATATAGAAAATATGAATACGTCTGGTAGACGATTGCAGATAAAAGAGTTAATGGTTGTTTTGAGAAAATGGGGAGACGTGGAAAGATGGAAGGGTAGATGGATGAGGAAGAAAGAAGAATTAGCTGCTAAAGAAATACATTTGCGTCCAGTAAGAGAAGTAGAACATGTAGCTCTGGAATGTCCCATGAGAGAAGTTCCAGGAGGAGTTTATGTGCATGTTCCGTGGACTAGACAGGATATATTGTCTTTCACCAATGAGTTTCCCAGGTTGAGAGAAAAACCTGTGGAATGGTATAAACAAGTTGAGAGGTTCGTGAAAGTATCGAAAGTATTGTTAAAGGATTTAGATGGATTATTTGAAATTGTTGTCCCTGCAGATTTATGGACTGAATGTAAGATTACAGTTGATTGGCCAAAAGATGAATATCCTAGAGATGCCAAAACAGGAGCACCTTCTGATGAGGTGATGAAAAAGTATCATCAAGTGATTACTTTCTTGAAAAGCAAAATTTCCCCTAAGGAAACTGATTGGGTAAAAATTGATAGAACAACCCAAGAGCCGAAAGAATCTGTGCATGCCTATTATGAGAGGTTATTACAAGTTTTTAAGCAGTATAGTGGTTTTGAGAATATTGGAGACAAAGATATGGGTCATTTTGTGTATAGGTTTGTGGTTGGGTTAAGACCTGAGATTAGTCAGATGACACAGCAGCATATGTTGTGTTGGCAAGCCAAAACGATCGATGAGATCTTGAGGTATGCGAAGTATTGTAGTGATGACATTGAGTCCCGCCATCGCAAATTAAAAGAAAAGATGATGTGGGCACAAGTAAAGGTAGCAGAGCAGCAGGAAACTCAGTTGAATTCTCAGGCTATAAACCAAATGGGAGGAGTTAGTCAGAATGCTCAAAAATCCAGTGGAGGTAGAGGACAAATGAGCAGAGAAGAGGCGAAAAGAAATTTCCTTGTCATGGGTGCGGAAAGTATGGACACTGGAAGAATGAGTGTAGATCGGTGCAGAGGACTAATGGAGGAAATCAAATTTTAACCCCACAGGTGCAGAGTGAGATAGTTGTGCAACAGACACCGCAGCAGCAGGTAGTTACTACCCAATATCAGGTCCCGCAACCACCGTTACCACATAGTGTAAATGCTCAAAGATACAGTGCGGATACAGGGTTCCACGGAGGAGACCAGGTTGGTAAAAATACTAACACAAATGTGATTCCCCAATTTTGGATGCAATGTGATGGAAGTGATGTTGAATCGAATCAATGACGGTGCCTGAGGGGGAGGAAGAGTGCGTGCTTGGCACTACTCTAGAGGTAGATCAGTCAGGTCCATTTGTTGATGGAAAAGTGGAAGGTAATGATATCACCTTTCTTGTGGACACTGGTGCTACCCGTTCTACTGTAAGAGCAGCAGAAATTCCAAACCTACCCCTCTCGGGAGAAACTATCCAGGTAGTAGGAGTCTCAAATAAACAGATAAATACTCCAGTTACTAAACCAATTGAAGTACATATTGGTCCCTTTAAAGACATGCATCGGTTTGTAGTGTGTGACTCGAGTCCAGTGAATTTGTTAGGAAGGGATTTGCTGTGCAAGATGAATTGCACAATTTACTGCACACCGGATGGTATTGCATTTCAGACACCTGATGAGGATGTCGCGTTTAAAATGGTGCTGCAAAGCAAGGAACAGAAGTGAATGAGTTATATTCGCTACTTACAGACAAAAGTGTGCCTGAGGAATTGATGAAGGTAGTGAATTCAGAGGTATGGGATTTCACAGGACAGGAGATTGGGTTGATGAAGAAAGTGGATCCGATTAGAATCACAGTGAAAGATGGTATTGACTATCCAAATACGCCACAGTATAAAATGAAGCCAGAAGTTATAGCAGGAATAACTCCTGTAATTGATCAAATGATTGAACAAGGAATTTTAAAAGAATTAATGAGTAGTCCTTGTAATTCACCTATTATGGGATTGAAAAAGCCAAATGGAACTTATAGAATAGTACAAGATTTGAGAAAGGTAAACAAAATTGTTGTGCCTTGTTGTCCAGTTGTGCCAAACCCAGCAGTGATTCTCTACCAAATCCCACATGATGCGGAGTGGTGTACAGTAATTGATTTGTGTCATGCATTCTTTTCGATTCCCCTGCATCCAGATAGCCAGTATTTATTTGCTTTCCGGTTTGGAGATCGTGTTTTGGCATGGTGCCGAGTTCCTCAAGGCTATACTGAGAGTCCTTCAATTTTTAATCAGATATTGAAAAAGTGTTTGGAGGATTTGAGAATGTCTGAAGAGTCTGTTTTGGTTCAGTACATTGATGACCTACTGGTGGCATCAAAGACTCGAGAAGCCTGTGTTGCAGACACAGTTGCTTTACTGAACCATTTGGCAGAAGGTGGACATAAAGTGTCCCCTGCGAAATTACAATTCTGCCAACAAGAAGTCCAATACTTAGGTCACAAGATTGAGAAGGGAGTCAGAAAGGTAACATCAGAGCGTATTCAAGTGATTAGGGACATGAAACCGCCAACGACACAAAGGGAAGTGCGAATGTTTTTGGGAGTGGTTGGATATTGCAGACAGTGGATCAGTGGATTTTCACTGATGGCAAAACCTCTACAGAGGTTGACGAGGAATGATGTGAAAGATCCAGTTAAATTGGATGAAGAAAGTATGGATGCTTTTGTTAAACTGAAAGACAGTCTGTGTAAGGCTCCGGCATTGGGAATGCCTGATTATTCAAAGGATTTTGCATTATATTGCAGTGAAAGAGATGGATGTGCACTTGCAGTTTTAACTCAAAGGCATGGAATGTCAAGACGACCTGTGGCATACTTTTCAGCTACTCTAGATTCAGTGGCTGCCGCATTACCTGTATGTTTGAAAGCAGTAGCTGCTACTTGTGTGAGCCTGGAACAGAGTGAAGGGATCATAATGGGTCATCCTGTGAGAGTGTATGTGCCACATTCAGTTGAGATCCTTTTAACAAGAACACGGACTCAGCACCTCACCTATTGTCGGCTGACTAGGTATGAGAGAGTGATTCTGGGAGCAGAAAATGTGACAATAGTGAGATGTACAAATGTGAATCCTTCTACTCTATTGCCAGATGTTTGGGAGGAAGAAGTAAAGGATGAAGCTGAACATGATTGTTTAGATGTGACTGAATTTTGTACCAAGCCCCGTCCTGACATCAAAGACGTTCCTCTTGAGGAATCTGATCATGTGATGTTTGTTGATGGTTCTTGTTTGCGAACTGGAACAGGTGTGTTGAGTTCTACCTATGCTGTCTGTACTGTAGCAGCAATCCTGGAAGCATCCTGTCTAAAAGGGGTAAAATCTGCACAAGTTGCTGAATTGATAGCTCTAATTCAAGCCTGTAAATTGGGAAAGAGTCAGCAAGTGACTATAATTACTGATAGTCAATATGGCTTTGGCATTGTGCATGATTTTGGAGAATTATGGATGCAGAGGGATTCCTGACCTCTTCGGGGTCCCCCATCAGGAATAGTCAATTTGTAAAGGAATTGCTAGAAGCAGTACAATTGCCAAAACGAATTGCAGTGGTCAAATGTGCCGCACATAAGTCAGGAGATGATTATGTGACTCAAGGCAACAGATTTGCTGACCAAGTAGCACAATATTGTGCAAAGAATGAGACTTCCATAAATCGGGGAAAAGCAAAAGAACATACGGTTTATCAACTTATGTTTACTAACACCATTGAAACATGGGATGAAGTGAGACAATTGCAGGAAGAGGCAGGTGATGAAGAGAGACAGGAATGGGAAAAGGCAGGATGTAAGAGACGAGAAGATGATGATGTATGGGTATACATTGAGGGAAGACCAGTCATGCCAGATAGTTTACTTTCTCATATGGCAAGGATGTACCATGGAGTGACACATGTTGGCCGAGACGCCATGGTCAGATCATTCAAACAAACGTGGTTTAATACTAAGTTCAGGACTATTGCAGAGAGCCTTTGTCAGAGATGCCTGACATGCCAACAGCAAAACCCAGGAAGAAAGACAATAGTTAGTCTGGGAACAATAGGGAGGGCAGGAGGTCCTTTTACCAGACTACAACTCGATTTTATTGAGTTGCCTCCATGTAACAAGCTCAAATATGTGTTAGTGATTGTGTGTTTGTTTTCTCGATGGGTAGAAGCTTATCCCACAAGGAGGAATGACAGCCTGACAGTGGCAAAGCTTTTGTTGAGGGAATACATTCCTAGATATGGTTTTCCGGTCACAATGGAAACAGATAGAGGAACACACTTCACTAGTGAAACAATCAAACTGATTTGTGAGGCATTGAGCATTCAACCAAAACTTCATTGTGCTTATCGTCCAGAGGCTTCTGGAATAGTAGAGCAGATAAATGGCACAATCAAGAGCAGGTCAGGGAAAGTGTGTAGATCCACAGCACTGAATTGGCCTGACGCTTTACCCCTAGTTTTGAAGAGTCTCAGAAGCATTCCTGACAAAAAGACAGGACTGAGTCCGCATGAAATATTGATGGGAAGAGCAATGAGACAAGCATTTGTACCTGCGAACAAATTAATAAATATATCTGATGATCTCATCCTTGACTATTGCAAAGGATTGGCTGATGTAGTTCGTTCTGTGTTTCATCAGGTTGGAGCAGACGCAACCATAACACAACAGACTCAAGCGCATGATCTGAGCCCTGGTGAGTGGGTTCACGTGAAAAGGCATAGAAGAAAAACTTGCCTAGAGCCCCTCTGGGAAGGACCTTATCAGGTCGTATTGGTGACGACCACAGCAGTAAAGTGTGCTGGCCTACCAAATTGGATCCATGCCAGTCACACTCAGCGAGTCCCAAATCCACTTGAACCACGAGTAGAGCGGCATCTGGAGATCTCAAGTACAAGCTCTGAATCAGAGGCTGAAGCACAAGAAATTGGTGAGGTTAGAGCAATAGACTCTGAAACTGGTGAACCTAAACCAAAGGACTCTGAAGAGCAGCTTGATGAAGAATTGCTTAGCACATGTCAAGTAAAGTGGGTACCAGCTACTGGGACTGAAGAAACTGCTGTTGAACAAGAAGAAAGACAACTTCTCGATAAAGAGGAAAAGGATGGAGAAGAAATAAGTGAAAGAAATACAGAAGAAGAAAAAGAAGGAGAAAACAAACTTAAAGTAGGTGCAAAGAAACGAAGGTACGAATTGAACAAGGAAGAAGGAGAAGTACAACCTAAAAGGGCAAAGATAGATGATCATTGGCCAAGTGGAGTTAAATGACTGAAATACAGAATGGTAAAAGGAAGACCCGAGAGCAAGCTAGAACAGATAAAGGAAGTTTCAGGTGAAATAGAGCAAGAAGAGTCGGATGACGAATCAGTGCTGCGACCAAAGAGAGTGAGAAAACCAAACAAAAAGTTCAAGTCACCTGACTGGATTTACATAGTGTTGGAAGAGATTGAAGAAGAAGATTTAAACAAAGAAAGAAACAGCACTGACAGCGAGCGAGAAGAAAAGAGTGATTTAGATCCACCTTAAGAGACTGTAAACAAATTAAGGTGTCACGTTAACAACTGAAGAAAAGTTTCTGAAGACGTCCTGGAAATTTGGATTAGTTAAAATAAAAGAAGGGGTAAAGAAGAAAGCTTTTGAAGTGTGGGATCACACTACATTTTTATTTTAAATGTTTGTAGAACATAATTTTTGATAGATTTAGAAAATCCATTTAGAATTTTATAGGGTTAACATTACTATGGCAGATACACAAGACACAAGATCTAGATGTAGTTTTATGCTTAGGTGTTATAAAGCTTGTTTATGTTTATTTTGTATACTGATAGTATTTTGGATAATATTAACAATTATAATACCTTTACATTTGATTAAAGAAGATACATCTCGTCCTAACAATTTGACAGGTCCAAGGGTAGACACTGACAGTAAGCAAATTCCTATTACTCACTTGAAACAGGTAGACGCTAGTAGTTTGCATCATGTTAGATCAGTTACTAATTTTTCCTCGAATGTTTTCACTAAACTACTCTACGAATATGTGGAAACAATGGATGTGAGGGATTGTTATGTATGTATACAGTTACCATTGTCTGTTTCCGAAGGTGTGACTTATCATCACCTTCCTTTGACTTATGGTGTGACCTGTAGTGTCTTATCAAGTTTATTGTATAGAACAGGTAAACTAGATTATTATTATTCCAATGTAGATACAATCTTTTCTAAAGTCCCTGTAGTACCTGAGTTGAATAAGATAGCACATGCAAATGTCATGGGAGATTTTTTCCTGACAACAAAGCATTTAGATATAGCATACGTTAATAAAAATAACTTAACATGTAGATTGGAAAAGGAAGAGAAAATCTTTTTGGAGATGGTAGAAGAAAGAAGGGCTAAGTTTCAGAGAAAAGCTGTTGAAGAGAAATTGAAAACACCACCTTGGGTTTTCAGAGAAGGCAACTATGACAAAAGTGAGACTTATGCTGCAATGGCTCTGGATTGGTCACAGAAGGGAAAATTATGCTTACATAGGGAGAAGACTAATGACAACCACTATTTCATCGGTTCCAGTGAATGTGAAGATACCTATAAAATTATTGGGGGTTGGGGATTAAAGGGAGGAATTGACCCTGTCTAGCCTGGTATATATTATGTCTGTGGGAGGAAAGCCTATTATCGGCTGCCAGATCACTGGTATGGAACTTGTTATCTTGGGATTGTCTTTCCAAAAGTCTATCATGTAGACAAAAGTACAAATTGAATCGATGAAGTAAGGCAAGGACTAAACCGTGTAAAAAGAGAAAGTTTTTCAGAAATCGTAGGCGATATATTTGGAGCATTGATACCTGGAGTTGGAGTTACACTGAATGCATACAAAATTCGACAATTGTCCACAGTGGTTGATCGTTTATCAACGGATACTGCTGGAGGATTCTTGATGATTGACACTGAAATGATTGCCATGAGATCTATGGTTATGCAAAATCGACTTGCCCTTGATATATTGTTGGCAAAAGAGGGTGGAGTCTGTGGAATGCTGAAAGTTCAACATTGTTGTACTTACATTCCAGACAAAAGTAAGAATTTGGAAGGATACATTTAGAATATCACTGATTTGCATAAGGAAGTAACTCAACTAGAGGTTGACGGTGTTTGGGAGAGACTAAGTAAGAGTTTCTCTACTATAAGCAATTGGTTTTCTTCTATAGGTAGTTCCTTAGTAGGAAAAATAATAGTGCCAATAGTTTTTGTAGTTACCATGATACTCATGATACGAAAGACCTATGTTTGTGTGAAGAAAAGTCGCAAGGGAAAGAAAGATAGGAAATTAAGTAAGGAACATAAAGAAAGGGAAAGCGAGATAGAGGAGATAGAGATGGAAGGTTTTAAAGAAAAATTGTATGAAAAATGTAAGGAGCAAGGGTCAAAAGACAAAATAGCAACTATATAACTTGAAAAACCGTATGTTTTGGGATTTTATGATGGTAAAACCATCAAAGGGGGGATTGATGGAGTGAGGTTTGTAAAATACATCCTCATGAAATTAAGCAACCTCATAATAATGTATTGACTGCATGAATTAATCAACTCTGAATGCACACATTTACCTAAGAGGCAAACGCATTTTACATAATATACTAAACGATGTTGGCATGAGTACGTATAAATTGTTTGTGCTTTGAAAAACCGTTTATGCTGTGTTGTACATTGCACATTTTGCATGTTGTGCACAAGTAACGAAAAGGTTGCTTTAAATTAATAGCTTTTGCTAGAATTTAATTAACACAGGGCATTAGTATGGTGGGAGGTAAACATAATGGGTTTTGTTTCACGAATTAATATTCTTTTGTGTTTGTTTACTTTAGTACGGGATTGGGCCTGCATGAAAATGGCCTCTCGTTTAAACCAGCATGTGGTTGGCCTGGTCGGTGTGAAGTGCGCATGCACCGGGATGGGTTGCCTGCTCGCAGACTACGGAGTGTACCAGCTGATGTAACTCTTGTGAAGGCCATATTGACCTGTGTCCTATTGTTTGTGTGCCAAGATGTGACAGCGACTGTGGGAACAGCCATCACTACGTGCAATTCAAATGTGAAACGGATATCATATTGAACAATGTGACAAAATGTATAATTATGAATGCTAGTGGTATACGAAGGTATTGGTCTTAAATCCTTCCTTTGTTAGAACCGGTATAGGATGGATTTGTGAGGAGAACTGGATGGGGCAACCCTAGTATGATTTATGACAACCAATCACAGACCGAGTTTCTACCGATACTGCAACATTGTAAGATAGTAAGCTAGACAGAAGAGTATAATTGATATCCCAATTAGGGGTGTGTCAGACGCAGACGTAGCTGAGAGAGCAGACGGAGAGCAGACGGAGAGCAGACGCAGACAAGACGATACAAGAGAGGGAGAGAAAAGGGTCAGAGAGAGATCAGACGAACCTGAGACAGTGCGGTCCAGTATAGCAGTGCAGGCCGGAGTGGCAGATCCAAGACAGAGAGAGCAGACCAGCACAAAGCCAGAGAACACTTTAGGTACGAGAACGTTGCCGGAGTGCTTGGGAGGAGACTGCGTCCGAGGAGAACTAGATCAAGGTAGATTAATTGGGAGATTAATTTAGTAGTTAGTTTATGGCAAGCTTAGCTACATCTGTCCTGTTAACTTTGTCCTCTGAGCCTATCTCTGGGGACCTCTTGCCACAACCTCGGCCAAGGAAGTGGTTTTCCTGATTCTTTGGTGGGTATCACCCTCCTTGATTGCTTTAATTTGCAAGTATATTTCTGCAAGTATTTATGCTGTACCTTCTCTTCCCCATTCCTATGCACGCTTTGATATCGATGCAAATGATTCATTTTAATTACATTGCTTGATAATTTGTTCTCTTATATGCAATCTTGTGTGTACACTGATGATCAATTTAAGAGCATTTAATAATATAAAATCATTAACCAAAGAAGTGACTCTGTGGTTATTTAGTTAAATGTTAAACTGTTTAGTTAATCATAGTCACCATCAACTCTTCAACTAATGGTCCATCGACCAAAAGAAGAAGAAGTTAAAATTACAAATAGTTAGAATCATATATAAATGTTATTAATGTGAAGCATAGTACTTAATAAAACTGACAAATTAACCCCCCAAATCCAGCGCCCGTCTTCAGGGATCATTTATGGGTAATGTGTGATGGGCCCCGTTGTTTGGTAAAGCAATTTATGTATGACGAGATTTCCTTTGGTCCCTGACTCATGAATTTAGGAGTTGCGCTGGATCAGGGCCAAGATTTGATGGTTGACCGTGTCGAAGGCGGCACTGAGGTCTAAAAGGATGATGACAGTAGTACCTCCAGCATCCAGGATTTGCCTAGACTGTTCGACTACAGATAGTAGGGCAGTTTCAGTTCCTTGAAGTGGTCGGAAGCCAGTCTGTGACGGATGGAGGAGGTTGTGGGTCTCTAAGAAGGCAGACAGCACAGAATTAACGTATTTTTCAGCTATTTTACTGATCCCTGGGAGAAGTGAAATGGGGCGATAGTTTCCCAGGGAGTCAGGGTCGAGGTTAGGCTTTTTTAGGAGTGCCTTCACCATCGTTTTCTTCCAAGGAGGGGGGACCACTCTGGCGGCAAGTGAAGCATTGATCAGTTCCAATATAATAGGGGAGATGGTTGTGGCTGCTTGTTTCAGGATGTGAAGAGGTGCTGGGTCTCTGGGCGAGCCACTCTTTACCTTTGAGGAGATGCTTTCAAGCACCTCAAGATTCATCGGGGGCATTGCCTCCAGAAGGGAATCTACACTGTGGGGACTGGGATCCCATGTTTGGCCATCCATCAATGGAAAGGCCGTGTAGATGTCTTGTATTTTATTGAGGAAAAAGTCTGCTAATTTATCACAGCGTGAACCTGGGATATCTGAGGTCACAGGGGGCAAGGGGACTCTGAGCAGGGTTTTTGCTATGCAAAAAATCTCGCGTGGGGAGTTCCTGGCCGAGCAAATTTTTTCTTCGTAATAGGCCGATTGAGCAGATTTAATTTCTGTCTTATACAGTTTGATGGCTTCCTGTATTCTAATTTCTATTTAGGGGAAAAGTCCTTCCTCCAGGTTCTTTCAAGTTTTTTACAAGTTTGCTTCAATGCAGGGAGCTTTGGACAATACCATGCCCTTCTATTGATTCCAGTTTTCATCTGGGAAGATTTTATAGGGAGGACTAGGTCTAAGGAACCTTCTATCCACCTATTAAAATGTTCATTGGCAGTTATTGCGTCTGGATCGGGAGCTGGCTTAGTTTTTTCTAGTTCTGAAATCCATTGGTCTATCGAGAGTTTGGGCCAAGGACGAGACCTTTTTATAATCGGCTTAATAGGAGGCGTGGCAAGATTGGGGGACCAAGTGAATGGAATGAGAAAATGGTCAGACCATGGTATTGGAATGGGTGTCCCTCCTACTAAGTCCTCCAGATTAGAAAAAATGGGATCTAATAGGTGTCCTTTCGTGTGTGTTGGAAAAACAACTTTTTGAAGAAACTGGTAGCCTTCAAAGTCATTTATTATCTCTGCTGCGGACAGCTGAGAGGGGTTGTCAAAATGAAGATTAAAATCTCCCAATAGTGTAAAGTTAGCGGGAGTGTTAGCCAAGTTAGTGGCTATATCAGGTATGGAATTACAGAATTGTCCCACGGACCCCGGGGGCCGGTAGATTAAGATCCCCGACAGGGTAAGCGTGGGTGAAAAACTAATAGCGAATGCAAGGTTTTCACAGTCTGGTAAGGGGCTTCCGGCAGTATGACAGATAAGGTGATTTTTAAAGATAATGGCGATCCCGCCACCCCTACTGGAGGTCCAATCTAACCTCTGGATATTGTAACCCAGAGGAAGAGCTTGAACAAAATTGGGGTCAGATCCTAAGGTGAGCCAGGTTTCTGTTAGGAACAGCACCTCTGGCCCTTCCTCTTCCAGAAGAATGGAGATTTCTGTTGCATGCTTAGGCAGCGACCTGCAATTAAGGAGGAACATTTTATAGGATTTAGGAAGAATGGTATTAGTATGTGAGGGTATTGACAATTTAAAGGAACAGTGTGCGCACTTAATAAGGCTACTATCGGGGTCAATAGTATGAAGACAATTATCTGTAGTAGATCCCTTTATTTGGAGCAGCTCTTCTGCATTGTAATAATACGTTGGGCCCGATTCTGATGCGGGTTGGAAAAGCTTCCCGACCGAGGGCCTGATTCTGATGCGGTTAGGAAGGCCTCCTAATGGCATTTGCTCCTTCCAAATCGGATCGGGAACGTGTCTTCCCGACCGAGGGCCCAATTCTGATGCTGTTAGGAACAAATGTTCCCATTGAAGTCAATGGGAGTTCAACCAAATCGTATCTGGAAGCATCCGGATGCATCCTACTCCGCCGGTCGGACTTTCCAGATCCGAGTGGGTCGGACACCATTTCCCAACCGATTCGGTCGGGAAGCTTTTCCAACCCGCATCAGAATCGGCCCCTTTGTTGGGGGGGGAGATGCAGGGGTTCTGGCCCCTAGCCCCGGCTGGACGCGGACGGGCGCAGACGGGCTTGCCTTTGGCGCGCCGGTGGCGCGCCGGCAGCGCGTCCGCTGCGCATCCGGATCAGCATGCCTCTAAATAGAAAATACAGTCCCCGGAAATGAGGCTTTTAAAAGTTAAAAACTTTGTTACATACAAATTCATCAGGTGGGGTTCTTCTAAGCTCAAGCAGATCCAAAGTTCTAAAAATATTATATTTTGTGCAAATCAGTTTTAAGGATCGAGAGCGTGCATCAACCAAGCTGCTATTTGGACAGACAAATAGGACATGTACCAAATCTTCGGTTCCTCCACTACACAAATCACATTGGCCGGTTTTATCAAAATTACCGCCCCTATTTTTTGTTATATCTTTTAGCGGTAATGTCCTCAGTCTTAGCATCAGGATGCAACGCCTGACCTTATATTCCAATGTAAAACTCAGATATTTTGGGATCTCTTTATACTCCACCCTGGCTAGTGAGAGCTTATAATGTGATAACTGTTGACAATAAAGTTTATCCAATTCATAGCTCAATCTCGGAGTAGATTTTTTCAAAAAGAACTTCAGGAGTACTGGTGACCAACTTTGTAAAAGATTCTTGGAGCATTGGAAGTGCTCCAGAGCAATCTCTAAATTTACTTTAAACATATTTATTCCAGCTTTAAAAGTTTCTTGACATATAATTGCTCTCAATATACCTTCAGGTGCATGCAGTATGTTATGAGCCCACCTGACAAGGTTTGCCATGGCTCTTGTATATGCGCTCACTACCCCTAATTCCAGTCGAAGTACGTGGGCGGGAGTGGCTTGACTTGTAGTAGTAAGCATATGTAAGAGTTTTCCCTGCTTAAGATTTAAAAAACCCCATCGATTTATAGGAATATATTCTAAACCATACGTTAAAATAGGGATAATCTTTGTTCGATAAATTTCCAGGAGGGCTGAAAAATGTCACCTTCCAGTAGATGAGTAAAACTTTTTTATAGCACTAACATGAGATACTATTTTTGATTCAGTCCGTTGAAAATGCGAGGTACTTCCAATAGACTGGGAGAAAACCCTCCCTAAATAAATGTAAGTAGATGCTTTATCTACTGGAGTTCCTCCTAATTTCCAGGTGAATGGTATGGCCTTTTTCCTGCCCCCAAATGGTACTATTTTTGTTTTTGAAATATTTATTCTTAAAAAATGTTCCTCTGTGTGCTTAAAAAGAGTCTCCATATAGCGCTGCAGCCCAATTGGGGTTAGATCAAATATAACCACGTCATCAGCATACATTAGAAGATGGATTTTTTGTGATGCTAATTGAGCTGGAAATTTTTTACCTTCTGGGAACAATCTGGTAAATCGCTGAGAAATAGTGAAAAGAGGAGGGGAGCAAGTAAACATCCCTGTTTAAGGCCTTTTTGCGTGGAAATCTCTTGAGTTAAGCCCTTATCTCCTCCCATCTGTACCTTACACCATGTGGATGAATAGAGCGCTACTATTATTCTTACTAATGTTATCGGAACACCTAATTTCAATAATTTTCTCCATAGGGAAGGCCTATCCACCTTATCAAAAGCTGTAGAAAAATCCACAAATAAACTATAGAATACCTGAGCTTTACTAACTACAACTTATCAATAATAGTTTGCAGGATAGCGATATTATCAATCAGTGAGTGATTTTGACGGAAACCTTCTTGGACCATAGGAATTACTCCCCTGGCAATGGCCCAGTCGTTCAGATGGTCCAAGATGCTGGCCGCAAATAATTTTCCTGTAGCATCAAGGAGGGCAATTTGGCAATAATTTCTCAGGGAAAATCGGGAGCCTTTTTTCAGAAGAGGGACTTCTATACTGCCCAACCAAGAGCTCGGAATATGGCCAGTTTGATAGCGGTACAATAAATAGAGGGGCCAAGAATTATCTCCTCCCATCTGTACCTTACACCATGTGGATGAATAGAGCGCTACTATTATTCTTAATAATGTTATCGGAACACCTAATTTCAATAATTTTCTCCATAGGGAAGGCCTATCCACCTTATCAAAAGCTGTAGAAAAATCCACCAATAAACTATAGACTACCTGAGCTTTACTAACTACAACTTATCAATAATAGTTTGCAGGATAGCGATATTATCAATCAGTGAGTGATTTCGACGGAAACCTTCTTGGACCATAGGAATTACCCCCCTGGCAATGGCCCAGTCGTTCAGATGGTCCAAGATGCTGGCCGCAAGTAATTTTCCTGTAGCATCAAGGAGGGCAATTTGGCAATAATTTCTCGGGGAAAATCGGGAGCCTTTTTTCAGAAGAGGGACTACTATACTGCCCAACCAAGAGCTCAGAATATTGCCACTTTGATAGCGGTACATAAATATAGGGGCCAAGAATTTACTCCATCCTTCGATATTCTCCTTTAGGACCTTCACCAGGATCCTGTCTGGTCCAATTGCTGCTGTATCTCTCACTTTTCTTATATATACGGCAATTTGCTGTTCAGTAGGCGACTTTATCAGCTGATTGATCTCGCTGCAGGTTCCATCCCATAGAGATTTCCCAATATTGATCGTTGGTAGGTTTTTTCCGTACAGTTTGGATAGATAAGCAACCCATTCTTTTTTTGGGACTGGAGTTGCTGTCGGGGGTATTTTATTTCCACTGGCTTCTGCAATTATGCCCCAGAAGGCCTTGATGTTTTTTTGTCGCACTGCTTCTTGCAGGTCTACCCAGTATCTGTCCATTCTTGTTCTATTTTCTTTCACGCAGAGCCTTTTTCGTCTTTTCTTCAAGGTGGAAATTTCGGCCTTCCTAGCTAGAGAGAAGTTTGAAAATTGCAGCCTGATTAAATTATTTAATTTCCTAGAAAGAAGGTTTAATATCGATTCTTTCTTTTTTAAGGGACTGTTTTTAATGGGAAGAGACTTCCTCTGCATAGTACTAGATATCAAAATTTTTGTACTTTCAAAAAAGGATATTGGATTGGCTCTCTTGTTGGTTTGCTCAAGCGACAGGAACTCAATTATCCTATTAATTTCTTTATTAATTTGCTTCTGATTCTCGCTGCTCCAAAATATTCGAGCTGACTTTTGTTTGACTAATACCTCTCCCCTACGTATGATAGTGACCATGTAGAAACTGGCTGAAGGCGGAGGTCTATTTCCAGAAGAAGTATTGTGTGGTCACTGCTTTGGAAAAATTGTGTAGAGAAGCTGCGAAATTTGTTGAATGGGTCATAACTGCTGATAACATAGTCCAGTATAGATAGCCCTGTTGGACCTTTCCGCGTGTAAGAACCTGGCACATCTCCTCTTGTGTGTTCTCCCATTAAAAATGATCCCGTTGATTTCATTGATTTGTTCCAATATAATTTTCCCTCTTTTATTAGCTCTTATAGGATCTGGGAGAACTGGAGCTGGGATAGAACAGGATTCCTCAAGTTCGGAATTCCGAAATGCATGCAGTAATGAATTAGAAATCTTTGCATTAAAGTCACCCATTAGGAGTGTCTGTGCATTCTTGTTTGAACCTGGGATAATGTCTATTTGGTCGAATATGTTTAAAAGTATTGTATCGTGTTCAAACCCAGGAGGAACACAAATGTTAAACAGAAATATTGATTTAGCACGAGCATTTTTGTCTAAGTGCTTTAGTTTAAGACATTGAACATTAGGGCTAGTTAGCTGAAATATTTCAAAGTCCCAGCTTAGTTCTTCCGATAACAGGATAGCCAAGCCTCCCTTTGCATGTCCTCGTCTGGTGCTTATGGCTGGAGTATTGAAGACAAAGTAGTTTTTTGGGTCAAAATTATCAACTAACCAGGTTTCCTGTAGACATACTATTGAAGGTTGGATACCTAGTAACCGAGATATTTTATCAAGGTTTAAACCCGCTATATTCCACGAGACGATAATGGAGCTGTTGCTAAAAACGAAGTTTGGCAGTCTTTTCTTGTTTGTTTCTGTTTAAGTTGTTTGGTAACCACGAACATACGTTGTCATTTTGACTGTTACTTGTGTGGTTTTCATCATCTTGGTTCCATATTCATCTATCTCCATCCTCAATGCTTATTATTAGTTTATACGGCAGTCCCAGGTTACACTGTTCTTTTAAAGTTTTAGTAGTCTGATAGTTGACTTTAGACTTTCTCGTATCTGTACCACTTGGCTCTAACACAGGTTTATTTCCTACCACTATTACATCATCCCTTTTTTATGTCGTTTTTTCGCTTTCTTTCAAAACATTAGCTGGAATCACGTTAGACCATAATTCCACCTGGGCTGTATTGATATCCAGACTAGCAGGAAAAGTCACCAACTTTATCTCTGATGGTGTAAGAGATAGTAGAGAAGGCAAGCTTCTTAGTAACTTTAAAATCTTCTGCCGATTCAATGGATTGTAGGATGTGGAAAAAATATCGATTATCTCAAGCGTATTAGAGGAAATTTGAAGATCGAGCTGTGCTATTGGGACTGCACTTGTGTCTACATAACTTGTAGACTGTTGCGGCCAGTGATTACTCTTGATTGGGCCAAAGTTTTTAAATTCTGGTGCCGGGGGATTTAATTCCTGCGGAAGGCCTTGACTTATAAATGGGCTCTCATAGCTTGCTCTTGAGTATTCGCAAACAAACATATTTCTTTATTCCCGCTAGTCTTTTTTTCCTTTTTTTCGACTCTAGAGGAGCTATCGAGTCCCTCAAATTTTATTTTTCGTATTTTTTTCTTTGCGAATCTTCGAATGCCCCTTCTGTTCCTCTTAATAGACACTGCTTTCATGCTGGTAGGGGAATTCTTTAATGGAGTTGACTTTTGCTCTAACTCCTCATTTGGCTTCGTCTCTGTTGATGGATCCGTTGTACTTGGTTCTTGATGGGATGGCTTCTTTTTAAAGTTAAAG
Organism: Calotriton arnoldi; assembly: GCA_963921515.1. NCBI lineage: Eukaryota > Metazoa > Chordata > Amphibia > Caudata > Salamandridae > Calotriton > Calotriton arnoldi. The sequence continues at coordinate 358,690 of CAWUFW010008476.1, read as the reverse complement.
ATAAGATAACAAGGTAGGGTTTTCCCTCCAAGGTCTTTTTGTGCTGTTGTTCGTTGCTCTTGATTAACTGTTACTTCTTTAAATAATTTCCATAGGGAGTACACTGTCTCTATCTTATCATTTTTCTTTTCCTGTTTTATCTTTCTCCGCTTTCCAATAGGCTTATCTACATTAGGGTCAATAGTTGTTTTTTCATTCAAGACTTCTATTTTCTCGATGCCTTGAGTTTTTTGTGCCTCTAGCTCTTCCCTTGGTCCTGTTTTAGATTGTGGTCTTCCACCAAGGAGGTTGATTTGATGGTCTGCTAAATATTGCAGCACCGTCGATTGCATTTCCAGGAGATGGTCTTTATTTGTTGCAGATTTTTCTAAAAATAGAAGAATTGATTCAAGTATCTTTTGGCAAGTGAAAAAGGCATCCAATAGGATTTCTTGTTTGCGGTAGGAATCGGTATGGACGGGGGACAGAAACGGAAAGTCTGGAGAGTGGGATAGATTATCCTCTACATTAGATGGTTTACTTAGAGTACTATTGAACAGTTCCAGCGTCTCTTTAGGACACTTAACCTCACTTTTACGCGAATATTGACTTATGCTTATGACGGGAAGTGTGAAATCTTGAATATAATTTCCTTTTTCAGAATCCAATCGGGGCTGTCTAATTAGATCTTTCGAGGTTGAGATGTTTAATTGGTTCTTTTCTTCATTTGATTCTATCTGGGCATTCTGTTGTTTTTCCTCGTTTTCTCTTTCTCCCTCTGTGCCATTTTGTTGTCCTTTTTCTTCTACTTCTATACCGAGTGACTTGGAGCCTTGTGGTAATGAAGGAGGAAAAAATTCTGTAGTTGTATGGGATCTTGATAGGACTCCAATATGTGCTGATCTCATTTTGCCTTTCGTCAACGATTGCTCTATTCGTAATCTTTTCATGAATATTGTTCGGCTCCTTAATTTTTTAAATGCCATCCTTTGTGTTTTTACGAGGCTATATTTAATTCCCTGGTGGCACTAGCCTACAGGGTCAAAAGGGTCTTAATATTTATTTATTTACCCCGCCACTGCTTCGTGGTTGGGTTTAATAAGCAGTTTAATAAGCAGTGGCCAAAATGGAGACATTAACCTCATTTAGGAACTTAGCTATTGTGATTTGGGCCCACCTGCATGCAACCAGATGATTTAACTTTTCCTTTTATAGGGCTGCTGATGTTCAAGGGCAATTCCCTTCTGCCAATCACCCTCACTCCACCATTAAACACTCTTACTTCATGATTGCTTCAAATCCCTCAAAACAGCTTTCTCCAAAGCAACTGCTCGAGTGTCATCTGCTGCACTCACTACTCTGTTAGCTGGCACGCCACTAACTTCACTCCTCCACTGAAGCGCACCCTGACCTTTCCTTAGAGCACTCAGCTGTCATTACCTCACCATGGATTGACACCTTTCCTTAGTGCGCCATGCCTGCGATGAACCCCAGAATATATCTGTCAAACTCACAATCCCTTATTTTCAAATCCGTTAGCACAGTTGATAAGCTTTGGAATGTTGACAACATCAGATCCGTAAAAGAGACAAATTGAGCAAACTGAACACAATTTGAGATTGTGTCCTAGTACCATGAGCCATAAAATAGATGAGCAGTCACTGTTGTGAGTCTTGTGCCATCCTGTCATCGGCCAGACACCTCCAGTTAGCTCTCAAACTCTCTTCAAGTGGATAACCCCGCGTTAAAAACAGGGTGCAAGTGTTCTGCAGGTATTCTCGACTATGAGGTGACTACGCTGGCTGTTTTTTGTGCCTGAAACATGTCAAGGAAGGGTGTTGCGTTTGTAAGTCACAAACATGACACTGACAAAAACAAACAAGAATTTCTAATGCAATTAGTTCCAGCTTGTATTTTCAGTTCTAAATCAGATTTACAGGCTTTACCAATGCTTGTTTTTGTAATGCTTCAGATTAACACCATTGAAGTGTACCTTTAGGAAAAGCACCTCAGAGAAAGGTTTGCGTTGTGTACAACAGACTCACCATCTAATATTTCCTCCCATTATTGGATAGAAATGTCCCCTGCATGGCTCTGTAGAGCATGCACACAGGCTGGACGGCTGGTAAACTCATTGAATGTCGCTCAGTTTATTTTATTTTATTTGTTTGAACACGAAAGTATGCATGCTTACTGAAGACCTCTGGTGAAAATATATTGAGATCTACAGCTGGCTTTGAGGTCAAGTGGGCAAGCATGGTGCACCCTCATATGGATATGTCTTTTCACCAGGCTAAGGAATATTAGCAGTGAGGGTAGCATTGATGCCTAATGGACAGGACAGTCCTTTTACCTGGCACCTTCATGGGGGCAATGCCCATTGGTTTCTCCTATTAAAGGTTCTACTAATCTCTCTCAGCTCCACCATCTGGAACATGGATGGGCCACGCACGTGCACTGTAAATGTAGGGTGAATGTGGATCATGTGTGTATGCTCGACCGACTGGGCACAGGAGCCCATCTTGGAGTCCTTTATTACAAGAGCTACTGCAATTAAAGTGCCTGCAATTAAAGGGGAAGTGTGCATATATTATATGGCTCCTTTTCTTCAGTGACATCTATATTTCTTCTAACCTGACCAGGAAAATCCTTATTTAGAAAAAACAGCATCACAAATTACACGCTAAGGAGAATGAAAATGTGAGCTTACGGCTATATTCCCATACAGTGAATGCACCTATACATACATGTGTACATTTACTTTTGTCAAATAATGTTTACCGAGCGTAGATGTGACCTCTAATTAGTTCCTTAAACCATTAATTAGTGTTTAAATCATGCTGTTATTATTTGATGAGGTTTCAAAAGCCAATCTTAATTAAAATTAATATATTCTTTATTTGCCCATTGTAAAGAGAATAATGTTTCTGATCTGCTCAGGCAACAGGCACGCAACTAAATCGGTGGAGAAATACGTACTGTGTGCGTTAAACCAACTCTTCAAGTGACGTATGACCAAAGAAAATAAGAAGTTGATTAAAATTTGGGCTCACTAATATTTAATTCTTGTTCTGAGTCATTTGATAAAATTAATCTAAATTGTCACATTAGTTTCAATCGTGTTTAGAACACATTTGAAATGGATTCTGGCGCTCTGAACAGGAGCACACAGATATAAGAGGGCCCTCAGAAGCATGGGAACATTATCTAAACAGCACGTGATAGGCAATATTGCGTTGGTGCGGGAACATTTTGCACTGCTTTTACAACATTTTTCGTCAGCTTTGAACAAACATTTTCAAATATGTGTTTTACACCGGTTAGTCTGGGCAAATGATGTTTTTTACACTAGTCATTGGGGACAATGGCGCATATTTACTAAAAAATATCGGAGCGCGGACCTGCACTAAATTTGGCAGCGCGGAGCTCTGACATTTTAAAAATGCAGGGATGCGCTGTATTTACTACATAACCGCGCACCCCTGAGTTTTCCCAAGCACTGGTACTAAATTTAGCTGCCTAGCACCAACCAGGCACCCTTGCATCATAGTGCAAGGGTGCCTGCGTTGCGGGGAAAAATTGTTTATGTGCAGGAAGGTGTCCTTTCCTGCACATAAACAATCCATATTGGTTATTTGTTACTTCTATGTGTGCTGCATTCAGCAGCACACATAGAAGTAGCAAATCGTCATTATTCAATGATTGCTTATGTGCAGGAAGGGACACCTTCCTGCATATAAACAATCATTAACTGCTTTTTGCTCTTTCTATGTGTGCTGCAGCAAAAACGAGGAGAAATAAAAGCATTTCTCCTTGTGTGCATTCTAACACCTGCTCTTGCATGGCGTTAGTTTTTGGCGCTGCCTCAGATTTACACCTCCTTGTAAATCTGGGGCAGTGTAAAAAACACAATGGGTGTTGCAGTGGGACACCCACAGCAGCACCTCTTGCGCGCCCCTTTCACGCTAAATGATGCGTGCTAAGGGGCAGTATTTACAAGGCGGAATTAAGCCACAAAAAGTGACTTAACGCCACTTTGTAAATCTGGAGAAGGGGATAACGTCACAAGAACATCTCTAAAAGTGACGTTCTGGTGGCGTTATCCCCTTGGACATATGCCCCCATGTCACTGCTGATTTGCTCTAAAACAGTACAACGTTTTCAGAAAGTAGGGCAAAATTGTTTGAAAATGGTGCTGAATGCTGAATTGCCCAGCACAAAGCAATTTATGTCATACGATCCTATCTATCGATACAATGATGCATAAGGGAAACAGGAAGTGGGGTTTATGCGTGTGTATGTGTATATATATATCTATATATATATATATATATATATATATATATATATATATATATAGATATATATATACATATATAGATATATATATATATTCACTGAAAAAACCATAGGTTTTAGGGACAGTTATAGTTAGTTGGACATTGCACTCGTACAAAACCCGTGAAATTCCCCTGTTATAGTTAGTTCAGCTAACTATAACTCGCGCCCGCAATGCACTGCTGATGACGTCACATATTACATCACTCATGACATGGTCAGTGACATCACTGATGACATCACTGATGACATCTCAAATGACATCACTGATGACATCACTGATGACATCATCCAGTGACTGTGTGTTTCTGTAAAGTTTAAATATGTTTAATATATATAGGGAAAGGCGTATTGAAGAATGAGTGGGTGTATAAGTGTCTGAATGGATGATTTAGTACGTGAGTGACTGACTACAAGTGAGTGATTAAACGTATCTTACTGAATGCATGGGTTAGTGACTAAACTGTGTGAATGTCTGTATCCGTCTGTTTGTTGGTGTGTAAGTGGATGCATGGATTTGCGAATAGCTACATGAGTGTCTATATGGGTTATTGATTGGTTCTCTGAGTATCTGTATGGCTGCCTGAGTGTTTGTGTGGGTGGGGTGTGTGTGACTCTATACATAGATGTGTGAGTGGGTGATTCACTGGGTGCATGATTTCAAGAGTGCATCTGTGATGGACTGCTTGGGTGGGTGAGTGTGTGTATGGGTGTGTTAGTGAGTGAATGTATATCTCAGTGGTACATGTGCGAGTAACTACATATGTAAAAGGCAGTATATATGTGTGTTAGAGTATTTAAATGGCTATAAGTGAGAGTGTGTTATTGTGAGAGTGGCTGTATGGATGCGTGTGTGCTTGTATCAGTTATTGTATAAGAGCGTAATAATGTGCTAGTATTTGTATGAGTAAGTGAGCTGGAGTATGTATAACTGTATAGGTGAGTAAATGGGTGTGTGATTAATTTTTTGCATGACTGACTAGGTGTGTGAGTACCTCTATGGATGAGTGGCGGTGTGTGAGTGTTTATATAGGTGTATGAGTGCATATGATAGTCCTGTACTGAGTGACTGTAAGTATGAGTGACTGTACAGGTGAGTGAGTGGATGTGTGTGTAGACCTAAGAATCAGTGAGTGGGTATGTAGTTTTTGGTGTTGGAGTGTCTATGGTTTTGAGAATGGCAGTCTGTAATTTAGAGTGGGTGTATCAAAAGTTATATTAGGGTGTGAGAAGATGCATGAAATTATCACATGGATGATGTCATCAGTGATGTCATTTGAGATGTCATCAGTGATGTCATCAGTGATGTCACTGACCATGTCATGAGTGATGTAATATGTGACGTCATCAGCAGTGCATTGCGGGGCGCGAGTTATAGTTAGCTGAACTAACTATAACAGGGGAATTTCACGGGTTTTGTACGAGTGCAATGTCCAACTAACTATAACTGTCCCTAAAACCTATGGTTTTTTCAGTGAATTTCAAAGGTTTTTTAAATGCTAATTTCTAACTATAACGTGTCTGAAACCTATGGTTTTTCAGTGAATTTCAAAGGTTTTTTAAATGCTAATTTCTAACTATAACGTGCCTGAAACCTATGGTTTTTTCAGTGAATTTCAAAGGTTTTTTAAATGCTAATTCTAACTATAACGTGCCTGAACCCTATGGTTTTTTCAGTGAATTTCAAAGGTTTTTAATTGCTAATTTCTAACCATAACGTGCCTGAAACCTATGATTTTTTAAGTGAAATTCAAAGGTTTTTTAAATGCTAGTTTCTAACTATGCCAACAGAGGTAGGACATGTGAAGAAAGAAGAAAAACGCACAGAAAGAAGCAAAAGATGTGCAGAAAGAACCAACAGAGGAGCAGAAAGAGGCCTTGTTGCAAAATCATCCTGTGCCCACAACTTTTTCAGACGGGTACTGGTGGTAACTGACTCTGACTAACCAGAGCCAGTGCGCGTTTGCACAGTGGTGAAGGGAGGGGCCTGAGGTGACATGTGTGCAAACGCGCCCCGTGGCGCGTTTTAAGTTGCGGGATTAAGTCCCCTTGAATCCTGAGGGTCCCTGGGGCCCAACTAGCCCCCAGGTACCTACAGTTAGGACCACAGAGCTGAGTTGCAGAGAGGCGTTCCGACGCCACGCACTTTTTTCACCTCTCTGCAACGCAACTCTGTTATGCTTACTGAAGGTACCTGGTGGGCTAGTTGGCCCCCAGGATTCAAAGGGAATTAACTCCCCAACTTAAAACGCACCATAGGGCGTGTTTGCGCACATGTCACCTGAGGCCCCGCCCCTCCCTTCACCACTGTGCAAACGCGCCCCGTGGCGCGTTTTAAGTTGGGGGATTAGGTCACCTTGAATCCTGAGAGTCCCTGGGGCCCAACTAGCCCACCAGGTACTTCCAGTAAGCACCACAGGCCTGCGTTGCAACGCCTGTAACAAATTGTGCAGTTGTGTTTAGGTAGTGAAGAGGGTCGTGCAGGGGGTAGTGTTTTAGGGTTTAGGGTAGTGCAGTGGTGTTTGTGTAGTGTAGGGGGTCATGCTGGGGGTAGATTTAGGGTTTAGGGTAGTGCAGTGGTGTTTGGGTAGTGTAGGGAGTCGTGCTGGGGGAGTGTTTGAGGGTTTAGGGTAGTACAGTGGTGTTTGGGTAGTGTAGGGGGTCGTGCTGGGGTTAGTGTTTTAGGGTTTTAGGGTTTAGGGTAGTGCAGTGGTGTTTGGGTAGTGTAGGGGATACTGCTGGGGGTAGTGTTTTAGGGTTTAGGGTAGTGCAATGGTGTTTGGGTAGTGTAGGGGGTACTGCTGGGGTAGTGTTTTAGGGTTTAGGGTAGTGCAGTGGTGTTTGGGTAGCGTAGGGGTACTGCTGGGGGTAGTGTTTTATGGTTTAGGGTAGTGCAGTGGTGTTTGGGTAGTGTAGGGGTTCGTGCTGGGGGTAGTTTTTAGGGTTTAGGGTAGTGCAGTGGTGTTTGTGTAGTGAAGGAGGTCGTGTTTTAGGGTTTAGGGTAGTGCAGTGGTCTTTGGATAGTGTAGGGAGTCGTGCGGGGGTATTGTTTTAGAGTTTAGGGTAGTGCAGTGGTCTTTGGGTAGTGTAGGGGGTTGTGCGGGGGTAGTGTTTTAGGGATTAGGGTAGTGCATTGGTATTTGGGTAGTGTAGGGGGTCATGCGGGGGTAGTGTTTTAGGGTTTAGGGCAGTGCAGTGGTGTTTAGGTAGTGTAGGGGGTCGTGCTGGGGGAGTGTTTTAGGGTTTAGGGCAGTGCAGTGGTGTTCGGGTAGTGTAGGGGGTCGTGCTGGGGGAGTGTTTTAGGGTTTAGGGCAGTGCAGTGGTGTTCGGGTAGTGTAGGGGGTCGTGCTGGGGGAGTATTTTAGGGTTTAGGGTAGTGCAGTGGTGTTCGGGTAGTGTAGGGGGTCATGCTGGGGGTAGTGTTCTAGGGTTTAGGGCAGTGCAGTGGTGTTCGGGCAGTGTAGGGGGTCGTGCTGGGGGTGGTGTTTTAGGGTTTAGGGCAGTGCAGTGGTGTTCGGGCAGTGTAGGGGTCGTGCTGGGGGTGGTGTTTCAGGGTTTAGGGCAGTGCAGTGGTGTTCGGGCAGTGTAGGGGGTCGTGAAGGGGTGGTGTTTCAGGGTTTAGGGCAGTGCAGTGGTGTTCGGGCAGTGTAGGGGGTCGTGCTAGGGGTGGTGTTTCAGGGTTTAGGGCAGTGCAGTGGTGTTTGGGCAGTGTAGGGGGTCATGCTGGGGGTGGTGTTTCAGGGTTTGGGGCAGTGCAGTGGTGTTCGAGCAGTAAAGGGGATCATGCTGGGAGTGGTGTTTCAGGGTTTAGGCAGTGCAGTGGTGTTCGGGCAGTGTAGGGGGCGGTGCAGGGGGTGGTGTTTCAGGGTTTAGGGCAGTGCAGTGGTATTCGGGTAGTGTAGGGGGTGGTGCAGGGGGTGGTGTTTCAGGGTTTAGGGCAGGGCAGTGGTGTTCGGGCAGTGTAGGGGGTCATGCAGGGGGTGGTGTTTCAGGGTTTAGGGCAGTGCAGTGGTGTTCGGGCAGTATAGGGGGTGGTGCAGGGGGTGGTGTTTCAGGGTTTAGGGCAGTACAGTGGTGTTCGGGCATTGTAGGGGGTGGTGCTGGGGCTGGTGTTTCAGGGTTTAGGGCAGTGCAGTGGTGTTCGGGCAGTGTAGGGGGTCGTGCTGGGCCTGCTGTTTCAGGGTTTAGGGCAGTGCAGTGGTGTTTGGGCAGTGTAGGGGTCGTGCTGGGGCTGGTGTTTCAGGGTTTAGGGCAGTGGTGTTCGGGCAGTGTAGGGTGTTGTGCTGGGGCTGGTGTTTCAGGGTTCAGGGCAGTGCAGTGGTGTTCAGGCAGTGTAGGGGGTCGTGCTGAGGCTGGTGTTTCACGGTTTAGGGCAGTGCAGTGGTGTTCGGGCAGTGTAGGGGGTCGTGCTGGGGCTGGTGTTTCAGGGTTTAGGGCAGTGCAGTGGTGTTCGGGCACTGTAGGCGGTCGTGCTGGGGCTGGTGTTTCAGGGTTTAGGGCAGTGCAGTGGTGTTCGGGCAGTGTAGGGGTCGTGCTGGGGCTGGTGTTTCAGGGTTTAGGGCAGTGCAGTGGTGCTCGGGCAGTGTAGGGGGTCGTGCTGGGGGTGATGTTTCAGGGTTTAGGGTAGCGCAGTGGTGTTCGGGCAGTGTAGGGGGTCGTGCAGGGGCTGGTGTTTCAAGGTTTAGGGCAGTGCAGTGGTGTTTGGGCAGTGTAGGGGGTCGTGTTGGGGCTGGTGTTTCAGGGTTTTGGGCAGAGCAGTGGTGTTCGGGCAGTGTAGGGGGTCATGCTGGGGGTAGTGTTTCAGGGTTTAGGGCAGTGCAGTGGTGTTCGGGCAGTGTAGGGGTCGTGCTGGGGGTGGTGTTTCAGGGTTTAGGGCAGTGCAGTGGTGTTCGGGCAGTGTAGGGGGTCGTGAAGGGGGTGGTGTTTCAGGGTTTAGGGGCAGTGCAGTGGTGTTCGGGCAGTGTAGGGGGTCGTGCTAGGGGTGGTGTTTCAGGGTTTAGGGCAGTGCAGTGGTGTTCGGGCAGTGTAGGGGGTCATGCTGGGGGTGGTGTTTCAGGGTTTGGGGCAGTGCAGTGGTGTTCGAGCAGTAAAGGGGATCATGCTGGGGGTGGTGTTTCAGGGTTTAGGGCAGTGCAGTGGTGTTCGGGCAGTGTAGGGGGCGGTGCAGGGGGTGGTGTTTCAGGGTTTAGGGCAGTGCAGTGGTGTTTGGGCAGTGTAGGGGTGGTGCAGGGGTGGTGTTTCAGGCTTTAGGGTAGGGCAGTGGTGTTCGGGCAGTGTAGGGGTCATGCAGGGGGTGGTGTTTCAGGGTTTAGGGCAGTGCAGTGGTGTTCGGGCAGTGTAGGGGGTGGTGCAGGGGGTGGTGTTTCAGGGTTTAGGGCAGTACAGTGGTGTTCGGGCATTGTAGGGGGTGGTGCTGGGGCTGGTGTTTCAGGGTTTAGGGCAGTGCAGTGGTGTTCGGGCAGTGTAGGGGGTCGTGCTGGGCCTGGTGTTTCAGGGTTTAGGGCAGTGCAGTCGTGTTTGGGCAGTGTAGGGGGTCGTGCTGGGGCTGGTGTTTCAGGGTTTAGGGCAGTGCAGTGGTGTTCGGGCAGTGTAGGGTGTTGTGCTGGGGCTGGTGTTTCAGGGTTCAGGGCAGTGCAGTGGTGTTCAGGCAGTGTAGGGGTCGTGCTGAGGCTGGTGTTTCACGGTTTAGGGCAGTGCAGTGGTGTTCGGGCAGTGTAGGGGTCGTGCTGGGGCTGGTGTTTCAGGGTTTAGGGCAGTGCAGTGGTGTTCGGGCACTGTAGGCGGTTGTGCTGGGGCTGGTGTTTCAGGGTTTAGGGCAGTGCAGTGGTGTTCGGGCAGTGTAGGGGTCGTGCTGGGGCTGGTGTTTCAGGGTTTAGGGCAGTGCAGTGGTGCTCGGGCAGTGTAGGGGGTCGTGCTGGGGGTGATGTTTCAGGGTTTAGGGTAGTGCAGTGGTGTTCGGGCAGTGTAGGGGGTCGTGCAGGGGCTGGTGTTTCAAGGTTTAGGGCAGTGCAGTGGTGTTCGGGCAGTGTAGGGGGTCGTGTTGGGGCTGGTGTTTCAGGGTTTTGGGCAGAGCAGTGGTGTTCGGGCAGTGTAGGGGGTCATGCTGGGGGTAGTGTTTCAGGGTTTAGGGCAGTGCAGTGGTGTTCGGGCAGTGTAGGGGGTCGTGCTGGGGGTGGTGTTTCAGGGTTTAGGTCAGTGGTGTTCGGGCAGTGTAGGGGGTCTTGCTGGGGGTGATGTTTCAGGGTTTAGGGCAGTGCAGTGGTGTTCGGGCAGTGTAGGGGGTCTTGCTGGGGGTAGTGTTTCAGGGTTTAGGGCAGTGCAGTGGTGTTTGGGCAGTGTAGGGGGTCATGCTGTGGGTGGTGTTTCAGGGTTTAGGGCAGTGCAGTGGTGTTCGGGCAGTGTAGGGGGTCGTGAAGGGGTGGTGTTTCAGGGTTTAGGGCAGTGCAGTGGTGTTCGGGCAGTGTAGGGGTCGTGCTAGGGGTGGTGTTTCAGGGTTTAGGGCAGTGCAGTGGTGTTCGGGCAGTGTAGGGGGTCGTGCTGGGGGTAGTGTTTTAGGGTTTAGGGTAGTGCAGTGGTGTTTGTGTAGTGTAGGGGGTCATGTTTTAGGGTAGTGCAGTAGTGTTTGGGTAGTGTAGGGGTCGTGCTGGGGGTAGTGTTTTAGGATTTAGGTTAGTGCAGTGGTGTTTGGGTAGGGTAGGGGGTCGTGCTGGGGGTAGTGTTTTAGGGTTTAGGGTAGTGCAGTGGTGTTTGTGTAGTGTAGGGGGTCGTGCTGGGGGTAGTGTTTTAGGGTTTAGGGTAGTGCAGTGGTGCTTGTGTAGTGTAGGGGGTCGTGCTGGGGGTAGTGTTTTAGGGTTTAGGGTAGTGCAGTGGTGTTTGTGTAGTGTAGGGGGTCATGTTTTAGGGTAGTGCAGTGGTGTTTGGGTAGTGTAGGGGGTCGTGCTGGTGGTAGTGTTTTAGGATTTAGGTTAGTGCAGTGGTGTTTGGGTAGTGTAGGGGTCGTGCTGGGGGTAGTGTTTGAGGGTTTAGGATAGTGCAGTGGTGCTTGTGTAGTGTAGGGGTCGTGCTGGGGGTAGTGTTTTAGGGTTTAAGGTAGTGCAGTGTTGTTTTTGTAGTGTAGGGGGTCATGTTTTAAGATGCAATGCTCCAATACCTGACCAGTCTGCACTACATAAAACTGCAAAAAAACTAAAAATAAAAAGTGTTTTGCACACTTTTGTCATTGGGCTATATGTGGGCTACATCTGGGTAATATTTGTGCTACATTTGGGCTCTTTTTTCACTGGTGGCCATCTTGGAAGACTTCTTTGTTATGAAGTTTCCTAATTTCTTCATTTACTGCAGTCTCCTCAGTAGGAAATGCTTTCAGTTTTTTACTTTGATTCCATCAAGAAGGCATTCAGATGTGTCTCACATCTGCCATAAATTCAGAATGTTAGCACTCTAGTTGCTCATTAGATCACTGGAGTAAAGCTACTGCTCACCAGGGAGTTAACTGGTAGTCTGCTGCTGGTATTGAAAGTGATTGTTTCAATCTGCATGTCAGACTTTTCTAATGAAATAGAAGAGGATTTGAGATCTCACTTAAAACATGCCCTAATTTTTCTTTCTGCAGCACTAACCATAATTTCTATTTCAAAAAGAACCCCTCATTTTGTTCCTTTTTCAATTAAATGTTTTAAGTGTTACCGGTTTATTCCAATCAAGATGGCTTCAGGTGTGCCATACTTTTGTCATAAGTAAGGCTGTTAGCGCTCTAGTTGTTCTTTAGAACACTCTGGGAAGCTGCAGTAGAACACAAAGGCATCAACTGGCAGGCTGCTCCTGTTGAAATATAACAGGAAGATATTTGAGATCACACTTGAAATATGTCCTAATTTTTCTTTCTACAGCACTAACCATAATTTCTATGACAAAATGAACCCCATCATTTTGTTCCTTTTTAAATTAAATGTTTTAAGTGTTACCAGTTTATTCCAATCAAGATGGCTTCAGGTGTGCCATACTTTTGTCATAAGTAAGGCTGTTAGCACTCTAGTTGTTCTTTAGAACACTCTGGGAAGCTGCAGTAGAACACAAAGGCATCAACTGGCAGGCTGCTCCTGTTGAAATATAACAGGAAGATATTTGAGATCACACTTGAAACATGTCCTAATTTTTCTTTCTACAGCACTAACCATAATTTCTATGACAAAATGAACCCCATGATTTTGTTCCTTTTTAAATTAAATTGTTTAAGTGTTACCAGTTTATTCCAATCAAGATGGCTTCAGGTGTGCCATACTTTTGTCATAAGTAAGGCTGTTAGCACTCTAGTTGTTCTTTAGAACACTCTGGGAAGCTGCAGTAGAACACAAAGGAATCAACTGACAGTCTCTGCCCTTGTTGGATGTACATGTTTTACTGAGAATGTCAGACTTCATTCTCACATGAGTGAGAAAGATAATGTGAATTTACAGAAAATATGCTCTCATTTTAGCTTCTGGAGCACCTTCCAAACCTCCATGGGACAAGCATGAGAAAATAGTGTTCTCTCAAACATGATTCATGATATCCCAGCAGAAGGTTTTTCACATGGTAAAATCACCTTAGAATACACCACAATTCCTAAAATTAGTATGGTACCATCAACAAATAAATTCTAATGTAACTAAAGCCTGTTATCACCCTTTATAGTTCTCCTTTTGGTGACCCTCAAAATCTTCTATTCACTACAATGCATTTCAATGAGGTACTATCATTTATATTGGTCCCAAGATGGCTGCCAGCAATTCCAGGATGAAGTGCTGACAGCCAATCAGATCTCACAATGACATGTGTGGTTAGGCTCCGCCCAGATATATATGTGACTTTACTTTTGATTTTCTCAGGAACTACTGAACGGATTTACACCATTTAAGCAAAAGGCACAACACTGAACCAAGGGCTACCTCTTTGCCAAATTTGGTGTAATTCCGTTCAGCAGTTCGGGCTGTAGCTGCGACTAAAGGTTCCTATGGAAAAATGAATGGGGAAAACGTGTTTTGGGACCCCCCTTTTTTCTCGGCCCCCGCTTGACGTATCACCCCGAGGCTTTCAGGATAGGAGCGGACCGGAGCGCCCCAACAAGTTGGAAACTTTCGCGAAGATTCGTCAACCGGCGCCAACGTTATTTCAAATAGAATGTCGCGGATTTCCTATGGATAATAGGTTTTAACTATAACTATCTACTGGCGACCGCCAGTAGATAATATATATATATATATATATATATATACCTAGTGCATAGAGTGAATTTATCTACAACCACTAGGGCAATCGTTCTTATTGATTTAAGATGCTTTATTTAAGAACACATATTTGTACTTCTTTGCTAGAAATAATTCATGAGATTTCCTAAAATATAAACTTGTCTGCAAATGTACAACTTCTGCTACATTGTTTTCATTGATCCAAAATATTTAGTAGCGGACTGACTCCTCAACGAGACAGCGCAATCAGGACTTCCCATGAATTTAATCAATGGACTTCCAAAATTGTGGAATACACTAAACCCCGACCTGAGAGCAGGGATTTACTATCAGCGTTTCTGGAAACTTCTAAAGATGAAACATTTCAGACCATCTTTTTAACGAGGCACCTGGTTGCCAGGGTGGTAAATGAAGAACATTGGAGAAAAGTGACACTGTGCTCATGGGACTCTAACCACTTGATCTTCTAATCTCCAAATTCACTGCTTGGTGTCAGATCTAGTGCTCTGAAGTAATGACAGGAAACATGCAGCACTTTATAAAACTCACAATAAATAATACTTGTAGAATTAAATATTATGGGGCCGATTACGATACGGCCTGTAAAGGCTCCGATATTTGGTCGGAGCCTTTAGGGCCGCATTGTAATCGGCCAGTCGGATTCCTTTCCGACCGCCTCATTTTGATGGAGGTGGTCGGAAAGGAATCTGACCGGTCATTCCGGCTGGCTTCCGATGGGCTGGGAGAGCCCGTCCGCCAGTCGGAATGCGGCCAGTCATCTCGAGGGCGGCTCTTTCCGCCCTTGAGATCACAATGCACGGTTTCCGACATGGTTTCCATGCCGGTCTGTCCGACATGGAAACTATGTCGGAAAGTGCTTTAGGGGGCTCCCAGCAGGGTCCCCTTTGGTGCACGGCCTCTGGTTGGAGGCCGAGGGGGCACCTTTGGTGCACCCCTGTTGCTCCCTGCACCTGGATGAACTGCACCTCCCATTTCATTATGGGAGCATGCATTACGGCCGGTTTATGGCCGTAATGCATGGTACCATAGTGAAATATAGGAATGCGACTGAACAGTTTTCGGTCGCATCCTAATGGGGCTGTCGGGACCGACGACCGGGTGTCGGTCGGTCCCATGAACAAGTCGGTGTCGGCCGGAAGTGATTCCGCCCGACATCGTTATGAGCCCCTAAATGCTGTGATTTTGTCTACTATACCAGTTTTTATCTAAATGGTTTATGTTTTCAGCTACTGCCTAGTTATGATTTCTTAAAGGCATCTGCTGGCTGTGTGGAAACATCCCCTTCCGTGGTAAAGAGCCCTTTAGGTCACATAAATGAAAAAGAACACCTTTGACCCTACTTGGAAATGTAAGACTACTGCCCTCATTACGAGTGGCCTGGAAAAAAAACCAGAATGCTCCCCACCCTCCTACTTACCAATACCGGGAGTATCGATAACCCCAGGTGTGGGGGTGATACAGGTCATTACAAATGGCGCCCAAATGGTCCTCTTTGAAATGAGAAATTATGGGGGGAAATCTGTAATTCCAGGTCTGATTCCCCTGGTAATTTCACATTTTCTCCTAAATTTTTATTCAGCGATTTCCACTGTTTTTAGTAACCGAAATCTCTGTGTGAAAATAAACAGATTTGAGGAGCTCATAATTGTGATGGGGCTGACAACTGATGTTATTGGCCCCATCTGATTTTAAAAGGCCACTCTTAATGAGGGCCAAAGTGCATTTGATGAAAATGGCCTCTTTACATCAGTAACTTTGAGACTACCCAATCTTAGGTCTTTAGTACTTACCTGACCATTTTGCAGAAATCATTATTTAATTATAAAATATTTAAATATATAAAATAATACGTATTTATTATTTAATTATAAAATATCAAACTATTTTTCAATTCATCAATAAATATGTACTATTTTTATTTTTTAACACTAATTTATATTTATTTATGTCTCTTACTATTTTAAATAATTTAATTTAACATTATTTCCTATGGGGTTTTATTTTAAGTCCCTAACTCCATTATTGTCTATGGGATAGTGTTGCACTACCAGTGGTTGGCAATGTTTAGCACAGGACTTGTTACAGAGTTGTAAGTCACTACAAAAGCATAAGTTATTACAAAAGTTCAGTTTGTGAATACCGAAAAGTAGCTAAGTTACTCAAAAGTACAAATTTACCCAAAAGTGTAAATTACCGTTGTGAATTAGACCCATTGATTTCAATGGTTTGACAAGTAAAAAAGAATAGATAAGTCTCTGTCTCACAATAAGAGAAAAATAGTCTAGGCCTAATCTATCACAAATATTTGATTAGTGAAGTTTTGGAAACACCATTTTGTTCACCATGTGAACATTTGCTGACTACCTTATCAGTAGAAATTTGACTACAGTAACACCACCTTTCTTAAGGAAATATGTGTAAGATTCAATTTGGGAGCTCTTTGCCCCTTCTCATATAACTTTTCGCTGATGTGTACCAAGCAAGACTGCTAAGTGTTGACCAGATATTTGTAGGATTCATGGGACACACATGGATGGTCCACAGAATACAGAGTATCTGAAGAAATTTGTGTAATTTAAATTGCAAGACCCTTACCTGAGCTGTGTTCCAATGAACAATTGTATTAAGAGATGTGTGACAGTCACACCTACAAGTGCTTCTAACATAGAATATGTTGGAGCATATCTAAGACGTTTCATAGAAGATCACCCACCTTTTGTGGCACTTTCTATACAATAATATTCAACCATCTAAACTAGATGACGCATTGGAGGAAGGCACTTGTATTTTAAAATCATATGCATTCTGAATTCTTTTTCCAAAATTAAGTATGGTGTCAGAGTGGCATCCACTGAGAGCCACGAAGGATTAGCTGTGCAAACGTTATAGTCTGAAGAAGGGATCCATGTTAGAAGATATAACTGAGAGTAAAATAGATACAATTTTATACATTTGTTTCATTCAAAGATTCTCAAATTATATGTGTCTGTTTATGTAAGAGGAAGGATCCCATCCGCCGTTGTATGCAATTGAAAGCTTTTGATTTTCTGCACTTTATGTTTTTTTAATGAAATGTTTTTATTACCTCACAATTCAGTTACAGAGTGACACAAAGTGCATTTAACAAATTGTGTTATTCAACATCAACTTTAATCATACCACTATGATTGCGCCCCACCACAGGCATACACTCTCTCTGCATGAGTTGAAACAGCAGCATATATTGATGCTGGATACCATGGATTTGTGTAAAGAGAGACAGCTGTTTCCTCTAGTGCAGTCCACACTGGGACCACTATGTATGGCCTTGTACCAGTGAGAACTACTGACTAGAACATTGTTATTTATTTGAAAAGTGCATCTTTTAGTTGTGTTTCTGGCATTTGGGTGCACCTTTCCCTAGGGTAAATTTAAGAGAACTTGTTGGGAAAATTCTATTACACCGTAAACTGCTTTGACCTCAAGTAAAACCCTTGTGCCTTATAGACTTCTAGATAAATGAATATGGGCCTAATTTAGAGTTTGGTGGATGTGTATTTACTCCGTCAGGGTGATGGAGTAAAGTATTCCATCAGCCTGAATGAGTACCCGCCTGCCAAATGTTGAGAGGCCCTCCAGCCCAGCCGAAATTTCTTGCGTTTACAGTGAACCACCATCACAGTGGTTTATGTAAATGCATTGAACATTTGCCGGATGACTCCATCAACATGATGGAGCTGTGCCGCAAACTTTCAAATTTTTTTTATTTCCAAAAAGAAAATCCCAAAGCGGGAGTTTCTTTTTGGAAAAAAAAAAAAACACCCCCTCGCTATGGACGTTTTCTCCCATTGCGTGGGGGTCATTTTTACATTTTCATTGTCCTTCAATGCTAGGTTTTACTTGATGGTTACAGACATTGAAAACTGACTGTGTGTCTGCCCACTCTAAAGAGTGTTGGTGGATAAATTGCTAAACCTCTGTTGGTTCTTACTCTGTTGGGTGTTGGACGTGTATGTTGGAAATGGAGACGGAGTAGCCTCTGCCATTGGCATACAGAAGGTCCGCCTGACTCTAAATGAGGTGGGCGGATCTTCAGTTTGGCAGAGAGGGTACTCACCTCTCCGCAAAACTATAATCAGGCCCAATGTTTTTTTTTCAGATCTATGATTCCCATGAAATGTAACTTCTGTTGTAATTTATAATTCTAAAATTAAAGTGATGGGATTATTTTTTAACAGAGTTTAAACTATAACTTTAATGTAAACAACTCCAATACACAAAATTAGGCCTGGCTTCAACTTGATTGGAGGTATTCATATGTTAATGGACATGCCTGGGAAAACTTCAGTGGTATTACTCACATGGCCAATTAAATAATGGACCAATCATTTGAGCTATCAGAGTTGTGAATTGTTTGCCTTTGCAGGAACATTTGAAGCTTTGATGATTCTATCCCCAGAATGGAGGGATCTTCTTCTGTTCAAAATTGCCACATGCTGAACCTTTGAAGTCGAGGAAAAGACTGAACAAAAACAAGCTGAGCTCAAGCCCTGAACAAAGTTACCAGCCATCTTGGATTTCAAAGGAAGGAGGATGTGGGGCTTTGGCAAGACCTCTTGTAATAAAAGCTAGTGTAGGTAAACTCAGGAAAGTTTAGGATTTGTGTACAAATCTGTTTACTATACGATAGCAGCTGGGAAGTGAGGGAGCAAAATGGTACCCCAAAATTTAGACACCCCAAAGTTTTTGCCTCATTCCATCATTCCATAGTTTCCTTAATCGAAGATGGTGTTAACCTCAATTTCACGAGGCAATGTGTTCCTGTATTAAGGCACCTCGACAAAATAGCAAATTAGCAGAGAAAAACAAATCATAGAATAATGGAGACCACTCAATAATTAAGTTCTAGATCAATGGTCCCAATTGGCAAAAGGCGGCAGAATCATTAGGAAAATAGACAGCATCTCATGCAGCATCAAGGAAAGCTTAAAACTCGCTGGCTCACCCCCCCCCCCCCGAAAATCAAGGGGTTTTATACACAATCCTTGCTCAGAATATTAGCAGTTCTACAGTATCATAGTGATGTGAGCAAATGTATCATTTCCTTGACGCCTGCGGGCCCCGGGGGACTTGCATAAACTTTAAAGAGGATCCTGTCGATGAATGTTGAACTTTTGGGGAACGTAGATCAGCTTGTGCATGAGTTGAAGTCGTTGTTAAGCATTAGAGATTTGAGGTTGCATTTGAAGCAAGAAAAGTAGAGGTTGCTCTGGAGGTCCTTAGGGAGTGAGTTCCATATCCTGGGAGTGTTTTTAGAGAAGGCTTAGGTTTAGGAGGTATGACAAGAAGAGGTGGAGCTTCTCAGAGCCCAGCCTATTCCTGCTTTCGATAGTTTGGTTTCTAGGTATTTGTTTTTTTTTGTATGTAGGGCTTTGTGGGTGATACAAGCTTTCTTGTAGCTGCATCTTCGTTCAATGGGAACCCAAGTGAGACTCCTATGGGCAGGTGTGATGTGGTTGTACCATTTCATTCCTATGATGAGCCTGGCAGTTGCATTGAGAATTGCTCTTAGGGGCACAAGGTGACATTTTGGAGTTCCTGTGAAGATGGCGTTGCCATAGCCAAGTTTTGAGAGGACTAGTGATTGCACTACCGTCTTAATATCAGGTACATGGTTTGATTGTCTTGAGATGTTTTAGTGTGTATGGTGCTCCTTTGACTAAACTGTTGACATGCTCCTTCATTGACTTGCATTTGTCTAGGGTGATATCCAAGGACTTTAGGGAGTTAGATAGTGTGGGAGAACAGTTTAGTGCGTCCAAATTCTTGAGCCATTCTTGGATGGGTAAGGGCCTATTTTTTGGGGAGAGGAGTAGTAGTTCAATCGTGTTGGGGTTCAGCTAAGGTGTTTGGTGTTTAGCCACGTTTGTATCCTAATTTGTGTGGCATTAACATGCTGGATGTTACTCTGTGATTTTATTTTTTAGTAGAGTTGTGTGTCGTCAGCATATAGGTGATATTTGATACCAGCTTGGTTCAGTATAACTGTGAGGGGTTCCATGAAGAGATTAAAAAGGGCTGGGGAAAGAATAGAGCCTTGTGGTAATGGTGCAGGCTTCGAGAGACAACTGTTGATTTTTATTTGTTGACAGCGATGTTGCAGATAGGGCGTGAACCATCTCAGGACTGTGCCATTGATACCAGTGCAGTTTTTGAGTGTCTCAAGTAAAGCTGGGAGATGTATGTGTCTGTGAATGTCTGTTATGTTGAGCATCGCAGTTTCAGTGCTACAGCATTTCCTGAAACCTGATTAGAAGGTGTTGCGGAGGTTGAATTCCTCTATGTGTTGGTTGAGTTGTAGTAGGACACACTTCTCTTTTTTGGCTAGGAAACAAAAACGGTGATGGGTCTTAGGTTATTAAGGTCATTGGGGTCTGCATCTGGTTTTTGGAGAATGGGTGTGATTTGGCCTAATTAGAGGGAGTCCCTGATGAGAGTGAGTCATTGATGATTTTGGCCCAAATTAAGGAGATGATATGGTTGAGGTTCTGTACTAGGGTGGAGGGGAGGTGATAGGTAATGTGGGATGTGGGCTTCAAGTTCGCGATTAATTTGAAGACTTCTCCTTCTGTCATAGGTTTGAAGTCTGCCCACTTAGCATTGTTTTTCAGTTGTAGGAGGTCATTATTGTCTACATTTTTTCTTGGGTCACTCCGGTCTTTAGTTAAGACTTGAGAGGGAGTGTCCATGGTGACCTGTGTGCCAGTGGAGCAGGTGGGCTGGGATGTTGGACTAGTGTCAAGGATCAGAGATCATTCAATTTTTGCAACTTTTTCAGTTAGGAAGTTGGCTATTTCTTCACCGCGTTCGTTGGTGGCTGTGGTTTTATGTTCAGAGGGTAGTTTGTTGTTTGAAATATGTTGAAGAGCTCCCTTGGTCTGTTCTTTGCACAGTCAAGTTGATTTCAAAAGAAAGTGGCTTTTTCCCTGAAGATGTGTTTCTTGTAGGAGAGCCGTTCGGATCTTATGAGTGAGAGGTGTGCGAGTGAGGAGTTCTGTCTCCATAACATTTTGGTCAGTCTTAGTTGTCTCCTCTCGTTGTTAAGGTCTGAGTTGAACCAGGATCTAGATTGGATTTTTCTAGATCGCTTTAGTTTGAGTCAAGAACATCTGTCAACGCTGAGCTATAGTGGGCGGTCAGGTCATATACCGTGTGAAGGAGAGGTTGCAAATGCAATGGGTGCTGATCCTGGATTCCAGTTCCGTTAGTGGGATATGCTTGATGTTCATTGCCCAGTATGTGGGTTTGTTGGATGGGGTTGGGTAGGATGCGGGGTGAGTCTTGAGACTAAACAGGAATAGATGGTGGTCCAACCAGTCAATGGGCATTATGGACCGAAGGGAGACAAGCTCACTTGTGGTCATTATTACGTCTAGAGTTGAGCCTTTATTGTGGGTCTGTTCATTACAGAGTTGCTGGAGGTCGTTGATTTCAAGCAGGTTTATTAGGTTATGGATTGTGATGTCTTCTGTGTCATTCCAGTGCTGGTTGAATACAATGCATTTATAGAGTGCACAGCTACCTAAAAAGGTGTCCTGGCGCTAGCAATAAGAGTATCCACTAAGTTCAAGGGCAGAAACCAGTTTAGGAGGAGATTATTATGGAATCAAACAGAAGAATTTTTA
The DNA here is from genome assembly GCA_963921515.1 of Calotriton arnoldi. Taxonomy (NCBI): domain Eukaryota; kingdom Metazoa; phylum Chordata; class Amphibia; order Caudata; family Salamandridae; genus Calotriton; species Calotriton arnoldi. Next base: position 337,461 of record CAWUFW010008476.1, on the reverse strand, counting down.
TCCTTTTCATGAAAACCGATTCAGTTGTGCAACTTCTCAAGGCCACAATTAAGGCATTCCACATTCTGGCTGACAGATAGGCAAAAAAGCGTTCACCTCTTCTAGATTTAACATTACGAGGGGTTTGAAACAGTTTAAGATTATTAGAATGAAGGGATCGCACTTGGGATGAAAGTTTGAACCGGCGTCTAAGATATAGAGGACGCCTGGAGTTAAAAATCTTGAAGGCAAAAGTGAGGTCCTTAAACTGAATCCTTTTGCTAATCAGCAACCCAGTGAAGCTGACACAAATGGTTAGAGATAGGGCACGAGGGAGGAAGTTTCAAGATCAGTCAGGCAGCATAGTTTTGAATAATCTGAAGACACTGAATAAGAAAGGAAGAAAGCCCAAGATATAGACCATTAGAGTAGTCCAATTTAGAAGTTATCAAGGCATATTCAATGGTTTTCTGTTGCTCCATTGGAATAAAATGCAACATGCATCTCAGAGATCTGAGAGTCAGGAAACAGGAACTAGACAAAGATTTTTCCTGGGATTCCAAGTTAAGTTCAGCATTGAATTTAACCCCCAAGTTTCTGACCATAGGAGACAGGCAAGTAGGATTGCCCATCTCAGATGGCCATCAAAGGTTGGAGTCAGGTATAGATTTAGAACCAAAGAATAGAATTTCGGTCTTGTCTGAGTTTAATTTCAAAAAGTTGGTATTCATCTATTCTAGTACTGATCTAAGACATAATTTAAAATAATTCAATGCTGAAGGAGCATTTTCGTGAAAAGCCAGGAACAGCTGAGTAATGTCAGTGTATGAAACAACTCTAATTCCAAAAGACTCCACAATATTGGCCAGAGGTGACATATATATACATATTCACTGAAAAAACCATAGGTTTCAGACACGTTATAGTTACAAATTAGCATTTAAAAAACCTTTGAAATTCACTGAAAAAACCATAGGTTTTAGGGACAGTTATAGTTAGTTGGACATTGCACTCGTACAAAACCCGTGAAATTCCCCCGTTATAGTTAGTTCAGCTAACTATAACTCGCGCCCCGCAATGCACTGCTGATGACGTCACATATTACATCACTCATGACATGGTCAGTGACATCACTGATGACATCACTGATGACATCTCAAATGACATCACTGATGACATCACTGATGACATCATCCAGTGACTGTGTGTTTCTGTAAAGTTTAAATATTTTTAATATATATAGGAAAAGACGTATTGAAGAATGAGTGGGTGTGTAAGTGTCTGTATGGATGATTTAGTAGGTGCGTGACTGACTCTATAAGTGAGTGATTTAACGTATCTTACTGAATGCATGGGTTAGTGACTAAACTGGATGAATGTCTGTATCCGTCTGTCTGTTGCTGTGTAAGTGGCTGCATGTGTTTGTGAATAGCTACATGAGTGTTTATATGAGTTATTGAATGCTTGTCTGAGTAACTGTATGGGTGCCTGAGTGTTTGTGTGGGAGGGGTGTGTGCAACTCTGTGCATAGATGTGTGAGTGGGTGATTCACTGGGTGGATGGTTTCAAGAGTGCATCTGTGATAGACTGTATGGGTGGGTAAGTGTGTGTAAGAGTGTGTTAGTGAGTGAATGTATGTCCCAGTGGTACATGTGTGAGTAACTACATATGTGAAAGGCAGTATATATGTGTGTTGGAGTATATAAATAGCTATAAGCAAGAGTGAGTGATTGTGATAGTGGCTGTATGGATGAGTGTGTGCTTGTATCAGTGATTGTATAAGAGCGTAACAATGTGCTACTATTTGTATGAGTAAGTGAGCTGGTGTGTGTATAACTGTATAGGTGAGTAAATGGCAGTGTGTTTAATTATTTGCATGACTGACTAGGTGTGTGAGTATCTCTATGGATGAGTGGCGTTGTTTGAGTGTCTATATAGGAGTAAGAGTGCATATGATAGTCCTGTACTGAGTGACCGTAAGTATGAGTGACTGTACGGGTGAGTGAGTGGATGTGTGTGTGTAGACCTAAGAATCAGTGAGTGGGTATGTAGTTATTGGTGTTGGAGTGTCTATGGTTTTGCGAATGGCAGTCTGTAATTTAGAGTGGGTGTATCAAAGGTTATATTAGGGTGTGAGGAGGTGCATCAGATTATCACGTGGATGATGTCATCAGTGATGTCATTTGAGATGTCATCAGTGATGTCATCAGTGATGTCACTGACCATGTCATGAGTGATGTAATATGTGACGTCATCAGCAGTGCATTGCGGGCGCGAGTTATAGTTAGCTGAACTAACTATAACGGGGGAATTTCACGGGTTTTGTACGAGTGCAATGTCCAACTAACTATAACTGTCCCTAAAACCTATGGTTTTTTCAGTGAATTTCAAAGGTTTTTTAAATGCTAATTTGTAACTATAACGTGTCTGAAACCTATGGTTTTTTCAGTGAATTTCAAAGGTTTTTAAATGCTAATTTGTAACTATAACGTGTCTGAAACCTATGGTTTTTTCAGTGAATTTCAAAGGTTTTTTAAATGCTAATTTCTAACTATAACGTGCCTGAAACCTACGGTTTTTTCAGTGAATTTCAAAGGTTTTGTAAATGACAATTTTTAAATGTATTAATTGTTATATTAATTTTTTTCATACTGATTTACTACATTTTTAGAAACAATTTTTTTTTACATATTTTATTTTTTAAATTACATTGTAATTACATTATACATTACATTACAAAAAATACTTTCTCAGAATGAATTACTTTAGTTTAAATACTTTGCAGATAGGCAATAGACTTTTAAGTACAGTAGTTACAGTTGTTGCAATGGGCAACACATTTTCAAACACAATGCAACATTCAGCTCAATGTGAATTTCTAGTTAAATGCAATTAGTTACTTTATGGATTACTTTTGTAACCACAGGACTGGATCCTAGATTCAGTCCTGGTACATCTCCTGTAAACAGTTGAGTAAAAGCGTTTTGGTTACAGTCGTGATTTTTAAGGAATATTATTGTATTTTAAAAGTTGACACTTAGAAACTTTTTCTCATAGAATCACCAATGTTATCCTATGGAAGGAAATTCACTTAGCAGGTAAAAACTGTTATCGTTACTTTTTCTTACTCAGTGTTGGATCCTGGATCCAGCACTGGTGCATCTCCTGTAAACAGTTGAAAGAATGCGTTTAAGTCATACAGGCGATTTTTAAGGAATATTTGTAGTTTGTGAAAATCAACACAGTCAATTTTAGCCTATGAAGGAAATTCAAGTTACCGGTAAGTACGGTTAAAATTACTTTTCAGGACCAGTACTGGGCTGAAAGATGCAGCACTGAGGTCTCTCCTGATAACAGGTGAGTAAATCGGAATTCGTATTTCGGCTGATTTTAGAGGAATATTTTAAAGTTCCAAAACTCCACACTTAGAAGAATTTCCAAGTGAAACCAGTCAATGTTAGCCTATGAAGGAAATTCAAGTTACCGGTAAGTACGGTTAAAATTACTTTTCAGGACCAGTACTGGGCTGAAAGATGCAGCACTGAGGTCTCTCCTGATAACAGGTGAGTAAATCGGAATTCGTATTTCGGCTGATTTTAGAGGAATATTTTAAAGTTCCAAAACTCCACACTTAGAAGAATTTCCAAGTGAAACCAGTCAATGTTAGCCTATGGAAGGAAATTCAAGTTACTGGTAAGTATGGTTAGAATTACTTTTCAGGACCAGTACTGGGCTGAAAGATACAGCACTGAGGTCTCTCCTGATAACAGGTGAGTAAATCGGAATTCGTATTTCGGCTGATTTTACAGGAATATTTGCACAATGGTGAAGGGAGGGGCGGGGCCTGAGGTGACATCTGTGCAAACGCGCCCCGTTGCGCGTTTTAAGTTGGGGGATTAAGTCCCCTTGAATCCTGAGGGTCCCTAGGGGCCAACTAGCCCACCAGGAACCTCCAATATGCGCCAGGGGCTGCGTTGCAGAGACGTGTAGTGAGGCCACACCCCTTTACACCTCTCTGCAACGCAGCTCTGTGGCGCTTTCTGGATGTACCTGTTGGGCTAGTTGGCCTCAGGGACCCTCAGGATTGAAGGGGATTTAATTCCCCATCTTAAAACGCGCCACGGGGCCTGTTTGCACACATGTCACCTGAAGCCCCGCCCTCCCTTCACCACTGTGCAAACGCGCCCCGTGGCGCGTTTTAAGTTGGGGATTAAGTCCCCTTGAATCCTGAGGGTCCCCGGAGTCCAACTAGCCCACCATATACCTCCAAAAGCGCCACAGAGCTGCGTTGCAGAGAGGTGTAAAAAGGGGTGTGGCCTCTCTACACGTCTCTGCAACGCAGCCCCTGGCGCATATTGGAGGTTCCTGGTGGGCTAGTTGGCCCCCAGGGACCCCCAGTATTCAAGGGGAATTCGCCTCCTCTGCAAACGCGCCAGGGGGCGCATTTGCAGAGTGGTGAAGGAAGGGGGCGGGGCCTGCGGGCCCGATCGTTTAAAAAAAAAAAAAAAATTGTCTCCTGAAGGGGGCTGTGTGGCCCCCCTTCCTTTTTCCTGTTTTTATGCCCTGGGGACCCCATCCCCCAGGGCCTTACCCCTTTTTTAAATTTTTAATAAAAAAAAACGGGAAGGGGGCCGCGTGGCCCCCCTTTCCTGGGCCTGTATTGGCCCCGGGGACCCCATCCCCCGGGGCATGGCCTTTATTTTTATTCTTTGGAGGGGGCTGCGTGGCCCCCCTCCTCTGGCCATTTAAGGCCCGGGGACCCCATCCCCCGGGCCGGCCTTTCCATTTTTTTTTTAGATTTTTCTTTTTTGGGGAGGGGGCCGCGTGGCCCCCCTCCTGGGCCACTACTTGCCCCGGGGACCCCATCCCCCGGGGCTGGCCCTCTCCGTTGGGGACTGTGGGGGGTCCCCAATCCCCCACAGTCCCGCCGGCTCCCCACGTCCCTTGGGAGCCGGCATTGCTGTTCCACATGGGGAGCAGCTGACATGCTGCTCCCCATGTGGAAAGCAATGTGCTTTGGATATTGGAAGAGAGAGCAGGTTTCCCTGCTCTCTCTTCCAATATCCAAGCAGTTTGCTATGGCAGGACGGGAGCCGCGAGGCTCCCGTCCTGCCATAGCAAACTACAGTGTCCCGGGGTAGGCACCACGGGACACTGCAGGAGCCGGCCCTGGGGGTGGCGGTCCCCAGGGCCATCAAGGGCTCCAGGAGGGGGCCGCGCGGCCCCCTCCGTACATGAGCACAGCCCTGGGGAGGTGGTGGTCCCCGGGCTTCGGGGGTCCAAAACGGACCCCCATTTTAATTTGTTAGTGCCCCGGGGAGGTGGCGGTCCCGGGCGTGTGGGGGCTGGAGCCCCCCACACAGGTTGTTAAATTAATAAAAAAGCCCCGGGGAGGTGGTGGTCCTCGAGGCTGCGGGAGGGCTCAGAGCCCTCCCGCACCATTTTTTAAAAAGCCCCGGGGGGTGGCGGTCCCCGGGGCTTGGGGGGCCTTTGAGGCCCCCACACATTAAATTATCCCCTCACCATGCCCCCGGGACTTGGGCCACCCGGGGCCAATTAACATCGAAGCGCGGGAGACCGCGCTTCGATTCTTTTTCGGCAGGATTCGCGTACCCTGAGCGCATCCTGCCGATTTTTTTTTTTAAAAATGCTTTTTTGCCCAGGGGTCCTTGTGGGACCCCTGAGCAGGCCTAGGGGTTAGGGTGTTTCTACCCTGCCCCTTTGTGCGTTTTGCGCACTTGTTTCTTTTTTTTCTCGGCGGGATACGCGCACCCTAAGCGCATCCCGCCGATTTAAAAAAAAAAAAATCTTTTTCTGCCCAGGGGGTCCTTGTGGGACCCCTGAGCAGACCTAGGGGGTCAGGGTGTTTCTACCCTGCTCCCTTTTGCGCTTTGCGCACTTGTTTCTGTCCCTCGGTTCTACCGAGGGACAAAATGGCTGCCAACACTTCTTGATTTGGAGTGTTGACAGCCAATTAGCATGCAGCTCGTGATCGGGAGGGTACGCGGATCCGACGCGCCCATAGATATATATGTGATTTTAATTGTGAATTTCTCAGGAACTACTGAACGGATTTACACCATTTTAGCAAAAGGCACCAGTCTGAACCAAGGGCTACCTCTTTGCCAAATTTGGGGTAATTCCGTTCAGCAGTTCGGGCTGTAGCTGCGACTAAAGGTTCCTATGGAAAAATGAATGGGGAAAACGCGTTTTGGGACCCCCCTTTTTCTCGGCCCCCGCTTGACGTATCACCCCGAGACTTTCAGGGTAGGAGCGGACCGGAGCGCCCCAACAAGTTGGAAGCTTTCGCGAAGATTCGTCAACCGGCGCCAACGTTATTGCAAATAGAATGTCGCAGATTTCCTATGGATAATAGGTTGTAACTATAACTATCTACTGGCGACCGCCAGTAGATAATATATATATATATATATATATATATATATATATATATATATATATATATATATATATATATATATATATATATATGTTAAAAAGGGGTAGGGATGAGAGCCGAACCCTGAGCAACACCACAATTTAAAGGGTTGACTGCAGAAGTAAAAGGAGAGAAAAAGACCGACTGTGTGCGGTTGCAAATAAAGGACTTAAACCAAGATAAGGCACGATCAGTAATAAATAAGAAGCAGAATAGCGTAAGAGACCATCTCAAAAACCACAGAGAGATCCAGCAGCATTAACATAACTGGGGAATTTTGGTCAAGATTGCTTTTAATATGCTCAGAAACCTCAAGAAGAGCAGTCTCGGTACTGTAACCATGTCGAAAACCTGAAAAGTTTCCTCCAAGAAAAGAGTGAGCTATCTGTTGACATTTTTTTCTACCAAATTTGCCATAGTAGGCAGGAGAGAGATGGTCCTAAAGTTGCTCAAAATCTTAGGGTCAGCAGAAGGCTTCTTGAATAAGGGAAGTAGCAAAGCCTGCTTCCATCCAGAGGGGACCGTTCCTGAGCAAGGGATTCATTGAACAGGTTGTTCACCCAGGGGTTAATCACTGATATAGCCTTTTTGAGAATAGTCGGGGACATGGATCTAGTGGGGATCCTGATTTACAATTGACAAGATCAGTAGCAGATGTTTCAAGAGAGATAGGAGAAAAACAGGACAAAAGTGGAGCAGAAGAAAGAGTGGCAAAACTTGAAGAGGCTATGGAAGAATAAGTAAAAGAATCGTAAATATCCTGAATTTTATCATGGAAAAAATCAGAGAGTTCTGCACAGAGTTCCATTGAAGGAATAAGCATATTTTTTGTCGCCAATGGGTAAAGAAAGGGATTATCCAACTTAAACAATTCTTTGGGGGAGTTATCTGCTTTGGAGATAGAAAGGGCAATAAAAGCTTTTCGAGCCATGTATATGACTTTGTGATATTTCCTAAGAGCCTCTTGATAAGTTGCCTTGGCCTCTACATCATTGTAAGTTTGCCAGAGTCTCTCCAGCTTCTTACAGCTGGATTTAAAATGTTTTAAAGAGTCGGAGAACTAAGGGGCTGAAGCCTTAAGTCTCTTAGCAGAATACACTTTCTTAGGAGCAGTGGTGTCAAGAGCCTTCTCTACCCAAACATTAAAAAGAGTGGCATCTTGCTCTAACACTCCGGTCTGATCAACAAAGAAAGATTGTAGGGCGTCAGCCAGAAGGAGGTCATTGACTTTGTGCCATGGTCTGCACATTTACCTAATTGTGCAAGGTGGAAGGCATGGGGTGGGACTTAAAATCTCAAAAGGAATTAAGACATGATCAGACCATGTAAGATCAAAAGTACTTTGATCAAAAGAGGGTTAGCCAGAATAAGATCCAAGGTATGGCCAGCTGTATGGGTAGGTCCCTTAACAATTTGTACTAAGTTAAAACCTTCTAGAGTGCCCAAAAAATTGTTGTGCCAATCTGTTGTTCATGTCATCCACATGGAGGTTAAAATCACTGAGTACCATTAAATTAGCATGTAGTGGATACAGGTGGCCTAGTGTTTCAGAAAGAGATTGTAAGGAAGTAGTTGGAAAATAAGCACACCAGAGACAGAAAAGGTGGCAGATAGGGTAATGGTAAACAACATGCCCTCTAGTGTGTCATTGTTGTTTAGCTTAGAGATAGAGCACGGAGTTGATGCATGGTGTATCATTGCAATCCCCCCACCAATTTTATTCTCACGATAAAGATGTTTGATGGAGAAATCTTGTGGGATGGCTAGTGCTATATCAGGAGCTGAACTGTCCTTAAGCCATGTTTCTGTAAGAAGCAGGACATCCCAATAGTTATCCGGTAACAAGTAAAACATTTCCAGGGCGTGTTTCGGAAGAGAGCGGCAGTTCAACAGGCCAGCCCTGAATGCTTCCCTTTTTTCTAAAACTAAGGAAGCTCCCAAAGAATCACCAGAATAAACAGATCTAGAGGGACTAGAGAAGGCAAGGGAAGCTTGATCAAAAAAGAGACAGTAAAACTACAACTTGGGCAATATCAGAATTTACATCATAAGGGGATCCTAGATGAATGCATTGTTCAGGACGCAGTGCCCATAGCTCCCTATTTGTGTATTTAATGGGGGGAGAAGCAGCCAAATGGGATGTCTCATGGGCAGCATGGCTGGCGCTGGTCGTGATCCAGACGGGTGCAGACGGGCTTGCCCTTGGCCGCGTCACCTCGCTGCGTGTCCGCTGCATCAGCAAATTAAAATTCCGCCCTGAGGATAAAAAGACTAGAGAACAGCCTACCAAAATGGTGGCTCTAGCGGAAGTGGGTGTGCAAACATACAAAGAACAGTCCGAACGAGTCAATCGCAGACTGTCAGGCTGCCCAAGTAGAGTTGTTAAGATTCACCTTACCCCTGGAAAAACCTCCCACAAAGTGTAAAAATGCCCGAGCGCTAGTGAAGACAAGGGCACGGGGCAGAATTAAAAATTACAAGAAAAGGTCTGAGGTGGAAGTCGCCTAGGAACACGTCATTGGAATCAGTTAGGGAGAGCCATGTCATTAGATTGGTTAGTTTTTCGGTGAAGAGTGCGTGATCACCAAGCCGGTGATAGATGGTGTGGAGTTTAGTGGGAGTGGTGCCTTTAGCTTTAATTTAGACTCTTAGATATTTGAAGGTCGCGTAGTTCATGGTCTTTAGGGTGTTAAGCTGGGTTTCTTGTTTGTGGATGATCGCAAGCCCACCCCCTATTCGCCCAGGTCTATCCCATCTAATGATGAGTAGCCGGTGGTGTGAGCAAGTCTATTATAGGGGTTGAGTGTTCGTTAAGCCAGGTTTCCGTTAGGAATGCAATGTCAAATCCATCAGGAAATCTAGTTTCAGCTATTTGAGTGGTGTATTTCACTGCCGATCTGCAGTTAAGGAGCATGCAGGTTAGGGAGCGAAGACTATTCTTAGTAAAGTGTAGTTTGTGGATAGTGGTGTATTGAGTGGAAGGTCTGGGCAACATGTTGGGTCGAGGGATTCTATTGGTGCCAATGATTACTGGGATAGTGGCTGGAGGCTTGGGGTTCACCTGCGGGGTTTTTGTGCTGTAAGATACGCTGAGTGATTCGCCTCCATTGAGGATAGGGGGTTGAGAGCTCAGTAGGGTCCGTGGGATAGGAGGCTCATGGAAATGGAGATTTGGCCAGTGTGTCGGCTGTCTCTTGTAGATTCTTTTAGGGGAGTCAATTTATCTATTCTCGGGGTGTAATTTTTTTGTTTAATTAAACTCTTTTTATTAGCATTTTCAGATCAACCAATAGGCCATTACATTGTGACATATCCTGAACATTATAATGCATTTCCAGTTGTCAAGCGCGTTTCTTGTACATTTCCACTCTTTCTCCACATAACTTCTTTGTGTGCGTATTTATGCCATTTAAACGCAGCAGCAGTTAGGTCAATTTCTCTACCCAATGGCAGGCTTTTGCACGTAATGTAGGGGGCAGGTTTAGCTTTCTAGGGTGCGCTGGATTCATTCTGCTCTTTGGTTCTCACGGAGTTGGACAGCAGATAGGATTTTAGGGGCCCCCATATGTCTCTAGGTCTAGAGGACATCAGCAATAGTTCTGAGTATGTGGAGAGTTGTTCCTGACTATATATTAAGTCATTCAGCCATTCTTTACATTTGGTAGCTCTCCCCATCCTCACCTACACCCCACTTGTCGTTTGGCCAGTAAGAACCCCAGCGAAACATACCACCTGAGGGGTACCTCAATAATCTCTGTACATCCCAGTAGCGCTGGGAGGGGGGGTAAGGCAGATCTGTCTGTCATTTGTGACAAGGCATCTTGAATCTCTTCCCAGTACTTGAACATGGGGCCACAAGACCATGCCAAATGTAGTAAGTCCGCCCCACCTCCCCACATCTGTAGCAGGTGTCCGAGGGCTGTAAGCGCTACTGATGTAATCTCATTGGGGTGTAATATGTCCTGTGTAGGAACTTAAAGTGTATAATTCTTAAACGGCTGCCGGCAGTTATTCTACCCGTCGGCTGACAGCAGTATTGCCATTGTGCTTCCTCTAAAGGTGTGCCCAGTTGTGTCTCCCATCCCGCTCTTGACTTGCCCGGCCTGTCAGGTTGGGCTATTGGGGTACTGCGATTAAGTGTCGATACTGTGTGTGAGGAGGTAGTAGCTTGCAACATGTTGTGCAGTGGAGCCACAGTGGGGGGTTCCATTGGGAGGTCTTAATATTATGCCTCAGCCTAATGTATAGGAATATCTCCATGGGGGTGGGGTCGTTGTCCCCTAAAAAGTCTTCCTTGAGGCAAAAACCACCCTCCGTGTATATGCCACCCCACGTTTGTATAATAAGATGGTTAAGCATGTGTCGACAGGCTGCCTCTCGCATCACTGGGAGTGCCGGATGATGGGCCAGATGTAACGAGGGTGAGTAAAGCAAGGCGATGTGTAACTGTTTTGCTATTTCCCACCATGCCACATTGGTGCACGCAACAGTCGATTCCTCTCCCCCTGTTTCCTGTGGTCGCGCATCAAGAAACGCGGCTGTCGGGACTGGAGCAATGTAACCCTGTTCCACCACCAGGTTGGGCATAAAGGGGGGTTTGATACCAATATACAGCGTAATGCGCTTGAGCGCATAAATAATATAATTCCAGATCTGGAGCTTCATAGCCCTCTTTGGAGAAGGGTTGTGTAAGTATATCCCAGCAGAGCCTCAGTTGTTTTCCTCCCCAAGCAATTCAGATTAACTGTGTTCTAAGTCTTTTGAAAAACTGCCACCCACGGAAGTAGGGAAATATTTAGAAAGAGATATAGCAGCTTGGGGACTATGACCATTTTCATTAGTGCTATACATCCCCCAATGGAAGATGGCATAGATATAAAGTGGGTGATGGAATCAGTAAAGGAGGCCAGTGCCCTGCTGTAATTCGCCCGCATGAGTTCCTCCCTGTCCCTAGTACTTACGATGCCCAGATATTTAATTTCTGAGCTGCACCACTTTAATGGGTAGTGTGGGGCGTATTGGAGAGTGCTCGGAGTGAGAGGAAAAATCTGGGATTTCTCCCAGTTCACTGTGATGCCGGAGAACGCCCCATATCATACGAATTCCCGTAGTATGGTATTTAGGTTGTTTTTGGCATCCCTGACATATATTGTGATGTCATCGGCGTAGAGTGCCTGGTCAGGTATCTTTGTGCATGCTCGCGATAGTGTTGTCTGAGCATGGCTTCACCGCCAAGGCAAACAGGAGGGGTGACAGCGGGCACCCCTGCCTGGTGCCTCGAGAGATGGCAAAGGGAGATGAACACGTCCCGTTGATGGAGAGCGTTGCTAGTGGGCACTGATATAGGAGTTGCACCCACGCCAAGAATTGAGGAGGGAAGCCCATGCAACGCAGTACAGCCAGCAGAAAATCCCACTCCAAGGAGTCGAAAGCTTTAGGGAGTCTAAGAAGACCACCATTGCCTCCAGCTCCGGATTTATGTCCTGTAATATCGCAAAGAGGGTATGCAAGCTGTGGGAAGTGTCTCTCTCCGGAATAAAGACTGCCTGGTCAGGCAGTACCAACCCCTCCATCAGAAGGCTGAGTCAGTTAGCCAATAGCTTGGCCAATATTTTCGCATCGCAGTTAATGTTAATTAAAAATCGGGATCTATGTGAGTCGCAGGCATCCACTGATTTGCCAGACTTTAGGAGGGATATGAGTAAGACTTCTTGCATAGAGGACGAAGAGTACCCACCTGTCGGGCCTCCTCATAAAGAGTTTTGAGGAAAGGCGTTAGGATGTTGATATATGTTTTATAGAATTCAGCCAGGAGTCCGTCTGGGCCGGGCGCCTTTCCAGACCTCAGCAGCATAATGGCTGCTCTGATTTCGTCTTCCTCAAAATCGGCCAAGAGGAATTCTCTCTGGGCATCACTGAGCCATCCTAGGGCAACCGCCTCTAGATAAGCATCCACGTCCCGAGGGGTGGATCTACGTGTCGTGTATAGCAAGGAATAGTAAGACAGAAAGGTCTGAAGTATAGCTGTCATGCCTTTTTACGGTCTTCCCTCTGCGTCCTTGACCCCCAAGACATAGTTTGAAAAAAGGGGTTTATGGGTCAATTCCGCTAGCGCATTCCCTGTGCGCTCTCCCTCCCTGTATCTTCTAGCCTGATGGTATTTACCGTGGAATAGGCATTCCCTTTCAGCCGTGTCGCGATATTCGGTTAGTCCCTCAGCTGGATTCGTACCTCTCCCCCATGGGCTGCAGTCGATTGGACCTCCAGCCTTCAAATCTCCCCCTCCAACTTTGCCAAAGTGTTGCGTATATCTCTCAGGATTCCCCCTCCTTCGCGATGCAGAAGCCACAGATCGTAACCTTCAGTGCCTCCCACACTATCGCCCACATAGGGGCAAAATCAGTGTTGCGCTGGAGGAACTCCTCCAGATCCTGTCGTAGACCTTCTCTGAAGGGGACATCCAGTAGTGAATTGCGGGGGAGGTGCCAAGACAAGAACGGCAGTGCAGTCCTCGATGGGGCCAACCGCATATCTACTGGTGAGTGGTCGGAGTATGTACTTGCTAAATGTTTTGCATGAACTAGCCAAGTGTGTAGCCCTCGGGACACCAGCCAGTAGTCTATTCTTGACCAGCTCGAGTGAATCGAGGAGTAACAGGTACCCTCCTTTTCCATGGAATGCAGCGTCCACCAGGCATCTAGAATAAAGTGTTTATCCATGATTTGTCGCAATTGGTGCTGCGCATTGGTATAGTGGTGCGGCTGGGGGTGGGACCGGTCAAGAGTAGGGTCAATAGTAAGATTTAGATCCCCTCCCTAAATTATGTGGGTAGATCCAATGCTGAGAACTGTTCCCCATAGTTGGATAAAGAAAGCTGCATTGTCGATATTGGGTCCATAGCAATTGACCACAGTGACAGATTGAGATGACAGTCTACCCCACAATTATGCTGTATCGCCCTTGCGAGTCATGTAGGGATCCCTCCGCTACGTAGGGGGTGTCCTTACGAATTATTGATAGCTGTCCATCTTGCATAGGAAGAGTAAGAAGAAAAGCACCTATGTGAAGCCCCATGTGTCGCAAATGCAGGGATGGCAGCGGGAGCAGTATGGGTCTCTTGAAGCATAGCTACCTGTACATTGTGCCTGTCCAAATATGTGAGAACATGTCTGCGCTTGCGTGGGTCTCCCAGCCCCTGGATATTCCAAGTGAAGAAGTTAATCCCCGTGTGTCGTGTCTTATCTGACATGGGTCATTAACCTTTTGGGTGTGTTGGGTCTGGGGGCATTTGGTGAGTGGATAAAGTCTCCTGAAGCCTCGTGGAATGCACTGACATTACAATATCTCTTCCCCCCACCCACTTCGGCATTCTCCAACTTGCTGAAGGCAATCCTTCCCTTCTTCCAACATCCCCAAGAGGCATGTACAGCCCCAAAGAGAATTAGCAATACTAAAGGTATACGTTGCAAAGAACAGTCAGAGTAACCAGTAGGATAAGCAGGAGCAATAAAGAGCAGAATAAGATTCAGATAGAAAAGTATTAGAGGCGAGTGTACAGAGCCAAGGGTCAGTGGGGAAGAAATTGGATGAAAAGGAACGAAAAGACAAGCCAGAATAGGAAGAAATGTGTCCATGTCTGGTGCAAGGGATCTCCTCCGGGGGATTCTAGATAACTACCGACCTATATCTCTACTTCCAGCCTTTTCAAAAGCGCTGGAAAAATGTTAATTCCATCATCTCAGGCTACCTTGAAAATAACCATATGCTGCATCCCAGTCAATCTGGTTTTAGAGCTGGTTGCAGCACGGAAACAGCTTTGTTAGAGGTTACTGAGCACATTAAAGAGAGTCTGGATTGGAGGAAGGCCCATCTTGTTTATGCTGGAACTCTTGGCGGCCTTCAATACTATTCCCCATGACAGACTTTTGAAGAGGCTACAGAGTATCAGAATCAGCGGCATGGCCCTAAAGTGGCTGACCTCGTTCCTGGATAAGAGAAGTCAGGAAGTCTGGATTCCTCTGTATACATCTGCCATTCAGAACCTGAAGGTGGGCATCCCACAGGGCTCAGCTCTGAGCCCTACACTCTATAATGTTTACCTGCTTCCGCTCGCGGACTTGGCCGAGTCATGTGGAGCCAAAGTAATATCTTACGTGGACGACACTCAGCTTTTCTTTATGTGTGAGAAAGGCGCAGACTTTGAGGGTGAGAACATCAGAGCATACCTCTCCAAGGTGTTTAATTGGTTGGCCATAAACCAACTTAGATACAATCCTGACAAATCAGAGATTGTTTTATTCGGAACTCCACCTTCTGAGGTGTTGAGGTCATGGTGACCCCAGGATACGCCTCCGTCGGCCACTCTTCAAAATTCGGTAAACACCGCGGGTATTAAAATTGATAACACTTTATCTATGAAACCCCAAATTCAAGCTCTGTTAGGCACCTGTTAATGGATGCTATGAGCCCTGACAACATTTCTACCTCTTCTGTCAACTGACACAAGGAAAACAGTGATCCAGGCCCTCATCACTTCCAGACTAGAATATGAAAATGCCCTATACTTTCGTCTGCCTGATTATCTCTTGAACCACTTGCAAGTGGTTCAAAATGCGGTGGCTAGACTCTTCCTTAATCTGGCTCCTAGAACTCATATGACCCCATATCTAAGGGCCCTGCATTGGCTACCAGTGAAAAAGAGGATTACATTCAAGTACTGGTTTTGGCACATAAAACCCTACATGGTAATGGCGCCACCAAGATCAGGTGGAGGATATCGCACTACACCCCTTCCAGGACTCTGAGGTCATCCTCCAGCCATTTAGCTATCATTCCCAGGGTCCGCATGGTTAGAACCGGAGGTAGATCTTTCGAGTTCTTGGGTGCCCAAGCCTGGAACCAACTCCCAATGGCTCTTCGAGCCACAGTGGAATTGTCCTCTTTCAGGAAGCAACTAAAATCTGGCTATTCTGCAACAAAAGTGTTCCTAGCTGTTAAGTGTGGAGGTGCCCTGCAGTACCGGGATACTCTTTGGAGTAGTCACGAGCTATACAAATGCTGTTTCATTCATTCCTTCATCGCCAAGGGGCGAGGCCGTTCCTCCCCAAGTGAATGGGGGCATCCGGGATGGTTATGTGGGTCCCTGAATATCTAGGATCTCCTCATTGAATTGTCAATGTATCTTTTAGTGTCCTTGAATTAGATCCCAGCTCGTGCCGGATGAAGTCCGCAGCAGAGCCGCCAGGTGACCATGCGCTCCTGGAGGGCCCCTCCTCAGCCCCATAGGGGACCATTGGAGCATTCATTTTGTTGTGTCGATGCATTTTGCCTGGGAAGTTATTACTGGTCCTCTGGGCATCATGATTCGCTATCCCAGTTCAGATAGAGGAGAAGTCGATCTGCTTTCATGCGGCGTATGTCCCGCACAAGGCTAGCCTCGGGTCAGACACTTAAGAAATTCAATCACTTGTTGCAGGGAAGTAAAGATGTGTTGTTTCCCTTGGTGTGTTATTCTGAGCCAGGCTGGGTAGAGCATGGCGTAGGTGCTGTTTGCCTGCTGTAATTTTTTCTTGGCCGGGAGGAATGTTTAGAGAGCTTCCTGTACTACTAAGGTAAAGTCAGGGTACAGTGCTATGTTGTGGCCTTCAAATGAGAGTGATCAATGCTCCCTCGCCAGCCGAAGAGCCACATCGCAGTCCCGGTAGTTGAAGAGTCTAGCCACTATAGGCCTGGGGGTAGACCCGGGGGCAGGGCGCGCCACAAGGGATCGATGTGCCCTTTCCACCGCAAGTCGCGAAGAGAAAGAATCCTTGCCAAAGGTGATGGCCAGGAGGCGCTCCACAAACTCCTCCGTTCTTCCAGTGTTGGCAGACTCTGGGACCCCTAGTATTCTTATGTTATTCCTCCTGGGCCTAGCTTCCAAATCTTCATTCTTCGCAGCTATGACCCTCAGGAGGCGGTCCATTTCGCACATCTGCACTCCTCTTTGGGAAGTTGAGTCCTCCAATTCCGATATTCTATGCTCGGTCTCACCTAGCCGTCCATCGTGTTTTTCTAGCTTTTGAGTTATGAAGTCCATGCAGGTGCACATGGAGTCCATTTTGGATTCTATTGATGTAAGGCTATGCTTCATTGTGAGCAGGAGGGTTTTCATGTCCTCGTCCCCAGGCTGCTGGTCGCTCTCTGTCCCTTCTGCCATGGCCCCGGATGATTCTTGGCTCTAACTTTGCGCTGATTTTCGGGGTTCGAAAGGCAGTTTTGACTGCCTGCCATCTGCTTTACCCATCACTGTAAGTCCCAATGCTCTCGTCTCGCTTGCCCAGCAACTGTACCTGCGATGTAAGGCCTTATCTCCCAAGCAGCTTCCGACATGCTTGCTAGCATCTTTGCGGCCCGCTTGTTGGCCCCAAGCTTTCTCCCTCCTCCCTCCAGAACTTCAGGAGGAGCTACCCTCAGGGCCAACCGTCTGGTACTTGATCCCAGCACTCTAAAGAGGCACCCCTGTTCTCCACAGTTCGGTATCTCCACCAGGGTTCATTCAATTCTGCAAAATGCTGCTTCAATCCAGGGCCACAGGTTGCCAGCGATGTTCCATGGAAGGGGGAGGGGGTAAGCTGTGCTTTCTCCTCCTCGGTTTAGGGTTTGTGTCCCCCCTTCCTTTATGGGTAATATAGGTCGTGGAACGTTTATGTAATTATTCCCTCAGTGAATCTTGAGGGGCACTTTGTGTTGTTGCCGCCAGCTGCCATCAGCTCAACAGCTCCTGCAGGCGATCCAAAATGGCAGCCCCCGACCGGGACCCCCCGAGGCCCGCGGGTGGATCTCTGCAGCGATGGCAGCACTTTCCTGTAATACCGCCGGGCTTCCACCCCGGGTGCGCTGTCCTACTGGGTGTCGCCTAGGGCTGTGTTTCGCTTCTGGAAGCTCGAAGACTCTGGTCCTCCTCCTGCGTGGCTTCTATACCACGGAGCCAGCCGCAGCACTCCTCCCCAGCCCAGCCCGTATCCTTACATTCTCACCGTGCAGGTGATTTCTTCAACTGACTTTGTCTCCTCTGGATCTTGTTGGCGTTTGTTCGCCTCCACAGCAAACGCAATGGGCAGCAGCATGGGCGCAGCACGGCCTCCCCTACTACAGTCTCGGCCCTGCGGCCCGTGCTGGAACTTCGACTTGGCTCCGCAGGTCTCACCCCTACACCTCCACTATCGGCTGTTGTCTGGCTGTTTAGGACGGCGCGTAGTCCACCACCGCCTGCTCTGATATTTCGCCATACAAAAGGGGATGATGGACGGAACGTTTGAGCCAATCAAACACTCACCCCCAGTCAACTGATCTGGGTTTAATCCATCATCATTCTTTAGCTCACTCCACCACCCCAGTTCAGACATGGCCATATGCAAATCAGTCTGACCCTGTGCCTCATGGGAACAGTCCAGCCCGAACTGCCAAGCCATGTCTTCCCTGGACCGGAAACAAGCATCCTAGGACCGGTTTCTGGCATTTCAGCCGTCATCAGCCAGGCTTGCTTGAATCCAGTGGCAAAGTGATATTTCGCCAGGCGCATTAAGCCCTTTCAGCCGACTTTCAGGTCTCCGGGGACAGGATATTGTTAGTTTGTTGCCCCGGACTTCAGAAGCCTCACAGAATTGCAGCCATCTTGCTCGCCTGCCCTCTAGCCCCCCCCCCCCCCATTCTCGGGGTGTAATTGAGTGTTATCTTGGCCTGGATCACAAGGTCCTTTTTTATGTGGGAAATATCTTTACCTAGAGAGTCAAGTTTTTGTTCTATTGGGCTCAAGAACAGGGTAAGACCTTTAGGGAGGCACCTTGTTCAGTATGTGGGTGGACAGGCGGCGGGCCACATGTCTAAAGAAGGTGAGAGATCTTAAACGGAGGGGACGGCGGTGTCGTCAAGGTAGGAAATGTGAAGGGGTTGCTTGGGCTGGATGGGTTCTATGCTGGTAGTCTAAAGTGTGTTTGAAGGGGGCTCAGTGGTGAACGATCTTGATTTGGGATTGGTGCTATTGTGCCCAATTTGAGCATCAAGAGACTGTGCTTTGGTGTGGCTGTTAGTTAGGGAGGGGGTCAGACTGGAGCTTTCTTGACTAAGGCGTGAGTTGCGGGGATAGCAATGGTGCATAGTGTGGCGGTGGGGGTCCTGGAGGCAAATATGTTCTGGGTAAATGGACAGGGGTAAAAGGAGATGGGTGGGTAGTGGACAGGACCTGGTTGTGTTAATAGAGTGGTAATGTTTTGCTTTTTCCTTTGGGTTTTTTATATCACCACTTATCTCAAGCACCTGTTGGTTCTGATTGTCGACCATTTTGACCATCCAATTGCTGATAACCATTCCTTTTCTCTCACACTCTCAAATAGGTTTAACGCTTTGAATGACTTGCAGGTGGTAGACTGACTCCCAGATACAGCAGTCATTTCTTACCCACCCTCCTTGAATGATCCTACAGCCCTTATCACAACATCTCCTTGCGACATAAACATGTCTCTCTCCTACTGATTTTAATGCTTTTGTCTCTTGTACTCCCTCCCCTCTTGGTGATGGGGCATCTGTAAGGCATCCCAGTCTGCCTGTTTTAGCCATCCCCATAGCTCAATCTGGCTACAGTGGGTTTTGTGGTCTTGTTTCATGGAATATTTCGGGGCTTTAGAATCAGTTAACAGCCCCGGATTGGCATAACATCACTTCTACTACACACATGATTTGTTTTCAGGAAAATTGGCGTGTGAACCCTTTGCATGTTGAAGGTTTTTCCTCTCTGTTTACTGCGGCAACACCATAATTGTCAGGCCATGTCAAAGGTGGTTTACAGATGTTGATTTGAAATTTGCTGCCTGTTACAGTTTCTCCTTATTATCAATTTATGCTACTGTCTTTTAAGGGGGGGCTGACCTTATGTCAATTAATTTTGATAATAATGTGTTTGATTCCACCTGCTGCGATGTTGTCTCTGCTCTTGAAGCAGACATAGATATGTTTCTGTTGCTATCTGACCATGCCTGTCCAAGTGTATGGGCCGGTGATTTTAATATCCAAAGATGTAGCCACCCGGCGAGACTTGTGTGCGACTTTACTAACAGGGAGGGGGAAGGTGTTCTACATAGTGCATATGGAAAGGTTTTAAACACTCTGATGCGCAAACACGATCTTATGTTGCTGGAAGAATGTAATACCTCATGCAATTTACAGACCCATACATTTGTTGGTGGAGGTGCACGTACCACAGTTGATCACTTTTTAATTAGCTCTACTGCTAGTCATCTAGTTTCCGATATTGGGGTAAAACAAACTGCAGTAAGTGATTGTAACCCAATTGTGTTAACTAATGACTCTTTATGCCAATTGCCCCACAGCCCCTAACCGTGTAGTAAATATTGTTCCTGTTAGGCAGAATAGCGTTCGTATTAGATAGTTAGGGGTCGATCCTATGTGTGTACTGCGGAGGATGTTAGCTATGAATGTAACAAGCTTGATCTTTGCTTACACCCTGGCGTGGATAATGTTGGTTTGTTCTATGCCTTTGAGGCAGTTACCAGGGCTTTCAACACCCTTCTAATGCGCCACGCTAGGACAGGAACCCCCAAGGGACATGGCTGGTGCAATCACTTGTGTTCACAGGCCTCTAAGAAGCTGAGGGCTGCTCTCCACTGTGTCCTAAGGGTCCACTCTGTCATCAAAACCCTAAGGAAGCAATGCAATGAGGTGCTTGATTCTAGAAAAAAAGAGCTTAGGGAAGAGGCTTGTTTGAACCTGATTCAGACAGCTGAGTCTAATGACGATATCCTGTTTTGGAACACGGTAAATGCCCCGTTTTTGAAAAATTATTCTACCCTTGAATTAACATCACATGTCTCTCTTTAAGCTTGGGTTGATCATTTTCAAAGGATCTTCGACCCATCTGTTAATAATGAATTTAGGCATATTTACCGGCCTCAGAGGAGGCAGATATGAGTATTATTCCTGAGAGTAGTAGGCCTCTTTATTGAGATAAAACCATATCCATAAAAGCACGATCATTATATAACAGATTAGAAATACACAACTTCATGTCAAGGATAAAACAAATTCAATGAAACATTAGTCACAAGTGCGAGATATATAAAAAAACGCATAAAGCTAGTTTCAAGAAGGAGCCCACGCAGTTCATAATAACCATTTAAAAACGAGTGCACATCGTGTTACGGGCCCGTACAGCAATTCTCAAGAAAGTTCCAACTCGAAAATCTAATTCATCATGTTTCAGTTTAAGTGTGTTCCTAAAGGCATCTTCTAAATGAATAGGCAAGGTTTTTTTTTAAAACGGTATTAAAAGCCATTTTGCATATTTTATATAAAACTTACAGAAGAATAAAAAATGTAATATCGTTTGACCACTTCGACCATCGCACGGGCATGGCAAGGAGTCTAGGTTGGCATTGTACCCAAGGGGAAAGCGCAAGAATTTTACTGTGCCAGCCCTTAAATGGAAAAGGAGTCCCCTCTCCCAACGACATATAGGTTTTGTGAGATAACTAAGCAGCATGTACGGGGTGTGTTCCATGGTCATAAAATTTGCAACAGTAGGTTTCCTAGGCTCCCTATCAAGTCTTGCCTTGCTATAGAGTGTGTATAATGCCGGAGGGCTTTTTCGTCTATAGTATCAGTTTAGTTTGGCCTTGAAAAAAGCTGCCCATAATTAACACTGCTTAAACTCTGGCTCACCGCAGCAAGCCACGGACTGTCCATCCCCTTCTCACAATTGAGGCAGTCTCCAATTATCTCTCTTGTGAGGGACGCTGCTGGGTTTTTCCATATAGCTAACCAAAATAGAGCAGGGCGAGCCTTTATGAAATCTTCGATGTGGTGTAATTTCAATTCACTATGGCAAACGTAATGAGATGTGGAGATCGGCACACCCAATAGTTTCCGGCAAAATCTGTTTTCCTCGCACTGGATACTGTAGCTTTTTGAGATGCCCCAAACCTCTGCGCCATAAGTAGCTGTAGGTATGCACTGGGATTTTTAAAAAAAATGAATTGCTAAAATGGCACCTGTCCTCTTCGGCCGGGGGGATTGAGGATCGAATTGGTAGCCTTTAATAACATATTGTAACAAAACGCCACATGATCAGACCAGGTGCCTTTCGCAGCAAAGACCAGCCCTAGATAGAGAAAAGTGCTAGTGCATTGCAGCTTTTGGTGGCCCACAGATATAGAGTTTAAGAAATGTTTTCTCGGCCCACAAGACATTATAAAAGATTTTTTTTAATTAGTGCACAGGTCTAGACTGGCCATAAAATCGACAAAACCCCGCACTAGGATGCGTAAAGCATTGGGTGTGCGGCCCATTAAGACTGCATCATCAGCGTATAATAACACAGGGAGTGTGGTGCCAATAACTCTAGGAACATCGTTAGTAAGCACGGTCAGTGATTTATGCAAATTATTTATATATATGATAAAAAGGAGAGGGGCTAAGACGCATCCCTGCCTCACCCCTCTACAAACTTTGATGTTGTTGGAAACCTCACCACCATTGTTGATCCTAACCCGGGCCTTCAGGTCTTTATGTAAATAGGCTAAAATATGTACTAGGACCTCATCTAAACCGTATTCTAAGAGAATGGACCATAATCGTGACCGGTTATCAAAATTAAAAGCTGAGGTCAGGTCCATGAAGGCCCGGTATATTGGGGATCTCTGTGCTATGGTATATTTACCAATAATTAAATTAAGATTTTGGCATTGTTCATTTGTGCCTATTTTGCTCCTAAACCCCCGTTGACATGATTCTAAAATGCGATTTTCCTCAGTCCAGATTTTCAGGGTGTTATCTATCAAGGAGATCAGTCTATAGCAGCTGGGTTGGGAGCGATCACCCTTTTTAAAAATCGGGACAATAATACTTGTTGACCACGAGCTTGGTAGCGGAGCATTAGTTAGATTATTAAAAACATTTAACAGGAGCGGCGCCAAAAAATCAGGCTTGTGCTTAAACAGATCAATGGGCAACCCATCGGGACCTGGGGCTTTGTTAGCTAGGCTCTGTTGGATGGCTTCCTCAACTTCGGATAGTAATATTAATATCCCAGTGGGGGCCCTATGCTCAAGGAGATCTTCATCTTGTACTGGGGCTGTATAAATCATGGAGAAATGGGCTTTCCATGCCTCACTGGTTATATTACAGCTTATCGGGGTCAGTAACTGTCCCATTGATCTCAAATCCTTGACAGCGGCCCAGAATGTGTTCCCATTCTTTAAGCTAACGGCATTAGCAAGAGCATCCCAGCGTTCTGTTAGTAATTCTTCCTTCCTTTTAGAGATAGCTAACTTGTACTTCTGCCTAAGCGATTTAATGAGTGGGTAGCACCTAGGGTTGGTTGACAAGACCTTGCGTAGCTGTCTGTTAGTCACCGAACACTCGTGGTTAAACCATCTTGGTCCGCGTTGTACAACAGTAGTGGGTTTCGATACTAAGGTTCTTTTGGCCTCACAAAGTTTAATAAAAGCACTGATTACCCTGGGATTAGGGTCCTGTACTGACAGACAGGAATCGATGATGCTCGGATTATCCTTTACCATCGTACGGAAAAAGTCAGTATTATTGACACCCCGCCAGACCAATCTTAAGTTGTCTGTGGAGGGTGTTAGATTCCTGGCACCACATTCAGTTTTATTTGTTGGCCTGGGGAACAATCTCAGCACTGTTTTGTTCGGGTTGTGATCACCATTGATGGTAGCAACAACTTCGGCTTTCAGTAAACAGTCCTCAAGGGCAGGGAAATGAAAACATAATCAATGGTGGAGGCACTACCCCTCCCTCTAAAAGTCGGCTCGGGGGGGGTTAGTATCGCTTTTTACGGCAGCAATATCCATACCATTAATTAGATTATGGTTGTTCCGATGTTCCATTAATTCCTCGCCCCTATGGCAAGTTTGCCCTCTGCTACTGGTCCTTATAACAGCAATGTTTTTACTGGATAGCTTAGCATGGTAATCACCTCCCAGGCCTCTTTACTTTTCCCTGGATGAGGTTCATGGAGCCTTGAAAGGATGCACCTGAGGTAAAGCTCCTGGAACCGACGGGGTTCTGGTTTATGTCTTTAAAGATATGAGTGAGCTATGGTGACCAATTCTGAGTCGAGTCTTTAATGCGGTGGTAATGGGCTCAGCAACTTCTACGTGGGCTAATTCCATTATTGTCTCCATTTTTAAAAAGGTCTGACCCGAAGTGTTATCACCCCATCTCCCTCCTTTATTCAACTACAAAACTCCTGGGTAGGGCCATCTTGTAGAGACTGGAGGAATGGGCTATCGATAATTCTATTCTGTTGGATGTCCAATATGAATTCAGGAAGGGATTGGGGACAGTGGATCAGTGTGTACATTTTGAACTTCTTATTGGGAAATACACCAAGGCCTAAGCCAGGAAGCCTTTACCTGTGCTTTGCCGACCTCAGTAGTGCTTTTGATCTGGTGTACCATTCAATCCTGTGGCATACCTTGCTTTCGTATGGGTGCCCTGAAAATATTGTCTGTCTTCTTTCCTGGCTGTATAAGAATCTCTCAGCTAAGGTACAATATGGCTCCAATGGGAAATGTTCCCCATCTTTTAGAATTAGGTGGGGCATTAGACAAGGGTTTGTGTTGGCCTCATTTTTATTTTGACTTTTTATAAATGGCGTTGATGATGCCCTTCGGTCCTTAAAGGCCGATGCACGAATTCTTGCTTGCCGCCCGGTCCCTATTCTCTTGTACGCCAAAGATCAATAAATCAAAGACATTTGCAATGTGTTGTGGGCATACTACTCAGAAGGTCAGGACCTTTTTTATTGAGAGTACACCTATTACAAAGGTCAATTCCTTTTGTTACCTGGGCATTCTTTTCTCTAACAATAGTTAATCGGCCCAACATATACAGAATGCCTGGCTTAAAATGAATAGAGTGTGTGAGGATGTGTTTAGGTTCTCCCACAAACTTGGATGCCGCCCCTTCAGGGAAATGATTAATATCTATAAAGCAAGAGCACTGTCAGCTGCAATCTATGGTGGGGCGTGTGGGGTTACACGCCAAGTAGCCCTTTACAGGTTGAAGAAATTGCCTTTCTAAGGCACCTTTTGTGTTCTCCTTCTTCATCATCATCCTCTATTATTCAAAAGTGGAGTTAATTCACTTAAACCTATCTTACTGCAGCGTTTAATATGGGCTAAACCCGAGACAGAATTTACGAAGGCAAATATTCTGATTGTTTAGTGTTAGAATATGCTTTCAACATTCCAACATTCCATGGCTCTCCTACATCAATGACACCCTTAAATTTGTGTTTGGCTTCCCTGGGCTCCAGGATCCTTATAGAATTCTTATGCCCCAGAAGTCAGAGGTTAAGGCCCTTTTACTTGGTGTTAGGATGGAAAAAAGAGCCCTGGTTGATGCTAGGAAAATCATGGTCGTTACATATATGTTGTATGCCCTCCCCAAGGGTTTTCAAACATACCTGTCTCTGGTGACAAATACCCAACACCGTGTTGTTTAATAAGTTTGTGGCTAGGCCAAGTACATCACCTCGTCACTTTCCCTATCATTAATCAATGGTGTAGAGCATTGGTCCCCTGCACCTGTGACGCTACCTCAAAACAGAGCACTCAGCACTTTATGCTTTTCTTGACTTAAGGAAGCAATTTCTGAAACTAATTTTTAGTGCACACAATATCAGGGATTATAATGCGGTAATGTATTTTCTGTGTATCATTGTGGTCCCTGCAATATGTTTTAGCATTGATTCTTATAATTGGTAAGCAATGCGTATTAGGAAAAGCATTCTTTAATAATTGTTGTACTATTTTATGTCTGCATGATGTTAATCTGTGAAGGAATATTTTAATGTTTTAACTTGTTTTTATGATGTACTGAATTATAAATATTTGCCTTTTTTGACCTATGTTGATAGTGCCGACTAAAGATTTTGAATCATATCATATAATTTCTTCAGCAAATCAGAACAAAAGATAAATAAATATCATTAATTTAACACATACGCACCATCTCAATTTCTTGAATAATTAATAATGTCAACCAGAGATGTTCGAACAAATCTGAAACTTTTAACAATAAAACTTCTTTGAAGGAATAGGTTCAGTGAAGAACAGAAAAACATAGCTACATGTAACAATAATACATCCGCACCATGGAATTTCCACAGTGAGCTGGACAACAGCGGCAGCGGAAATAAACTATTTTGACATCAGTATGACTGTGTTCTGCAGAGCCTGTGGGCAGAGGATGTGCACAGGGCAGAGGAGCCCGAGTGAGTGACAGAGATGGCGTCCATCTTGTTCAAAATGGAGTCTAACAAATAAATGTGGCCTAACTAAAACACTTCAATAAACAAACTTCTATACATCCTAAGAGGTTTGTTTCAGTTATGTTAATTCAGTCTATAAAATTAGAATAAGAGTAATCACTGCTATTGAGGAACAAAAATTTAAACCCACAAAACTCTTCTACAATTGCATTAACTTTGAACCAGGTTTGAATCTTAAAACCTTTACTGATTTCTGGCCAAAATGAGGGAGTAAGCTTTTCTTTCTTGTTCCATGCACCCTATTGTCTGAACGTTGCCTAGCAGATTCCACCTACCAAACACAACCTCGGACCATGCCAAGTTAACCTGCGATTAGATCCCCATTCAAGTCACCTAGAAATGAAAGAGACAGAAAAAGCAGTCAACAAACCGGGATCCAGAAAGTCTGATTGACTTTCTCTTGTGCTTTGCTATGTACAGAAAGAGAGAATGACTTTGCCTGAAGATTTCTACCTTATTTTCAAGAAACAATTACAACGTTCACTGCAAATTATATTTCTATAAGATCCATAAGAAGATCCCATCATAAGGATCTGTAAAGATGCAGCTCTCCCAGCCATTACCAGCACCTTCACCCCATCTGCTCTGTTATTGTGTTAACAAACTTCTCCACCATCCGCTTCTGCAAGCCTTTTTTGAGGACATGAAGTTACGTGTGACCTAAACCTGCCAGCAGTAGTTGCTACAGAGAGATAAGCTCATTAACTCTCATACAAGTAAAATTTACTGAGAAAAGCTGACCATAATATCCAACATCCTTATATCCCACACAAGCTGTCAGCTGGAACTTATGACAGCCTGGAGCTTGGAAATATCTTATCTTCTCAGTTCTTCACTGTGCTGATATGACTATCATATCCAACCTTATCCATTCTTCATTAACTTATGTTTGTGATTTCTCAATTGGCAAGGTTTTCACTACCTGAAAGAGATTATGGGCATGTCTTAGTGAAGTGTGCTAACTTTATTTCTCTGAAAGTTCATGGTATTGTAATTTCCACCATAAGTGTATTTTTCACCTATGGAGTCTCCTCCAAAGCAATTATCATCAACGTGCTACAGCATGGCAATTCACAAAATCTAGAAATAGTACCTATTTTAAGTTTTCAGAGCTGCACCTGCCTACTTTGATCATCTTTGTCGGCCAGCCCTTTTCAATTTAAACCATGAACACATATGATGTAATGGACTTTCCCTGTAACAGTGTCTCCTGTTGAGAAGTGAAGCCACCCTTTGTCATAGTATCCGTTTGTGCAGTTAACACTAGCATCTTCCCACTATATTTAAAATTACATAGATATTTGAATTATCACGGAACTTCATACCTATTTGGAATTGGGTCTTTTTGTTTACAAATCTAGGGCCCGATTCACAAAAGGTAAACTGAGGCAAAAGTCTAACTTACGACTTTTGGTATTGACAAAGGGTATTTACCATTTGTAAATGCCCTTTGTGAATGCCAAAAGTTGAACTTTACGACTTTCGGTATTCAGAAAGGGCATTTACGAGTAGTGAATACCGAAAGTCGTAAAATTAGACTTTCGTCTCATTTTAACTTCGTGAATCAGGCCTCTAGAGTTTAGGAATAATTACCATTTTATTTACCTCTATATTTCACAATATGCTTGGGATGTCAACCTATTTGCAATAATAAATGAGATAAGCATGTGTAGCTGTCCGTTGTAGTAGTCTCTATTTCCTCTAAGGATGGTGACTATACCCTTGTGTCACTGCCCCTATACAATCTTGTATGCGACTTTAGTATAGTGCACCGTGTGGAGAGTGATCACAATCCTCAGGTGATTACTGTAAATACACATACATGTAAACATGAAGTGGCCTCTACACTACAGGGAGAGATAGGCTCAGGAAACTTGAAGCACCTTAAGTGGTCCTCAACTAGAATCAAGAGTCTAACAGAGGAAGCCTTGGCAGGTCTCCAGGACCTGGCTCCATGAGGCCCTAAACATCAAGATCCACCATATGGGTAATGATCTAAATAATGAAGTAAAGGGCCTATAGAGGGTAGGGGAAAAGAATAAATTGTGTTCCTATTCCATGATAGGACATACACAAACGTTGTTTAAATACCCCTCACACATCAAAAGGACCCTTGATGTCATGCTTCATCATTGGGGTCTTCCCATCCCACTGTGGGATGGGCGTGCTACAACCTGCGACTGCGCGGGAGCACTTATCTAAAAGACTATGTGTGGTGCAGGGGTGGTGAGAAGAAGGGCCAAAAGGTGAAATTAAAAGGAACTGGCCTCATGGACATAAAACAATTTAATAGGTCATTGAGGCTGAACCTGTTAAAATAGTGATTTGGAAAAGTCATGCATATAATGAGCTGACTTTCCTAAAAAGTCAACATGTTTCGAAGCTCAAGGCTTCTTCATCAGGACTAAGAAGATCCCTTCTGCGCTCACTTATTGCTTTAAGAAGTGAAAATAATCATATACAAAAAGGAAATGCAGTTATTCATGCAGTATAAAGTACCTGTTTGTACTTCTAAATGTAAATCAGTAAGTACTATATGTTAATAATGTATGAATGGGAGCCGCGGGTGAGCAGTATGGGGCAAATTCTGTCTGACAGCATTAACGAGTGACTTCTTCCTGCTCATCCGTACCTGAGGCTCATGGGGCAATACACCCATTCATACATTATTAACATATAGTACTTACTGATTTACATTTAGAAGTACAAACAGGTACTTTATACTGCATGAATAACTGCATTTCCTTTTTGTATATGATTATTTTCACTTCTTAAAGCAATAAGTGAGCGCAGAAGGGATCTTCTTAGTCCTGATGAAGAAGCCTTGAGCTTCAAACATGTTGACTTTTTAGGAAAGTCAGCTCATTATATGCATGACTTTTCCAAATCACTATTTTAACAGGTTCAGCCTCAATGACCTATTAAATTGTTTTATGTCCATGAGGCCAGTTCACTTTTAATTTCACCTTTGGCCCTTCTTCTCACCACCCCTGCACCACACATAGTCTTTAGATAAGTGCTCCGCGCAGTCGCAGGTTGTAGCACGCCCCATCCCACAGTGGGATGGGAAGACCTCAATGATGAAGCATGACATCAAGGTCCTTTGATGTGTGAGGGTATTTAAACAACGTTTGTGTATGTCCTATCATGGAATAGGAACACAATTTATTCTTTCCCCTACCCTCTATAGGCCCTTTACTTCATTATTTAGATCATTACCCATATGGTGGATCTTGATGTTTTGATAACCTTTGACCTGAGGAGGACGTATCCACCGTCAGTGTCCCTAGGGGCACTACCTCTTCTCTCCCTAACTTTGTTTTTGTAGTCCATGAGGCCCTAACCCGTTAGCAGTATAGGAGATATTTACTGACAATCTGACCAAAACATATAAAGATGGTGGTCGCAATAAGGGAGCTCAGCTGGGTCATCATAAACTTATAGTAATCCCACTACATATTTGGAGAATAAAAACTAAAGTAGGCAAGCTTTAGGAGGCTGTCGCGCCACAACCTAGGAGATACGGAATTATTAAAGCATTTCCGTAATGAGAGACGTCGATTAAAAAGGGAGATCTTGAGGTATAAAACAGCCAAACAGGAAACATTATGGGCTCAGTTGCTCAATGCCATAAAAACAAATGATTCAAAAAGATTTTGGAAACTTATTAACGCTTATTAACAATATCGAGAAAGGTACTGGAGCAGTAAATAACACAAATATTAACGAGCCCGAGTAGGTTTAACATTTAAAATCACATTTTAAAGAAAGTTCCTTTCCCAGCTTTGACCGAAGGCTTCCTATGCTTATGCTTATTCGCTGAGGCCTCTATAACTTGGAAGGGCTGTGTGGCTTGTTGAACAGGAGGCTCTTCCCCCAAAAACGTACTAGATCTTAGTTTATATCTTTTGCCCAGTAATGCCTCACTATCCGTAGTGCGGCTAGTAGGGGGAACAGATAAAGGCTTATATAGCATTGGAAGACCCCCCCTTAGAGAGCTGTTTCTTTTTTTCCCCAACTTGCTGTATAGCTAACTCCATAGATTTAGGGGCCGTATCATACCTTACTTTATCCTTTTTAAACTGGCTAATATCTATAGAAGGGCTAACTGCTAAGAGGCTCCTTTCCAGAATACCCAGAGGCAAAGTGCACAACTCCGTGCCCAGCTCAGAGTGGGACCTACAAGTGTTCTGGGTCCTCGCTACGGAGCAGCATATCCCGCGGGTACTGGTTCTGCCAGAATCCGCCCGATGGCAGGGGGGCAGATCAAGAAGATGGCACGGGGCACGACGGCACTCAGCAAGTGCCCCGGCTGCCCTCAGTAACGCAAAGACAGAGCCACCCCACATCCAGAGTCCAGTCCTCAAACCCCCCAACAGAGGAAAGAGAAGAAAAACAGCTCGTCGACACCACTGCCCCCCTCACAATGGCGGGGACTCCAAAATCAAACCCAGAGGCAGGGGGAGTGAGAACAAAAAAAAAGAAAACCGGGTGTGGTGAAACTCACTGAGCACACCACTTCAAATGTCCTCAAAATGTCAACAATAGCCCAACGGAAAGCTGCCCAGTTCCAACAACACCTCCTCACCTCCTTATCGCAGTGGCAGTCTCTCCAGCGACTTGCCTTCACTCTCCCATACAGCACACCTCGGCATACAGTTCACCTCAGGAAAAGCAGTAACTCACTGGGAACTCCCTGGCCTACGGAGAGCGAGAGGCGCCACACGCCGCTCACGGCCTGCTCCCAGCCGCTCAATCACCCGGCCGCGTCAGCCTGCAACTGTCGCACACAGACGCCGAATGGTCTGAGTGCAACAACGACGTTCGGGGACGGACAGAGTCCCCGAGAGAGCACAATGCAAGGCAAGGCGCACCCCCGGCAACACAGAAACGACCGGACACCGGGACACAGGACGCGGTCACCACGAGGGCAAAAGGGTGAACAGAAAAAGCTTCGCCGATCACAACAGGTACAACATCACGGTATCAGCAGCGGGAGTCCATGTCAGAGGTTAGTTGGAGGACGACTCGCGACCGGCTTCCTAGCTGGCCGCCATGTTCCCACTCTCAAGGACCAGTTCCCCCTCTCAAGGACCAGTTCCCCCTCTCAAGGACCACCGCCCCTGTAAGGGAGAGGAAGAAAAATAAGAATCAAGCACCCCCAAAAGTGACTCCCTCACTTGGATCTTATTTCAAGCTTAATATTCAGGGTGGTATGGAAAATGGTTAAATAGGGCATATCAGTACCAGGGGACCCCTTGCCATCAAACCATGCCATCTCTCTGTTCAACAGATTTTCCCCTCTAAGTGAGTCAGCTGCTACTACGGGGGGGAGCAGTCAAAACGAAGGAGATCAGTTAGGAGATGCGTCCCCGGGGGCAGCAGCGCAGAGCTCAGACACACTACAAGGGATGTTGAGCCAGCTATCTGTGGAGATCAAAAAACGTTTCTCCACTTCAGAAATAAACCAAAAGAAGATTCAGGACACTTGTACCAGCTTAGAGGAAAATCTGTCTGCATTGGCGAATAGGATGGATGCCCTTGAAAATAAAGTGGGGGAGCTGGGGCTGGAGGTGAAGGATAACACTCAGGAAGTGGTCAGGCTGAAGGAAAGAGAAAGGGACCTGGCGGAAAGACTGGAGAGGCTTGAAAATAATTCCAGAAGGAATAATATCAGGATTTTGGACTTGAGAGAAGGGCTGGAAGGAGATAATATTAAAACCTATGTCATAGACGGATCAGTGACTAAATATCGAGGGACAGAATATCGACTGTCCAGAATATCAATGCCAAAATATCGAGGGACAGAATATCGAGTCCCTATCTACAAACAGGTAAGTACTAAAATATCGAGTACAAAATATCGATGTTTAAAATATAGTTAACTAAAATATCGAATTTGTTAAATGTATTAAAAATCATATAAAAGTAACTAAATAATAAACACAATTAAATAAAACATAGTTAAAATAATGTAAAAAAGCTTAAAATGTAAAAATAATAAATGTAATGTAAAAAAACATTAATTATTTTTTAACATATATATATTTACTTAATAATATTATAAAATAATTATTAATCTTAATTATAAAATATTTAAAACATTATTAAAAATATATTTACATATATATATAAATAAACATATTATATAAATATAAAAATAAATAATATATAATAATTTAAATAATTAAAGTAATTTTTTTAATGTTAATTAATAATTTACACTACATTAAATATAACAAAATTAAAAACGTTGCATAGCTAAGGGAATAAAATTAGTATTCACACTCCAACAACTGCAAAAGTAGGGAATTTGTTGGATAGCGGGTGGGTACAAATTACTATTCCCACTCAAGTGAGTGGAACAGTTGGGAAAGTGTTGGATAGCGGGTGGGTAAAAATTACTATTCCTACTCCAGCGAGTGGAACAGTAGGGAAAGTGTTGGATAGCGGGTGGGTACAAATTACTATTCCGACTCCAGCGAGTGGAACAGTAGGGAAAGTGTTGGATAGCGGGTGGGTAAAAATTACTATTCCTACTCCAGCGAGTGGAACAGTAGGGAAAGTGTTGGATAGCGGGAGGGTAAAATTACTATTCCCACTCCAGTGAGTGGAACAGTAGGAAAAGTGTTGGATAGCGGGAGGGTAAAAATTACTATTCCCACTCAGAGTGAGTGGAACAGTAGGGAAAGTGTTGGATAGCGGGTGGGTAAAAATTACTATTCCCACTCCAGCGAGTGGAACAGTAGGGAAAGTGTTGGATAGCGGGTGGGTAAAAATTACTATTCCCACTCCAGCGAGTGGAACAGTAGGGAAAGTGTTGGGTAGCGGAGGGTAAAATTACTATTTCCACTCCAGCGAGTGCAACAGTAGGGGAAAGTGTTGGATAGCGGGAGGGTAAAAATTACTATTCGCACTCCAGCGAGTGGAACAGTAGGGAAAGTGTTGGATAGCGGGAGGGTAAAATTACTATTCCCACTCCAGTGAGTGCAACAGTAGAGAAAGTGTTGGGTAGCGTAGGGGAATAATTGAGTAGACCCACTCCTACAATATAATTAAAATTAATTAACAAATAATTAATTAATTAATATATATTTACCTTCCAACATTTTCCCCTATAAACGTCACCTCCAATAGTGTAAAATATTAATGAATCAACATAATTAATTAACATTTAATTAATTAGCTAATTACAATTAACAATCAAATTAATAACCATCATATCTAAATTAATTAACACAATTAACACTATAAAATAACTTTGAATAAATAATATTTAAAAATTATTAAAATTTGAATTAAATTTAACTTAATTCCCACCCCTACTCCCCTATCAACACTCAACACTACTAAAAAAATGTACATAATTAACATATTAATAAATACTTTTTAATAATTAATATGTAATTAATTACTAATTAATAAAAAATAAACAATTTACATAATTATCAATTACTTAAAAAAGATTATTATTCACTTTTTATATATTTAATAATAAATTAATTAACTTAATTAACAATAGTGATTATTAAACAATAAATTATTAATTATTACATTATTAATTTTTATAATGTAAATTAAATTACTTTCCACCCTATTCCCCTATAAACCCACAACCCGCTACGGAACTAATATACGCAAACATTATTAAACAATAGTAATTATTAAACACTAAGGGGCCCATTACGATGGCGGGCGGAAGCACAACCGCCGTGCTGGCGGATGCAAAAAGCACCAGTTACCGCCGGCACGCAGCAGTCCACACGCCCGCCCAATTACGATGCGAAAAGCAGGCCAAACACCGCCGGCAAGCCAGCAACACCGTCCGCCATCAAAGTGCGCCCGCACACGTAGCGGCGCAGCACAACTGACACACACCGTCCGACGAAACACGTCCCGCCCGGCGCATAAATTACGATGCCGCAAACAAACGGCTCCCACGGCTAAGAGACACCGCACGTGAAAGAGAGGCGGTAACACGGACGCAGAGCACGGACAACGAAGAAGCGGCACCCCGAGCATGAATCCAGCACTGCAGGCCGTCCCCATGCTCCTGCTGATGCACCACCAAGGACGCAACGTACCGCGGAGACGCAGGTAGGCACACACACAACAAGTGCACGCAAACAGCGCACACAGTGCAAGGGCGGAAAAAGCGGACAACCCCCCACCAGCGCGTGTACACAACACATCCACCATCGCATCCACATATGACACACAGGCCAAATCGTAACATCGCAGAACACATGTGTACACACCACCTGGGACTAGGAACCAACCACCCCGTCACGGCCCCAAAGCGCCGATGACGCCGCCACACATGCGCACAACGCAGAGGCCAACCGCAGCGCCATGCATGCGTCGCACACAGACACAGGGACACAACCAAGCAGCACACACATCAGCCCCACCCCGAACGCACATGACACGTGACAGGCCGGCCACAGACATGTCCCCAACGCCCAATTCACGGACAACACCCAACGCCACACAACCGACGCACACATGTCAGTGAAGACACGCAACAGCAGGACACACCCCAGTGTAACAAACATGGCGTAGCACACAGCGGCGGCAACACCAACTAGGAGAAGCAGGGCCCCTTCGGGAAGAGGAACGCCAGTACCACACAGAAACACCCATACCACCCTGCACATATGAACAAGACATATAAAACGGAACACCAAAGAGCCCGGGGACCGACAACAGGTGGCCCAAGAATAACATCCACACACAAGGCCCAACGCAGAGCGGAAGGCAGCCTGCCGCCCACACAAGGGAGAGCAGACAGCACTGAATGACCTTCCATTCCAACTCCGAAACCACAGCCCTACGACAGAAGCCGGTGAATACAGCCATTGTCCAAGAATAGACCAACACAGGCATGCCGAGGAGACCGACCACAGGGCAGATAGCGCATATCACAGAAGCACACAACGGACGGGGAAGAAAGAAGAAAACACTCCCCCATGTCGGCCACATGCAAGTTAATTGGAAGGAGTCACACAGCACTGACCTTGAACTGTCTGAGAAGCATGTGGGAAGAGGGCCCGTGTCCTCCAAACAAGCCAACAGAACACAAGTCCTGTCTCCCTACGACTACACAGAGCTCACAGCAACCCCGGAGCGTGCACATTGCAGACTGCACACACAGCCGGAGCACGCCACCTCAACGAACCGCTGCGAAATGGCAACCGCAACACACCTACCCAACTACGCCGAACAGCTCAAGCTGTACAAAACCAACCTGTGCCATACATTGGGATGCGATCTCCTGTCCCTGCTGAACGTAAGTTACCGACTGACTTACCGCATCACATTGTTCAGCTGCGTCATGCCCGTCTTCTACTGTCGGAGGTGTCCCTACCAGCATCCCGTCGAGATATGCCTCTCCAACCCGGCATGTCTGAAGGCGGACCTGCTACCACTACTCCTCCCTCTGGACGCACACGACAGGGCCTGCTCTGCCTATGGGGGCATGGCGTATGTGGCCAACATCGCACCCGCACTGAAATGGGACCACTGTGCCTCCACACGACGGATCATCGATAACAGCTACATCGAATGTCACCCAGCATGCCCCATCATGGTCCTCCAAGGGACAACCTACGAACAACACCTTGACAGCCACCATCCGCTTCATTGGCTGGCAAACATGTACACCACCAATGACATGGAAGCCCTGCTGGACGGCATCGCATACCTGACAACCTGTAAATACGTCGGACCACAACGCAGGTTCCCCGAGTGACCTATGATGTCCAACCCCGCACCCATGCTTAGCTTCCGCACGGACTGGCCAGTCACCACCACAACAGCCATACCAAACGACCGGCAACTGTAACCACACCATCAACGACATCGCCATGACATCGGATATGACCGGGACATGCACACTGTTCCCCATCACATCCAGGAACACCGCATGCATCGTGGGAGGCAGTGGCATGGGCTCTGTGTATCGCACCCACATGGACGGAACTGCACGAACAACCAGGACACGACATGGATCCAGCGCACATGGACACACACACCGCTCAGTGGACATGAATAGGTCGCCTGGAGTCTGTGGGTGCTGCACCCCTCCCACCCCCGCCCCGGGAATCCCATACCAGGACCTTTGCATGGACGACAAGTGCATACAACAACAACACGACCCCAGTGACTGTGACATGTCCAGTAACCACCACAGTGCAACAACAAGTGGCACGCCGCTGCATGCACGCAAGCACATGCCCTGATGTCATCTCACATGCACGCGTGCATGAGGAACAACCGCAGCAAACCTGTCACATGGAACTGAGATGGACTGTGCCCATGATGCCAAGCGGTCTGGTAGGCTACATGTATACCGTCTGTGTCAAAGTCCGCAGCTCCGCAGCTATACGTAAATGTACATTAGCACAGCCTTGGCCAAGCAGATGTCACTCTGAAGCCCACATCCCACATGCAACAGCCAATCACATGTAACCCCACACCCTATCCCATTTGCAATCATGCTCAGTATATCCTCAACATGTATTCCGCTGCCAGTAGTGTCCACTATACTGCATCACAGAGGACAGAAGACTCAATATAATGTTTGAAACCAAAACTGTCTCCGCTGACTCATTTCACAAGTACGAATGAGAGAGGATGAGAGTATGTGAAGTACACGGCAGTCGTGACATGACCATGTAGTCCACTGGTATTGGATGTCAACGCAAATGAGTAGCACTACTGTGGAAGACACACATGTGTCGTGTGAAGTCGTATGGACGCAGTGCTCAGGTGGGTGGGTGCGACGGGTAGATGCGCACATGCCAAGTTGGAGCACGCCGTGTTGGGAGGGGTCATGAACAGTACACCACCGCTTCCCTGGGCATCGTGAGAGGACACCTGTCGGGGGGAGTGAACACGTGTGTGCACAGCAGCCGGGCACACGTACAAAGCGGTACCAGGCGCACCTCAGCCCACCCTCTGTGGACAAGCTGGATCCTGTTGTGCGCCCGCCATGCCCCTTGACAAGGCACACACAGCCCCAGTCGACCAGGTGTAACCCCAACATAGTCAATCCGCACAGGCGATACAGGGCACGGGATGGCAGTGGAGCATGGTGTGTGAGAGGTCTCCTCGCGCTCCTCCTGGTCATATCACGCAGGCAATAGAACCTCAACGTCTAGCATGGCAAAAAGTCAAATG
The DNA here is from genome assembly GCA_963921515.1 of Calotriton arnoldi. NCBI lineage: Eukaryota > Metazoa > Chordata > Amphibia > Caudata > Salamandridae > Calotriton > Calotriton arnoldi. The sequence goes on along the minus strand of CAWUFW010008476.1, from coordinate 300,508 downwards.
GAAGTGTAGGGGGACGCACCACAGCACGAGCAGCACTGACGTCACGGGAGGTGGCTCGCACCATCCCATCCATTGCCCATCATACCAACCACGCCACATGCCATTGCGACTAAGTGCAAGCGCGTGCGCCACCACCCCTGAGCCCTCCCCAGAGAGGCCAAAGAGTGAATGTGTGGGCCATCAGCCACAGACGGACGCGGCCTGGCCGCAAGGGCAGCCACAGCCACTGGGTGTCGCAGGTGGCGGATCCGGAAGGCGAAGACTGTGATGCATAGTCCATGCAGGCCGGGTCTCCATTTGGGGCACCACGCAGGTGGACGGCGTCCCGCCACACATCATACCCTGAGACAGCCCACTCGTGCAACTGGACCCACACATACACTCCTTGCCCTCTCTGGTGCGAGCTTGGGGCTGCCTGTGCAAGCGCTAGCCTCGCAGGTGAGCATGCATATTGGGGGGCGAGGGGAGGACATGAGGGCTGGGGCGAAGATGACTGTATCACTGTCAGTTAGTACAAGGGATGACCCAGATGTGGAAAGGAAGAGACGTGTCCCGTGTGTACTGCAACTAGTCGCCAATCCAACTACCCCCATGTCCGGAATGTAAGCCCGCACCTAGGCCCGCCCATCCGCCACATCGAACATACCACCAGCACGACAACCTTCCCATTCGAAACACTGACTGGGGGTGGCGACCAGTGAACAATCATGTGTAGCCTACCCACGCGTACATGTGGGCCCTCCATGATCCATGTCACCTGCGGCAAAGACATGACATGCGCAATGAGGGAAGTGAGGAGAGCTGTCCGCCCCACGCACAGAAGGTGCATCAGCTCCACAGACCCAGCAGCGAGTCCAGCAGGGGTCACATGTGCAGGGGCAGCTGTGCCTGGTGTGAAGGCACATGCATATAGACAGCACATCGACCAATGTGTAGTCTGCCCACATCCACAGTCCATCATCATGCGGACATAGGAATTGAACACAGGGCAACACATCTTAGTTGGTGCACCCACCGTGACCAACAATGCGCAATCATCGACGTACCCGCCCTGTGCATGGCCCCCACCCAACGGAGGCACATCCAGTGCCACCATCCCACACACACAAGCCTTCCACGGAACATGCTGTGTCCAATGGTCAGTACAGAGTCAGCGCCCATCTGGTGGATCCTGAACAGGAGACACATGCACACACATGCCAGCTCCCACTATGTACGTCTGCCACCTGGCACGTGCAATGTAACCTCTCACCTGTGACGTGTGACTGCAAGCACACAGCCGTCTTGGCATGGGGCTGTCAATGTGGACACCTGTCAATGTTTCGGGAGGTGTGATCCGTACAGTGCTGTACATAGGGTGCAGTGCTGACACCTACTACTGTCTCATATCCCCTCGTGCCACAGGTCCCACTTGTATTGGCCGCTCAGCCTGTGCCCACATCGTCGTCGTCGTGTGCCATACTCATCCAGCCTCGGAAGCAGTTCCATGCTCAGCAGACACTCATGTTGCCGTGGCGTTGCCGCTTGACGAATATGCAGTCAGTCCCCATCAGCACGCCCCGCAAGTCATTGGGGCCTAGATCCCCATGTGCATGCACATGGCAGTGGTATGTCTCACTAGCCATTGCCATTGTTGGGAGACCTGTGTAAGTGTATTGTGGCCGTGCCGTCCCAGCTTGACAGCTGGGCTGTGGCTCATGTGCTTGCTCAGTCATGTCAGTGATGTGTATGCGAAATTGCTATGTGTTGTGTTGCTTTGACATGTGTCCTCTGCAATTTCCCTAGGCGGAGACCGAACATTGACCGCCCATACCAATTGCTGGTGGACATGGACGATACAGAGGTTATTAGGAAGTTTCGGCTGGACAGGCCAACCCTGCATCGACTGTGTGCCATGTTAGAACCCCATCTCCGTCCCCGCAGGGTGTATCCAACAGCATTCACCCCCACGGCTAAGGTGATGGCTGCCCTGCATTTCTTCGCCACTGGGTCATTCCAGCACACAGTGGGCAGTGGAGGAGGGATGTCCCAGCCCATGTTCAGCAAGGTGCTGAGGGATGTACTGGCAGCCATGATGCTGTACCGAAACAGGTACATCCGCTTCCCCAGGGCTCGTGAATTGGCGGCAGTGAAGGGTGCATTCTATGCCCTTGGCAGAATCCCACACGTCGTTGGAGCCATTGACTGCACACATGTTGGCCTTGTTCCACCACAGGCCACTGAGCACCTGTACCGCAACAGGAAGCACACGCACTCCCTGAATGTGCAAGTGGTGTGCCTTGCGGACATGGTGATCACCCACGTGTGTGCAAAGTTCCCAGGCTCGGCCCATGACGCACACATAATGCGCAACAGCATCTTGCCACGGCTGATGGCCAATCTGCAACAGGATCGTGGCTGTATTGTCGGTGAGTATGTGGAGTGGTGTAGCGTGCTGGTTGTGCGATGCTGTCCCCTGTCCAGTTGGAATAGCAACGGTTCTCTGTGTCCCTCACACCCAGGTGACTCTGCGTACCCGAATGGGGCATGGCTGCTCAGTCCATTGAGGAATCCTCGCACCCCAGCAGACGATCGATACAATGAGGCACATGGGAGGACCAGACGTGTGGTCGAGCGTACCTTTGGCCTCCTCAAGTCCAGGTTCAGGTGCCTGGACCGCACCGGGGGTGCACTGGCGTACTCCCCACAGAAGGTGTGCCAGATAGTGGTGGCGTGCTGCATGCTGCACAATCTGGCCATTCGGAAGCAGATCCCCCTCATTGTGGATGACGGAGATCAACCAGGGCCCCAGCCCGCAGACCAGGACAGCTCGAGTGAGGAGGACAGCGGAGAGGAGGAAGCTGGGAATGTGCGGCAGCAGCTCATCGCCCGCTACTTCACTTGACGGTGAGTGTCCATGTACGACGGCTGATGTGGCTGTATCTGTGCAGGTGTGTGTGTGCTGTGTCAGGGTGGCCGTTTGTTCACTACGTGCTGTGTGTCAACGCTCCATGGCCAGGGTAGTATGCCACTGTTGGTGACTGTGGCATTGTGCCCTATTGCTCCGTGCGATGTGTGTACATTGCTTGTAGTTGTTGACATGTACTGTGTGATGGGTGTGTGACACACTCATTGAATGTGCTCCTGTTCTGTCTCCCACCCCTAGGTCCCTACAGGCCCTCCGGATTCCATTGCCATGCCACGCATCAGGTGCCTTTCCGCCCAAGGTGGCCGTTGTATTCCGTACAAATAAAACACAGGGCACAAACAGCAGTTAGTGAAAAAGGTGCATTTATTACAAACTGTGACATGTGATTGTGTGTAAGGTGATGACAAAAGTGGTGCGTGCTGTGACAATGAGCTGTCGGTCATGGCTGCGTGATGCTCAGGGTGTACCCACTGGTTCTATGTCCATAGTCCAACACACACATGCCATCCAGATGGCTGTGTGGAGTGGGATCGTAGTCCAAGTCAATGCAGTGGCTGGTCAAGGAAGGCTGGCGGAAGGCTGGCTGGCTGCCTCACTTGCGACTGGAGCGTGCGAAGTCCTCCCGGGAGATCTGTTTCCTCTTCGGACGGCCCCTTCCACGTTTGCGAGGGGGGTGCCTGCTTGCGACATGCTGGTGGTTGAGGTGTGCTCACTGGCTGTGGACGCAGGGGAACTGGACACTGCTGCTCGACCCTGCGCCCCGGCAGGTGGTGGCGGAGGGGAGCTGCTATCCCTGGCCGTGTCCTCACCGCCACCACCAGCTGGCCCATGAGGTCCACGAGTTGACCTATACGGGCGTCCATGGACCTCAGCACCCCCAGCACCTCCCGCGTGTCTGAAGCAGACCTGACCCATTGTTCTTGGGCCTCCTCATAGGCCCCAAGGACTCTGGCCATTTGAGGCAGGGCATGGCTCCCAGGGGAGGCTGGCGTTTCCCTGACCCTGCTCCTCCTACCAGTCCTGCTGCCACCGGCCTGCCCACTAGCCACATTGCTCACCACGGTCCTCGCTGTGGCTCCCAGGGTGGATCCAGTCGGCCGGGCCACCACCTGCGCTGGGGCTGGTGCCAGCGAAGACGTGGTGGTGGTGGCGGCGGTGGTGGTCGGTGCGGCGATGGTGGCGGTTGCGGCAGTGGTAGTGGCCGCAATGACCGTGGGTGTGGCCGCAATGACCGTGGGTGTGGCCGCAACGACAGTGGCAGCAGGGGCTGGGACTGTTCAGCAGCCCTGGATGATGGGTTGGTGGGTAGGAGGGGTCCTGGGGAGCGGCTGGGCCCTGCCACACCAGATGGGCCTGCTTGGTGGTCCGTGTCCGAAGAGGAGGTGAGATCCTCCACATCCGTGTGTCCTCGTTGGGGGCTTGTGGGCTGGCTGTGCTGGCTGCTGTCTCCATCCCCAGCATCCGGCAGTTCGTCACCTGTGGAGAGAATGAGATTTGTTATTGTGTTGCACCTGGCGAAGTATGTATTTGTCGTCTGACATTGGCAGTTCGTGCAATCTCGTACATGGGTTTCCCGGAGGCGTGTGTGTGGCTGTGGCATTTGTAGTTGTGTGTGCTTGGCAATGGGACTGTGTGCTGTGCACATGTGGCATGGGACGGATTGGCCATGCCGATGGGTGTGTTGCTGTGCCCCTACTCATTGTGACTCTGGTGTATGCGGGCTCCTGGCCCATCCTGGGTCTGGTTTGTACTTTGCTTTTGGGGTTCAAATGGAACGCTTAGGAACGCATATGGCAACATGGGGGCCATGCCCCAGATTCGCATTTGGGAGGGAATATGCTTTTGGGGTTCAAATGGAACGCTTAGGAACGCATATGGCAACATGGGGGCCATGCCCCAGATTCGCATTTGGGAGGGAATATGCTTTTGGGGTTCAAATGGAACGCTTAGGAACGCATATGGCAACATGGGGGCCATGCCCCAGATTCGCATTTGGGAGGGAATATGCTTTTGGGGTACATGCTGTGAGCCATGGGTGCCGAACGTGACATGTGTTGTGGCAGCATGACAGTGCATGGTTTGAGGTGTGTGCATGCTTGACATGGCCTGCATATTTGCTGTCTGTTGTGATTACTGGACATGGCATTGGACGCATCGTTATGAGTGAGTGATGGTTGTGTGTGAAAGCCAACGTATTGCAGTTGTCCCATCTCCTTGGTGTGCGTGCTGCCCTGTGCCATGTGCATCACTGCAGTGCTCGTGGGGGGGTGTGGCCCATGTTGTGTGTTGTTGCTCACAGTGTGTCGTGCGCTTCATTGACTTCTGGCACATGGTTGGTCATGGGCATGTATCTTAGCGTGACTGCTGTATGTGTGGCAGCTGTGCGGATGACATGCCTTTCATGAGACTGGGGCTGACGGATGGGATGGATGGTATGTTGTATGTGCATGGTGTGTCTGTGTGTTTGATGGGTTCAGTGGTGTTCGTGTGCATTTCTGTTGTTCCGCTCTGTTGCGTCTAGTGTTGTTTGTCTTACATAGGCGTAGTTGTGGGGTGTGTGGTTGACAGGCAGTAGGGGCTACATGGACAGGACTTCAATGGTGTTTCGGTTGTGTGTGATGAGTTGCACAGTGGCTGCCGTGTGGTACTATTTTCAGTGTGGCTTGTGTATGCAGACGTGGCTCCTTGGGTGTTGCTATGTCTGTGATGGGTCATGTGGGGTGTGAGTCTGTTGTTCATGTCCGTGTGCACATTGTTCACTTGTTCGTGACGGTGGGCGGTGCTGCGTTTCCGTCTGCTACGTGACATGTCCCATGTGTTGGTCGTGTGCCGGTCCTCATGCCTCCAGTAATCCAGCCCTGTCCAGTTTCCCACCTGCAGGTTGTTCGTGCGTGCACTGTACTGGATGCCACATGGCTCTAAGCGGGGGTGCTCCATGTTGCAGGTCTGTGGGGGTGGGGGGGTGTTGTGGGTCGTGGGGGTGGCTGGACACCCACTGACACCGATTGCTGTGGACCGTGATGTCTGCCTTTCGGCTGTCGTTGTGCACTGCGGTGGCTGACACGTGGCTGTGGGGTGTGGGGGATGCTCCTCCTTGCTGTGCTGTGGGACTAGGGGCCTGGTGTGTGTTGTACTTGGGCTGTCCACCGTCTCACCCACTGCACTTTGTGTTCCTGCCACTTACCTGTTACTTGTCGGTTTGTGCAGCTGTGGCGGACACATGGGTGTGGTGGGTGCTCGTTGTGGCGCTTCTGGCATATTTGGGGTCCTGTTGGTGGTTACGTGGCTGGCTGAATGTACACATGTCCCCACGCATCTTACAGTTGTTCTGTTTGGGCTGTGTGTGGTGGTGTCTGTTGCATGTGTGTGTCGTGTATTGTGTGCTGGACATGGGGGTGTTTGTCCCTGGGAGCTGTGGCATGGTGGTAGTGCATGTGAGTACATAGCGGTGTGCTGGTATACATTAGTTTGTACTTACCAGCCTCCACTCCCCCTGCTAATCCGGCGAGGATCTCGGGATGTATGATGACTCGCACCTTCTCCTCCCACGCTTTGAAGGTCTTGAAGAGCGCGGGATTCCCTCCGCCAGTGACGGCAGCCAGCTCTCTGTTTTTGCCCTCCTTCTTCTTGACCAGGCTCTTGACGTCATTCCACCGTTTGTTAATTTCGACTCTGTTCCTGGGCAGGGTCCCGACTGCATTGACCTGGTCTACGATCCGGTTCCACATTCTGTTTCTGGTGGCTAGTGGTGTGTGTTGGACCATGTTCCCATAGATTTGTGGGTGCACCTTGATGATCTCGTCGACCATGACCGTCAGCTCAATGGGCGTGAACTTGGGCATTCTTTGTGGTGCCATGGTGTTTGTGGTGCTGGTGCGGTGTGTGTTGTGTAATGTGCAAGGGGTTTGTGGTGCCGGTGTTTGGTGGTGGTGGTGGTGGTGGTGGTTGTGATGTGTGCGTTTCTGTGGTGTGCTGCTGTCCTTGCTGTGTCACTGTGTCCTCTCCTCTCCTCTCTGGTTTGCAATGTAGCAAGGGGTTGTGGTCTGTGGGAGTGCTGCTTTTGTACTCACCTATGTGGGTGTGTCCTCATGGTCTGTTGTTTTCAGGTGTGTTGTGTCTGGGGTTCTGGCCTTTGTATTTTTTGTTTGTCCGGGGGGTGTTTTCGGGATATGTACTGTGCTTGTGTATTTGTGCGTGCCTTGCTGTGTGGACTTGTTGGCCATGTTGTGTGCTATTGGTTTTGTGTGCGGATGGTTTCTGTGCAGGTACGTGGGCGCCATGGCTTCTGCCGTGTCGATTCTCATCGGCGTTGTTTGCGCTGGCGGGCGGTATATTTGTGGTTTTCCGCGCTCATGTCGGTGCGATCGTAATTTCACGTGCGGTGTGTCGGCCGTGAGGGCGGGCGGTTTTGTGTTGTCGTGCGTGTTTCCGTCCGTGGCGGGCGGTTTGTCTCCGACTCGGACGTTGGCGGGCGGTATTTTGTGTGCTTTTTCCGCCGATGGCGGTATTCGGTTTGTGTAATCGTAATGGCGTGGTCGGTGTTCAGGCGGTGTGTGCGGGCGGATTTTTGCCGCTTCCATGCCTGGCGGAATTATTTACGCCGGGTATCGTAATGTGCCCCTAAATTATTAATTATTAAATTATTAATTTTTATAATGTAAATTAAATTACTTCCCACCCTATTCCCCTATAAACCCACAACCCGCTACGGAACTAATATACGCAAAAATTAATTCACATAAAATCCATTACCTTAAAAAAATTGTAACATTCATTAAAAAAATATTATATATTTTTAACACATATACTAACATATAAAACAATTTAAAAAAATCGATATAATAAAATTCGATATAATGACATTTGATATTACTTACCTATATGTCGATATTTTTTCCAAATATATTATGTCTTTTCTATATTCTGTCCTCTCGATATTTTGTACTCGATATTTTGTCCTTTCGATATTAAAACTTCGATATTTAGGGGTCGATTACGATGGCGGGCGGACAAAGTCCGCCCGCCATCGCATTGACAAAAGGGACCGCCCGCCATAGGTGCGGCGGTCCCGCTATACAAATTAGGATGCGCCCGCCACACTGGCGGGCGCATCCCGTATTTTTACATTGCAGCGGGCGGTGCTGCAAGCAGCACCCGCAGCAATATAAAAATACATGTTGTGCATCTGCATGTACAACGTGGCAGGCACCATGCGGTGCCTGCCCCCTTGTACATGCAGATGCAGGGAGGTACCATAGGTACCCCCCACGTGCAGCCCCCCACCCCCCGGGGGCCCGCAACGGGCCCCCGAAGGCATTCTCCGCCTGTCTTCTTGCGGCGGGATCTCCGCCGCAAAAGACAGGCATCGTAATGCCCACGGCGGTGCCTGCACGGCACCGCGGCCATTGGCCCATTGTACCGTGTCCCGCAAGGTGGGCGGAAAAGGACCGCCTTGCGGGACCACGGCGGACGGTCTTTCCGTCCGCCGCGGTACCATTCCCATTCCCACCGCCATCCTAATTTGGCGGTGGGAATATTCAGGTGGATGGCGGGCGGATCGCCCCCGCCGGGCCGGCGGTGACTACCGCCGGCCCAGCGGGGGTGATCTGCCCGCCATCATAATCGGCCCCTTAGTCTCTACACCGTCATAGACATCTTGACTAAAGCCTTCCCACAGGTCGCTGCGGCATCAGTCTGGGAAACTGAGATCCAGCGAGTCCACAGGGACCCTTTTAAGTTGAACCCTGCACAGGAAAAGCCCAGGAAAATCCTGGTATATATTCAATCCTACCTTCTTAAGGAACAGCTACTTGGGGCTGCTCTTAAACTTAAGACTATACAGGTCCAAGATGCATCTTTCAGAATAAGGTCGGACATCTCGCGGGTTACAGAGGATAAGAGGTGGGAGCTGGGTAAGCGGATGGATGCATTGAGAAAGCTTGGGGCTCAAGTACAGTTAAGGTTCCCTGCCTTTCTAAAAGTAGTTTGGGCTAACAAGATGTATAATTTCAGGTTTCCAGAGGAAGTGGACAGTTTTTTGGCACAAAACAAACCTTATTTTAAAGTTGAAGGGAGTCCAGATCTGTGGTGTTGTTACTGTGTTTCCTTTTCAAGAGGTTAGTGGGTTCCGGCTCGAAAAGGCAATTATCATTAATTGCCAATGAGTGGTCAGGGAGGGTTCCCATGGGTGGTGTGGGGGGGCTGGAGGAGTTGGGGGGTGTTGCATGTGTGCTGGTGGGGAGCATTGGAAAAAAAAAAAATCCGTAATAGGGACCTCATGTGACGTAATAACCTCCTGTAGACATAGCCAGGGGTGGAACCAGGACAATGCTGGGGGATAGACCTACCCGTGGAGGAAGTAGACATCTTGAAGTTTAATGCTGGAATGTGAATGGTTTAAGAGTCAGAAGAAGACAGCGCGTGATCTTGCAGTATCTCAAAGATAGTCCAGCTAGGATTCTTATGATTCAAGAGACCCACCTGCTACAATCAGAATGTAAAGTATTGTTTGATAAACAAAGATGGGTTGCCAAGATTGTAGCTACCGACCAACAATGCTGCTCGAAGGGGGTCGCCATAATTCTTAAAGTGAATTCAGGGGTTGAGCTTATTAGGACCCAGGTAGATGATAGAGGACGTTGGGCAATAGCTGAAGTTAAATGTCAAGATGCTAAATATACTTTAGCTAGTTACTATGGTCCCAACGAGGACGACATTACCCCTCTGAATAATCTCTGTCTTGCTTTAGCAGATTTTGAGGCTCCACTGATACTAGGTGGGGACTTTAATGTGCTTCTGAATAATAAGCTGGATAGATCTTCCCCTCGAACCCAGATAGCAGCCCCGCGTGTCAAAGCCCATCTTCTGACAATATTAAAAAATCTTAATCTTTGCAACGTCTGGCGAAAAAAATGGGGGATATTAGGGAGTATTCTTTTACAGTAAAAAGAATTCACATTACTCTAGAATCGATTATATATTTTTGGAACATCCAGAGCTTGCTAAAGTAAGTCTAATTGAATATCTTCCTATTCACCTCTCCGATCATGGAGCTATAGCCTTGAATCTGGAACTTCCCCCAGAGCTCTCGCTTAGGAGATGGACTTTGAATAGGAGACTTCTCCTTCAACCATCTATCCCGGGCTTGATAAAGAGGGAATCAGCCATCTTCTTCCAGCATAATCTGGGGTCAGTCCCCTTACATATAGTGTGGGATGCTTTTAAGGCCTGGTTGAGAGGGACGTTAAAGGGGGCAGCTGTGGGTTGGGCTAGACCTGAGAAAAAAGAGATGGCTGACTTGGAGATGCAGCTAGCAGAGGCTGAGGCAGATCTAAAGGCTAGGCGGCCATCTGGAGTAGGGAATGAAAGCCTACTAAGGCGAGTAGAAGATCTCCAGCTGAAGTTTAGACTCAAGCTTGAAGAGGTATTACTTCAAAAGTGGGAGGTAAGCAAAATGAGGGATTTTGATCAGGGTGAGAACTGTGGCAAACTTCTCACCATGAAGAGTAGAATTGATAGATCTTGCAATTATATTAGTAAGATTAAAATGGGCACTCAAATTACGGAGGATAAAGGGGATATTGAGCAGGGTTTTGTGGAATTCTTTCAGGGGCTATATCGTGAAGAACTTCTGGTTGAGGAAGAGGACATTGATAGGTGGCTTAGCGAGAAACAGCTCCCAAAATTAAATTTGGATAGCCAAAAAATTCTCACCCAAGAAATAACAGGGAGTGAGATACTATCCGTCCTAAATAAAGCTAAGAAAGGGAAAGCGGCAGGACCCGACGCGATCCCAATTGAGGTTTATGTTCTAATGATGGAAGAAATCATCCCGGTTTGGTTGAAACTGTTTAATGAAATCCTAGGAGGTACTTCCCCTCTGCCCGACTCATGGAGTGAGGCTGTCATTACACTGATTCTGAAGCCCGGGAAGGACTCAACCCAGTGCCAGTCTTACCGGCCAATTTCATTATTAAACTCTGTAAGATCGTAGGGCCGATAATTCATGAAGATCAAAAAGGCTTCCTCCCGGGCAGGCAGATGTCGGATTTGGTGTACACCTTAATTGGTGCAGTTGATCTGGCAACTGCACGGGGCCTCCCTCTTTCAATCACCACCGTGGACGCAGCTAAAGCTTTCGATCGAGTGAACTGGCACTATTTGAGTAGGACCTTAAAGGCTTTTGGTTTTGGCGACGGTTTTAGGGAGGTCCTTAAGAAAATATATAAAGCTCCTCGGGCTCAGATTTTGGTTAATGGCAGCCTCTCCCCTGTGGTCACAATAGAGCGTGGTACTAGGCAGGGATGCCCACTTTCTCCCATTCTTTTTAACTTATATATCGAGCCCCTGGCCCAGAGTTTAAGGCAGAATGAAAAGATCATCCCCTTTGTAACAAATGGGTACACTGGGAAACTTGCATTATATGCTGATGATTTAATCTTACTATCCTCAAATGTTAATATTACATTACCGGAGCTTCTCACTGAAGTCCAGGTTTTTGGGAAACTTTCTGGCTATGAAGTCAACAGCGATAAAACCGAGATCATGGCATGGAACATCTTAGATCAAGGGGTGAAGTTCGCTAAGGAGCTTAGATACCTTGGAGTAATAATAACCCAAGATCTCAGAGAGATCCCAAAAATTAACCTGGAAAGAGTTTCTAAGGAGGTGGACGTTTTATTAAAAAGACGGCAGAATATCCCGCTTTCCCACTACGGGCAGGTGAATCTGATTAAAATGTGTGTGCTCCCAAAGTATACCTATTTGTTTAATAACATTCCCCTGGAGTTTGGTAAAGGTGATCTGCTACAAATACAGGGCAAGATTTCCTCCTTCATCTGGGCAGGTAAAGGGATCAGGCTGTCTTGGAAGAAATTAAGACGCAAATTCACACATGGGGGTATGGGCTTACCAGATCTTCAGTTGTACTGCTGGGCCTACCAACTAAAAAACTGTAGGATGCTACTTCTTACTCCAGATAGTTCGCTGATTGGTAGTATGTTTAAAGCCATGCTATCCAACATAGAGGAGGTAGGATTTATGTATAAATTTGGCACTCCTAATTTTTTTTTTAAAGTTCGGTTGAAGACGTTGTGTATGGCGGCCAAGCTTTGGTCGGACTGTCGGGTTTGTTTGGGTCTTTCCTACTATAGTGACTGGGCCCCAGTGTGGGACTCCCCTGGAACACCGGAATGTCTTTTGGACTCCTTAGTTCAGCCACTAAAAGAGGTGGGAGTCACACACTGGAAGGACATTGTGGTGGGCAACAACTGTCTTCCCTGGGACTTTTGGAGGAATCTCACCAGTGGAGCTCTCTCCAGGTTTAAGTTTTACCAAATTTCATCATGGTGTAAGAGCCAACATTGGTCATCCCTGGAGGACAATTCTATGGAAAATGAGCTACAAGACCTGACTCTAAAAAAGAAAGAAGTAGCACAGTGGTATAATCATCTCCTTGCTGCAGCAGACAGGAAGTTGGAACATCCATACGTGGTCTGGGAGAAGTGCTTGCCGAGCGAGGAGCTGAAAGATCTTTGGCAAGTATTAGTAGACACACTTTACCCATTGATTAAATCTGCTTCACTCAGGAGAAACCACTTTTTTACGCTCCATAGGATATACTGGTCCCCACTTAAAATTTCCAGAATAAAGGGCAGTGGAGAAGCCAGATGTATGAGATGTGGTGCCCAGAAGGCGGACGATATCCATGTGTTTGCTTCCTGTCCCAAGATCCAAGAATTCTGGGGAAACGTGGGTAAGACTCTCTCCAAGGCCCTGGGTACCGAGGTTGAGGTAAGCCCTACTCTTATCCTGTTTGGCACTGTATTGACGCCTGAAGGGGTGCTAGGGTCCATGGGGTTACAGAACAAATTGGTGTTTTATCTGATCCTGTTGGCTAGGAGAGAGATCTGTAAACTATGGCGTCAGGTGGTACCCCCAACGTGGAGTGGCTGGTGGAACTCAGTAAGATACTATAGAGGTTTAGACCAGAAGGTTAATGCATATAGAGAAAGATTAGACTCTGGGTTACTTTGGAACCTGCTAGATGATTTACTCTCTGATTAGACTGGATTAGTTTACAGGATAAGCTCCAACGATTATACCTCTTGGTCAGCTCAGGATGTATGCTGCGGATGGTTCCCGTAAGAACATCAGCTGAGACTGGTACCCCAAGTTATAAGCAGCAGGGGTGGATCAGGCCGAGAGGTTGCTATAGCTACGGAGGTCATAAGAGGAAAAAAAAAAAAAAAAGAAAGTTCCTTGGATATATTGAGCCGGCACCAGCCTTACAAAGATACCATGGGGCCCTGTGCATACACTCCAGGGGAAGTAGAAAAAGTTATAAAAAAGTCAAGAGCAGATTGTGCTCCGGGCCCAAATGGACTACCACAGGCTCTTTTTAAGCATTCTTCACCTAGGTAGGCAGTCTTTTTGGTGTCATTGTACAACAACGTTCTGGCAAATGAGGTTACCCCTGAAAGCTGGACGGGCTCAATAATCCATCCCATTTTTAAAGGTGGAAAAGCATCTTCTCCAACCAACTACCGCCTAATTTCACTTTTGGTTGTGGATCTTAAATTCTTCTCTACTCTACTTCTACACGATCTGGAATCTTGGGCACATGAAAACGGAAGACATCCACCAAATCAAACTTGTTTTATAAGAGGTCAAGGTACTATTTCCAACATTATGTCTGTGGGCCTGAAATTGAATAGAGCAAAGGCAACTAGTACACCGCTTTATATGTGCTTCATTGATTTCAAGGCAGCCTTTGACTGTGTTTCACGTAATAGTCTATGGGCAAAACTCCAGCGATGGAGAATTCCATCTAACCTCCTGCGAGCAATTAGATTATTATACTCTGACACGTGGGTTAAAATAAAGATTGGAAATGGTGCCCATGTATCAGAGAAAGTTCAAACATCGATGGGCTTAAAGCAAGGCTGTGTGTTAGCACCCCTTTTGTTTAACCTATATATTGCAGATCTCTCAACGGAGTTGGATGAGCTGACAGCGCATGCCCGAGCCTGGGTGGACAATAATTGTCAAATATTCTTTATGCAGATGACTTATTACTATTTAGCAATACACAAATAGGCCTTCAAAGGCTTCTTAATTGTCTTGGCGCTTATGCAGATGAGAATGGCCTGGAAGTAAATCGCAAAAAAACGAATGTGATCGCTTTTAACCGTTGCATAAAAAAGAAAAACTGCAATGGTACCTTAGCGACAATACTGTAACTGAGACATCTACCTACGTATATTTAGGGGTAAAAATAGATTCAAGAGGAACATTTGTACCCCAAAGAAAGGCAACCAAGGGGAAAGCCCAAGCAATCAATTATGCCTTTTCAGCACTGGCAAGATCCATTCGAGGCCACGACTTGAAACCTTTGGGAACAGTAATTAAGTCTAAACTTATACCTTCCATTGCATACGGATCTGAGATAATGCTAGGCAATGAGGTCACCCTCCTTGACAAACTAGTGATAAGATTGTATAAACAAACCTTTCGGCTGCCTAGATCTGCCTTGCCTGCCCAAGTTCGGCTGGAGTTTTCAACCACAAAACAGTCACTTGCCAGACCTGCAGCATTTGTAAAGCTTTGCCACAAACTGTGTACAGCTGCTGACAAGACTCTGGCTAAATGAGTTTGGATTGAAATCAATCTCCAACGGGGGAATGGAGCCTACTAGAAATATTTGTAGAATAGCATTGTGTTGCTAGAACTGGGAGAGCTATGGAACGCTAACATTTCTGGTCAAGTTTTTAAGAAAATGGTAAATAAGTTGATTAAACTCCAAAGCTGGATTGCAGATAAAGAAAAGCTGTCAAAGCACCTCCACGGATGGTTGGTATTGAAATCCTATTCAAACCCAAGAGAATCTTTACTTTTGGAAGCACCCTACCATTGGAAGGTAAAACCGACATTCCTAGCTCTAAGATTTGGTGAAATACCTACACTAGACTTGGTCCCAAAATGGAGGAAAGGTGGTGCAGGGGAGAACAAGAACTGCCACCTATGCCATCAGGCGGTAGAAACTCTACGACATGTTATATGTATCTGTCCCGCTCTGGTAAACCGGCAAAAAGCTTATTAAGACAGGAGTTTAACGGCCTAGGAATCAGGACCTGTAGGAATGCAGTGCTGGAGTCATTGGACCCAAGAAACACAACGCTGAACATCAGATTTATGCAGTTTCTGACTATTTTTAAAACCATAACAGGAGCTTAAGTTTGGTTATGACAGATGCAGGGGGTGGTGGCAATGTGACCGAAAAACTGTTTTACCGGGGCTATTGATATGTATGGGACGGGCTGCTAGAGGAATAAGTCATAAGCTTTACCTATCCCGTCAAACCACATAAACATTTGCTTAACGCATAGCCACTCTTGGCACACCCCCTCCAATTTGCATTCTGGTTTCTCTATGGTATTGTATCTTGGACATTGGCACTTTATTCGTAAATCGACAACCCGCTATATTATTTTTATGACTATTTAATTATCCTATGCTCTCGATTCAAACTTGCACATTGGCATTTTAACTGCATTTCACTGTATGTATAGGCATTTTATATACATGCTCCTTAAGTAAGATATGAAAAAGTTGGCCTATGATCGATAAATTCTTTTAGATTGTAGGTAGGTATGGTAGACTGCTTGATTTTTGAACTATCCCATACTGTGCATATTGGTGCATATTCTGATTTGTGATTATGACTATGAGGGGTTGCAAATAATGAAATTGTTTGTCAATGAAGAAATGAAATGGTTTGCTGCTGATGGTTGAAATGTTTTTAACCTATTTAGGTAAATATTTTTACATCTTGTCGGTTTTGTAAAGTTTATGGTTTTAATTGACTAATAAACTACTTATTCATCATCTCTAAGGATAATGTTGACACACCTTGACAGAAATTCAGCATGTGTAACTATT
This sequence comes from Calotriton arnoldi, assembly GCA_963921515.1. Taxonomy (NCBI): domain Eukaryota; kingdom Metazoa; phylum Chordata; class Amphibia; order Caudata; family Salamandridae; genus Calotriton; species Calotriton arnoldi. Next base: position 284,661 of record CAWUFW010008476.1, on the reverse strand, counting down.
CCATTCCTTAATGGGGCCATAAGTCAGAAGGTAAAATCTTGGACCTGGATTTTGGACCAGCTTGAGGTATCAAACAACTGCTTCATCTGCTCCATTGCGGTCAGCCTGAAATGGCACCCAGGTTCCAGTCAACTAGGAACAGTGACTTCTGATTGGTGCTTTACTTTGGCTTGGAGCTTTTTGTCCTAAAAAGTTACAAATTCATATACCCAGATCCCCTTATTGGATTATAATTGTTTTGGTGTCATTTTTGTTCTTCCAGTTTCTGTATTCTTAGAAATTGGTTGTGAAATTTTTATTGTGTTGTGTTATAACTTTTTTATTGTTTTGCAACTGCTAAATACTTTGCATTTCCTGACGTTAATCCTCACTTCTATGTTTATTATTTGAATTTGAGTGCTGAATCTGACAAGATGCTCCAGCTTTTACCTTGGAAGGACTCACATCCTCCTCAGCTTACTCATTTTCTTACAACAGGGAAAGAAACACATGTTATAATATTAAGAAAAGGTTAAATATATTAGGGATAATCCCGTCCTTATTTTCTCTTTGCTCACCAGAATACTTAACATCATTTGAATGCAATTCAGGTCATTAAACTACAAGAATAAAAGGACACCCATGTCTTCACCTCCCTTGACAAGGCACCTAGGGGAGGGAGGGTGGCCTTTCTTCCTAGATGGGATAGGAGTAGGCTCTAGGGGGCACTTTTAAAAAAGAAAATGGGAAATTGGGGGCAAAATTTAACAGATCTAACAAAAAACTTTCTGTGACACATATATACAAATAGTAACAATAATTTATTCTAAATTGTACCGCAAATGTTAAAAGAGTGTAAACTACAAAAAAAAGGAAGCAGGTCTGTGCAACGTCTTTTCTGACATAGAAAAAGACTGATTCATCTAAGAGCTGAAGACAGGAAGGTTTTAGATAAATATTTTAAGGTGGAGTAGAGACAACAGTCCACTACCTTTTCCGCATTACAAGTTATAGTCATGATAATTTGTGGAATGAGTGGTTGGGAAATCACTCAGGAAGGTAATAATAGTGAAAGCCACTAGTTTTGTTCAGGGTCTGGGGGGGACCTCTTAAATTGCATTGGGCTAATATTATGACCCTATAATGGAGACGGAAGAGCGCAGGAGTGTCCCTTTTATCAGACGGTTTCCCTCACCCACCCGAGGGTGACATGCTTCATCATGGGTAACCTCCTCGCAATGTGAGCCTGGTCACAGAGCGGGCTACAACCCCCTCACTGAGAGAGAGGAGCTCAGGGATGTTTTAGATGTCAGATTTTGAGGTATACTAAAACCTGTAGAAGAGTAGTGTGTGGTTAAGGTTGTACAAAAGGTTTGTGGGAAGTGTATGTGGATTAAAACTAACTCAGATGATACCAAAAACTTTATTGGGGCAACCACGGGTTAGGATTAAGAGCAAAGGTTGTTACATGAGTGGATTAAACCTGTCACAGCGTAGTGTTGGTCGACATGCTTCAGCCTCATACCCTCCGTAGAGGTGTAGTGGCTTTCTTCAGGACCAACAGTAAAAAAAAGTATGACTCCTCTTTAATTGTAGGGACATACAAAACCATAAAGGAGGTATACTGAACCAGTGGTTGAAGTGGACCGCCACTCAGTCAAAGTCCCTGTCGTTGGCTTGATCCGTCGCCCGCCACACTTCATGGTTGAGGACTTAGACGCCCCTTTGAGTTTCGCGCCGAGGTGATGGTGTCCATAACTACCTGATGTATCAGGTAACACAATTACTGGTGGACTTTGACTGAGTGGCGGTCCACTCCACCACACCCTGCTCATATACAGGTTTTAGTATACCTCAAAATCTGACATCTAAAAACATCCCTGAGCATCTCCCTCTCAGTGAGGGGGTTGTAGCCCGCTCTGTCACCAGGCTCACATTGCGAGGAGGTTGCGCTACGATGAAGCATGCAACCCTCGGGTGGGTGAGGGAAGCCGTCCTATAAAAGGGGTACTCCTGCGCTCTTCCTCTACCCACCACTAGACCCAGGGGCCTTTTTGGGTTTTTTGACTTTGTGTTAGAGAAGTCGCCCCTGCTGGTCTCAAAATCTCCTCAGGCCCTTTTTGTGTTTCTACTCCAATAATGGAGGCCCCAAAGCTCTAAAGAAATTATTTTTAGAATTGTCTCTAACCCCTTATCTGTTGGAAGGGATTTTAACATCACTTTAAAAGAACTTAATAGGAAACTGAGATACAATAATAAGAAAAGCAAAGGCAAATGTTAACCTCAAATGTGGAAAGCTGCCAACATATTAATGGAGTATTACGATCTAGTGGATTGCTGGAGGGAGTTGTTTAAAAATCAAGTTAATTTCAGCTCAATCAGAGATTTTACCTTGGGACTTAATCTCTTAAAAGGGAGTCAAAATCCTTCAGGAGAGCTAGACTGCCAGCTGTAGCCATCAAAGTCCCTCAGCCACCATACACGGTCCTGCTGAAGCTATTTGTTTTGGCAGTAAAAGCTTTGAGTGGGAGAAATCCAAATTTCAAAGCTGCTAAAGTCCCTGCATTGGCCAGATAATTCTTTTGCCTTAGCTCGGCCAAAATGTATACCTTTGTACTTAATTGGACTTAGCCTTTTTTATAGAGCTCAAAATCCTCCATCGGGGCAAGCCTGAAGTTGGATCCAACAAAGTTGCATCAAAATCAGACACCTTTGCTGTGTGGTTCTCCTGGCTGTCCAAAGATCTTAGAAGTCCAAAAAGTTTCTAAGTCACAACTTTTAAGAGGTTGTGAGAGAAGTTTGGCTGGCACAGCTAAGGGTTCCAGGACTTCAGGGACAGCATGTGTGGGTCAAGACTCACTACAGCAGAGGCCAAGAGCAAGGTTTGGGTCAGGTCCAGTTGCAACTTTACTTCAGAGAAAAAGTCTTTTTGCCGCTTGTTGTGTCCCTAAAGCTGCACAGGAGGTCAGCCAACTGACCCTTGGAGTCCATTTCATTGTCCAGGTACAGGAGGGGGCAGGTCCAGTCCTTCAGGGCTCCTCCAAGGTTACAACAAGTAGGGTCTAGTCCTCGCCCAGTCTTTCACAGGTACAGAAAGTGTTCTAAGGAGGGTTCCAGAGAGTGCCATGTTTATAGTTGGTACTAGTCTGTGGGAGAGGGAGATTCCAGGGTTAACCCTACCCACTTTTCAAGCAGTTCCTGTTTGCCCTACTGCAAGCAATCCAACAGTACACCTCACAAATTCAAGATGAGGGGACCCCTCCTCCCTCGTGCAGAGCCTTTGTTTCCACCCAGAGGTTTGACCAGGGTAGTGAATATTCCCAACCTCTATAACCACTCCAAACTGGGTTTGGGGCAGCTTCCACCCTTTTTGGGTTTAAGTCAGCTATTTTGGGCATGGGAAACAAAAGCTTGCCTTCCTCCAGGTATCACTTTACATCTGCTTGTGAAAAGGACAGGCTTCACCTTGGTTGCTTTTCAAATAATTAAGTCCTTGGGCCCACTCAACAGTTTTTTGTGAAAGGGGAAGAAAAATGGCCCACACCCAGGCTATTGTCTCTCCTGTGGGAGCAGTTTTTATACTTCATTGTCAGGACAGCACTGGCAAGCCAGCTGTCCTTAGCTAATGCTAATTAGACCAATTGAGGCTCAGGCAGGAAGTATACATTTCTAAAAGTTACTTTTCCCACATATTTAATAAAATCCAATTTCACCAATGGATTGGATAATTAATAAAATTGAAAAATAGAATTTGAATGACTATTCTAGCCATTTTCGGTCAAAACTATAGATTAAAGCTTAAAGTCTATACTTTTACATATTCAGCAGCCCTGCTAGCATTGACCCTTGGAGTCCATTTCATTGTCCCGGGTACAAGGGGGAGCAGGTCCAGTCTTTCAGCGCTCCTCCCAGGTTACAACAAGCAAGGTCCAGTCCTTTTCCGGTCTTTCACTTCATAGCTTTTGGGGGCTAGTCTTGGGAGGAACATTACAATTTTAAATTTGCACATAAATATCAGGCACCCTATGTTATGGACAGCAAGGTTTACATAGTGGTAACCTATTAATATTTAAAACCAGGTTTTCCTGCCTGTCAGAAAGGGTTATTTAAAAGGTTTGACTGCAGGCTTTTGGGCTTCTGCAGTCAGCCTACACATGGTAACTCTGAAGCCTTGTTTTGCAAGCCCATTCGGTGGATGGCACAATAGGTGCTGCAGTCTAGCGGTGGCATTTAACTTTCAGGTCCTGGGTGCATTTTCTACAGCATATGCTAGTGACTTAGCAGTAAGATAAATATGCCAATCAGAGCTAAGCCAATTGAACTATCTTTAACGGTACAGCATAGGCACTTTATCAATGTTTAGTAGGGGTAATGTGTACAGAGTTCTAAGTCCAGCAAAACAGATAGGGCAAAACTTTGGAGGTAAATCATGCTGATGATGGTAATATCTTACAAGGAGCATTTGAACCTCCCTTAACTACATGTTAAAAAGTTCTTAAACAAACAAGAACTTACAGAATTAACTAGAGAATAGCAAAGAGTTCTACATTCCCCATGTATGCTGGAGTAGATTCAGTTACTGCCCTTTCAACTGCCTAGGGCCTGGGGAGGATGGTCTTTTGAATGAAATGTATTAAAAAATTGCTTCTCCTATTACACCCACACTTACTAATTATTTCAATGAAATAATGCAGACCTCAATCTTTCCACCCTCATTGGTTACTTTTATAAAAATCAGTTATAGACCCGATTTACTGCTACTACCAGCAGCCACTCACCCTACTTAATTAAGATTATAAACCTTTTATGACCATACTTGCTTTAAGAGTAGCCTGAATGATTGAGCATTGAGTTGTATCAACCAAACCAAACAGGCTTCATCCCTGAAAGACTATTATCTGCTAATAGTCATTATGTCTGGGAGGTAATAGATTTTGCTGACACTGAATGGCATCTGTGTTTGGTTTTTAGATACGAGAAAGCTTTTGAATTAGTTAACTGGTGATACTTGATTTTCTATAGTAACTGAGATGGAATTTCCCATGTAATTCATAAAAATTATCAAATCAACATACTTAAATTCCTCGCCTGAGCTGATAATGGAAGGTCAGTGAGTGGGCACCATCTCAAAGAGTAAAGAAACTTGACAGGGCTGCCCACTTTCTGTGTTACTTTTCAACTTATTTATAGACCACCTATCTCAGCTAATTAACCAAGAGGAATAAATTATAGCTAGACATGGACTGAATTCCTCAATCAAAATCTTTCTATACACTGATGATGTAGCACTGTTCTTAAATCCAAAAACTGACAGCATTTTGCAGACCTTTAAAGGGATTGAAGAATTGTACACCCTCTCCGGCGACAGAATTAATAAATCAAAAACATAAGGTGTCTTGATTTACTAACAGAAAGATAAACTTGTGTTGGATTATTTGTTCGGAGTGAAATCTATGCCTATTCATTATACAGGAATATAGGTTGCCAGCCGAGTCTCTGAGATATGCAAAATTAACTAAATATCCCTGTTCTACATAATAGGGAAAGATCTACAGAAATGGCTTTTAATATCGCTGTCCCTGGTAGGCAGAATAAATCTTATAAAAATGGTGAGACTTCCACCTTGCCTGTTTTACATTCCATTTCTCCCTTGTTTATAAAGAGCTTTTTTCTACATTAAATTCTATGATTGTCTCCTTTATTTGGACCTACAAAAAACCATGGATCTCCCAAATCAAACTGTGTGACCTGTTAAATCATGGTGGATGATCCCTTCCAGATTTCGAAATATATTATCTTACATTTCACTCAATATGTGTAAAAAATAATGTCTATAAAGTACAAAATCAATACTGGAATTCTTAATCAGATGACAAAAGATGAATTTAATTGGGATTTCACAACTAAAATTTCTGACACCAACATTTTTCAAAGACATTCAGTGTAAATTGCTTCAAACATTATGTTGCGGGTTGTGCTTTATGAGTCATATAATTTGGATTATGACACAAAAAGGTTTCATTCCACACTGGAACAATTCCACCATACTAACCAAACTGACTAAGGGGTTCTCCCTTGGTCAAAAAAGGAAAAATAGAAAATGATCAAGTATTGAATGAGGAGTTCTCTTTATTATCCTTTAAAAAAATTCAGAAGAAATTTGGTGTAGCACACAGGGATGGCTTCTTCAAATCTTGCAGTTCCTTAGGTATTATTATAAATGTCTCAATGCACCTTCAAGTTTATTTTATGCAGTTTTCTGCCTGCATTCCAAGAGAGGTTGCATTTGAAGAATTTATCAGCAACTGATAATAAAGAAGATCTCCAGTCACGATAATTTGCACTCCTGTTGAATGGAACATTTGGGCATCTCAATTACCCACTAGGGTTGTCAAACAAATCAGGGATACCCAGGCTGCAACTTTATTCCTCAATATATGTCAGCCATGGAATCTCTTTTGCCAGATCCAAGTGTAAACAGTCTTCCAATATCTGTTGCGGGAGACAGTTATGGGTGTTAGACTCAAACTGGCAACCATAATAAGGCAGGGCAAAGTTTGGTAATGTCTTTGATATAATCCAACCCCAATTAAGTGTGGCATAAATAAAGGTACACTAGGGGACTGAAAGCGGGCATCTCAAAAATCTGTCTTCCATTTTCTGTATGGTATCATACTTCGGCAAACCCCACAGTCTGGTGCCGTAAGTAGCAATAGGAAGGCACTTAGATTTGCACACCGTAATGAGTTTACTAATCGGTTTGTTGCCCAGCTTTAAGGCAAATTTAAAAAGTGCCTCTATACTTCTCCCAAACATGTCTGCCCTACTGCGGCCTAAAATAGACCAGCTCCAAGAGTCATCAACAAAGACACCAAGATAGGAGAAGGCAGAGACAGGGCTAATCTTGGTATCATTAACAATACATCCCTTGCTCGTAACTTTTTGGGGGCCAAAAACCATTATAATTGTCTTTGCCTGATTTATAGTGATGTCAAGATTCGCCATCAAATGTGTGACTCTATCCAACAGCCTCTGAAGCCCAAGCAGGGACCAGGCCATGAGGACAACATTATCCGCATATAAAAGTGCAGGAATAGGACAAGTGCCAACATGTGGTACATCAACGTAGGAATTAAGAAGATGTTTTTCCAACCCATTAATGTACAAAATAAAAAAGAAAGTTGCTAGGACACAGCCCTGTCTGAATCTCTAACAATCTAACAATCTAGAGGGTCCGGTCGTCTTCCCATTTGTGCCATATCTGACTCTTGCAGTCACCTGGCTATATAGTTGTCTTAAAAAATAGATATATTATGAACCTGTGGTCACAGACTTAAAACAATGTAACAGCTAGGAGAATAAGAAATACATCACAACATAAAGTATACAATGAGGTGATGAGACACTAACTGGAGGATAATGATATCCCTATGGCCCAATACGATGTACATGACTGAAACATTAAAACAGTTGAAAAACAAAACATATTAAAAAGTGATCATCAAAGAAGACTATACAAGGTCAAGCAGAATTTTCATAGTGATCTGAATGACGGATCACTGACATAATATTGGAATCAACAATATCGTGTAACAGAAATATTGTGCCAAAAATATTGTTTACAAAAATATTGACTTCTCATCGATATAATGGTAAGTAAAAAATAATCATTTCACCCTAATATAGAAAACATTGTTTTTATATATATATGACTGACTGAAACTATTTTTAGCAGCAACTCGAATGAATGCTGTGTTTTTCAATTTACATTTTTGCACAGAGTGGTTTTTAAATTTGCTCACACCACACGAGGACATTTGTCAAAATGATTAATTAAAAGGCAATGGCTATGAATCATGAACAATTAACGTGGGGTAGAGCACAGAAGTATTTTCACTATTTCAGTCGAATTCAAACCCATGTGCAAGTACTTAACTATGGGCAGCATTCACAACCAGTTGATGATGGCTGCACAGGCAGTTGAAACGCGTCGTGAAGTCAAGCTGCTGCTTTTAACATCTTTGTTTGCATCAATATCAAGCTGCTGTTTTTAACACCATGAAGTGAAAATAAATTATCAGTGTATACCTACACCTCGTGTGCGGACTTCTCTTTGAAAATTGGAGGAGCAGTTGTAGATATATATATACTCCTTCACAGCGTTCAGTTCTCGAACCACCAATGCAGTGCCTCGACAAAGATTCTCGACATCCAGGAGGTATTTATTTAACTTCTTTTTATTTTGCGAACACCCAAACATTCCCATGACAATAAATAATTAAAAAGGAGACGACCGACGCGTTTTGACTGACGCCTTCAACTGGGTCCCCATATATAGTATATATACATTTTAAAGAAGTAAATCTTAAATATTTTAATATATACTATTCTTAAAATTGTAATTAAATAAATCCCACTAATATTTGATACCATATATAAATATACACTTATATAAACACACGTACATATATATGTGAGTGATTATACATATGTATATATATATATATATATATATATATATATATATTATCTACTGGCGGTCGCCAGTAGATAGTTATAGTTACAACCTATTATCCATAGGAAATCCGCGACATTCTATTTGCAATAACGTTGGCGCCGGTTGACGAATCTTCGCGAAAGTTTCCAACTTGTTGGGGCGCTCCGGTCCGCTCCTACCCTGAAAGTCTCGGGGTGATACGTCAAGCGGGGGCCGAGAAAAAGGGGGGTCCCAAAACGCGTTTTCCCCATTCATTTTTCCATAGGAACCTTTAGTCGCAGCTACAGCTCGAACTGCTGAACGGAATTACCCCAAATTTGGCAAAGAGGTAGCCCTTGGTTCAGACTGGTGCCTTTTGCTAAAATGGTGTAAATCCGCTCAGTAGTTCCTGAGAAATTCACAATTAAAATCACATATATATCTATGGGCGCGTCGGATCCGCGTACCCTCCCGATCACGAGCTGCATGCTAATTGGCTGTCAACACTCCAAATCAAGAAGTGTTGGCAGCCATTTTGTCCTCGGTAGAACCGAGGGACAGAAACAAGTGCGCAAAGCGCAAAAAGGGGCAGGGTAGAAACACCCTGACCCCTAGGTCTGCTCAGGGGTCCCACAAGGACCCCCTGGGCAAAAAAGCATTTTTTTTAAAAAAATCGGCAGGATGCGCTCAGGGTGCGCGAATCCTGCCGAAAAAAATCGAAGCGCGGTCTCCCGCGCTCGATAGCTATTGGCCCCGGGTGGCCCAAGTCCCGGGGGCATGGTGGGGGGATAATTTAACGTGTGGGGGCCTCAAAGGGCCCCCGGGCTTTTTAAAAATGGTGCGGGAGGGCTCTGAGCCCTCCCGCAGCCCGGGGACCACCACCTCCCCGGGCTTTTTTAAATTAATTTAACAACCTGTGTGGGGGCTCCAGCCCCCACACGCCTCGGGACCGCCACCTCCCGGGGCACTAACAAATTAAAATGGGGGTCCGTTTTGGATCCCCAAAGCCCCGGGGACCACCACCTCCCGGGGCTGTGCTCATGTAGGGAGGGGGCCGCGCGGCCCCCTCCTGGAGCCCTTGATGGCCCTGGGGACCGCCACCCCCAGGGCCGGCTCCTGCAGTGTCCCGGGTGCCTACCCCCGGGACACTGTAGTTTGCTATGGCAGGACGGAGCCTCGCGGCTCCCGTCCCGCCATAGCAAACTGCTTTGGATATTGGAAGAGAGCAGGGAAACCTGCTCTCTCTTCCAATATCCAAAGCACATTGCTTTTCCACATGGGGAGCAGCATGTCAGCTGCTCCCCATGTGGAACAGCAATGCCGGCTCCCAAGGGACGTGGGGAGCCGGCGGGACTGTGGGGGATTGGGGACCCCCCACAGTCCCCAACGGAGAGGGCCAGCCCCGGGGATGGGGTCCCCGGGGCAAGTAGTGGCCCAGGAGGGAGGCCACGCGGCCCCCTCCCCAAAAAAAAAATCTAAAAAATAAAAAAAATGGAAAGGCCGGCCCCGGGGGATGGGGTCCCCGGGGCCTTAATGGCCAGAGGAGGGGGCCACGCAGCCCCCTCCAAAGAATAAAAATAAAAGGCCATGCCCCGGGGATGGGGTCCCCGGGGCCAATACAGGCCCAGGGAAGGGGGCCACGCGGCCCCCTTCCCGTTTTTTTTTAATTAAACATTTAAAAGTAGGGTAAGGCCCTGGGGGATGGGGTCCCCAGGGCATAAAAACAGGAAAAATGAAGGGGGCTACACAGCTCCCCTTCAGGGGACAAAATGTTTTTTTTTTTTTTAAACGATCGGGCCCGCAGGCCCCGCCCCCTTCCTTCACCACTCTGCAAACGCGCCTGGCGCGTTTGCAGAGGGGGAACGAATTCCCCTTGAATACTGGGGGTCCCTGGGGCCAACTAGCCCACCAGGAACCTCCAATATGCGCCAGGGGCTGCGTTGCAGAGACGTGTAGAGAGGCCACACCCCTTTTACACCTCTCTGCAACGCAGCTCTGTGGCGCTTTGGAGGTATATGGTGGGCTAGTTGGACTCCGGGACCCTCAGGATTCAAGGGGACTTAATCCCCAACTTAAAACGCGCCACGGGCGCGTTTGCACAGTGGTGAAGGGAGGGGCGGGGCTTCAGATGACATGTGTGCAAACAGGCCCCGTGGCGCGTTTTAAGATGGGGAATTAAATCCTCTTCAATCCTGAGGGTCCCTGGGGCCAAGTAGCCCAACAGGTACATCCAGAAAGCACGACAGAGCTGCGTTGCAGAGAGGTGTAAAAGGGGTGTGGCCTCTCTACACGTCTCTGCAACGCAGCCCCCTGGCGCATATTGGAGGTTCCTGGTGGGCTAGTTGGCCCCTAGGGACCCTCAGGATTCAAGGGACTTAATCCCCAACTTAAAACGCGCAACGGGGCGCGTTTGCACAGATGTCACCTCAGGCCCCGCCCCTCCCTTCACCATTGTGCAAATATTCCTCTAAAATCAGCCGAAATACGAATTCCGATTTACTCACCTGTTATCAGGAGAGACCTCAGTGCTGTATCTTTCAGCCCAGTACTGGTCCTGAAAAGTAATTCTAACCATACTTACCAGTAACTTGAATTTCCTTCCATAGGCTAACATTGACTGGTTTCACTTGGAAATTCTTCTAAGTGTGGAGTTTTGGAACTTTAAAATATTCCTCTAAAATCAGCCGAAATACGAATTCCGATTTACTCACCTGTTATCAGGAGAGACCTCAGTGCTGCATCTTTCAGCCCAGTACTGGTCCTGAAAAGTAATTTTAACCGTACTTACCGGTAACTTGAATTTCCTTCATAGGCTAACATTGACTGGTTTCACTTGGAAATTCTTCTAAGTGTGGAGTTTTGGAACTTTAAAATATTCCTCTAAAATCAGCCGAAATACGAATTCCGATTTACTCACCTGTTATCAGGAGAGACCTCAGTGCTGCATCTTTCAGCCCAGTACTGATCCTCAAAAGTAATTTTAACCGTACTTACCAGTAACTTGAATTTCCTTCGATAGGCTAACATTGACTGGTTTCACTTGGAAATTCTTCTAAGTGTGGAGTTTTGGAACTTTAAAATATTCCTCTAAAATCAGCCGGAATACGAATTCCGATTTACTCACCTGTTATCAGGAGAGACCTCAGTGCTGCATCTTTCAGCCCAGTACTGATCCTGAAAAGTAATTTTAACCGTACTTACCGGTAACTTGAATTTCCTTCATAGGCTAACATTGACTGGTTTCACTTGGAAATTCTTCTAAGTGTGGAGTTTTGGAACTTTAAAATATTCCTCTAAAATCAGCCGAAATACGAATTCCGATTTACTCACCTGTTATCAGGAGAGACCTCAGTGCTGCATCTTTCAGCCCAGTACTGGTCCTGAAAAGTAATTTTAACCGTACTTACCAGTAACTTGAATTTCCTTCCATAGGCTAACATTGACTGGTTTCACTTGGAAATTCTTCTAAGTGTGGAGTTTTGGAACTTTAAAATATTCCTCTAAAATCAGCCGAAATACGAATTCCGATTTACTCACCTGTTATCAGGAGAGACCTCAGTGCTGCATCTTTCAGCCCAGTACTGGTCCTGAAAAGTAATTTTAACCGTACTTACCAGTAACTTGAATTTCCTTCCATAGGCTAACATTGACTGGTTTCACTTGGAAATTCTTCTAAGTGTGGAGTTTTGGAACTTTAAAATATTCCTCTAAAATCAGCCGAAATACGAATTCCGATTTACTCACCTGTTATCAGGAGAGACCTCAGTGCTGCATCTTTTCAGCCCAGTACTGGTCCTGAAAAGTAATTTTAACCGTACTTACCAGTAACTTGAATTTCCTTCCATAGGCTAACATTGACTGGTTTCACTTGGAAATTCTTCTAAGTGTGGAGTTTTGGAACTTTAAAATATTCCTCTAAAATCAGCCGAAATACGAATTCCGATTTACTCACCTGTTATCAGGAGAGACCTCAGTGCTGCATCTTTCAGCCCAGTACTGATCCTCAAAAGTAATTTTAACCGTACTTACCGGTAACTTGAATTTCCTTCATAGGCTAAGATTGACTGGTTTTCAGCAAAAAGTTTCAAAGTGTTGATTTTCACAAACTACAAATATTCCTTAAAAATCGCCTGTATGACTTAAACGCATTCTTTCAACTGTTTACAGGAGATGCACCAGTGCTGGATCCAGGATCCAACACTGAGTAAGAAAAAGTAACGATAACAGTTTTTACCTGCTAAGTGAATTTCCTTCCATAGGATAACATTGGTGATTCAATGAGAAAAAGTTTCTAAGTGTCAACTTTTAAAATACAATAATATTCCTTAAAAATCACGACTGTAACCAAAACGCTTTTACTCAACTGTTTACAGGAGATGTACCAGGACTGAATCTAGGATCCAGTCCTGTGGTTACAAAAGTAATCCATAAAGTAACTAATTGCATTTAACTAGAAATTCACATTGAGCTGAATGTTGCATTGTGTTTGAAAATGTGTTGCCCATTGCAACAACTGTAACTACTGTACTTAAAAGTCTATTGCCTATCTGCAAAGTATTTAAACTAAAGTAATTCATTCTGAGAAAGTATTTTTTGTAATGTAATGTATAATGTAATTACAATGTAATTTAAAAAATAAAATATGTAAAAAAAATTGTTTCTAAAAATGTAGTAAATCAGTATGAAAAAAATTAATATAACAATTAATACATTTAAAAATTGTCATTTACAAAACCTTTGAAATTCACTGAAAAACCGTAGGTTTCAGGCACGTTATAGTTAGAAATTAGCATTTAAAAAACCTTTGAAATTCACTGAAAAAACCATAGGTTTCAGACACGTTATAGTTACAAATTAGCATTTAAGAAACCTTTGAAATTCACTGAAAAAACCATAGGTTTCAGACACGTTATAGTTACAAATTAGCATTTAAAAACCTTTGAAATTCACTGAAAAAACCATAGGTTTTAGGGACAGTTATAGTTACTTGGACATTGCACTCGTACAAAACCCGTGAAATTCCCCCGTTATAGTTAGTTCAGCTAACTATAACTCGCGCCCGCAATGCACTGCTGATGACGTCACATATTACATCACTCATGACATGGTCAGTGACATCACTGATGACATCACTGATGACATCTCAAATGACATCACTGATGACATCATCCACGTGATAATCTGATGCACCTCCTCACACCCTAATATAACCTTTGATACACCCACTCTAAATTACAGACTGCCATTCGCAAAACCATAGACACTCCAACACCAATAACTACATACCCACTCACTGATTCTTAGGTCTACACACACACATCCACTCACTCACCCGTACAGTCACTCATACTTACGGTCACTCAGTACAGGACTATCATATGCACTCTTACTCCTATATAGACACTCAAACAACGCCACTCATCCATAGAGATACTCACACACCTAGTCAGTCATGCAAATAATTAAACACACTGCCATTTACTCACCTATACAGTTATACACACACCAGCTCACTTACTCATACAAATAGTAGCACATTGTTACGCTCTTATACAATCACTGATACAAGCACACAATCATCCATACAGCCACTATCACAATCACTCACTCTTGCTTATAGCTATTTATATACTCCAACACACATATATACTGCCTTTCACATATGTAGTTACTCACACATGTACCACTGGGACATACATTCACTCACTAACACACTCTTACACACACTTACCCACCCATACAGTCTATCACAGATGCACTCTTGAAACCATCCACCCAGTGAATCACCCACTCACACATCTATGCACAGAGTTGCACACACCCCTCCCACACAAACACTCAGGCACCCATACAGATACTCAGACAAGCATTCAATAACTCATATAGACACTCATGTAGCTATTCACAAACACATGCAGCCACTTACACAGCAACAGACAGACGGATACAGACATTCATCCAGTTTAGTCACTAACCCATGCATTCAGTAAGATACGTTAAATCACTCACTTATAGAGTCAGTCACGCACCTACTAAATCATCCATACAGACACTTACACACCCACTCATTCTTCAATACGTCTTTTCCTATATATATTAAAAATATTTAAACTTTACAGAAACACACAGTCACTGGATGATGTCATCAGTGATGTCATCAGTGATGTCATCAGTGATGTCATTTGAGATGTCATCAGTGATGTCATCAGTGATGTCACTGACCATGTCATGAGTGATGTAATATGTGACGTCATCAGCAGTGCATTGCGGGGCGCGAGTTATAGTTAGCTGAACTAACTATAACGGTGGAATTTCACGGGTTTTGTACGAGTGCAATGTCCAAGTAACTATAACTGTCCCTAAAACCTATGGTTTTTTCAGTGAATATATATATATATAACATATATATATACTGCAACACAAATATTAGGAATATATATTTTACATTATGTAAATTTTTTGTTTAATTCTTCATATTTACTACTATAAAAGCACATTATATATATATATATATATGTATATATATATTTATATATATATAATGTATGTATGTATATATGTGTATATATATATATATATGTATGTATGTATGTATATATATATGTGTATGTATATATGTGTGTGTGTGTGTATATACGGTTTAAAGAGGCTGCCCTGCAGGGTCGGGGGCTCCCCAGTCGGAGGTGTTTTTTGTGGATGTTCTACGAGGGAGCATGACCCACACGCTGCCGTCAGACCTACTAAGGAAATGCCAATTGGTAAAAAGTACGGCGGCGCTGGAAGGGATTTGGTCGGGGATGATTCCCCTTCCAATCGTTCAGATGACAGAGGCACATAAACCGAACAGTTTGTTACTCCAGCATTGTGCTTTTACGAGGAACCCTGCCTGATTACCACTTGGATTTACTTTCTCACTAGCAAGAATGCATAAGGACGCTGAACAGTGCATTTTGCTGACAGCTTACACGGTGAACTTTTCCATTACTTACCCGTATGTAACGATGCATTCTGGGAGTTGGATGCCAGAACCAGTCAGGTGACCAGAAACGTTATAAATTTGGAGGCACAGACACTAATGGTGTGATTTCCTGCCCGTGAACAAGGCCCAAGGTGCCGAAACTAGTTGGGACTATAGGAATACTGTGCTTTTAGTTCGATTAAAGGCTTTCTGTCTACTGAAGTGGGCCTCTTGTGTGGTGCTTCATGGTATGGATTTGCCGGGACTCTCCGTGCCCGGTTTAAAGAGGCTGCCCTGCAGGGTCGGGGGCTCCCCAGTCGGAGGTGTTTTTTGTGGATGTTCTACGAGGGAGCATGACCCACACACTGCCGTCAGACCTACTAAGGAAATGCTAATTGGTAAAAAGTACGGCGGCGCTGGAAGGGATTTGGTCGGGGATGATTCCCCTTCCAATCGTTCAGATGACAGAGGCACATAAACCGAACAGTTTGTTACTCCAGCATTGTGCTTTTACGAGGAACCCTGCCTGATTACCACTTGGATTTACTTTCTCACTAGCAAGAATGCATAAGGACGCTGAACAGTGCATTTTGCTGACAGCTTACACGGTGAACTTTTCCATTACTTACCCGTATGTAACGATGCATTCTGGGAGTTGGATGCCAGAACCAGTCAGGTGACCAGAAACGTTATAAATTTGGAGGCACAGACACTAATGGTGTGATTTCCTGCCCGTGAACAAGGCCCAAGGTGCCGAAACTAGTTGGGACTATAGGAATACTGTGCTTTTACTTCGATTAAAGGCTTTCTGTCTACTGAAGTGGGCCTCTTGTGTGGTGCTTCATGGTGTGGATTTGCCGGGACTCTCCGTGCCCGGTTTAAAGAGGCTGCCCTGCAGGGTCGGGGGCTCCCCAGTCGGAGGTGTTTTTTGTATATATATATATATATATATATATATATATATATATATATATATATATATATATATATATATATATGAAATTCCTCGCTTCTTCAATCCTCCAGGACAAACGAGAGTGGACCCAGGTTCAGTGCTTGATGTTAAATTTTATTCATGCACAAACGATTCTGCCATAACGCGTTTCGGCAGTTGCCTGCCTTGATCACATGACAACGTTGTATGCATTGGTCGCCCTTTTTAAAGTGACAGTGCATGTTAGCCCATTCATGGATATAGAAAAAATATTAATATTTGCAATATACAATGTTTGCTCAAATGCACACAATCAATAGTATGAATACATTTATATAGGATCACTTTGATATTTCATGATATTGCAAATTTATGACCTTTATACAGATCAATACTTTCTCAATTGTTACATTGAATATTCTGCTTAAATGCTTTAAAAAATTAATCAACATTTCAATCCATGTTTCCTCGGCTAACTAAACCCACTAAAGTGCAAAAACTTACTGAGTGCTTCCTACCTCCTATAGTGCAATACATCTAAAGTGCTAGTGCTTACAGAAATTTTGTTAAAAATACTTATCCATTATCAGTAGCATCCAATAATGATTCAATATCTCATTTATGATGTACGATACCCTGATAATACCAGTAGAGTGCAAAGAAGCATGTGCAAAAATAGGGCAAAAAAGTGCAATAATAACTGTTCCAATTCGCTAAACAATTGATTCCCACAATTGTAGCCATAAGCATATAAATATGAAATAAATAAATACATATAAATATGGGTATAAATACAATTCAATTGTTTAAAATTGGATAAAATCTATCTACGTTAAAATTAGTCCATCCGGTCAGAAACTTCATATTAATATTCATTCATCTTAAAGTGCAGATCTAGTTGAAGACAAAATAAATTATCTAAAACCTTTTATGCACCCAGATTATATTAAATGAGATATACAGAGTAAGGAATTTGATCACCATGCAGCCAATCTATAACTATTTCAGAAGTGAGCCAGATCTAGCTATGCATTAGATTTTCTGGCTGTCCTTGCCATTGTGTCACTATCATATGTAGGAGTGAATTTGTCTATTGATATACAGTGTGTAGCCCAAGAGCTTTACAAATATGTATGCAAGTCCTCACTTGTGTTAAGTCCCCCTTGCCACTTGGTATCTAGTTCAAGTATATACCTAGTTTCAAGATGTCTGAGCTTTGCCTCCCGGTCACCTCCTCTTTTTGGTGGTGGCACTGCGTGTATGACAAAATATTTCAGGTGTTTCAGACTACTCATGATGTTCTTTGAAATGCCTTGCCACAGGGTAGCTGGGGTCATTATTAGTAATCGCCCTTGTGTGTTGTAAAATTATTTTGTGTACAGCCAGCTTAGTACTGCCTACATATAATAAATTACAGCTACATTCCAGAACATATATAGCATGATCTGTTCTACATGTCAGATGTTGATTTATAGCTTGTGATCGATTGTTGAATGCTGAGCTGTACATAGTTCTATTTGTACCGAACTGACAAGCCTTGCAACTTGGACATGTGTAAAATCCTTTCCTGGCTGTAAGCCACATCCCTGCCTCCTGGTCTTCGGGCTACTTTTGACTAATGCATTACCCATAGATGCAGTTTTTCTATACGTAATAGCAGGCTTTTTAGGGAGAAATTCACCTTTTACGGGGTCATCCAATACAATTGGCCAATTTCGTCTGATAATACCCCTGAGCTGTTTTTCCTGCTTGGAATATGACAAAATAAGCCTAGTAGGTTCACTGTCTGCATCTAT
The DNA here is from genome assembly GCA_963921515.1 of Calotriton arnoldi. Lineage (NCBI taxonomy): Eukaryota > Metazoa > Chordata > Amphibia > Caudata > Salamandridae > Calotriton > Calotriton arnoldi. The sequence goes on along the minus strand of CAWUFW010008476.1, from coordinate 266,518 downwards.
GCTGTTGTTGCCTGCACTTCGGGACTTGGCTCTGTACTCTAAAATGTCTTCCCTTACCCGGTTTCGTGATTTCACTATGGCTGCATCAATAGTTTGAGTTTTGTACCCTCTCTCCAAGAAACAATTTTTGCTTTCTATCTGTTTAACTTTGCAATCATTGTCATTGCTGCAGATCCTCCGTATTCGTAACATTTCCCCATACGGTATGCTTTGTATGAGGTGTGGAGGATGCGCACTGGATGCATGTAATACTGTATTTCCGACTGTTTGTTTGCGATACAAGGATGTCGATAAAATGTTGTTTGTTACACTAATTTGCACATCTAGGAATGTTACACTTGCATCACTAATGCAAGAAGTAAAATTAAGTTGACATCATTGATATTGAGTGATGCTATAAACTCACTGGCGCTTTCTTCTGTGCCGTGCCACACAATAAACAGGTCGACGATAAACCTGAGCCAAGATATTATCTTTTCTTTATAGATGTGTTCAAATTGCCTCCTGAGGACCAGCTCCTCCCACCAGCCCATGAACAAGCATGCATAGCTGGGGGAGAAGCTGGCCCCCATAGCCACCCCTTGTATCTGTTGATACATTTGATTTTTAAACAGAAAAAGGTTATTTTCCAAGCAGAATGTCAGCATGTCAATCAACATCCTATTATGTTGAGCAAAACTTAGCGGTCTATCAGCCAGGAAATATTCAACAGCCCTTATTCCATCATGATTTCTCATACAAGTGTAAAGTGAGGATACATCCAGGGCTAGCAAGAGATATCCCGTTTGCCATTTTATGTGCTTGATTTTTCGGAGGAAATCACTTGTGTCTTGTACATAGGATTTCAGGTTTTTGACATGAACTTGTAAGAAAAAGTCAATATATTTTGACATGTTTTCCAGTGGCCCATTGCAAGCCGCTATAATAGGTCTTCCTGGCGGCTTGTATCTGTCTTTGTGGACTTTGGGACTAAAGTATATTACGGGAATAGTGGGATGTTCCTTCTTAAGATATTTATATTCCTCGATATTCAATAATCCCAAACTTTTCCATGCCAACAGTTTTGTAAAAAAGAGATCCTGTGTAGCTTTAAATTTTTGAAAGGAGCTTTTCCTGTAGCACTCAGCGTTGTTGAGTTGGCTGTACGCCTCATTCATATATTCCTGCAAGGGCCACAGCACAATGTTCCCGCCCTTGTCGGAGTTCCTGACTACCACTTGTTTTTCGTTTTTGAGTTTTTCAATAAGTTGGCCATATTTTCTTTCATGGTTAGAGACTTTCCTCTTGGCTTTGTTGATATTGATATTCAGTTTCTTCACTTGTGCCACCACTTGATCATTGAAACATCAAGGGAATCCCTTGGCATAATTGGAATGAATTTCGATTTATCCTTGAATGGAGTATCAGGTTTTGCACAGGTTTCAGTAGTTGGTGATTCCAAGCCCAAAAGGCTCCTGTGATCCTCTTCCTGTGTATCATTCCCTTCTGGGATTCTATTATCTTTTTCCAAGTCCTGAAAATCTCTTAGTAAATTATAATCAGCTACTGTAAGATTCGGGGCGCTCGAAGTGTCTATTTCCGGAACACTATTTCCCACTTTTTTAGTATGGGATCGAAGCTGGTGATATTGTTTGAGCTTGAGTTTTCGTATAAATTTGTAGATATCAGCACGGGTCTGTGTGTAATTAAAATTTGTCTCAGGACAGAATGACAGGCCCAGAGACAGCAGCTGTTGTTCCGCTGCATTTAAGTCCACATTTGCTAAGTTGATGATGGTATTAGCCTTGTTGGACGGTGCGGGGGCCTGCGACATCCCGTCTATTTGCGTTTCCAGGTCCCCCGCCCTGTGCCGATCGTTTGTTGCCGGCGCTCTCTGGCTGCTTTTCTTCGTTCCCTCCTTCTCTGGGTCCGTTGTTTTTTGCCGGTCTGTTTCTAGGGCGCAGTGTTTCCCTTCTGCTGCGCCTTAGATAATCAAGCTCCTCACCCAAAGATAATTTGATATTACTTTGGCTTGATTGAATCTTTTGGCCCTCTGTGTCAGATTCGCTTTCAAGAGCAGAGCTCAGATCAGACATTGATGTGACCTCTGCATGTGATTGACTCTTATCGGCTTGGTGTAACGGCTGCATCCGTTTGTTCGCTGTCGCATTTCTAAATGTATCATACTTGCGGGCGAAAGTGAAGATTTGCCCGTTGGCATAATCCTCCTTATCCCTCCTGAACTTGTAAGTTTTTCTTTGTTTGATCTTTTCCTCCTCTTTCTTTAATCTTGTTATCATTTCTTCATGGAGTTTTTGTTTCTGCTGGGAATCAGTTAGCGTCTTGATTTCATCATTCAGAGCGTTAATTTTTGACTGGAGTTCAGCTCTATCGCTTTCCGCATATTTAACTAGTATCTGGACCGGCCTACGGGAGGACTCCAGGTTACATTCCACCCATTCAGCCATCATCTGGGGGTTGGGTGTGTCGTAACTCGGGGCAATCATTATTCTTAGGCCCCTGGGGATTCTATTTACATCCAAGTATTTCTGCAACGACTTGGATTCCCACCATTTCGACTGCCCTTGACGCATTAATTTCTCTAGAACACGAAACTTGTCTTTTAAACTTGTTGCTCCTCCACTTGATACTTCACCAGCGCTTTTACTGGTTTCACGCTGCTCAGGGGGAGAGTCAGAGAACATCTCCTCCGCAGCCGACTCGCGATCCCGCAACGCTGCAGCGGACATGATTGGCGTGATAATATCAAATATTGTCCTTTTGCGGGACCTACCAGACTCTTTTATTCCTGCTGGAGGACTCCGCAAACACACACCTCCCCACCTGCTTTCAAATACACAATGTCTTGTACCTTATTTTCCGGTGGTCGAAACGATGCGGCCACTTCACGCAGACCTACTCCTCCGAGCGGCCCCCACGGGTCGAGCTCTGCACTGCGTTGTCCACCTTCTTCTTGGCACGTCCTATATATATATATGTACGTCCTATATATAGGGATATACATCCGTACTGGTCTCCCAACTCGTTAAAAGAAGAGAGCATGCACACAAGGATTGGAGAATACCTACAATTTAATGACTCGGGCCTCTCCTGACCCAGTAATTCAGAGAGACACGTTTTGGCTGTGCAACAGACTTTTTCATTCTGAAAGGCATCATTTGATGACAGCTTTATACGTAATAGCATCATAAAGATATACAAAATACTTCGCCATACTTATTGGCAGTATTTCATAACTATGGTCATAAAATATAAATGCATATAAATATACTTTCAGCATAATCAAACATATTCCACATGTTTCATTCAGAACTTTATATAAAAATGTAAATGAACTTTTAAACATTTACCATGTAATGGAGACACTAAAAGTGATGTCATAGCATATATGTTAATCCAGATCAAATGGCCCACTTGACACAACTGTACTTGTGGAGCGCCTGAATTAACTTCCAATGTCTTAAGCAGTACATATCGTACCGCCTTCAATCACGGGCCAAAGAGCCCCTTCCACTGGTGTTAGAATTGTTCTAAGCTCACCAGCAGCAGTTCAATGAAAAAGAAAAAATGTTAACAATTCAATTTTAAAACATTAAACAAATGATTAAACAAATAAAATTAAAAAAATAAACACATTTACAAAAAATATAAAATATAAAAATTTAAAAACAAAAAAATAAGCAAATACTATTAAATGAAAATGATTATATTTAACCAATATTAGGAAATGTATTGGAGTTTGGGAATAATACAAATACTATTCCAACTCCAGTTTATGCAACAATAGAGAAATTGTAGGACTTCAGAGGGATTAAATATATTATTATCTATCTAAACAGCGCAACAGTAGGGAAAGCGTTGGACTTGGGACGTATTATATTTTCTATTCCCACTCCAGTCTATACAACAGTAGGGAAAGTGTTGAACTTCGGAGGGGTAATATTTACTATTCCTGCCCCAGTCTGTGCAACAGTTCGGAAAGCATTGGACTTCGGAGGGATTAAATTAACTATTCCCACTCCTGTCTGTGGAACAGTAGGGAAAGCATTGGACTTCAGAGGAGTTAAATCTACTATTCCCACTCCAGTCTAAACAACAGTAGGGAAAACATTGGACCTCAGATGTCTTAAATTTTCTATTCCCAGTCCAGTCTGTGCAACTGTAGGGAAAGCGTTGAACTTCGGCGGGGTAATATTTACTATTACTACTCCAGTTTATGCAACAGTAGGGAAAGCGTTGGACTTTGGAGGAGTTAAATTAACTATTCCCACTCCTGTCTGTGGAACAGTAGGAAAAGCGTTGGACTTCAGAGGAGTTAAATTTACGATTCGCACTCCAGTCTAAGCAACAATAGGGAAAACATTAGACTTCGGACAGGTTAAATTTACTATTCTCACTCCCCTCTGTGGAACAGTAGGGAAAGTGTTAGACTTTGGGCAGGTTAAATCTACTATTACCACTCCAGTCTAAACAACAGTAGGGAAAACGTTGGACTTCGGACGTGTTACATTTTCTATTCCCACTCCAGTCTGTGCAACAGTAGGGAAAGCGTTGAACTTCGGAGTTGTAATATTTACTATTCCTACTCCAGTCTGTGAACAGTAGGGAAAGCGTTGGACATCAGAGTGGTTAAATTTACTATTCCCACTACAGTATATGCAACAGTAGGGAAAGCGTTACACTTCAAAAGCGTTAAGTTTACTATTACCACTCCAGTCTTAGCAACAATGGGTAAACTACAATTTACTTCAAACACACGCATATTTGAATAACCCTAATACTTTACAAAACATATAACATAAAATATATATAACATTTGAAAAATTAAAAAAGAATTATCCAATTTCCAAACTTCATAATTAATGTAATAATTAATTATCAAATAACAAATAATGGTTTGTTAATTATTACTTAATTATCTTTCCACCCTATACCCCTACAATCCCAGCAACCCACACCTAAAACATAATGAAAATAAATAAGTATAAAACAATTTACATAATTGACAATCAATTACATAATTAATTAACAATAATTAATTATTACTAAATTCATTTCTCACCCTACAAACCCAGCAGCCCACACCTAAAATATAATTAAAATATATAATTATTGCACAATTTACATAATTATTAAACAATTAAATATTTACATATACATTAATAATTATTTTGCAGTTATTTAATTAACTTCCTACCCCATACTCCTACAAACTTAGCAACCCACAACTAAAATATAACTAAAATAAATTAGCATTACATAATGTATATATTAATAATCAATTCAGTAATTCATAATACATTATTAATTACTTGTTAGCTAATCATTACTTAATTAACTTCCCACCCTATTCGTCTACCAATGCAGCAGCCTGCACCTAGTATATTACTAAAATAGATGATTATTACACAATTTACATAATTAATAATCAATTAAATAATTCATGATCAATTATAAATTAATTGTTAATTATGACCTAATTAACTTTCCACCCTTTTCCCCTGCAAGCTTAGCAACCCACACCTAAAATATAAGTATATTAAATCAATATTACATAATATACATAATAAATATCAATCACATGATTCTATTTTGGAGGGATCTTTATCTGGGTTCAGGACTAAAACTATTGTAGCCTCTGACAAATTAAATTAATAATTCTAAATCACTTAAAATTACAAACTATATTTTGAAAAACGTAATAACAATTATACAAACAATACTGAGAGGGAGAGGTGTGGCACAGCGCCCAGAGCAGCTGACTCCGGAGCGTAGGGCTCATGGTACGATCAGCGGTGGTTGCTCCTCTCAGCATCATGTGACTCTGGGCAATAGCTCACTTAATCTCCCCAACTGCCCCAGTGCCTGGATAGGGTGATAAGGTGCATTTTACAAACCTGGAATTATTATTTTTTATTGCTAACACACAAAATTAATATATAAACTAAAACATATTAAATTAATTAAAAAACTATATTTTTACAACTATATTTTTGAAAATTATGTTTACAACACTGATTTTCTTAAGAAAAATATTACTTGCCTGAAGCAATGATATTTCTGTATCACAATATTTTTTAATCAAAATATTTTGTTCGGATATTTCTTCTTCCCAATATTTTGATATTTTGTGCAACAAACCTGAGTGACTTACTCCAACAAAGGCTTCATTCTTGAACAAGAAGTATTCTTCTTTCTGAAAAATGAATTTTTGGTAATTCCAGTATTTTAAATGCTCCCAAAGGCAGGACTATAATTTCACCCAACGTAGCCTATTTGAAAACACATCTATGTATACTGACTTCTTCCTAAAACTTTTTGTGGAAACGTCCCTCACATATTTGAGCAATATGACCGATTTTTGGAGAGAATCTTTGATATCCAACTAGAGAGTGAATTTGTTTTATTTGTCACTTTAGTATCTTCTCCCTTTAAATACGTGTCTGATTGGCATTATGATGAATTAAAGACAATTGAACTGTTTTTAAGATCCAGACTGTTGAGGCTATGTAGACATAACAAGATGCTGTTGCAAATGGTGAACATTTGAAGGACTATCTTTCTTTTTGATGGCACTATGTACATACAGCTACACGAAACAGTGATTGGCACCTGCTTCACCCCAGCTACACTCTGGGCTGGTGGTAGGAGCAGGTGCTGAATGTTGAACATCAAACTTTAAAAGTGGGAAAGGGTATTGTAAGGCTGAGATACATTGACAATCTCCTCCTTATATGGAAGTGCACAGAGAATGAAGTCGTAGAGTTTGTGAAGATGTTAAATAGTAGTGACTTGAATTTAAGGGTTTTTTCTAACATAAGCAAGGTGGAAATCTCATTCTTAGATGTGAAATTAGAAATAATAAGTGGGAAGATTGAAACTTTGATATTTAGAAAAGAAACAGAAGTAAGTAGTATCATGCACACAAGAAGTTTCCATTCATCCCATCCTATATAATTACATATTCAAAGCATGGAGAGTGCGTAATTATAAAAGTCTATTTACAAATGAACAACATAAAATGATAGAAATGTTACAAGCTGGAGGTTATAAACAACATATATTGACCAATTCAATAAAGAAGGTGAAGGAAAAGAAAAGGGAGAAATTGTTTGAGATTAAAAAGAAACGAAAGACGACTCTATGAGGGTGATAGCAACTTTTAGTATTCCTCACATGAAAGAAATTATGAATACACATTGGAAGGTAATTGAGCCAGATCCACTTATAGAACATTTGGTACCAAACAGACCACCTATAACCTTTCGAACAAGGTGCCATCTGTGAAAGATAAATTGGTAAATGGTTATCTCAGGACAGAAACACATAATTGGCTTAAGGATTTACAGGGTTTTAAAGGCTGTAAAAAATGTAAACCTTAAAAGATAACATAGACTGCAGAGAGTATAAGACATAATTTTCAGATCTCCTGAGAAGAATAAACAAATTATTACCATGCAAAACAGATCATTTAGTATACATGTGAATGTGTCCATGTTCAAATAACTATGTAGGCAGCACAATCCTACAAGCACATAAAAGGATTTTGCAATAAATAAAACCTATTAAAAATCAAGACAGAAATTAGCCAGTAGCAGACCACTTTGAGAAATTCCATGAAGTTAAACAAATATGGTTGACGCACTGGGTTCATGAAAAATGTGTAAATCTACTTCCTAATTAGAGCAACAGTGCAGGGGATGACAGCAGCAAAAACAACAAGGTGGTGGGTGGAATGCCTGAATTAATCTCAGCTACTGGCAATTGCTTGGCCCAAATCCCTATCTATCGTTTTTTGCCCACCATGCCACCTAAGTTTGTACCCAGCCATATGCAAATCAGTCTTGACCATGTTCCTCATGGGAACAGCCCAGCCTGAACTGCCAGGCTAAGTCCTCCCTGAACTGGAACACAAGCAACCTAGGACTTGTTTCACCCTGAAAAATGTGTAAATCTACCTCCTAATTATAGCACCAGCACAGGGGATGACAGCAGCAAAAGACCAATACTATTAGATATGGCTGTGAGCACTGCTTTCTCATTTGCACTACACAGTGAAGCAAATTTGGATGGTGCACTGGTTTGCAGGAACAATTTGTATATATACTATCTAGTATAATGTTTTATATGACCGGAAACCTGAGTTCCACCTTTTCCCTTTCAAGGGCAGTCTTGCCAGGTAAAACTCTCCTTATCCATCAAAGTAGTTTAAAAAGCAAAGCACTTGTCCCAAGCAGTTTAAAGGCAGCGCTCACAGTTTACAACAAATCATCATTTAAAGGCTGTATTCACAACCTATGAAAAATCATCATTAGCAGTGCTTTCATAAGTTCCATCGAGATAGTAGATTTAGCATTGTAAGTGGCCCTTTGGAAAATTTTGTGAAGAATGCCTATGTCCTCTTGTGAATTACCAATCCTGGCACCTTCTACTGTTTTAAGGATGTGTGATGATGGGCCTAGAAGAACAATTAAATTAGTCTGACAGGCATTTAAGGATTTGTCAATTCACCTTCTCATGTTTTGCCTATCTAGATCTAGTATAGAGCTATGAAACATCTTATTCCTATCCATAGTTGGGAAACACTCGTAATAAAGGGCCTGAATTTGATGGTCACACTATCACATTGTGATGGACATCCCATCCCCCTTATTACAAGTGCCATATGATACAATGTACTTCTAATAAGGCAGATGGAATATTCATCCCCTTTGTGACAGAGTAACCTGTCTGCCAAACTCTAAATCAGGCACTTAGGGTCGGATTGAGATGTTAGCAATCAGGCCATTCTCCGCCAGGGAAACAGAGGGGTTTATTTATGAGCCGGTTTGCATCTCTATTGCACCACGCAACGTAGTGCAAGAGTGATGCAAAACTTACATGTGTTTTATGAAGCCATACAAGGCCACTGTGTGTGGCCCTGAGTGACCTCATAAATAAGGAGTAAGGCAATGCAGCACAATTCGCAACATTGCCTTGCTCTGCCCTGGGAAGGCATTCCATGGGCTTTGCATGGGTGTTCCCACACAACTCCCACGGTCTTTGACTCATTCCCAGATTTATCAGAGCTGGTAGACCTGCCTTTTCAGGTGAGGTGTAACGAGGAGAAATATTGTTATTTCTCCTCGTTACTTCCTCTTTCTATGTGTGCAGCATTCTGCAGCACACTTAGAAAGAGGAATATGCCTCTCAGCATTGTTTTTGTGCAGGAAGGTGTTCCTTCCTGCACAAAAACAATCCTGCATGCAACTCAGACACCCTTTCACCATATTGCAAGAGTGCCTGTGTTGGCGCTAGACTGCCAAAAGGGCGACAGCGCAGGGAAAAAGGCAGGAAAGCACCATATTTCTTTAAATACGGGGCATTCTTGCCCTTTCCCTGTAATGCAATGCAGTGCAGTCCAGCAAGATGCCTTGCTGTTCTGCACAACGTGACATTCTCATAAATAGGCCTCAGAGTATTTTACTCCGTCACTCTGGCGGAAGATCTCACTGCCAAATGTCTGTTGGGCCGATTGACATTTCTAGCAATCCCAGGAACCGCCGTCAAGGTGGTTCCTGTGAATGCATTGTAACTTTGATGTATGGCTCCGTTACAAATGACTGAGCTGTACGGCAAAGTTACAAAGCTTTTTTTTAATTTTAAAAAACAAAAGCCCGCAGTGGGATTTTGTTTTTGAAAATTAAAAAACACGGTGCATATTCCATGGTGAGATGGACATTTTTATGTTTTGACTGCCCCTTCACACCAATATTTTCCTGATGGTGACGAGCAGTAAAAAGATGGCTATTTGTCTGCCCATCTAAATTGGGTGGGCGGACATATAGCCAATTTTCCGACAGCCCAATGGAGTAAGGGCCATCATGTTGGAGGATGCAGTTGTGCCAGGCAGTGGAGGGAATGATCGATCGAGGTCAGTGTTCAAGACACCATTGAATCCGTCCTTATGGTCTGGGGGAACGCTGTGATTGTCATCGGCGTCTATGACGGCGACCTCCAGCGGGACCACGAGGCACAGCATTTTCTGGTGGAGATTGGTGAGTAGGTGCAAGTCCCGATGACTCCGGCCAGACCCAGGCACCTGGGGATTCGAAGAAGAGTGTCGTCCCTTCGGCTACAATGAGAAGATGTGTGGGGAACAACAGGAGTACCGCAAATCCAGGTCATGGAGGCAACGTTTAACAGTCAAGAAGGAGTTCCGTTGACGTTGCACCACCACTGTGTAGTCTGGGAAAAACATGAGGTGGGCATTATCAATGGCAACGTCTTGAAGTTTCTGAGTTTCTCAGAAATGGAGTCAGGGTCTCTCTAGTGAAGATGGGGGAACAGAAGTTGACTGGGGTTTGAGCAATGTAGGGGCAGCCAATGTTCAACGTATTCTTCCACGTTTTGTCCATTGACTCCTTCAGGAAGGCAAACCACATGGACATTGTTTCTTCTGGAGCGGCCTTCCGTGTCCTCCACCCTGCACTCTATTGTGTACACACGGTCCACAAGTGCCTGCAGGGACAACTCCATCTCCTGGGACTTTGACTGAAGTTCGTCAAAAGTTTGTTCCACAGTGCGGAGCTTGTTGGCCAGTTTACGGTGGTCTGTGTGTAGCAGCATGAAGTCTGCTGCCATGCTGTCAATTTTGTTTTTCAAGGAAACGTGTGCTTTCCAGGGATGCCAAGGTCCTCTCCACAGCATCCAGGATGATGTTCAACTTGTCCCAGAGGGTCAAAGGATGATCGGGGGGTCCGAGGAGGCAGGGTTGCCGGCCACTGTGGCAGGTGGCTGTGGGATCGTATTCTGGGTACGCTAGAGTAGCTGTCCCATGGTCTGTTGTATGTAATTGATCCCTTAGTGGGGAAATGTCCAGATCACTATGGCAGCGGGCCCTCTTGCCAGCATCTGAGGGCCCACACAGACGCCACAGCATGAGCAGCCCAGCGTGTCCAGACGTGCCCAGGCACCAGCTCACAACAGAAAGGGCATCAGGGTGAGCAACAATGAAGAAAATCAGAGGTGTGTCCTAGTGAGTGTCAAGTGTGAGACAGCAGAGGTATGACGCTGTAAGAGGTTCAGCCTCAACAGTGTATGACACCTCCAAGTAGTACGTACCAGGGGATTCCACCCTTTCATTAATGTTAGTTCCTTATGGCCGGCCTGGTGACGCCAGCAGGGAGGCCCAAATAGGGTTGTGACGGGGTCCAAATGACCACTGGCAGCCAGAGGCAGTATGAGAAGAGAATATGGGGGTCACAAGCAGTGTTTTGTGGGGGCAGTAACCACCAGTCGTCCACGCTGCATCCAATTTATGGGCTGCATGTTTACAATTGTTCATGGCTGCACCCGGCTATGGCGCAGGAAGGAGGAAGGAGCAGCTGACGCTGCATCCAGCTTATGGGTGGTGTGCTTATCTCCAAAGTGTCAATGGCCATCACCCGCTGCTGCGCACAAAGGAGGTAGGAAGGGGCTTGCGGCCTCCGGATCCCGCGGCAAGGAGCAGGCACCCAGGCTGGTGCTCAAGTCGCAGCCTCCAGTTACTCAGGTCCCCTTATCCCCATTTGCAGAATGCAGGCTCCACGACCCCGGAGAGACAGGTCAGGCCATCAGGCTCGGTGATGCAGGCAGTGCGGGGTTGCATGTGTCTGGGACAGCAGCGCCCCGGTCAGCCCTTCAATTACTCACAGGCCTTACTGTGAGATGGCGTGGTGACAGAGAGCTGCAGCATGTGGACTGGGCCCCAGCAGGTATTCTCTGGTGTTGTTGTTTTGGCATGAGCCTGGTCTCACCTGACTCCAGCAGCCGGCAGCGCAGTGCCACCTCTACGGCAGCAGGCCCAACCCCCTGTACTCTGCGGTGACTGCAGCTTCCCAGTTCACTGCTGCTGATTGCAGGGTCACTGGTACGAGTAGGAAGGCTTCATTAGGGCAGGGCAACGCCCAGGATGTGGCAGGGACTCCTGTTGTCAGCGATGGCTGACAGGGAGCAGGATAGTGACGTATGAATGGGGTGTCTTAGTGGAGCCTCGCGAGAGTGCCTGCGTTATCCTGGCTGTGCTAGCCACACCCCCTAAATTATATTTACTGTTGATATGAAACAAGAATTACAGTTCTTTAAAGGAATAAAAGTGATTTTTTTAGCACAGTCAACGTTTATTGGAAAGGCGAATAGAGTCTCAAGTAAATTACGAAAATACACCTTCCAAAAGCCTAACACAAAAATAACCATATTTTGAAATGTAATATTATTTTCTTTGCCAGTTTGGAAAACTTTTGCAACTCATGCAGTTATTGTCACTGGATTTCTAAAGGACAAAGCTGTATTAATTATGAGACAATGAATGCAAGAATATAATATTTGTAGGAATGCATTACAGGACAACAGACTGGATATTGCTGCTCTGGTTAGTGCATCCTAATTGCTTTTTCATTTATTTTGCATTTAAAAGCTGTTTGCTAATTGTCTTTGCTGCATATATGCAAAACATAATTAATCATTCATAATTATTTAGGTTTTATCTAACTATACATTTGTTACTGAGAAACATATGTGAAAGTCTGAAGCCTTAATGAGCTTATGTGGCACGATGGTTTTTTTTTTTTTAATGGAACAAACATTTCACACATTGGCTCTATGGTGTCCTCGTGTAAAATAATATGGAGTACTTGGATGGAAGATAAAGATAAATTTTAATGCAAAAAGATATATATTTTTTAAACATGAACAATAGCGAAGCTAAGGTTGTTTAACATGTTTTGTTTCCAGTCTAAAATGCATGCAAATCATTTGCTGAATTGAATACAAGCTCTAACATCCTTTGAACAGCTATACTTCAGTATCAGTTCAAGGAAGCCATCTTTTGCTGACAGATGTTTCCCGGCGCAGATTTGGAAATGCAATTATCAGTCTTTCATTAGTCGCAGCATAGTCAGAAGTTAGTGTGGTAACGCAGACTACTATAACATGAGTCTTTGCAATCCTTTCAAGAGAGTCGTCTTGCCCGCCTCTTTAAGGTACCTTAGAGTTCAGTCAGCACATATTTTTCACGGAGGGCTTCTAGAATCACGGTGTCAATAATGTGGCAACAAATAAGGCAGAAGCCCTTCAAAGACGTAGTTGATTTATATAACCTAAAAATATTTCTGTGGTTTTCATACAGCTTAAAACATGTATACTCACAAACGTTTTTGGTTGATATGTGCATTGTGAACCGCATAACACTCTGCACATCTGCAGACCCTCCCTACACACAACAGTAATAATAAATAGCAAATAATAGCATCTTCACATATAGTATATATAGCATGCCAGTGAAAATAAATGTGGCACAATGAACACAGATTCACACCTTTATTAGTGCAGTGCAAAGGACATATCACGGCAGAGCAAAACTGACTTGAGAAGACACTGACGAATGCCTCATAGATTCCATTCAAGAATCCCTTTACAGAAGAACACTACTGGGATACTCACAAGGCTTGGATATTGTGGTTTTATCTCACATCATAGATTTAGCACCTTGTGTTCTGGTTATGGGTAGCACCTTTACTTATAACTATGCCACATGAAAACAGCATGAGTAAACCATACACAGAGAGCTCCTGAGTACATTATTGAGGGAGGGGATGGGTATCATGACCCGCAACACGTGTCGCCTCCCTTGAATCAAAGCACCAACGCACACTCAAAATTGGTAATAAAAAGCATATTAGATGATGTGCATCTGCTTATATAATTCTCACTAAGCCCACCAATTCTGCCCATTTTTCTGCCATCAGCACCTACTCTGAGCAAGTGGTAAATGGAAGCAGAGGGTGTGCCAGCGGGTGGTTGGGCAAGGGAGTTGGCCAGAACCTCCGTGGCAATGGGAGGGTGTGGCTTAGGATGCTCCACTTGTGACATGAGAGAGGGCTGGGCAAAGGCCAGGGATGCAGGCCAAGCCTAAAGCAATTTTTTAAGCTAAACTTTCCGGCTGTTAAAATTCGATCCAGTGTTCCAAGGAAATCCTGGTGCCAGAAAACTGGGCTAAATATAATTGGGCAGAGTGGGCAGGATACTACTCCACCAGATTTGCAACCTAGGGCTGTATTACAAGTGCCATTGGATATAATGCACTTGTAATAAAATGGATGGCATATCCATCATGTTTGCGACGGAGTGACTTGTTAGCCAAACTCTAAATCAGGTCCCAAGTCCTTAGTCTTCATCCCTTACTTTAGTCCACGTTCTTGGAAGCTACCAGTGTATGAAATATAATGTTGAAGAAAATACCAATAAATTATCCTAAATCCAGCCACTCTTGCACAATATTACCCAAACATGGTGTAATGTTGAGAATGAGTAAATCCTATTTCAAGGATGGTGAGTAGGAACTCTAAGAAAAGGCTGTCCGAGAAAGTTTTTGAACACTTAAAAACTTTTTTCTGATCCATTCTAACCCTGAAAATGGTTAGAGATTTACTGATGTAAAGCAAATCCCTTTCCACAGTGTGAATGGAAAGGAAGCACCTCAACATTGGTAGGGCAGTAGGGGAAAGGGTTCCACCACGAGGAAAAATATTTTGCCTGTGGAGAAAAAAACAGAAGCAAGTCCTATTGCACACAACTGAGCATGTCCCCATGTGAAGCTGTACACATTTGGCACTGTCCATTCAGGAAGGCCTCTGTAAAGTTGCAAGTGTAAATTCACAAACATTTTCCAGGGGTACGCCTAGAAAGCTACGACTGTCTCAGGTTTTCATGTATATGTTTGCATATTCCGAAAATGCATATATCTACGGCTTTACACCTGGATGAGCCACCTTTTTTAAGAATCTTACTCAATATCCTAACGTAGGACATGTATTTGCATATAGCAGGGGCGTATATACAGCTTCCATACTGTTTTTATCTTCTGATTTTCAGTAAGAGTTGAAGCCCTTCAAAAATAGATTAATAAAGCTCAGTGTGTTTAACAATTACTTCCTAGATCAGTGTGTGATCGTCCACTAGCAGGTTCATGACCAAGCATGACCAACTCAGAATTTCATCCATACGAGATCAGTTCAGATCGGATATTCCTACTCACTGGAGTGTACACTGCATCTAGAATCTCAGCTCTTGAAAGTTTCAAAATAGCAAACGTTTCACATGCTTTCGCAGAGATAATGTGAAGCAGATATTGAAAGTCTTTGCCATAGCATAAAAGAATACTATGTATTAAATGTACTAATAGGCATAGCTATCATGGCCAGACAGGGAACCAAAGGTAGCCATGGCACATCTTTTTTAGACCAACGCCATTATTGGCACTGAGCAAATAAGCTGGGATGTTGGGGAGGGGGGTTGTTAATGTATTTCCCACTGTTAGACTTGGCATCTTTTGGTGTGTTTCCCCTGAGTTTTTGCTTTCTGACCTCCCGGTTTTGACTCTGTTTGTGCTGGCTTAGTGTTTCTGCGCACTTTTCTCACTGCTGATCAGTGGTAAAGTGTAAGTGCTCCTGTAGTAAAATGTGTTATGGATTGGTGTTTCCATGATTGGCCTATTTGATTTATGTGTCAGTCCCTAGTAAAGTGCACTGAGTGTGCCAGGGCCTGTAAATCAAATGCTGTTAGTGGGCTGCAGCACTGGATTGTGCCACCCACACAAACAGCCCGTAAATGTAACTCTGGCCTGCCATTGCAGAGCCTGTATGCAGTCTGGTACTGCCATGTCGACTTGGCAAGTGCACCCACTTGCCAGGCCCTAACCTTCCCTTTTCTTACATGTCAGTCACCCCTAAGGTAGGCCCAAGGAACCCCTGTGGGCAGGGTGCAGTGTATGTGAAAGGTAGGACATGCCCTGGTGTGTGTGGCATGTCCTGATAGTGAATTACTGCCAATTTCATTTATCACAATCGCAAGGCTACCTGTTCCCCATAGGACAGAATGGGGAGTTTGTTTATAACATCTTATAAACATAACTGGCCCTGGGAACTAGGCAGGAAAATAAAGTTTAGTATGCCTGAACTCAGAATCTAAAGATGCAACTTTTAGTGAAGGTGATCTTTACATTCTGTGATTGAAAATACCACTTTTAGAAAGTAGGTATTTTCTTGCTCAGCCATCCAGCAGGCCTCTGCTGGGTTTGTGGATTGACTGTCTGGGTTTTGGATGACAGGGGCTGGGGAGCAGGAGTGGCTCCGGATAGTCTAGGTGGGTCAGGAAAGGGCTGAATAGACCTGGACTGCATTTAGAGTAGGGGGAGGAGATTTCCTTGCACCTGAATGGGCCTGGTCTGCCTCTGACAATGCCGTCTCCACCTCCTGCCAGGAAGCTACACCAGAGAGGGCAGAACTGGTTCTGGCTGGGCACAGACACTCTCTGCCTGAGAGAACAAAGGATTTTGGGCTATAAAAAGTGGAGCCCAAACCCCTGAATTTTAGAACTCTTTTGGACCAAGAAGACAGCCAAGAAGAAGAGCTGGAGAAGCTGTGGGGAGGAACTACCACTTTGCTTTGTGCTTTGCTGTGTTGGCCTGCAGTGGCTGCTTCTGTCTTGGACAGTGAAAGGACTGGACTGAACTTTCTGCAATCTACTCTTGTGAGTTTCTCCAAGGGCTTGAGGTAGAGCTTGCTCCCTGTTCAAGAAGTCTCAGGAACAGCAAAGACTTCAAGCTCTTCTGCCCTCAACACTGGGAACTGTGTGTTTTGTGCTGCAACAGAAGAAAATGCAACCCGACGCTGTCTACGGCGCTGCTGCCGACTCCGTGTCCTGAAGGCACTGCAGAGAGCACCGCCGCAATGCTGCACCGCGACCCTGGTCTCACTGACGACGCCTGCTGATGCCGCCACTGAGCCGCTGCTCACACCGTGACCTGTGGGCACCCCACTCCGCACTGCCTCGCTTCACTACGCCGCCTTGGTTTTCCCGACGACGCCGCTCCACACCGGAATCGACGCCGCTGCTTGCATCATGGTTCGAGGGCACCGCTCGTAAAGTTACACGACGCACCACCCTCATCCCGCACCACAGCCTTGGTCTACCGACGCCGGTGCCATCGACTCCAGTTCGTCAGCCGACGACAGCACTTCAGCAATGGCCACGCCGCTGCCTGCACCGTGACCCGTCAGCACCGCGACGAGCACCGCATCACTATGCACCGCGACCCTGGTCTCACCGACGACACCATCTGATGCCGCCACCGAGCTGCTGCTCGCACTGCGACCTGAGGGCACCGCATGCCGCACCGCTGCACTTCGCACCGCAGCACCCGACGCCAGCGCTCCTGACTTCAACCGCGAGGAGTTCGATCTGCAACACGTGTGACTTCAAGGGCCCGACGACTCCTGCACCGACCTCCGGAACCAACGCCTGTGGATGCCGTGCTTTCGGAAGCTCAACGAGAGGTCGCCGACACCCTGCATTTCTAAAGGTACTGTTTTGCGGGTCTTCCCGACACCGTAGCTGGCCCGCGACGCCACGGTCAGCCAGAACTGTTTGGATTTGTTTGTTCACGACACCGTGATAGCCCCAGATGGAGCTATCAACATCAAGGAACTGTTTTTCAAGGTTATTTTGATAACTGAAGATTTCTCAATACTGTATTGTGGATTTTTATCGTTTTTGGTCTTGTCTTAAGTATATAAAAATATTGGATATTTTTCTAAACTGGTGTGGTGTCTTTTTGTAGTGCTTACACTGTATTACTGTTGGTTATATGCAAATGCTTTACACACTGCCTCTAAGATAAGCCTGACTGCTCATGCCAAGCTACCAAGGGGGTGAGCAGGGGTTATTTTAGGAGTGTAACTCCCTTATCCTGGCTAGGAAGAAGGGTCCCTATTTGGACAAAAGTACCTACCTCTGCCAACTAGAGACCCCCATTTCTAACACTGGTTGTCAGCGGTGAGGATAGGACTTGCGTTTGCACTTGACTTACAGTGATTGGTGTGCACTACTAACATATCGCAGACCATTACGAACCACATTCTGTTTTTTTGGTCTATTTCTGCCTTTCCATTGGTCTTGAACTTGAACTTTTCGGTATAACATGCCTGAATCAATTGCATCATCTGTTGCATCCTTGGAAGTGGCCTTTGAGGAGAAGAGGTTAGAAACCTACAATGTGAAGGAGTTGAAGGCTATCTGCAAGAACCTCAAAGTCCAAATCAGGGGCCTCACCAGAAAAGAGGAGCTACAAAAGGTGCTGAGGGCCTGGGTAGCGGCCAGACATGCTAGTGAGCAGTCTGGGGATCTTAGCCTGGAGGCGGAGGAGTCTATTCCAAGGGTGGATGTGCTTTTGGGAGGGGGGGCACCCTCTAAACCTGGCAGTAGCAGTTTGTCCCCAGAGGAGCTGGAGGACAGGCGGGAAGCAAGGAGCGTTGCAGTAGAACTAGAGAAGCTTAAGTTAGCCATGGAGGAGAAAAGGATTATGTTAGACCATGAGATCAGGATAAAGGAGCTGGATCAGAGGAGTAGAACCAGCTCAGATGGTGGCAGCAACCCGTCAGGGCAGGCAGACAGAATTGTGCACATCCCTAAGAATGTAGGCAAGGAATTCAAGAAGGGAGATGACATACAAAGGTAGTTTCAGGGTTACGAGGCAGCGATACACATGAATGGGGTCCCTGAGAAGAATTGGAGAGCAGGATTGTGGCCTCTCTTTCCAGAGGAAGCAAGGGATACTTTGATAGCTTTGGGTAAGGGGTATAACCTCACCTATGCTGACATGAAGGAGGCCCTTCTCACTAAGTATGGTCTTACTCCTGAAAGGTACAGGGATCAGTTCAGGTCCAGTAAGAAGTCTGATGCCAACACTTGGTTGGAATGTGTAGATTCGTTTTGCAGGTCACTGGATGGCTAGGTGAAGGGCAGTAATGTGACAGATTTTCAGGGGCTCTACAATTTGATTGCATGGGAGCACTTGTCTAGTCTATGTTTTGCAGATCTGCGCCAGCACCTAGTTGATAGTAAGCTGACTGACCCCAGGAAGCTTGCTATGGAGGCGGACCGCTGGGTGAGTACCAGGGTCCACAAGAAAACATTTGGGGGAGACTCAGCCAAAGGTGGGCAGGGTCCCCAGCAGAAAAGTGGGGGGGACAAGGATAAAACGCAGGAGTTGTCTAAAGGGCCCCAAACTAATACCCAGGGTAAAGGTTCCCATCCCCCAGGAGATAAGAAAGCAGTGGTCTCTTCAGGGAAGCCTGCAGAGACCTCCCCCGCAAGTGTTTTGCATGTGACCAGGTGGGTCACATGAAGGGGGACCCCAAGTGCCTCAAGGGGGCACAGCCACCCACCGGTGGGCAGTCCAAGGTGTTGGCTAGTGTAGCGCTTGGGGAGGAGGGGTACCCATAGGAGGATGGGGATCCAGCAGAAATTACCCTCGTCTCACTAGGGGACAGTGAGATGGTCCCAGGAAACCAGGTGCCCCCTAACACAAAGAAATATAGCACCTGGGTGACCATCAATAGGAAAAGGGTAGAGGCTCTCAGAGATACTGGAGCCAGTGTGACCTCAGTCCGGTGTCACCTGGTCTCTGTAGGCATGACGACACGCAAAGTCAGGACCAGAATAGTTGAACACCGCAGCACAATACGCTGTAAGAAAAACATCAGGCGCCTGACAGATCATTACCTACAACTAGGGCACACCACGAATGACATGTCCTGGACAGTGATCGAACACTTTGATCACAGCAACACTAACAATGACAAATTCCTACTCACTAAGGAACAACGGTGGATTTATCGTTTATCCACCCAGCTCCAGGGGTTAAACGATTCTATCCCCTGGCACAGCCTCACCTATTAATTTGCTACATGAAGGGCTGTCTTCTACTCATAATGCCCAACACTAGACACTACTCATTTACCATGTTTACGCAACATGAGCATATCTAAGATGTACTCCCCACAGACATAGAACAGATACATAGTGTATTCCTCATGGACCTGATACACGTTGTGGTCCATGCTCACACATCCCCGCAAGCGCTTTACCCTCTGTCAGTGCTGCTGTCCCAATTACACAGAGGCTCAAACATGCATACCTATAAATTGTTTACTTTCCCTCGATACAGTAATCGGGCGAAATGCGTCCCTTGTCACCTTAAATTTGGCCACGCCCACCCCCCGGACGCTTTGTCAGACACCCTGACTACCGGGCGAACACGCCCTATGTCATCTGACATGGCCATACTCACATCCGAGGGCTTCCAATAGTCTGTTTTCTATGTCACCCCTACCCCCTTTCTCTCGTTCACAGACTAAACTCGAATCGAGCACACCTGCTTCTTCCGCTAATTGCGGGGGATATTTAAGCGCTTTTCAGACCCGGGCCACTCATCGTCGGAGATCCGAGGCAGCCAACTAGGTCTTCAAGCGGGTCCAGAGCTGCAATGTAGTAAGTGGGGCAACAGGGAACCACTCTTCTACTACTACCTATGGTAAGCTTTTCCTTTTCAGCGCTTTACCACGGCCATTATGCCGTCCTTCGTTTTTTCTCCCCAGGTTTTAACTACCAGCTAGAACCCCTGCCGGAATCTCATGAGGCAATTTCGCTAATCGCAAGTGTAAGAAAGGCCTCAACATAAGTATATTCATTTACCCATATGCACAATCTTTTTCACTGTAGCGCATATATCTGTATTCGCCACACATTGCCGCCACATCGGCATTACACCGCCGCTTTTTGCCGCGTTCCTGGCGGTCACCACACCAGTATAATTGTGCACGTGACTAAAACCAACCCTGCCTAATTTCGCTATTCAACTGTATGTTTGTTTGTATGTTATGTTTTATGTTTTTGCTTTAACAGGAATGCCTTAAGAGGGAATCCCCCCCTTACACATAGTGCACCTTAGAGCGTGCCACACATTTTTGATCTAATATACAAACCTAGTTTAGATCTCACATCTCACACATATTTTTAGGTCCTTAGGAAAGCCAGTATACATCCAAGGCCTGGCTGAAACATGTAGACCGTTTTTGGATGTAGGAGTTCTTAATTATCACTCCACGCACATCCATTGCCTTGTTTTTATTGTTGCCAGAGGCCCAAACATTAAAATAAACCCTGTGGGTAATGGGACCACTGTACAGTTTTTAAGTTCACTTTCTCACCACTTCACTGCACACTCAGTTAAGATACCTGCTCCGCTGTAAATCAGGCATTAAAGCACACCAGGGACACATTCAGTGTCACCAGGTGGGCCCGATGATGAAGCATGCCACCAACTAGGTTGGTGGGTGAGGGCTTCATAAAAAGAAAAATCTTTTTCTTTTTACAAAGATCATACAGTGTTGCGTTATCACATATCTTCAGCCTAGTCCCTTTTGATGATATATACTTACTTTGGGGATAAGGACTAGTTCTCTAATCCTCTCTCTCCTCTTGATATTTAAATCTAGAAGCAAGCCAGGAAGAAATGAAGAAGTGGTATGACCAGAATGCCACTCTGGTCGAATTTCAACCTGGGCAAAAAGTGTGGGTCATGGCCCCAGTGGAACCTTGTGCCTTGCAGGACAAGAGGACTGGGCCATTTGAGGTGGTGGAGCGCAAAAGTGATGTCACCTACCTGGTGGATTTGCGGACTCCAAGGAACCCTTTGAGGGTCCTGCATGTGAACTGCCTCAAGCCCCACTTCGAGAGGTCCGAAGTGAGCATGGTCTTGGCGACAGATGATGGGGTGGAAGAGGAGAGTGAACCTCTCCCTGACCTCCTGTCTACCAAGGAGCACGATGGGTCAGTGGAAGGTGTGATCCTCTCCCCTACACTGACCCCAGAGCAGCAGAGCGACTGTCACCAGTTGTTGGGACAGTTTGCCCCACTGTTCTCTCTGACCCCAGGTGTTACTCACTGGTGTACATATGACGTGGACACCGGTGACAGCCCTCCTGTGAAGCACAAGATTTACAGGTTAACTGACCGGGTCAGGACCAGCATCAAAGAGGAGGTCTCTAAGATTTTGGCGTTAGGGGTGATCGAGCCCTCCAACAGTCCTTGGGCCAGCCAGTGGTCTTGGTCCCAAAGGCTGCTGCACCCGGTGCCACTCCAGAACTGCGGTTTTGTGTGGACTACCGTGGGCTCAATGCCGTCACCAGGACTGATGCGCACCACATCCCCAGAGCTGATGAGCTCATTGATCGGTTGGGAGCTGCCAAGTTCCTCAGGACGTTTGATTTAACGTCTGGGTACTGGCAGATTGCCTTAACCGATGGTGCCAAGGAGAGGTCAGCATTCTCAACCCCAGAAGGACATTACCAGTTCCGGGTGATGCCCTTTGGGTTGAAGAATGCCCCTGCCACCTTTCAGAGGTTGGTCAACCAGATGTTGGCTGGACTGGAGGATTTCAGTGCCGCCTACCTGGATGACATTGCAGTGTTCAGTTCCAGCTGGGAAGAACACTTGCAACACCTCGGGGAAGTGTTGAGGGTGCTGCAGAGGGCAGGCCTCCCGATCAAGGCCAGGAAGTGCCAGATCGGGCAGGGTTCTGTGGTGTACTTGGGGCACCAGGTAGGAAGCGGCCAGGTGGTGCCCCTACAACCCAAGATTGACACCATTCTGGCTTGGGAGCCCCCCAAGACCCGGACAGAGGTGAGAGCCTTTTTAGGCCTCACCGGGTACTACAGGAGGTTTGTTAAGGGGTATGGCACAATTGTTGCCCCCTTAACAGAGCTGACTTCCAGGAAGCAGCCCAAGAAGGTGATCTGGACTGAGTCCTGCCAGAAGGCTTTTGATTCCCTGAAGGCTTCCATGTGCACGGCGCCCATGCTCAAGGCACCCGACTTCTCCAAGGAATTCGTCGTGCAGACTGACGCTTCAGAGCATGGTGCGGGAGCGGTGCTCTCACAACTAAACGAAGAGGGCCTAGACCAGCCTGTAGTCTTCCTTAGCAGGAGACTACACCCCAGGGAACAGAGGTGGAGTGCCATAGAAAGGGAAGCTTTCGCTGTGGTCTGGACACTGAAGAAGCTGAGGCCCTACCTGTTTGGGACTCACTTCTGGGTTCAGACAGACCACAGGCCCCTCAGATGGTTGATGCAAATGAGGGGTGAGAATCCAAAACTGCTGAGGTGGTCCTTCTCCCTACAGGGAATGGACTTTACAGTGGAACACTGCCCTGGCACAGAACATGCCAACACAGAAGGTCTGCCCAGGTTCTTCCGCCTTAGTGAAGAGAACTCCCAGGAGGTTGGGTACTTCTCCCTACTTTCAGCTGGAGGGGACATTTGTTAGACTTGGCATCTTTTGGTGTGTTTCCCCTGAGTTTTTGCTTTCTGACCTCCCGGTTTTGTCTCTGTTTGTGCTGGCTTAGTGTTTCTGTGCACTTTTCTCACTGCTGATCAATGGTAAAGTGCAAGTGCTCCTGTGGTAAAATGTGTTATGGATTGGTGTTTCCATGATTGGCCTATTTGATTTATGTGTCAGTCCCTAGTAAAGTGCACTGAGTGTGCCAGGGCCTGTAAATCAAATGATGTTAGTGGGCTGCAGCACTGGATTGTGCCACCCACACAAACAGCCCGTAAATGTAACTCTGGCCTGCCATTGTAGAGCCTGTGTGCAGTCTGGTACTTCCATGTCAACTTGGCAAGTGCACCCACTTGCCAGGCCCTAACATTCCCTTTTCTTACATGTCAGTCACCCCTAAGGTAGGCCCAAGGTACCCCTGTGGGCAGGGTGCAGTGTATGTGAAAGGTAGGACACACCCGGTGTGTGTGGCATGTCCTGATAGTGAATTACTGCCAATTTCATTTTTCACTATCGCAAGGCTACCTGTTCCCCATAGGACAGAATGGGTAGTTTGTTTATAACATCTTATAAACATAACTGGCCCTGGGAACTAGGTAGGAAAATAAAGTTTAGTATGCCTGAACTCAGAATCTAAAGATGCAACTTTTAGTGAAGGTGAACTTTACATTCTGTGTTTGAAAATACCACTTTTAGAAAGTAGGTATTTTCTTGCTCAGCCATCCAGCAGGCCTCTGCTGGGTTTGTGGATTGACTGTCTGGGTTTTGGATGACAGGGGCTGGGGAGCAGGAGTGGCTCCGGATAGTCTAGGTGGGTCAGGAAAGGGCTGAATAGACCTGGGTTGCATTTAGAGTAGGGGGAGGAGATTTCCTTGCACCTGAATGGGCCTGGTCTGCCTCTGACAATGCCGTCTCCACCTCCTGCCAGGAAGCCACACCACAGAGGGCAGAACTGGTTCTGGCTGGGCACAGACACTCTCTGCCTGAGAGAACAAAGGATTTTGGGCTATAAAAAGTGGAGCCCAAACCCCTGAATTTTAGAACTCTTTTGGACCAAGAAGACTGCCAAGAAGAAGAGCTGGAGAAGCTGTGAGGATGAACTACCACTTTGCTGTGTGCTTTGCTGTGTTGGCCTGCAGTGGCTGCTTCTGTCTTGGGCAGTGAAAGCACTGGACTGAACTCTCTGCAATCTACTTTTGTGAGTTTCTCCAAGGGCTTGAGGTAGAGCTTGCCCCCTGTTCAAGAAGTCTCAGGAACAGCAAAGACTTCAAGATCTTCTGCCCTCAACACTGGGACCTGTGTTTTGTGCTGCAACAGAAGAAAAAGCAACCCGACCCCGTCTACGACGCCGCTGCCGACTCCGTGTCCTGAAGGCACCGCAGAGGACACCGCCGCAATGCCGCACCGTGACCCTGGTCTCACCGATGATGCCTGCTGACGCCACCACCGAGCTGCTGCTCGCACAGCGACCTGTGGGCACCGCACTCCGCACCGCCTCGCTTCACGACGTATCCCCGATGATGCTGCTCCACGCCGGAATCGATGCCGCTGCTTGCACCGTGGTGCGAGGGCACCGCTTGTAAAGTTACATGACGCACCGCCCTCATCCCGCACAGTAGCCTTGGCCTACCGATGCCGGCGCCATCGACTCCAGTTCGTCAGCCGACAACAGCGCTTCAGCAACGACGACGCCGCTGCCTGCACCGTGACCTGCCAGCACCACGACGAGCACCACATCACTTCACACCGTGACCCTGGTCTCACTGACGACGCCATCTGATGCCGCCACCGAGCCGCTGCTCACACCGCGACCTGAGGGCACCGCACACCGCACCGCTGTACTTCACACCACAGCACCCGACGCCTGCCGATGCCAGCGCTCCTGACTTCAACCGCGAGGTGTTGGATCTGCAACGCGTGTGACTTCAAGGGCCCGATGACACCTGCACCGACTTCCGGAACCGACTCCTGCGGCCGCCGTGCTTTCGGAAGCTCAACGAGACGTCGCCGACGCCCTGCATTTCTAAAGGTACTGTTTTGCGGGTCTTCCCAACACCGTAGCTGGCCCGCGATGCAGTGGTCAGCCAGAACTGTTTGGATTTGTTTGTTCACGATGCCGTGATAGACCCGGACGGAGCTATCGACATCAAGGAACTGTTTTTCAAGGTTATTTTGATAACTGAAGATTTCTAAATACTGTATTGTGGATTTTTATCGTTTTTGGTCTTGTCTTAAGTATATAAAAATATTGGATATTTTTCTAAACTGGTGTGGTGTCCATTTGTAGTGCTTACACTGTATTACTGTTGGTTATGTGCAAATGCTTTACACACTGCCTCTAAGATAAGCCTGACTGCTCGTGCCAAGGTGGTGAGCAGGGGTTATTTTAGGAGTGTAACTCCCTTATCCTGACTAGGAAGAAGGGTCCCTATTTGGACAAAGATACCTACCTCTGCCAACTAAAGACCCCCATTTCTAACACCCACCAATATAATTTTGTATAAAAATGAGCTTAAAGGGCAAAAGGTGCATCTTACTATATAACTGCAAAGAAATATTGAGTAAAGGCCATGGATTTTAAAGGCAGTTCTCAAAGGCAATTATGACAATACCTCAAGGGTCTGTTACAAGGGGCGTGGCCACGCTCCACGCTAGCGGCCAAGTTGGTGGACATCAGGGTCGGATTGCGAAGGTGGGCAATCGGGCATTGGTCGATGGGCCGGTGTCTCAGGGTCACCTGGGGTCGGTTTTTGGGCCTCTGTAAGCGGGCCAAAGAGACTTCCCCACTCCCTGCCAGTCCACTTTAATGTGGCGCCAGCATCACAAAGCACTCCCCTGACATGCTGTAAACTGAGGCTGGGGTCCAGGTGTTGCTTTAGCCTTTGGGGCATTCTCCCCTCGGCGCCCTGCCTCGGGCGCTCAGCCAGAGGCCAATTCTTTTACCCCCTCCCCAGCCCTTTAGAGCCTCAGGGCATTTAGCTGGCAAGGGAGGTGTCAAAAAGAAGCAGTGTTATCCCCCGCCGGGCCATCACTTTTAGACCATGGGAGGGGGGGCAAGGAGGGTGTGTTATATGCAGGGGCCTCGCAGGGGGGCAGTTGATATTTGGCCATTCTCACCTAACCCCCCCCTCCATACTGAAAATGAAAATTAATTTGATCTTGTGTAATGTAACTGGTGCTCATGTCTCCAATGACTTTGGGCCGAGTTCACGCTAAAGAAAACTATAACAAAAAATAACCAGCCAGATTCCAGTAAGACTAACCAGATGTGGAATATGGGCCACTTTTTTGGGAGTGCCCAGGCCTAATTGTGGTCCCAATCTGACCCTAGTGGACATCTTGCCTGAGGTGACCACTTTATCATATCTGTATGGGGGAAGCAACTTGAATCCTGTTGTGGCCCCAGAGTGACGAGTCGAGCTGTAATTAGGTTGCAGTGAGCTCCATTACCATGGCTGTGGCCTAGCTGGAAATCCTGGTCTCAAAGGCTCAGCAGTGCGGTGAGCCTGAGGCCAGCTTCCTTGCCCACCCTCCATGTCAGCTGGGCTGCACCATTGTGCCACCTCAGGGAGCCGCCCCCACACATGGACATTGCATGCAGAGAGGGGTTCCTGAGGATTATTCTGCGCATGGCAAGAGAGTTCCGCCTGGGTTGAGTACTTCGGGGCGACGGCACATGCAGTAGGGGTGCCCTTTACCACAACTTTCGTCTTCTTCCCTGTGGCCTCTGCAGCCCAACTGGGACCTATGGACAGCTCCCATAGCGCCATACCCTGAATTCTGCTGGGCCCCAAGGTAGTTGGTGGAGCTGTGGTTGGGTTGCGCACAATTCATTGCCACGACCTTGGCCTAGTCAGGAGATAAAGCCTCAGAGGCCTGGCAGTGACAGGGGCTGCTGGTGACCCTCAGGCCAGTTGCCTTGCTCACCCGCCGTGTCGGGTTGGCCATGCAGCTGTGTCACCACGGAAGCCTATTCCTTGCATGGACCTTGAGGGCTGAGATGCCCCTGAAGAATTCCCTCTGCATTGCATGTGAGCACCGCCCGGACTGAGTGCCCTGCGGCGGCAACGCACTTGTTAGATGTTGCCCTTCACTGCTATTTTCCTCTTCACTGCGGCTCCTCCTACAGTCCCATGGGGTGTCCTGGCTACTTCCACAATCCTAGAGGAATCTCCTGCCTGGCTCCAACCTGGTGTTTCCCTTAGGGCCCTCTCCTACCCTGGCTCGTTTGCGGTGCCGTACCTCTCCTAGATAGGGCACCCTTTGACCAAGGAGGAATGCTGAATTAGATGGTCTATATTGTGTTGCCTGTCTTTTCGTCCCACTGGGAACTGATTGCTGCCACCCCTCCCCCACCCCCGACTCAAGCGTTGGCGTTCTTTGCCACAGGCTAGAATGAACAAAGGTGTCCCTAAGCAGGGGAAGCTCCCCTTTGACTCAAAGAAGGCACTCTGCTGGCTGGATTTCTCAACCGGGACCGAGGCCCTCCTTCTGGGTACCTGAGATGAGACGATCCTTGACAGTATGACAGCCATCCTGATGGACCTTAAGACCAGCCTGCAAGCTATTGACACAAAAATCGATTTGATGGCCTTGGGTCTTGATCGCCTGACTGAGCATATGGATAGACAGGCTGCCTGCATATATGGCGCGGAGCGCAGAATCTCTGACCTCGAAGAGGACACTGACGACATGAGCCCAAAGGTTGCTAAACTGGAAAAACAAGTCATTGCTGTTGCCATAAAGAATGAAGGGCTAATCTCCTTACTAGTCCCCTCTCAAAACTGGATGTGCTTCATTCCCCTCTTCTCCTTCTGTCTCTCAGGGTTCCCAGGGCTGCTAAGCTGGTTTCCAATCATTTTCTCTCACAGTTGAACATACGGTGCAGACCACTCTGTTGAAGGTGTACATGACGACGCTGGATCACCTATATGTAGACGGGAGGTTCCTGTCTCTGGAGCAGTTCATCTCCTAGGGTAACACCACTCCGCTTGATATTTTTATTCATGCCAGGCTGCGCAACACCCTCAAGACAACTTTTCCAGGTATTCCAGAGGAGCCCGGTGACTTTGCACTGCTCACACAGCTCATAACCTTGTCTGATACCATTGAGTGGGTTTCCTGGCTTCAACGCACTGTGTCACAATACAGGCGAGGTCGGATGGATGCGCCTAGAGTGGTCTGGGAGGTGGCATTGAGTGAACCTCTTCCTTAAACACATTGGGGCATGTTTACAATGAAAGTGACTCAGTGCGTTCCGCAAACCATTTGGCTGCGCCGCACTGAGTCACTTTCAAAGCACAGGGATGCAGCATATTTACAACAATATGTTGCATCCCTGTTCTTTCCCCTGCGCTGGCGCACAATCGGCTGCAATGCGCTGGCACCCCTGCACCATGGTGCAAGGATGCCTGCGTCGTGGGGAGATTGTTTTTGTGCAGGAAGGAACGCCTTCCTGCACAAAAACAATCAATTGAGGTGATTTCCTCTTTCCATGGATGCTGTAGAATGCAGCACACATTGAATGAGGAAAAAACAAGGACATTTCTCCTCGTTGCGCCTCGCTACGCCATCCCTGGAGTGGCGTAGCATTCTGACGCATTTCCAGGTTTAGGATTTCTCGTACATCTGGAAATGCATCAAAATACATGGGTGTTGCGGCAACACCCACAGCAACATCCATGTCTCGCCATGCAGGGTGGCTTTAAGTGTCCTTGTAAATATCAGGCAGCAGGTTGCGCCGCCAATGCGTCATGCAACGTGATGTACTGGCAGCACAAGGGGCTTGTAAAAAAAACCCTTGGGCTTACTGTTGTACGCAGACTGGCACGATCTATATGAACTAGCGACACAAACTGCTGCATTACAAATATGTACACAGAGCTTACAGCACTCCGAGATATTAATAAAGCAACAAGCCATCTCTTTCCCACAACGGCCCGTGTTGCAGTTGGGATAAAGCTGGGTTGCTTCATCTTGCGTGGGATTCCCCCCCCACCCCCATCTCCCGATACTGGTGAGAGGTGCTACTGGTTACACAAGATATAATACAGACCTTCATAGAGGATAACCCACGAGTCACGCTGCTGGGCTATGTGAAAAACGTCCCACCTGGGTTTCATCATCTGATTGCTATGGCCCTTCTCCTGGCCAAGCACAGGGTGGCTATGAACTGGGGATGGTCTAGGGTGCCTACCTGCGCTAACTGGCTGCGACTCATGGCGACTTCCAACGATCGCGTTGAAACATACACTCTGCTTCAACCCCCTACCTCCATGCCTCGGGATGAACAGGCGCCCCCCGCGCCTAGGGGAGGGGCACCCTCAGTAGCGCCACGGGGCTGAGCCTCCTCCGGGGCCTCTGGACAAGGAAGGGGTTGGCTGGCTGAGGTGATGTCATCGTGAGGCACTGTGAAATGAAACTTAGCAGAAACTAAACTTAGCGGGTATTTAAGGCTGTGCCCTGGGGGGTTTCGTTCTCTTTGTCCCCTCGGACCACAGCCTGGCCACAGGAGCGTCGTCGATGTGGAGAAAGGTTTCCGGTTGGCGGCGGGCGGAAGTGGCAGGCTGAGTTGGAGGGGGCCGTGGCGTAGTGTAATTACTAGTTAAGTTTATTTTGTATCTTGTTTTATTGGTATTTCATTTGAGTTGTGTTCCGTGGGCGCACAACAGTTTTGTTTGGGGTGATTCGCTGTGCCGGGGTCGCGGCAGGAGGCTGATCGGATTGTGTGGCTGCCGCGTTTCTTGGCTGAGGGCGCTGTTTTGATCGTCTTCGTGCCCTTCGTCGGGTTTTGTAGTCAGGGGTCTTGCGGCTTGGAGTTCGGGCTGCCCCTGCACTCCCAACACTGTTCGGACTGTTCATTCTCGCGAGGGCCTGAAGTTGGGCCATTTTGAATCGGGAAGTGTGACGCCTGTTGTGCCGTGTGGGAGGCGCGTTGTTGGTGCCAGTTGAATCGGTTCTGTGGACACGAATGCCTTTGTTTCACTTGCTCTGTCTTGGTTGTTCATTCGGCCATCTTTCGAGAAGTGTCTTGATTTGGATGCTGCTGTGCCCTTGTCGCTTTGATGCGCCGTGTGGTTGGAGCGTTTCTTCCTACATGTTATCGTGGATACAGCGCTGCAATTGTTGAGGTGCGGACCTCGTTGTGATCGGTGTTTGGAAAGTTTGTAGGCTTTTGAAGTGAAGTAATATGTTGTGTGGCGCCCGTTGCTGTTGGGGCTCGTCACGTGTCGCTTTGATTGACGGAGGTCCATCTCCTAGGACGGTTGAGTGTTGTGATCGTTTTTTTAACATTTTTTGTTGAAGTGCATTTCATTGCGGCAACTTGAGTGCATTGTGGGCTGGGCGTGCGGTTGCGTTTCGCTTTTGCAGAGTCGGATTTCGTGCATTGGAAAGGTGCAGTTGCTGGGTGGAGGCCTTCAGCCCTGACACCGGTGCTTTGAGGTTGAATAAGTCGATGCAGGTTGGCGGGTTTCATTTGTGAGTCGGGGGCTTGCACATTTCCTCAGATGGGCACGATGGTGGAAACTGCAACTGATTTGGCAATTGACGAGCTGTTGTCATGATCTGAACCATACATATGGAGGACTGCATCTCACGGCCCAGCGGGTCTTGTACACGGCCAGTGGCTCCTAGTGCCATCCAGGCAGTGTTGCCAAGGGACTGCGGGGGCGTGGCTGGGGCGGCAGAGCATTCGGCTGGGGGCCCCGGGCTTTGGGACTCGAGTTTTGGTTTCGGCATGGGCGGGAGGGCTCTCCGTGCTGGCCCGGTTCCGGGGACCGGAGGTTCCGGACTCCTGCTCTCCGTTTTGGTGTGGTTCAGCTGTGAGAAGGTGTGTGGAGGTCTTGTGGGTTTGCCTTGTGGAGGCGGTTGCGCGCGGACGTTGCGCTTCTGCTGTGTGTGTTGAATGCGCGTGGTGACTGAAAAATTGGAGGCAAGGGTTGCTTTCTTGCTTTTAAAGTGGGAGTTTAAAATTGTTTTTTTTAAAAAGGGGTCTTTCGAACGGCTCACTTCAGATTGAATACAGAAATGCATGCAGGTCTGCAGTTTCAGTTGTTCCGATGGCTCCATGCAGCTCCTGTTTGGGGCCGTCCTGTAACCAAGCATAACTCTTGTACCTGCCTCATTAATTAAGACAGCTCTGCATGTCAAGCTTTATAGTAACTGTCTTTTAATTGCCATTCTCTTAAAACCACATTGGTCAATTTTTGGGTACGCTTTCTGCGAGCCTCTTCAAATTTAATTAACACCAAAGATCTGACATTCACTTCAATTATTTTCATTTGAATGTAAAAAAATTCTTTGGCAAATTAGGATGTTCTGCCTGTATTTTCTCGAACCAAAATGTATTTTCTTGGCACATTCTCACGCGAGGCATACCGTTTTCATAGTTTGCCTTTGTTGTTGCAAACATGACATAGCGTGTATTTATAAAACGCACGTTCACCCGTGGGCGTCGTGGCACTCAATGGCAGATGTTTGTTGTTGCCCAACTCCATGGCAGTCATTTTGTCGACCTCAGAGGGATGGGGGGTTGTGTGGACCCGCCAGGTTTTGAACATGTGTCCTTGAGGTCGAGCGCAGAGCCCTACAGTAGACACATTGTCAGCTGAGCCACCAGACCAGGCAAACTACTTACCAATATAAGATACACAGTTTAATATATCACAAGTGTTATGCGGGGAAGCCCGATAATAGTGGTCTGGGTAATTAACAACAAATACGCGGCGCTGCAATAGGCGGGTGCCTTCCCATATGGGGGGGAGGGCGCGGGGATGGCGGCTGGCTGCTATGTGCGGTAAAAGAGCGCTGTAAGGGTTTTTGAGGCCGCGCTGGAAGGAGGCCCGCCTGTGTGCACGAGAGAGGCGGCTTGAAAGCTTTATTGATCTAGACAACAAGGCCGCTCCGCGTACGGGGGCGGGAGTATATACAGAACATCAATGGTTTATTTTTTCTCTTTTTGTTGCTTTTATGTTGGTGATATCCGGAGGCGCGCTTCGCTGGGAAGGCGGAAGCATGGTGTACAGGTGTCGTTCGGCGGGTGAAAACTTTCCAATGGCCTTGAAGCAGGCACATCGCGCTAAATGCCGACAACATTTCCCAGCAGCTATAATAGCAGCCCCTCAGTCGTGTGAAGAAGGACGACATATCGGAAAAGGTGGGGCCAGCATCAGCGTGGTGCTCGTTGGCAGCTTTCACGGAGGCTGTCCCGGTATGTATATGCACTAGAAGTCTGCTTGGTTCAGCTGGGAACCTGTTATCATGCCTGGCCTGTGCGGAGCCAGGCGGTACCTCTCTTTGCACACAAAGTGGCGGAAACACATCAGCCATTCTTTATAATTTACTTAAGTTCCTTCATATGGGCGGGGACAGGACTGGGATGTATGGTCTGCCACTTAGTATGACACGTGAGCGGACAATGTTGGGGAGGTAGAGCCAGCGGAGGCCTGCTTCCAGATTTAATTTGTCTTCCAGGGCTGAGCGCCCTGGCAGTATTGAGAGTGGCCGTTGGTTTCTAACTTTTAAGTATGTTATGTCCCAATACTCCCGCCAGTGGCAATGGTGGCTAATTCACTCAACAGATAAGCAATATTAAACCTGAATCAGAACAATAACGACAGGCATTCTTCTAATTCACTTAAGTTACTGTTCATATGGGCAGGGACAGGACTGGGGTGTTTGGTCTGCCACTTTAAGTAACTTCCGATTGGACCATACTGGGTGAAGTAGATCCATGGGAGCCTTGCTTACTGATTTGATATTTCTTGCAGGGCTGTGCGCCCTGGCAGTTCTGAGATCAGCCATTGGTCACTGTTTAAGAAGGTCCGGTTAGAGCAGTGAGCCATAGTTGTTCCGCTCAGGTTATTGTGCTCGAGTGGAAATGCTTGCTTTACCATGCTTACATCTAACCACTTGGCTGGGGTGATGGCATAGGGGGTGAACTAATTCCCGACATTAACAGCTAGTTTCTTTTTGGGTTTTCATGGTCCTACTAATCGGTCTTCAGAGCTGGTATGGGATCCTTTTAAAAGTTGTTATTCCAAAGTTGGGACAAGCAGTTTGCGACCATGCTCAACGGAATATGTTCCTTTCGTCAAAGGTGGTTAACACAACTTTCAGTGCCACCATACTAAAGACAGTAGCAGTACACTAGCGCAGTAGCGGGACCAATTACTGAGGTCATGGTATGCAAACTCTGAGCATGAAGTGGTCCCTCCAGCTACCATAAGAAAGTATAGTACGTTGGCTATTCCTCAACGATTCATGCCTTATATAGGAGGGTATGCATATCTTTTAGTGCCGGGGCGCAAGATGCCCGCCTGCCCAATACATATTATCTTGGAGTGGGCTTATTACCTTGGAGATTATGCAAGCTTTCACAGCCTCTTCTCGACTAGGGGAATGCCCAAATACATAACAACCCTTGCCACTTAGGTGAAGGGGTCACTGCAGGAAGCTGGGGTGTGGGGGCCCAGAAGTCTTTTGGGATATTTACCAGGGAAACAGTGAATGATGGTGGTGGGGCCAAGGGATCTACACCGGGAGCCTCCACAGGGAGCTGGGGTGTAAGGGCCCAGAAGTCTTTTGGGAATAATTAACAGGGAAACATCAAGTAAATCGTGGTGTTTGGTACCAGGGGCCTGATACATGTGTAATCCGCGTGGTTGGCAGTGCTTATCTGAGTTGTAGTGGTGTTTTAGTTTCTTCCCTGGAACGTTGCTCTGCGATCAAATAAACCTTGTCTGCTCCTCCTTAAGTATGTCAAGCAGTACAGGTTCCAGAGGTGAGGTTAACAAGTTGGCTATAAGTGAACAGCGGCCTTTAATGAGGAATTAAGGAGCAAACAGTTCTTCTCCGAGTCCCGGCCTTTCTCAATTTCTTGCGGCATGCGCTGATTAAACTTGCGATACAAAAGGGGATGATGGACGGAACGTTTGAGCCAATCAAACACTCACCCCCAGTCAACTGATCTGGGTTTAATCCATCATCATTCTTTAGCTCACTCCACCACCCCAGTTCAGACATGGCCATTTGCAAATCAGTCTGACCCTGTGCCTCATGGGAACAGTCCAGCCCGAACTGCCAAGCCATGTCTTCCCTGGACCGGAAACAAGCATCCTAGGACCGGTTTCTGGCATTCCAGCCGTCATCAGCCAGGCTTGCTTGAATCCAGTGGCAAAGTGAGCAAGGGACCCACGTCTGGGCATACCCCCGCCAACTTAGGGCGAACAAAGCGATACAAAAGGGGATGATGGACGGAACGTTTGAGCCAATCAAACACTCACCCCCAGTCAACTGATCTGGGTTTAATCCATCATCATTCTTTAGCTCACTCCACCACCCCAGTTCAGACATGGCCATTTGCAAATCAGTCTGACCCTGTGCCTCATGGGAACAGTCCAGCCCGAACTGCCAAGCCATGTCTTCCCTGGACCGGAAACAAGCATCCTAGGACCGGTTTCTGGCATTCCAGCCGTCATCAGCCAGGCTTGCTTGAATCCAGTGGCAAAGTGAGCAAGGGACCCACGTCTGGGCATACCCCCGCCAACTTAGGGCGAACAAGCGATACAAAAGGGGATGATGGACGGAACGCTTGAGCCAATCAAACACTCACCCCCAGTCAACTGATCTGGGTTTAATCCATCATCATTCTTTAGCTCACTCCACCACCCCAGTTCAGACATGGCCATTTGCAAATCAGTCTGACCCTGTGCCTCATGGGAACAGTCCAGCCCGAACTGCCAAGCCATGTCTTCCCTGGACCGGAAACAAGCATCCTAGGACCGGTTTCTGGCATTCCAGCCGTCATCAGCCAGGCTTGCTTGAATCCAGTGGCAAAGTGAGCAAGGGACCCACGTCTGGGCATACCCCCGCCAACTTAGGGCGAACAAAGCGATACAAAAGGGGATGATGGACGGAACGTTTGAGCCAATCAAACACTCACCCCCAGTCAACTGATCTGGGTTTAATCCATCATCATTCTTTAGCTCACTCCACCACCCCAGTTCAGACATGGCCATTTGCAAATCAGTCTGACCCTGTGCCTCATGGGAACAGTCCAGCCCGAACTGCCAAGCCATGTCTTCCCTGGACCGGAAACAAGCATCCTAGGACCGGTTTCTGGCATTCCAGCCGTCATCAGCCAGGCTTGCTTGAATCCAGTGGCAAAGTGAGCAAGGGACCCACGTCTGGGCATACCCCCGCCAACTTAGGGCGAACAAAGCGATACAAAGGGGATGATGGACGGAACGTTTGAGCCAATCAAACACCCAGACGTGGGTCCCTTGCTCACTTTGCCACTGGATTCAAGCAAGCCTGGCTGATGACGGCTGGAATGCCAGAAACCGGTCCTAGGATGCTTGTTTCCGGTCCAGGGAAGACATGGCTTGGCAGTTCGTGCTGGACTGTTCCCATGAGGCACAGGGTCAGACTGATTTGCATATGGCCATGTCTGAACTGGGGTGGTGGAGTGAGCTAAAGAATGATGATGGATTAAACCCAGATCAGTTGACTGGGGGTGAGTGTTTGATTGGCTCAAACGTTCCGTCCATCATCCCCTTTTGTATCGCTTTGTTCGCCCTAAGTTGGCGGGGGTATGCCCAGACGTGGGTCCCTTGCTCACTTTGCCACTGGATTCAAGCAAGCCTGGCTGATGACGGCTGGAATGCCAGAAACCGGTCCTAGGATGCTTGTTTCCGGTCCAGGGAAGACATGGCTTGGCAGTTCGTGCTGGACTGTTCCCATGAGGCACAGGGTCAGACTGATTTGCATATGGCCATGTCTGAACTGGGGTGGTGGAGTGAGCTAAAGAATGATGATGGATTAAACCCAGATCAGTTGACTGGGGGTGAGTGTTTGATTGGCTCAAACGTTCCGTCCATCATCCCCTTTTGTATCGCTTTGTTCGCCCTAAGTTGGCGGGGGTATGCCCAGACGTGGGTCCCTTGCTCACTTTGCCACTGGATTCAAGCAAGCCTGGCTGATGACGGCTGGAATGCCAGAAACCGGTCCTAGGATGCTTGTTTCCGGTCCAGGGAAGACATGGCTTGGCAGTTCGTGCTGGACTGTTCCCATGAGGCACAGGGTCAGACTGATTTGCATATGGCCATGTCTGAACTGGGGTGGTGGAGTGAGCTAAAGAATGATGATGGATTAAACCCAGATCAGTTGACTGGGGGTGAGTGTTTGATTGGCTCAAACGTTCCGTCCATCATCCCCTTTGTATCGCTTTGTTCGCCTCTAAGTTGGCGGGGGTATGCCCAGACGTGGGTCCCTTGCTCACTTTGCCACTGGATTCAAGCAAGCCTGGCTGATGACGGCTGGAATGCCAGAAACCGGTCCTAGGATGCTTGTTTCCGGTCCAGGGAAGACATGGCTTGGCAGTTCGTGCTGGACTGTTCCCATGAGGCACAGGGTCAGACTGATTTGCATATGGCCATGTCTGAACTGGGGTGGTGGAGTGAGCTAAAGAATGATGATGGATTAAACCCAGATCAGTTGACTGGGGGTGAGTGTTTGATTGGCTCAAACGTTCCGTCCATCATCCCTTTTGTATCGCTTTGTTCGCCCTAAGTTGGCGGGGGTATGCCCAGACGTGGGTCCCTTGCTCACTTTGCCACTGGATTCAAGCAAGCCTGGCTGATGACGGCTGGAATGCCAGAAACCGGTCCTAGGATGCTTGTTTCCGGTCCAGGGAAGACATGGCTTGGCAGTTCGTGCTGGACTGTTCCCATGAGGCACAGGGTCAGACTGATTTGCATATGGCCATGTCTGAACTGGGGTGGTGGAGTGAGCTAAAGAATGATGATGGATTAAACCCAGATCAGTTGACTGGGGGTGAGTGTTTGATTGGCTCAAACGTTCCGTCCATCATCCCCTTTTGTATCGCTTTGTTCGCCCTAAGTTGGCGGGGGTATGCCCAGACGTGGGTCCCTTGCTCACTTTGCCACTGGATTCAAGCAAGCCTGGCTGATGACGGCTGGAATGCCAGAAACCGGTCCTAGGATGCTTGTTTCCGGTCCAGGGAAGACATGGCTTGGCAGTTCGTGCTGGACTGTTCCCATGAGGCACAGGGTCAGACTGATTTGCATATGGCCATGTCTGAACTGGGGTGGTGGAGTGAGCTAAAGAATGATGATGGATTAAACCCAGATCAGTTGACTGGGGGTGAGTGTTTGATTGGCTCAAACGTTCCGTCCATCATCCCCTTTGTATCGCTTTGTTCGCCCTAAGTTGGCGGGGGTATGCCCAGACGTGGGTCCCTTGCTCACTTTGCCACTGGATTCAAGCAAGCCTGGCTGATGACGGCTGGAATGCCAGAAACCGGTCCTAGGATGCTTGTTTCCGGTCCAGGGAAGACATGGCTTGGCAGTTCGTGCTGGACTGTTCCCATGAGGCACAGGGTCAGACTGATTTGCATATGGCCATGTCTGAACTGGGGTGGTGGAGTGAGCTAAAGAATGATGATGGATTAAACCCAGATCAGTTGACTGGGGGTGAGTGTTTGATTGGCTCAAACGTTCCGTCCATCATCCCCTTTTGTATCGCTTTGTTCGCCCTAAGTTGGCGGGGGTATGCCCAGACGTGGGTCCCTTGCTCACTTTGCCACTGGATTCAAGCAAGCCTGGCTGATGACGGCTGGAATGCCAGAAACCGGTCCTAGGATGCTTTTTTCCGGTCCAGGGAAGACATGGCTTGGCAGTTCGTGCTGGACTGTTCCCATGAGGCACAGGGTCAGACTGATTTGCATATGGCCATGTCTGAACTGGGGTGGTGGAGTGAGCTAAAGAATGATGATGGATTAAACCCAGATCAGTTGACTGGGGGTGAGTGTTTGATTGGCTCAAACGTTCCGTCCATCATCCCCTTTTGTATCGCTTTGTTCGCCCTAAGTTGGCGGGGGTATGCCCAGACGTGGGTCCCTTGCTCACTTTGCCACTGGATTCAAGCAAGCCTGGCTGATGACGGCTGGAATGCCAGAAACCGGTCCTAGGATGCTTGTTTCCGGTCCAGGGAAGACATGGCTTGGCAGTTCGTGCTGGACTGTTCCCATGAGGCACAGGGTCAGACTGATTTGCATATGGCCATGTCTGAACTGGGGTGGTGGAGTGAGCTAAAGAATGATGATGGATTAAACCCAGATCAGTTGACTGGGGGTGAGTGTTTGATTGGCTCAAACGTTCCGTCCATCATCCCCTTTTGTATCGCTTTGTTCGCCCTAAGTTGGCGGGGGTATGCCCAGACGTGGGTCCCTTGCTCACTTTGCCACTGGATTCAAGCAAGCCTGGCTGATGACGGCTGGAATGCCAGAAACCGGTCCTAGGATGCTTGTTTCCGGTCCAGGGAAGACATGGCTTGGCAGTTCGTGCTGGACTGTTCCCATGAGGCACAGGGTCAGACTGATTTGCATATGGCCATGTCTGAACTGGGGTGGTGGAGTGAGCTAAAGAATGATGATGGATTAAACCCAGATCAGTTGACTGGGGGTGAGTGTTTGATTGGCTCAAACGTTCCGTCCATCATCCCCTTTTGTATCGCTTTGTTCGCCCTAAGTTGGCGGGGGTATGCCCAGACGTGGGTCCCTTGCTCACTTTGCCACTGGATTCAAGCAAGCCTGGCTGATGACGGCTGGAATGCCAGAAACCGGTCCTAGGATGCTTGTTTCCGGTCCAGGGAAGACATGGCTTGGCAGTTCGTGCTGGACTGTTCCCATGAGGCACAGGGTCAGACTGATTTGCATATGGCCATGTCTGAACTGGGGTGGTGGAGTGAGCTAAAGAATGATGATGGATTAAACCCAGATCAGTTGACTGGGGGTGAGTGTTTGATTGGCTCAAACGTTCCGTCCATCATCCCCTTTTGTATCCCCCCCCTTTTGTATCGATTAAACTTGCGGCATGCGCTAGTTAAACACACCGGTTTTAATAAAGGCTACAACAACTTTTATCCAGGCAAGAGGTGCATGTTATCTTGTTTTGCTGCTTGTGGACATTTAGGACAGTTGGCTCATGCTCTGGTTAAACACACCAGTTCTAATGATGGTCAGTAGCATGACTTGGTGCTTCAACATTAACAGCACGAGGGTTGCAACCCCCCCTTTAATCCAGGCAAGCAGGGCATATTATCTTGTGTAGCTGCTAGTTGCCGTTTAGGACAGTTGGCTCATGGCCGGCACCTACCGCCGTTCATTCTGCTATGGATCGGTGGTGAAGCCAAGGGCTGGGTTAGGGCTCCATGCAGTGCTGACTGATGTCCAGCAGGTGAAATAATTTGTTGGCTATCAATGCAACCCTAAAGGGGCCGCTTTTGCATTTTAACGTTTCTCCCCTATTTTCTTACTCACAGGCCTGAGTAGGTGGGGTTAATAAAACGTCTACTACCGATTTCACTGTTATATCAAATGTATTATGGAACACGGAATGTGTTGTAGCGCTCTATCACTCAGCAGCCATCAGCGCTGGGGCAGATGAAGGCTTGTCTAACAGCTAAGAATACAAGTGGAGTACACCCCCAGGAGCGCTGCACAGTGCTTCTACAATGGATAATAGTACCTTCAGATATTCCATATGCTCAGTGCCAGAAATATGGTTAAGGGGGTTATTATACGGTGTCACCCTTCAACCTTTACAGGAAAACATGGCAGCCCTCATCAGCAGGGATACTGTGGGGCTTGCGGCCAAGATGGGATTTAGCTTTCTCTATAATAATGGGTATTATCTTGTAATATGCGGCCCACAAAACTCGGAACGGAGCCGTAATAAAACCTCGAAAAATGAGCACCTGGGAGGTGACAGTTACTAAGCATGCATGGTTATCAAAGAACATCGCTTTGTAGCGAGATAGCACTCTTCATAAAGTGGCCAACAATAACGGTATGGGGAGGGGATCCTCATAGTTTATTACTTGGAGTCTCCTGTGATCAGGTATCCCGGTGGCAGTGCTTCCTTTGTGAAACAGTGAGGGCAGGTGCCCACTTTCTGCTGCTCCGATGCCCACTATTCGAACATAAGTGCCGGTCCATGTAAATAACTTAGTGCACAGTACGGGCTTTCACTGATGCCAATTAAGAACCGCCCAGTGGGCCGATGCGGTATGCAGTGCCCGTAGTTGGTGCAGTTGTCAGACTCATTGTTCAGCAAACTTCCTGCAGAAACGGGCAGGTATGCCTCGGGTGGAACCTGGGAAAAGGCTGTTGCAAGGCGGGGCCTGCTGGCACGCTGCACACAGCAGAGGTCTCAAGAAGTATGTTCTCCACTGATGGTGGTCGATATGGACATGTGGTGAAGTTATCCCACATATTTTCAAGTGTTTGCCATTTATAAACGGGCAGAGATTTCCTGATGGGAACCTGAGAAAGGTTGTTGCAAAGCGGGGCCTGCTGGCATGCTGGGCTCAGCGGATGTCACATTAATAGGTGCTGGATGGTCTGAGAATGGGAATAGTGATAGTTCTCTTGGGTATTCAGCTTCTAGCTTGGGGGCTAATAATACCAGCGGTATGGGCTGGGGGGGGCTCCAGTCCAAGCAGAAAAATTAACAACTTGGTCAAAACGATTTTAGCAAGTCCAACAATAGGCACAATTGGCTCAACTCGTCTAGTCAGGAATTTGGCGTTGTTCTGTAGAAATAAAACAGGCAGGTTTTGTGGAGCATGGTCAGAGTCTGGGGGGGAGGGTGAGTACGCCGGGTAGCTTCTCACCCTGTGGCGGAGCGCTGACAGTTAACAACAATGGAGGTGCAGCCATTCGATGGACCCCACGAGGGGGTAAATTCCACGTGTGCAGTGGGTCAGCGGGGAGGAGGGTCTGACCTGCCGGTAGTCCTGGACTCTACTGCCCTAACCCACAACGTATGGACTGAGTAGAATCTTGGGTAGGCTGCCTGTGTTCAGGTACCCCGGTGGGCCGGTGCGGTATGCGGTGCCCTGGATGTCAAGTAGTGCAACTGCTGGCTGTAGCGCGTTGGGGCCTGCCGGCACAATGTGCGCAGCAGAGTGGAACATTGGTGGCCGAGACGGCCAAGTTCAAATGTACGGCCAAGTTCTAGTGTACGGCCGAGTTAAAAAGTTAAAGTGTAAAGTTCGTTCAAATGTACGGCCAAGTTGTTCTAGTGTATGGCCGAGTTAAAATTAAAGTGTAATGTCGTGCCTAATTCCCTTACTGCCATTGACATGTTGATGCAGCTAAAGTGTGATGCTGTGAATAATTCTTATATATCCAAGAAGGATACTTTTCTTTGGTAATGGTCTGTGGTAAATTACTTGGTTTGATGTAAATAAAAGGCTACGCCGTGGACAACATACCCTGATTCTGAGAGTTCTTGGGCATAGCGGGTGGTAAGGTGACGGAATTTGGGGAGGAGGGAATGTCACGTTGTGCGCATACTATGAACAGGTTCCCCCCGCGCCTAGGGGAGGGGCACCCTTAGTAGCGCCACGGGTCTGAGCCTCCTCCGGGGCCTCTGGACAAGGAAGGGGTTGGCTGGCTGAGGTGATGTCATCGTGAGGCACTGTGAAATGAAACTTAGCAGAAACTAAACTTAGCGGGTATTTAAGGCTGTGCCCTGGGGGGTTTCATTCTCTTTGTCCCCTCGGACCACAGCCTGGCCACAGGAGCGTCGTCGACCACCCACCCACCCGGCAGAAGAGCAAGGCTTCCCGGAGGCGGAGCTCTGACAATTAACAACAAAGAGGGATGCACAACAATGGAGGTGCAGCCATTCGATGGACCCCAGGAGGGGGTAAATTCCACGTGTGCAGTGGGTCGGCGGGGAGGAGGGTCTGACCTGCCGGTAGTCCTGGACTCTACTGCCCTAACCCACAACGTATGGACTGAGTAGAATCTTGGGGAGGCTGCCTGTGTTCAGGTACCCCGGTGGGCCGGTGCGGTATGCGGTGCCCTGGATGTCAAGTAGTGCAACTGCTGGCTGTAGCGCGTTGGGGCCTACCGGCACAATGTGCGCAGCAGAGTGGAACATTGGTGGCCGAGACGGCCAAGTTC
This sequence comes from Calotriton arnoldi, assembly GCA_963921515.1. Lineage (NCBI taxonomy): Eukaryota > Metazoa > Chordata > Amphibia > Caudata > Salamandridae > Calotriton > Calotriton arnoldi. The sequence goes on along the minus strand of CAWUFW010008476.1, from coordinate 224,325 downwards.
TAGTGTACGGCCGAGTTAAAAAGTTAAAGTGTAAAGTTCGTTCAAATGTACGGCCAAGTTGTTCTAGTGTATGGCCGAGTTCAAATTAAAGTGTAATGTCGTGCCTAATTCCCTTACTGCCGTTGACATGTTGATGCAGCTAAAGTGTGATGCTGTGAATAATTCTTATATATCCAAGAAGGATACTTTTCTTTGGTAATGGTCTGTGGTAAATTACTTGGTTTGATGTAAATAATAGGCTACGCCATGGACAACATACCCTGATTCTAAGAGTTCTTGGGCGTAGCGGGCGGTAAGGTGACGGAATTTGGGGAGGAGGGAATGTCACGTTGTGCGCATACTATATCTGGGGACCTTTTCAATCATACTCCTTACAGCCCTGACAACCTGTGCCGCAGGTTGAATAACCACGTTGCTCCTTGATGTCCACACATTTATGATGCATGCCTTGCAGATGTATAATTCCTTCTCATTCCTTGAAACTCTGTATCATTTATGGCTCTGTATCTCTTCTTCTGTTTCCAGATGTTATTACTGTGGTCGGGTTTTGCCTGACTGTTCCATTCTCAATCCATGTGGCTATATACACTCATGAACCTGGGGTTGTGTTTTGGCACTCGCTTTCTGTAGTGATTTTCACATATGTTTTCCCTCAAGTGTAACCGCTAGTACTTTTTCCATATGATAAGTATTCTGTACTGACACTCTGACAGTTTATAATAATAAAAAACGAATAAAAAAAGAGTCTGTAACAATATTAATCAAAACTATTTTTCAAAGGTAGACAATGGTGTATATGTATCTTTGACAAAACAAAATTAAGTGTATACAAAACACTTGCGACATGTATGCACCAGGCAATTATATTTTTACCCTAGGAGAGAGATCTCTGTGGCAATGGATAGAACAAGGCATCTGAAAATGTATGTCTATGCTTACCTGTCATTATAGTCCAGCCCTGAGAAATTCACAGGTATCTCAGAATCCACTTCTATACTGGCTTGCCTCATGCACTGTCACCCATTACTGAAACATCCACAGAGCTCTTGCAATGCACTTCTATTTTGTTTAACAGCCTGCACTCACCCCAGTTCTAAGATGCCCTCAAAGCTTTAACAATGCACCTCAATTCTGACTTACATTGTGTATTGTACTACTGAGACACCCAGAAGGCTGCACAATACACTTTTATCCTTGAACAACTGCTTTGACACATCCATACAGCTCTCCAAATGCAACTTGATTCTGACGTGGAGCGTGTTCTGTAATCTTAGTTCTAAGGAACATAGCTGTAAAGTGAAGGCAGTTCATGTGGGGTACTTTCGGCCAGTTCTGTCTTTTTAGTCAACAGAGCTTTGCTTTCAGAGATTTTGATTTACCTTTCCAAGGCCTTCATTACGATTTGTCTTATTCTCCGGGAGCAATAGTGCAATTCGCATTTACGAGTGCTTCAGGGCCTGGACAATCGGGTCCCAAATCTCCAGACCCAATAATTCTGAGCCCAGAGATATCGGACCTCTCAAACAGACTGCAGGCTGGGGCTGCCGCTAGCAGCATTGCACAGTCACAACTCCTGCAGTCCGGTGGGGCAGTTAATGGTCCCTGCATGCAGACACAAGCATGCCCATCACCCCTGCTTCCCCATTCATTCCCCCCCCACCCATCACCTGTAGTCCCACTGACAATTTATTTTTGCTGGGAGCAAGTGGAAAATGTCAGTGTTTTTTTCTGAAATTGTGAAAAACTGTTCCAAAAAGAAGCAGTAAATATGCGTAAGGACAGTTAATCCCTATTTCAGGAGACAAAACCTTGTAATAACCAGACTTTGCAGCAGTGATACCTGTAAATTAAATGCTACCAGTGGGCCTGCAGCACTTATTGTGCCACCCACTTAAGTAGACCTTTAAAAAATGTCCCAGGCCTGCAATTGAAGCCTGAATGCAGTGTTACACTGCTATATCGACATGACATTTAAACCCTCTTGCCAAGCCTTAAACTTCCCTTTTATTACATATAAGTCATCCCTATGGAATGCCCTAGGTAGGCCATAGGACAGGGTGCTGTGTAATTAAAGGGTTGGACATGTACTTTTATGTTTTACATGTCCTGGAAGTGAAAAACTCCTATAGTAATTTTTCACTACTGTGAGGCCTCCCTCTCCCATATGATATAATTGGCAATTTTTTATTACATTTAATAAGCTGTAACTACTAATTGGGAGCAAGTAGATATATCATGTTTGATACCTCTAAAATTGTAATGATAAACTCTCTTTAATGGTAAAGTAAAATTTTTCATTACAATTTGAAATGCCGCTTTTAGAAAGTTGCCATTTTCCGGCTCTAAGCCCTATTGTGTCTGTAGCCTAGCCTGGGTCACATGACTGGGTGTAACTGACAGACGTTTTGAATTCCTCCCAAACAGTTACACAATAGAGGAATAAAGTGTGCCTGAATAAGCCATCTGCTGGCAGTATGGGTGGCAGAGATGAGTACAGCCCCACTTACACCTGAAAAGCCTGTGCCCTGTGTTCACACTAAGGGCCTAATGACCCTGTATTGTCACAGCAGCCAGCTTGGAACCAGGAGAGGGGAGTCAAGAAATTCCATGCACTTCAAAGAACCTTCCCAGAAGCTTCTCCCACTTTCCAGAAGAAGGGCACCAAGGTATAAAAATAAGACCTTCAGGCCCACTCTTCAGGTCACTACTGGACCTGTGGAAGGACCCTCAGTGGACTGCCTGCTGCTGTGACCTGCTGTTCACTCTGCCAGACTGCTGCTGTACCTGTAAGGACTGCTTTACTGCCTGGAGTCTGCCTTGAACCCTTAGAGTCCTGCCTTGCTGATTGAACCCTGCCTGTTCACCTGAACCCAGGACTGCCAGAGTGACTCCAATGGCTAGTTTCCTGGATGCTTGTTAAGAGCCACAGGGACATAACAGGCTCTCACTATCTTGAACTCGAACCTGGACCCAGTCTGAGTAAGCCCTAACCACCAGAGTGGTGCAGCTCCATTCCTGGACCCTTGGTGGTGGTGCTAAAGATGCCCAGATAGCCAAAATCCAAAACTGCAATGACGACCGAGGGAAGACCGGGACCAACCTGCTGGTCAACCTGTCTAAGGTGCATCGCCGGTCGGCCTGACTTCCCGGCTGCTCTGCTATGTTCTTCTTCAGGAACTCTCACCAGCTACAGCCTCCTGCTTCATCCCGCTGGAGATTATCAACTTCTAAAAAAGAGACTAATTTCAAACGTAGAAACCTTCACAGCGACTTCGTTCAGCAACTCCCTGACGACGACGCTCCCTCCTCGGACACTGGCTGCAGCTTTGCCCCGCTGAACTTTACCTTCTCAGAACTTTTTCTTAAAAATTTCTTCTAAGTCTGAAAATAAGAGCCGACCGGACCCAACCCACTTCTTGTATTCGACCCGTGCTCTATTGTGGTCCGCCATATTTTTTTACTTGGACGCGGTCTCGCAAGACTAGATGTCCACCGTTGACCCTTTGATCTTTAACCCCCCTGCTGTGCGAGAATCCCATGGGCCCTCCCGCCGTTCACCTTCTCCATAAATCATGGACACGAAGACCTTTGTGGTGTTAGAACGGCCGCAGTTTATTCACATCATAAGCTAGTACATAAGTTATCACAATGGCATCGGTCATTAACATGCTCAGCTCTTTGTTTAACTTGCATTTAGTGTAACATATACAGTTCATACTGGCCCACGGTGTAATCTTATCTTTATTGCATATTAATAAACATAGTAATTAACGTAGCCCGCATAATCTGTCATGCGTCATCCTTTAAACCATAAGTCTCTTTGGTGGGTGTCATAAATCATTGTGAGGTGCTGTGACAGCTCTCCTTCTGTCAAGTACTTGGTACAGCGGGTCGTGTCTTCGAGGCTTCCCTTGCTACCGAATGCCTGGCGTCCGTGGCCCTGTGACCATGCTTGGGCTGCAAGTGCTGTGTCCGCCCAGCGCTGATCATTTCTTGCGCCTTTTGCTTGCTTTCAAGTGTCCCTGACATGAGACATCCCAAGGACCTTGTCGAGGCAATTGTCCTTTTATGTCCTTGTGTCAAGATATTTATTGTTAAACTTTGTAGCTCCCTGTCCTGTCTCTCTGTGGCTGCAACGCCTGTGTTATCAGATGTGGGTGGGTGGGATTTCAGCTTCTCGGCAACAGTGATGTTAGTCGCTTTCTCGGTCGCCCTTTTGACCATGTCTTTGGCCACGCCCCCTCTCTTCTGATTGGGTGTTTTGAATGTACGCTTGTTTTGGTCACTCCTATAACCCCTTTTTGTGACGTGCTTTTTTGCACCCTTTTGCTGCCGTGCCCCTTGTGTGCCACCCACTGGGGGGTTAGCCCCCATCCCTTTTAGATCAGTTAAATCAACCACTCTTCCGAGGCCCGGCACTGGAGACCGTCACACAGGCCACACCGCTGCCGCGCGCCTGCCCCGCCTCCCAGGATTCCAAACCGTACCTTGTCCGTGCTAATTGTTGGCTGATGCTTTTGGCTCTGGTAAGGAGTATGCAACTGCAATCTCTGACTCCAAAAGTAGTGATCACATATCACTACTCATATCATATCATTTGATCACAGAGTCATGAATGGAGTAGAGACATCGTTGTGTATCTTACAATGTTGCAGTAAACATTTCGGCTTCCAATTCCGGGGACACCACCATAGGTCAGTCAATACCAATACGTTCCAAATGTAAATTCAGATGCATACAGGGCAGGTTCAAGACAACTCAAGGGCAAGTAAAAATTAGAAAGAGGAGGTTAGTGGGAATATAACAGAAGTTACTAATAACGTTAGTGTCTTAAAAAAAAAGCAATATTGCAACACAGCAAAGTTCTCCACAGAGCAACAATGTGTCTTGTTTGACCTGTCAGCCTTAGGATGGTCTTCCCCCAAACCTTTTGCCTTACTCCTCCATTTCTTTGCTGATCTCATTTTTGTTGGCCTTAGAACTCTATGCAACCAGTGCAAAAGTGCATGTACTCACTCTCTAAAACATGGTAACATTGGCTTACAACCAATTGGCAAATTTAATTTACTTATAAGCCCCTAGTAAAATTGTACTACGTGTACCCAGGGCCTGTACATTAAATGCTACTAGTGGGACTGCAGCACGAATTGTGCCACCCACTTTAGTAGTCTTTTAAAAAATGTCTCTGGCCTGCCATTGCAGCCTCTGTGTGCATTTTTAAACTGACTTTTCAACCTGGCAAATAGGACCTAAACAGCCCATAGGACAGGGTGAAGTGTATTCAAAAAGTTGGAAATACACTCTTAACTTTTACATGTCCTGGTAGTGAAAATCTCTTAAATTTGTTTTTCACTACTGACCTTTCAACCTAGCAAATAGGCCCCAAAAAGCGCGCGTAGGGTAGGGTGGAGTGTATTTAAAAAGTTGGACACATACTATTAACTTTTACATCTCCTGGTAGTGAAAATCTCTTAAATTTGTTTTTCAGTACTGCAAGGCCTGCCTCTCCCATATGATCACATTGGGTTACCTTATTACATTTAATAAGTAAAAATGTTCAACTGGAAGCAGGTAGGAACATCCATTTTGTTCTCTATAGAATTGTAATTTAAAATCCTCTTTGATTGTAAAGTTGGATTTTAAGTCACAATCCTGAGAATGTCACTTTTAGAAAGTTCAAACATCTCTCAAATGCCAGTACTGACTCTACTTCTGCACACCCTTAGTTTCCTTCATGATCATTGTGTTCAGTAGCTCTGATCACCATTTATTCTTTTGAATCATTAATCATAACACTTTTTTTGGTAGAAATCGTCATGCACAAAAAGCAAAGTAGGAATATATCATAAATATACATTACAATAAATTACACCCACCCCACATCATAACACAACAGAAAGCTTCCTTCAAGAAGCTGGAAAAAGGCATTCGGAAATGACACACCCGCTTCCACTGAAGCAATCAGCGCGTCACGATAAAACAACGTTGTCCATTTTGAGTCTGATTAAGGATTTCATCATTTATTGAGTTTGGATGCTAAGGCCCTCATTACAAGTTTGGCGGTCCGCATTACGACTGTGACGGTTGGACGACCACGGGATCACTGCTGCTGCCAGGAATCTAAGATCCTTGGTGGTGGAACAGCGGTCTGAGGCCCCTAAAATGTTGGCAGTGCTGCTGTGGCACCACCATATATTTAAACAACAAGGGAACCCCAGTATTAAGACCAGGGGTAATTACGTATATGGTAAGAACAAAGGTCAAGAAGAGGCCGCTTCGGTCCTCGGGTAGCCTAGGCTACTGCATTATTTTTAGGCAGCATTAATCAGATAGCACAAAGTAGTATAGTCCAAGCGGGACTAATTACGCAATAGATGCTGGGACACAAAGTAGATATGGTATCACATTTATTAACGGCATAAATGGAATAACATAACTTAGTTGCATAATAATAGTTCTGGTGCTCACACATAGAAGTGAAAGTGCGTGAAGTGAGGAGTGATTGTGACATTAAAAACTTTACATCGCATTGAAGACAACCATGTAAAAAACTCCTAATTAATTAGTTACAATAATGGAGTTTTAAGGTGTGTAGGTCGACGGCGTTTCGATCTTATGAATGTAAGATCATCATCAGGACGGAGCAAGTGTGAACAAGTAGAATCTATTAAAGGAAAACCAAAAATCAAACAATGGTCCCAAAAAGAACAACCAAGTTAAGAGCAAGACCTGAATTACTAAGGTATTCTTGAGGTAACCTGAGTACAATTGGAGTTAAGAATTGCTAGTGAAGGATACCGCAATTGGGGAGGTATAAGCGCAGGGAAAATTGAATGCGCGAAAAGGGTGAATTGGAGAATACGACAAGTGGGGCACGACTAGTTAAGGAAGTGCTGCAAGAGGGGCAAGGGCCCAGGGGCAATGCGGTGTTGGAAAGGGACTACATGAGCTGATCAGTCTCCAAGGAGCATCCTGAGTACAGACTCGCGTAAGGGGTGAATTGGAGAATAAGACAAGTGAGGCACGACTAGTTCAGGAAGTGCTGCAAGAGGGGCAGGGTGCCCAGGGGCAATGCGGTAGTGGAAAGGGACTTACTTGAGCTGATCAGTCTCCAAGGAGCATCCTGAGTTCAAGGAATAAACAGGTCATGCGCGCAGGACGAGACCTGGTGAGTTCTGTAAGGGAGGGAAAGGGGTTAGTGTTGGGCCTGAGCTACTGAAGTGCGAGCGGCATGGGTAAAATCAGTACTTACTTCACGGCCAGGAGGGGGCCGCTGGCGGAGTAGACCCAGAAATTTAAGGGCTTAATTGCAGGTGGAAAAACGGGTCAATCTTTTTCAAGGGTGTCACGGACGTTAGTTCCGGAAGACAAGCAGGAGAATCAATCTCTGCGGGGGAAGGGAGGCAGGAGGCACAATGTTAAAGGCGCCATGTGCAGAGAAAAGTTAAGAGATACTGCAAAAGGTCAATTGCATAAAGGGCGAAAGCTAGAAACTTACTAGTGGGAGCCTGCTGGTGAAGAGCGACGGAGACCGCGAGTTGCTCGAGCGTTTAGCCGATACTAACCAGTGGCAGCTGTGAGACTTAAATGAAATGCCGCGAGTGACGCGCATGGGTAGAGGAAGCAAGACTGAAACTAGACTGTATAACGCCGCCATCTTGGGAAGGCAAGGGTGAGGACCAGTTCCGCGCATGTGCAGAAAAAAGGGGGGGGCTCGGTTCTAGCACTACTAAATAAATGTAGAGGGCGACTAACGAAGAGTCCCAGTGACTTAGTAAATTAAATTAAAGAGAGCGATTCAGGGGGTTATTGAAGGGCCCATATGTAGGGGAGTAAAGGACATATGCAACAGGATATTTAGAAGAATACAAACAATTAAAAATTAAGAATATATATAAAAATTATATACATAGGACTGAGAGATTACAGAGTTTTCACAGGATCATGTTCCATTCTTCAACAGTATTAAGTCCATTTTCGATGGAGCGACAGTTGAACATCCATTTACATTCCAACCTGTTAAGAGTGGCTTGGGGGTCACAGCCTCTCTTGTGTGGGCGAAGGCTGTCAATCACTTGCCAACGTAGATCCTGTTCAGAATGGCCTTTCTCAATGAAATGTTCCACCAATGGGGCCGTAAGGATACCGCAGCGTATCCGACTTTTATGTTGACTGATTCTCGCTTTTATTTTCTGGGTGGTTTGTCCCACGTAGATGAGGTTGCAAGGACATTTGACACAGTAAATTACATTCATTGAGTTACAATTTGAGAAGAAGCTCAACTGGTGCGTAGTGGTGCCATATTCAAAAGTTTTTGTGTTTCTCGTGAGTGGGCATGCAACACAGTTACCACATTTAAAATGTCCTACTATAGGAGGGAGACCTAAGAATGATTGCACAGTAGTCTCAACTGGGGCTTGTTTATATGCCCGGACAATGTGGTCTTTAATGTTGCGCCCACGTTTAAAGGAAAACAAAGGAGCTTCATTAGTGATGTCAATTGAGGTAAGAAGAGGCCAGTGTTTTTTTATCATTTTGGTGATTTTATTACTGGCAGGACAGAATGTAGTCACGCATGCAATACGTGATAAGGTTTTCTTAGGTCTGGTTTCCAAAAGGAATTCCCTATGTGAGAACCACGCACGTTTCATGGATCTTTTCACTAGTCTTCTAGGGTAGCCTCTGTACATGAGTTTGTCACAAAGTATGTCTGCTTCCCTGAAGTAGTCTTCTTTTAGTTTACAGTTTCTCCGTATTCTTAAGAATTGGCCATACGGAAGGCCGTCCCTCAGTGCTCTAGGGTGGGCACTATTGTAGTGGAGAAGAGTGTTGCGTTCTGAGGGCTTTCTGTACAGGGTCGTGTAGAGACCTCCCTCAGTAGGTTTGACAGAGACATCGAGATAGTCAACTTGAGTGTTGCTAGAATTGTAGGTGAATCTAAGGTCAGGCTGGCAGCTGTTAAGCCATGAGACGAAGCTGTCTAATTCAATTGTGGTGCCCTGCCAGATCATAAAAACATCATCGATGTATCGGTGCCAGCTTCTTATGTGATTACGATGTGGATTAACTTGATTAAGGACCAGAGATTTTTCAATATCGTCTACATAGAGAATAGCAAAATTTGGGGCAAAAACTGCTCCCATACTCGTACCTTTGCATTGTTTGTAATATTTGTCATTGAACATAAAGTAATTCTTGGTGAGTGCTATAGTCAACAGAGAGATGATGAATTCTGTCGGTACTTTATGTGGTCTGGGTCTGTTGTTAAGATGTGTCTCAATAACTGTAGCTCCCTTATCCTGTGGGATGTTGGTGTAAAGGGATTCTATATCCAGAGTGACTAGAAGTTCTTGTGTGGGATCAAAATGTTCCTGCTCTACCAGATTGATGAAATGTGTAGTGTCTTTCACATAGGCTACGGTGTCAAGTACTAGGTCATGAATGAAAAAATCGATGTATCTACCTAGTGGCTCAAGAATAGAGCCACAACCAGAGAGGATGGGTCTTCCAGGTGGATTATCTTGATTTTTATGGATTTTAGGAAGTGTGTAAATTACTGGAGTCCTAGGATTTTCATTGTTGAGGTAGAGAAACTCTCTATGACTGATATAGCCTAGGGTTTCGGCTTCTTTGGTTACATTCTGGATAAGACTTTTTATTTCAGCTAAAGGGTTATGTCTGAGCAATTCATAGTGGGTCCTGTTATTTATTTGGCGTATAATTTCATTGTCATAGGATGTTTTGTCTTGAATGACAATGCCACCGCCTTTATCACATGGCTTGATGACGATGTCGTTCATGTTTTTTAATTTGAGCAGACTATTCTTTTCTTCTAGACTGATATTATAGGGAATGAAATCGTGTTGTTTCCTCAGTTTATCTAAGTCCTTCAGGACTAAGTTTTCGAAGGTAATAACCTCCGGAGGGAGGGAGCTGGAAGGTGGGTTAAAGGTAGATTTGGGACGCAGACCCGTCGCGTCGATGTTAGTTTGGGACTCTTTGTCAAGAAAGAAGGATTTTAATCTTATTTTCCTGAAAAGTTGGAAAATTTCGGTTTGTATCTTAAACCAGTCAGGTTTCTCTGTGAGTACAAAGGACAGACCTTTGCTAAGGAGCGACATTTCTGAGGATGCTAGTTGGTGGTTAGACAAATTGAAGATGGGGATCTGTTCCATGTTTTGTTGGTTAACATCTATGCCAAGGGAGTTCAATACTGGTAACCCCATTGATAGAATTTCCGTCGTGTTTGACGTTCCCCTGGTGGGAAGTTGTATCGTGGTTTGGTCCTCCCTCTCTCTGTTTGGAATGGTTGGCCTCGGCCTAAAAAATTAGGATTGGAGGAGGAAGAGCTAGGTCCAGCCCCTTGGTCAGAGGAATCAGAGTCTGCAGAGGAGTCAGAAAATGACACTGGTTGTTTGTTTTTAAATCGCCCCCAAGTACCTGCCTGTCGTCTCTGCATGTACTGGGGATTTGTGAAATAGTCGTCCAGAAGATATGGGTAGGTATTTTCCTTGCTATAATTTTTAATGTCTTTTGTAACCTTGGTCGCTTTTTTGTGGTGTTCAAATTTTTGGAAGTCAGAGATGCTTTTTTCTAATTTTTCTAGAATAGCCTTGGCGTCAGCCAGGTTGTCCAGTTCCAAAATAGCTTTCTCTAGTGCTAGTATTTCTTCCAGTTCTTTCTTACTTTGTTCAAGAGCGGTGTCTATGCCTAGGACCATCCAATGGCGTGAACAAGTAGTACCTATATGGGCAAATCCATGCTTAAACTTAGGGTCTTGTAGAAAAATTGCCGGGGTATTGCGGACTTGTAAGCCGACGGGTATTATGTCTGCTTTTAAGTACTCTGTAAGCATCCGTGCATGGAGTTCGGTACGGATGTGTTTCTTTTTAAGGTGTTCTAAAGCTGTTATTTTGTTTGTAGCTGCATCTGTAGGTGCTGCTGATAGAGAAGTTGTTTGGAACAGGGAAGGGCCACTTTTAATTTTGGCAATGTAGTCTTCTGTGTAGGTGGGTACAACTGGTATGGACATACTCAATGGGAATAAGGAATAGAAAATTAATAAGAAAAATGAAAAAACCACTGAGGAGTGGTAACCCTTGCAGTGTAGCCACTGCACATAGTATATTTAAACAACAAGGGAACCCCAGTATTAAGACCAGGGGTGATTACGTATATGGTAAGGACAAAGGTCAAGAAGAGGCCGCTTCGGTCCTCGGGTAGCCTAGGCTACTGAATTATTTTTAGGCAGCATTAATCAGATAGCACAAAGTAGTATAGTCCAAGCGGGACTAATTACGCAATAGATGCTGGGACACAAAGTAGATATGGTATCACATTTATTAACGGCATAAATGGATATAACATAACTTAATTGCATAATAATAGTTCTGGTGCTCACACATAGAAGTGAAAGTGCGTGAAGTGAGGAGTGATTGTGACATTAAAAACTTTACATCGCATTGAAGACAACCATGTAAAAACTCCTAATTAATTAGTTACAATAATGGAGTTTTAAGGTGTATAGGTCGACGGCGTTTCGATCTTATGAATGTAAGATCATCATCAGGACGGAGCAAGTGTGAACAAGTAGAATCTATTAAAGGAAAACCAAAAATCAAACAATGGTCCCAAAAAGAACAACCAAGTTAAGAGCAAGACCTGAATTACTAAGGTATTCTTGAGGTAACCTGAGTACAATTGGAGTTAAGAATTGCTAGTGAAGGATACCGCAATTGGGGAGGTATAAGCGCAGGGAAAATTGAATGCGCGAAAAGGGTGAATTGGAGAATACGACAAGTGGGGCACGACTAGTTAAGGAAGTGCTGCAAGAGGGGCAAGGGCCCAGGGGCAATGCGGTGTTGGAAAGGGACTACATGAGCTGATCAGTCTCCAAGGAGCATCCTGAGTACAGACTCGCGTAAGGGGTGAATTGGAGAATAAGACAAGTGAGGCACGACTAGTTCAGGAAGTGCTGCAAGAGGGGCAGGGTGCCCAGGGGCAATGCGGTAGTGGAAAGGGACTTACTTGAGCTGATCAGTCTCCAAGGAGCATCCTGAGTTCAAGGAATAAACAGGTCATGCGCGCAGGACGAGACCTGGTGAGTTCTGTAAGGGAGGGAAAGGGGTTAGTGTTGGGCCTGAGCTACTGAAGTGCGAGCGGCATGGGTAAAATCAGTACTTACTTCACGGCCAGGAGGGGGCCGCTGGCGGAGTAGACCCAGAAATTTAAGGGCTTAATTGCAGGTAGAAAACCGGGTCAATCTTTTTCAAGGGTGTCACGGACGTTAGTTCCGGAAGACAAGCAGGAGAATCAATCTCTGCGGGGGAAGGGAGGCAGGAGGCACAATGTTAAGGCGCCATGTGCAGAGAGAAGTGTCAAGGGATACTGCAAAAGGTCAATTGCATAAAGGGCGAAAGCCAGAAACTTACTAGTGGGAGCCTGCTGGTGAAGAGCGACGGAGACCGCGAGTTGCTCGAGCGTTTAGCCGATACTAACCAGTGGCAGCTGTGAGACTTAAATGAAATGCCGCGAGTGACGCGCATGGGCAGAGGAAGCAAGACTGAAACTAGACTGTATAACGCCGCCATCTTGGGAAGGCAAGGGTGAGGACCAGTTCCGCGCATGTGCAGAAAAAAGGGGGGGCTCGGTTCTAGCACTACTAAATAAATGTTGAGGGCGACTAACGAAGAGTCCCAGTGACTTAGTAAATTAAATTAAAGAGAGCGATTCAGGGGGTTATTGAAGGGCCCATATGTAGGGGAGTAAAGGACATATGCAACAGGATATTTAGAAGAATACAAACAATTAAAAATTAAGAATATATATAAAAAATTATATACATAGGACTGAGAGATTACAGAGTTTTCACAGGATCATGTTCCATTCTTCAACAGTATTAAGTCCATTTTCGATGGAGCGACAGTTGAACATCCATTTACATTCCAACCTGTTAAGAGTGGCTTGGGGGTCACAGCCTCTCTTGTGTGGGCGAAGGCTGTCAATCACTTGCCAACGTAGATCCTGTTCAGAATGGCCTTTCTCAATGAAATGTTCCACCAATGGGGCCGTAAGGATACCGCAGCGTATCCGACTTTTATGTTGACTGATTCTCGCTTTTATTTTCTGGGTGGTTTGTCCCACGTAGATGAGGTTGCAAGGACATTTGACACAGTAAATTACATTCATTGAGTTACAATTTGAGAAGAAGCTCAACTGGTGCGTAGTGGTGCCATATTCAAAAGTTTTTGTGTTTCTCGTGAGTGGGCATGCAACACAGTTACCACATTTAAAATGTCCTACTATAGGAGGGAGACCTAAGAATGATTGCACAGTAGTCTCAACTGGGGCTTGTTTATATGCCCGGACAATGTGGTCTTTAATGTTGCGCCCACGTTTAAAGGAAAACAAGGGAGCTTCATTAGTGATGTCAATTGAGGTAAGAAGAGGCCAGTGTTTTTTATCATTTTGGTGATTTTATTACTGGCAGGACAGAATGTAGTCACGCATGCAATACGTGATAAGGTTTTCTTAGGTCTGGTTTCCAAAAGGAATTCCCTATGTGAGAACCACGCACGTTTCATGGATCTTTTCACTAATCTTCTAGGGTAGCCTCTGTACATGAGTTTGTCACAAAGTATGTCTGCTTCCCTGAAGTAGTCTTCTTTTAGTTTACAGTTTCTCCGTATTCTTAAGAATTGGCCATACGGAAGGCCGTCCCTCAGTGCTCTAGGGTGGGCACTATTGTAGTGGAGAAGAGTGTTGCGTTCTGAGGGCTTTCTGTACAGGGTCGTGTAGAGACCTCCCTCAGTAGGTTTGACAGAGACATCGAGATAGTCAACTTGAGTGTTGCTAGAATTGTAGGTGAATCTAAGGTCAGGCTGGCAGCTGTTAAGCCATGAGACGAAGCTGTCTAATTCAATTGTGGTGCCCTGCCAGATCATAAAAACATCATCGATGTATCGGTGCCAGCTTCTTATGTGATTACGATGTGGATTAACTTGATTAAGGACCAGAGATTTTTCAATATCGTCTACATAGAGAATAGCAAAATTTGGGGCAAAAACTGCTCCCATACTCGTACCCTTGCATTGTTTGTAATATTTGTCATTGAACATAAAGTAATTCTTGGTGAGTGCTATAGTCAACAGAGAGATGATGAATTCTGTCGGTACTTTATGTGGTCTGGGTCTGTTGTTAAGATGTGTCTCAATAACTGTAGCTCCCTTATCCTGTGGGATGTTGGTGTAAAGGGATTCTATATCCAGAGTGACTAGAAGTTCTTGTGTGGGATCAAAATGTTCCTGCTCTACCAGATTGATGAAATGTGTAGTGTCTTTCACATAGGCTACGGTGTCGAGTACTAGGTCATGAATGAAAAAATCGATGTATCTACCTAGTGGCTCAAGATTAGAGCCACAACCAGAGAGGATGGGTCTTCCAGGTGGATTATCTTGATTTTTATGGATTTTAGGAAGTGTGTAAATTACTGGAGTCCTAGGATTTTCATTGTTGAGGTAGAGAAACTCTCTATGACTGATATAGCCTAGGGTTTCGGCTTCTTTGGTTACATTCTGGATAAGACTTTTTATTTCAGCTAAAGGGTTATGTCTGAGCAATTCATAGTGGGTCCTGTTATTTATTTGGCGTATAATTTCATTGTCATAGGATGTTTTGTCTTGAATGACAATGCCACCGCCTTTATCACATGGCTTGATGACGATGTCGTTCATGTTTTTTAATTTGAGCAGACTATTCTTTTCTTCTAGACTGATATTATAGGGAATGAAATCGTGTTGTTTCCTCAGTTTATCTAAGTCCTTCAGGACTAAGTTTTCGAAGGTAATAACCTCCGGAGGGAGGGAGCTGGAAGGTGGTTTAAAGGTAGATTTGGGACGCAGACCCGTCGCGTCGATGTTAGTTTGGGACTCTTTGTCAAGAAAGAAGGATTTTAATCTTATTTTCCTGAAAAGTTGGAAAATTTCGGTTTGTATCTTAAACCAGTCAGGTTTCTCTGTGAGTACAAAGGACAGACCTTTGCTAAGGAGCGACATTTCTGAGGATGCTAGTTGGTGGTTAGACAAATTGAAGATGGGGATCTGTTCCATGTTTTGTTGGTTAACATCTATGCCAAGGGAGTTCAATACTGGTAACCCCATTGATAGAATTTCCGTCGTGTTTGACGTTCCCCTGGTGGGAAGTTGTATCGTGGTTTGGTCCTCCCTCTCTCTGTTTGGAATGGTTGGCCTCGGCCTAAAAAATTAGGATTGGAGGAGGAAGAGCTAGGTCCAGCCCCTTGGTCAGAGGAATCAGAGTCTGCAGAGGAGTCAGAAAATGACACTGGTTGTTTGTTTTTAAATCGCCCCCAAGTACCTGCCTGTCGTCTCTGCATGTACTGGGGATTTGTGAAATAGTCGTCCAGAAGATATGGGTAGGTATTTTCCTTGCTATAATTTTTAATGTCTTTTGTAACCTTGGTCGCTTTTTGTGATGTTCAAATTTTTGGAAGTCAGAGATGCTTTTTTCTAATTTTTCTAGAATAGCCTTGGCGTCAGCCAGGTTGTCCAGTTCCAAAATAGCTTTCTCTAGTGCTAGTATTTCTTCCCTGGGCCATACAAATTCGAAACATAGCATATAATCGTTAGAATTTCATATCAGCAAAAACTTCATAATTGTAATCGATTATAAACCTACAATGATTTTTTGGTCACGTGATGTATAAATATTTTAGACGCATACTTTCAAAATTAGTAGATCACATTATCAATCTTCATACTATGCAGAAATAACATATACATTACTGTGTGGGATTGATTCAGATATCATACCAATATTACATACATCCATGTACGTTTTTATATTTGCACGTAATCCCAACTTGCCTTATTTCAATTGATTAGAAAATATGGCAAATAGCATTGCACTAAGGCACAATCTATAATTCAAGATAATATACCCAAAATCAATTTCACATAATCCATTGATATGTATACAGGTTTCTAGGTTAAAATCGCCCGTGCTAGGTTCGAATAAAGTGCTAATGCACTTCATAACCAGGCATTGATATGTATTGCATATTCTATCAGCCATTGCTGAATTCAAAAACGAGGTACTATATGTAAAATCAGTTTGGTATTCCCAAAAGTACTTTCTGCAGTCATAGGTTATGTACCTATAAACAATTATTATGAATTTAAAGAGAGTAACCATAGAATCTACAAAACGATCAATAGGCAGTAATAATAATACGGGAATAATAGGACACAGTACAACGTGGTGCACTAAATAATAAAATGAGTGATGTGAGAGAAATTTCTAATAGCTAAATGAAGAAACAGGACACTGGCCTACAGACTAGGAAGTGAACCATTGACCCTTATTCCTAATGGTAAGTTAGTTATACATCACAGCTATCCACCTGTAGATCCCTACCCCGTGGATTCCAGAGGACGAACACATAAATTCAAACCTCAATGTCTGGCTGTTTATACTAAGCATGACTACCATAACACAGGTCAATCTTGTTTCAAATTGTTTAAAATGTGTGAAAGTGATTAAAAACATTATAGAACCTCTCATACTGGGATACTCAATGAAGGCATTTTAAATTCAGTACATTCTTTGTCCAATGTGTGTTGCTAGCTCCTCCCCACTATTGAGCCCATTAGGAATTTTCGTGTTGAGCTCAATTATATATCTTGATTCTGTCACACGCAACATTTTCTCCCTATTCCCACCTCTGGGGTGTGATAAAATCCTGTCAATTCCATAGAATGTAATCAAATTGGAATTACTGTCATGTTTCTCTAAGTAATGCCGAGCCACTGGGTAATTCAGATCCCCGTGTGTGACTGCCCTCATATGCTGTAAGATTCTGGTCTTTAATTGCAGTTTCGTGCTGCCGATATATCTAAGCCCACACGGACACTCCAATATGTAGATTACAAACTCGCTGGTGCATGTTATAAATTTAGAAATTTGTTTAATCCTGCCTTTATCAGTTTTGAAGTTGTCCCTACTTTTACTGTGTTTACACGCTTTACAGGAGTTACACTTGTGGAAGCCTTTCATGGTACCCAGCCAAGTTCCACTGCTTGGCTTACTTTGAAAACTATGTACCAGATGATCTCTTAAAGATTTGGACTTCCTGTAAGTTATCAGTGGTGTTTTACCAATACTCTTACCAATGATGGGATCCGTCTCTAGTAATCCCCAATGGCGTTTCATAGAATAACGTAGCATCTTAGATTTGACATTGTATGTAGTAATCATTCTAGGAATTTTCCCCTCTATCTTCTGACCCTTTTTGCCAGAGAACAGGGCCTCATTATGCGTGATTTTATGTACTTTCTGTACTGCAGAGGATATAGTTTTCGCTTTATATCCCCTTTGTCTGAAACGTTGTTCCATTATTCCCTGTTCTTTGTGGAAAGCTCCTTCAGTGCTACATGTTCTACGAGCCCTGAGAAGTTCCCCATAGGGAATGCTGTTTCGTAAGGGAGCTGGATGATGGCTATTCGCATGCAGCAGCGTGTTACCTGCTGTTTTTTACGAAACAAACTGGTAACTATCTGTCCTTCCTTTATACTGATGGCTACATCCAAAAACTCACAATAAGATGTACTCACACTGTGTGTAAAAGTTAGATTTAGCTCATTCTTTCCCAAACTAGAAACAAACTCCTGTGCTAGCTCAACTGAGCCATCCCATATCAGGAACAGGTCATCTATATACCTGATCCAGATGGGGATGTGCTCAGTGTACTGTTCATTGATATCAGTGAAGACCACCTGTTCCTCCCACCAGCCCAGGAACAGATTCGCTAGGCTGGGGGCGAAACAAGTTCCCATCGCAACACCTGATTTCTGACGAAAAAAGGTTTTTTCATAGATGAAGATGTTTTGATTAAGGCATTGGAGCATCATATTCTCCAACATGGAGGTATGTTCCCACAATGAAATGTGTCTATTTTTGAGGAAATATAGACAGGCATCCACCCCCTGTCTTTGGTCTATCGATGTATACAGTGAACATACATCCAGTGATATCATAAGAAATGACTGTTCCCACGTAACGTCATGGATGCGACGTAGAAAGTCACTACTGTCTCTGCAGTATGATCTTAATCTTGTGACATAAGGTGAAAGAAATAAATCCAAAAACATAGAAGTATTTTCAAAAAGACCTCCATTCGAGGAGACTATGGGTCTCCCTGGTGGTCTAGTAGGATGTTTATGGATTTTGGGCAAAAGATAAAAACATGGAACCCGTGGATTGTCATTTTTCAGAAATGAATACTCATCTCTGTCTAATAGACCTTCTGTCCACCATTGCATCAAAAAATTGTGGTAAGTAGTAATCGACAGCTTATACTCATCCCATCCAATTTCCTCATAACAGTTGAGATCCCTCAACTGTCTCATGGCTTCCTCATTGTATTGTACAAAATCCATAACCACCACATTCCCCCTTTATCTGAGGGTTTTACAATAATATTTTGATCGTTCATAAGGTCTTTCAACGCTAGTCGCTGTGGACGTGTTAGATTATCTCTGATAGAATTAGCATGTTTGTTTTGTAATTTGTAAATCTCTTGAATCATGATGGAATTGAATGCCTCGATATTATCGTACGGAACATTGGGATTAAAAGTTGATGGAGGTTTAAAGCCACTTTGACACACCATGTCAGGTCTAAAGCCTAGTTCGGCAAGAATTCTGCCCTTATCTTTATCCTCTATATCCTCGAGGCATTCAATTCCATCATGATTCAAGAGATTTACAAATTACAAAACAAACATGCTAATTCTATCAGAGATAATCTAACACGTCCACAGCGACTAGCGTTGAAAGACCTTATGAACGATCAAAATATTATTGTAAAACCCTCAGATAAAGGGGGGAATGTGGTGGTTATGGATTTTGTACAATACAATGAGGAAGCCATGAGACAGTTGAGGGATCTCAACTGTTATGAGGAAATTGGATGGGATGAGTATAAGCTGTCGATTACTACTTACCACAATTTTTTGATGCAATGGTGGACAGAAGGTCTATTAGACAGAGATGAGTATTCATTTCTGAAAAATGACAATCCACGGGTTCCATGTTTTTATCTTTTACCCAAAATCCATAAACATCCTACTAGACCACCATGGAGACCCATAGTCTCCTCGAATGGAGGTCTTTTTGAAAATACTTCTATGTTTTTGGATTTATTTCTTTCACCTTATGTCACAAGATTAAGATCATACTGCAGAGAAAGTAGTGACTTTCTACGTCGCATCCAGGACGTTACGTGGGAACAGTCATTTCTTATGATATCACTGGATGTATGTTCACTGTATACATCGATAGACCAAAGACAGGGGGTGGATGCCTGTCTATATTTCCTCAAAAATAGACACATTTCATTGTGGGAACATACCTCCATGTTGGAGAATATGATGCTCCAATGCCTTAATCAAAACATCTTCATCTATGAAAAAACCTTTTTCGTCAGAAATCAGGTGTTGCGATGGGAACTTGTTTCGCCCCCAGCCTAGCGAATCTGTTCCTGGGCTGGTGGGAGGAACAGGTGGTCTTCACTGATATCAATGAACAGTACACTGAGCACATCCCCATCTGGATCAGGTATATAGATGACCTGTTCCTGATATGGGATGGCTCAGTTGAGCTAGCACAGGAGTTTGTTTCTAGTTTGGGAAAGAATGAGCTAAATCTAACTTTTACACACAGTGTGAGTACATCTTATTGTGAGTTTTTGGATGTAGCCATCAGTATAAAGGAAGGACAGATAGTTACCAGTTTGTTTCGTAAAAAAACAGCAGGTAACACGCTGCTGCATGCGAATAGCCATCATCCAGCTCCCTTACGAAACAGCATTCCCTATGGGGAACTTCTCAGGGCTCGTAGAACATGTAGCACTGAAGGAGCTTTCCACAAAGAACAGGGAATAATGGAACAACGTTTCAGACAAAGGGGATATAAAGCGAAAACTATATCCTCTGCAGTACAGAAAGTACATAAAATCACGCATAATGAGGCCCTGTTCTCTGGCAAAAAGGGTCAGAAGATAGAGGGAAAATTCCTAGAATGATTACTACATACAATGTCAAATCTAAGATGCTACGTTATTCTATGAAACGCCATTGGGGATTACTAGAGACGGATCCCATCATTGGTAAGAGTATTGGTAAAACACCACTGATAACTTACAGGAAGTCCAAATCTTTAAGAGATCATCTGGTACATAGTTTTCAAAGTAAGCCAAGCAGTGGAACTTGGCTGGGTACCATGAAAGGCTTCCACAAGTGTAACTCCTGTAAAGCGTGTAAACACAGTAAAAGTAGGGACAACTTCAAAACTGATAAAGGCAGGATTAAACAAATTTCTAAATTTATAACATGCACCAGCGAGTTTGTAATCTACATATTGGAGTGTCCGTGTGGGCTTAGATATATCGGCAGCACGAAACTGCAATTAAAGACCAGAATCTTACAGCATATGAGGGCAGTCACACACGGGGATCTGAATTACCCAGTGGCTCGGCATTACTTAGAGAAACATGACAGTAATTCCAATTTGATTAC
Source organism: Calotriton arnoldi (assembly GCA_963921515.1). NCBI lineage: Eukaryota > Metazoa > Chordata > Amphibia > Caudata > Salamandridae > Calotriton > Calotriton arnoldi. The sequence goes on along the minus strand of CAWUFW010008476.1, from coordinate 203,735 downwards.
ATTCTATGGAATTGACAGGATTTTATCACACCCCAGAGGTGGGAATAGGGAGAAAATGTTGCGTGTGACAGAATCAAGATATATAATTGAGCTCAACACGAAAATTCCTAATGGGCTCAATAGTGGGGAGGAGCTAGCAACACACATTGGACAAAGAATGTACTGAATTTAAAATGCCTTCATTGAGTATCCCAGTATGAGAGGTTCTATAATGTTTTTAATCACTTTCACACATTTTAAACAATTTGAAACAAGATTGACCTGTGTTATGGTAGTCATGCTTAGTATAAACAGCCAGACATTGAGGTTTGAATTTATGTGTTCAGTCCTCTGGAATCCACGGGGTAGGGATCTACAGGTGGATAGCTGTGATGTATAACTAACTTACCATTAGGAATAAGGGTCAATGGTTCACTTCCTAGTCTGTAGGCCAGTGTCCTGTTTCTTCATTTAGCTATTAGAAATTTCTCTCACATCACTCATTTTATTATTTAGTGCACCACGTTGTACTGTGTCCTATTATTCCCGTATTATTATTACTGCCTATTGATCGTTTTGTAGATTCTATGGTTACTCTCTTTAAATTCATAATAATTGTTTATAGGTACATAACCTATGACTGCAGAAAGTACTTTTGGGAATACCAAACTGATTTTACATATAGTACCTCGTTTTTGAATTCAGCAATGGCTGATAGAATATGCAATACATATCAATGCCTGGTTATGAAGTGCATTAGCACTTTATTCGAACCTAGCACGGGCGATTTTAACCTAGAAACCTGTATACATATCAATGGATTATGTGAAATTGATTTTGGGTATATTATCTTGAATTATAGATTGTGCCTTAGTGCAATGCTATTTGCCATATTTTCTAATCAATTGAAATAAGGCAAGTTGGGATTACGTGCAAATATAAAAACGTACATGGATGTATGTAATATTGGTATGATATCTGAATCAATCCCACACAGTAATGTATATGTTATTTCTGCATAGTATGAAGATTGATAATGTGATCTACTAATTTTGAAAGTATGCGTCTAAAATATTTATACATCACGTGACCAAAAAATGATTGTAGGTTTATAATCGATTACAATTATGAAGTTTTTGCTGATATGAAATTCTAACGATTATATGCTATGTTTCGAATTTGTAAGTGGGTAAAATGAATTGTGAATTTGCTCGCGCTACAGGCGATCCAGGCAGTATGTTTTCACTGTTTATGAAACTGTGACCTGTATTTCTATGGGAAGTGGAGCACAGGTTAACAACTTGAAAAAGGCTACGCCGAAACGCGTCGTTGTGGACACAATAAACTAATTGTGTTGTCCTTTGGTGTGCCGCTGTTCTTCTTTTGAGATTATTCGAAAACGAACGACTTGGTTTATATTTAGCGGCTTGTCGTTGCCGCTGCTGGCACCGGTGTCGAAAGGAAGGGACTGGCTATTATCGGCATACTTCTTTGGATTTCATACAATTGCCGTTCCCGCCGCTCCACGTTTCATGACTGATTCTCTGTCGGGTAAGCCAGTGTGAGTGAGGGTGTGCTGAGATTTGCCCGGATTCTGTGTCGGAGGGCGGGGGCTCTGGATAGAACTCGGCGCATCTAAGCAATATCACGGGAGCTGCCGGGGATTGCAGAAGAATTGGAGCAGACACATTACTCTGGCTTTGAGTAGCTAAGGGTATCGAAGGACAAGTTGCATCAAGAATTTTTAATAAGAATGAATGCATGGGAATCTGCAAGGAAGGCAGAAGCGCTCTCCCTGTTTGATGAAGGACTTGACTCTGAAACTGTGTCTTCTGTCCTGGCAGGAGGGGACTACCGGTGGAATCATCCCTGAAACAAAAACTGGTATTGTGTGAGAAACTTTCAAAAGAGAATTAAACAAATGGTGGGAGGTTACTTCCCTTACAAATTACATTGAAGTCAATAGAGTTCCGCGAGGATTAAGAATTGCAATTATACCGACATATGAAAATCCTAACCCTGAATTGTTGAAAGAATGGGCAATCTATATGGCAAAAACATGTAAGGGCATGATTGAAATGTTGGTGAAATATGCCCAAATTGATTTAGATACCACTCGTGAAGAACTCATTGAATTAAAAAAAGAATTGGAGAAACAGAAAGATAACAAAGTGGTTATTGACTTCTGGAAAACACTAGATGGCAAGCTAAAAGCCTATGAAGACACCATCAAAGCCAAGAAGCAACGGAAATTTTTAAGGGATAAAAAGGACTATGCTGAAGGCAGAATTTTAACTTATGCCAAAAAATTTGATTGGGCACAGCGGAATTTGCGTACCACACAGAACCAGAGAGTACATGAAATTGTATCCACAGGTTCCAGCTCGGATCTGAGCTCAGATACAGAAGCTGGTGAACAAAGTGTCCCTTTAGGAACGCGCCCCCTCACTTTCTTGCACGAATTTCAGATCCTCAAGCAAAAGAAGGAATTGGAAGAGAAGAATCAAGCAAAGGGCAGAGGCAGAGGAACAGGCAGCGGTCCAAGAAAAGGAAAAGGCAGAGGAACCAAAAAAGACAAAGAATAAAGAACAGAAGAGGAGGCAGGACAGCATCCACTGCAAACATCCAGAGTAAAGCAAATAAAGGGGATAACTCTGTTGTCAATTTATCATCCAGGATACTTTCGGAGAAGGAAACTGCACTTTTACAACTAGGCTTATCCTTCTGCCCAGCCACTGATATGGATTATGTGACCACTCGTATTGATTTATTTTTGTATGTGAGGAAATTAAAACTCATGAAAATATTTAAAATGACAGAATGCCAAAGAAAATCGAAAAGTGTTTGTCAACTTACGGAGGAGGCTTTGGATTTTAGAATCGAAGATGTGAATCTGATTCTAGATTTGCATCAATTGGAGGAGAATATCGAGGATATACAGGATAAAGATAAGGGCAGAATTCTTGCCGAACTAGGCTTTAGACCTGACATGGTGTGTCAAAGTGGCTTTAAACCTCCATCAACTTTTAATCCCAATGTTCCGTACGATAATATCGAGGCATTCAATTCCATCATGATTCAAGAGATTTACAAATTACAAAACAAACATGCTAATTCTATCAGAGATAATCTAACACGTCCACAGCGACTAGCGTTGAAAGACCTTATGAACGATCAAAATATTATTGTAAAACCCTCAGATAAAGGGGGAATGTGGTGGTTATGGATTTTGTACAATACAATGAGGAAGCCATGAGACAGTTGAGGGATCTCAACTGTTATGAGGAAATTGGATGGGATGAGTATAAGCTGTCAATTACTACTTACCACAATTTTTTGATGCAATGGTGGACAGAAGGTCTATTAGACAGAGATGAGTATTCATTTCTGAAAAATGACAATCCACGGGTTCCATGTTTTTATCTTTTGCCCAAAATCCATAAACATCCTACTAGACCACCAGGGAGACCCATAGTCTCCTCGAATGGAGGTCTTTTTGAAAATACTTCTATGTTTTTGGATTTATTTCTTTCACCTTATGTCACAAGATTAAGATCATACTGCAGAGACAGTAGTGACTTTCTACGTCGCATCCATGACGTTACGTGGGAACAGTCATTTCTTATGATATCACTGGATGTATGTTCACTGTATACATCGATAGACCAAAGACAGGGGGTGGATGCCTGTCTATATTTCCTCAAAAATAGACACATTTCATTGTGGGAACATACCTCCATGTTGGAGAATATGATGCTCCAATGCCTTAATCAAAACATCTTCATCTATGAAAAAACCTTTTTCGTCAGAAATCAGGTGTTGCGATGGGAACTTGTTTCGCCCCCAGCCTAGCGAATCTGTTCCTGGGCTGGTGGGAGGAACAGGTGGTCTTCACTGATATCAATGAACAGTACACTGAGCACATCCCCATCTGGATCAGGTATATAGATGACCTGTTCCTGATATGGGATGGCTCAGTTGAGCTAGCACAGGAGTTTGTTTCTAGTTTGGGAAAGAATGAGCTAAATCTAACTTTTACACACAGTGTGAGTACATCTTATTGTGAGTTTTTGGATGTAGCCATCAGTATAAAGGAAGGACAGATAGTTACCAGTTTGTTTCGTAAAAAAACAGCAGGTAACACGCTGCTGCATGCGAATAGCCATCATCCAGCTCCCTTACGAAACAGCATTCCCTATGGGGAACTTCTCAGGGCTCGTAGAACATGTAGCACTGAAGGAGCTTTCCACAAAGAACAGGGAATAATGGAACAACGTTTCAGACAAAGGGGATATAAAGCGAAAACTATATCCTCTGCAGTACAGAAAGTACATAAAATCACGCATAATGAGGCCCTGTTCTCTGGCAAAAAGGGTCAGAAGATAGAGGGGAAAATTCCTAGAATGATTACTACATACAATGTCAAATCTAAGATGCTACGTTATTCTATGAAACGCCATTGGGGATTACTAGAGACGGATCCCATCATTGGTAAGAGTATTGGTAAAACACCACTGATAACTTACAGGAAGTCCAAATCTTTAAGAGATCATCTGGTACATAGTTTTCAAAGTAAGCCAAGCAGTGGAACTTGGCTGGGTACCATGAAAGGCTTCCACAAGTGTAACTCCTGTAAAGCGTGTAAACACAGTAAAAGTAGGGACAACTTCAAAACTGATAAAGGCAGGATTAAACAAATTTCTAAATTTATAACATGCACCAGCGAGTTTGTAATCTACATATTGGAGTGTCCGTGTGGGCTTAGATATATCGGCAGCACGAAACTGCAATTAAAGACCAGAATCTTACAGCATATGAGGGCAGTCACACACGGGGATCTGAATTACCCAGTGGCTCGGCATTACTTAGAGAAACATGACAGTAATTCCAATTTGATTACATTCTATGGAATTGACAGGATTTTATCACACCCCAGAGGTGGGAATAGGGAGAAAATGTTGCGTGTGACAGAATCAAGATATATAATTGAGCTCAACACGAAAATTCCTAATGGGCTCAATAGTGGGGAGGAGCTAGCAACACACATTGGACAAAGAATGTACTGAATTTAAAATGCCTTCATTGAGTATCCCAGTATGAGAGGTTCTATAATGTTTTTAATCACTTTCACACATTTTAAACAATTTGAAACAAGATTGACCTGTGTTATGGTAGTCATGCTTAGTATAAACAGCCAGACATTGAGGTTTGAATTTATGTGTTCGTCCTCTGGAATCCACGGGGTAGGGATCTACAGGTGGATAGCTGTGATGTATAACTAACTTACCATTAGGAATAAGGGTCAATGGTTCACTTCCTAGTCTGTAGGCCAGTGTCCTGTTTCTTCATTTAGCTATTAGAAATTTCTCTCACATCACTCATTTTATTATTTAGTGCACCACGTTGTACTGTGTCCTATTATTCCCGTATTATTATTACTGCCTATTGATCGTTTTGTAGATTCTATGGTTACTCTCTTTAAATTCATAATAATTGTTTATAGGTACATAACCTATGACTGCAGAAAGTACTTTTGGGAATACCAAACTGATTTTACATATAGTACCTCGTTTTTGAATTCAGCAATGGCTGATAGAATATGCAATACATATCAATGCCTGGTTATGAAGTGCATTAGCACTTTATTCGAACCTAGCACGGGCGATTTTAACCTAGAAACCTGTATACATATCAATGGATTATGTGAAATTGATTTTGGGTATATTATCTTGAATTATAGATTGTGCCTTAGTGCAATGCTATTTGCCATATTTTCTAATCAATTGAAATAAGGCAAGTTGGGATTACGTGCAAATATAAAAACGTACATGGATGTATGTAATATTGGTATGATATCTGAATCAATCCCACACAGTAATGTATATGTTATTTCTGCATAGTATGAAGATTGATAATGTGATCTACTAATTTTGAAAGTATGCGTCTAAAATATTTATACATCACGTGACCAAAAAATGATTGTAGGTTTATAATCGATTACAATTATGAAGTTTTTGCTGATATGAAATTCTAACGATTATATGCTATGTTTCGAATTTGTAAGTGGGTAAAATGAATTGTGAATTTGCTCGCGCTACAGGCGATCCAGGCAGTATGTTTTCACTGTTTATGAAACTGTGACCTGTATTTCTATGGGAAGTGGAGCACAGGTTAACAACTTGAAAAAGGCTACGCCGAAACGCGTCGTTGTGGACACAATAAACTAATTGTGTTGTCCTTTGGTGTGCCGCTGTTCTTCTTTTGAGATTATTCGAAAACGAACGACTTGGTTTATATTTAGCGGCTTGTCGTTGCCGCTGCTGGCACCGGTGTCGAAAGGAAGGGACTGGCTATTATCGGCATACTTCTTTGGATTTCATACAATTGCCGTTCCCGCCGCTCCACGTTTCATGACTGATTCTCTGTCGGGTAAGCCAGTGTGAGTGAGGGTGTGCTGAGATTTGCCCGGATTCTGTGTCGGAGGGCGGGGGCTCTGGATAGAACTCGGCGCATCTAAGCAATATCACGGGAGCTGCCGGGGATTGCAGAAGAATTGGAGCAGACACATTACTCTGGCTTTGAGTAGCTAAGGGTATCGAAGGACAAGTTGCATCAAGAATTTTTAATAAGAATGAATGCATGGGAATCTGCAAGGAAGGCAGAAGCGCTCTCCCTGTTTGATGAAGGACTTGACTCTGAAACTGTGTCTTCTGTCCTGGCAGGAGGGGACTACCGGTGGAATCATCCCTGAAACAAAAACTGGTATTATGTGAGAAACTTTCAAAAGAGAATTAAACAAATGGTGGGAGGTTACTTCCCTTACAAATTACATTGAAGTCAATAGAGTTCCGCGAGGATTAAGAATTGCCATTATACCGACATATGAAAATCCTAACCCTGAATTGTTGAAAGAATGGGCAATCTATATGGCAAAAACATGTAAGGGCATGATTGAAATGTTGGTGAAATATGCCCAAATTGATTTAGATACCACTCGTGAAGAACTCATTGAATTAAAAAAAGAATTGGAGAAACAGAAAGATAACAAAGTGGTTATTGACTTCTGGAAAACACTAGATGGCAAGCTAAAAGCCTATGAAGACACCATCAAAGCCAAGAAGCAACGGAAATTTTTAAGGGATAAAAAGGACTATGCTGAAGGCAGAATTTTAACTTATGCCAAAAAATTTGATTGGGCACAGCGGAATTTGCGTACCACACAGAACCAGAGAGTACAGGAAATTGTATCCACAGGTTCCAGCTCGGATCTGAGCTCAGATACAGAAGCTGGTGAACAAAGTGTCCCTTTAGGAACGCGCCCCCTCACTTTCTTGCACGAATTTCAGATCCTCAAGCAAAAGAAGGAATTGGAAGAGAAGAATCAAGCAAAGGGCAGAGGCAGAGGAACAGGCAGCGGTCCAAGAAAAGGAAAAGGCAGAGGAACCAAAAAAGACAAAGAATAAAGAACAGAAGAGGAGGCAGGACAGCATCCACTGCAAACATCCAGAGTAAAGCAAATAAAGGGGATAACTCTGTTGTCAATTTATCATCCAGGATACTTTCGGAGGAGGAAACTGCACTTTTACAACTAGGCTTATCCTTCTGCCCAGCCACTGATATGGATTATGTGACCACTCGTATTGATTTATTTTTGTATGTGAGGAAATTAAAACTCATGAAAATATTTAAAATGACAGAATGCCAAAGAAAATCGAAAAGTGTTTGTCAACTTACGGAGGAGGCTTTGGATTTTAGAATCGAAGATGTGAATCTGATTCTAGATTTGCATCAATTGGAGGAGAATATCGAGGATATACAGGATAAAGATAAGGGCAGAATTCTTGCCGAACTAGGCTTTAGACCTGACATGGTGTGTCAAAGTGGCTTTAAACCTCCATCAACTTTTAATCCCAATGTTCCGTACGATAATATCGAGGCATTCAATTCCATCATGATTCAAGAGATTTACAAATTACAAAACAAACATGCTAATTCTATCAGAGATAATCTAACACGTCCACAGCGACTAGCGTTGAAAGACCTTATGAACGATCAAAATATTATTGTAAAACCCTCAGATAAAGGGGGAATGTGGTGGTTATGGATTTTGTACAATACAATGAGGAAGCCATGAGACAGTTGAGGGATCTCAACTGTTATGAGGAAATTGGATGGGATGAGTATAAGCTGTCGATTACTACTTACCACAATTTTTTGATGCAATGGTGGACAGAAGGTCTATTAGACAGAGATGAGTATTCATTTCTGAAAAATGACAATCCACGGGTTCCATGTTTTTATCTTTTGCCCAAAATCCATAAACATCCTACTAGACCACCAGGGAGACCCATAGTCTCCTCGAATGGAGGTCTTTTTGAAAATACTTCTATGTTTTTGGATTTATTTCTTTCACCTTATGTCACAAGATTAAGATCATACTGCAGAGACAGTAGTGACTTTCTACGTCGCATCCATGACGTTACGTGGGAACAGTCATTTCTTATGATATCACTGGATGTATGTTCACTGTATACATCGATAGACCAAAGACAGGGGGTGGATGCCTGTCTATATTTCCTCAAAAATAGACACATTTCATTGTGGGAACATACCTCCATGTTGGAGAATATGATGCTCCAATGCCTTAATCAAAACATCTTCATCTATGAAAAAACCTTTTTCGTCAGAAATCAGGTGTTGCGATGGGAACTTGTTTCGCCCCCAGCCTAGCGAATCTGTTCCTGGGCTGGTGGGAGGAACAGGTGGTCTTCACTGATATCAATGAACAGTACACTGAGCACATCCCCATCTGGATCAGGTATATAGATGACCTGTTCCTGATATGGGATGGCTCAGTTGAGCTAGCACAGGAGTTTGTTTCTAGTTTGGGAAAGAATGAGCTAAATCTAACTTTTACACACAGTGTGAGTACATCTTATTGTGAGTTTTTGGATGTAGCCATCAGTATAAAGGAAGGACAGATAGTTACCAGTTTGTTTCGTAAAAAAACAGCAGGTAACACGCTGCTGCATGCGAATAGCCATCATCCAGCTCCCTTACGAAACAGCATTCCCTATGGGGAACTTCTCAGGGCTCGTAGAACATGTAGCACTGAAGGAGCTTTCCACAAAGAACAGGGAATAATGGAACAACGTTTCAGACAAAGGGGATATAAAGCGAAAACTATATCCTCTGCAGTACAGAAAGTACATAAAATCACGCATAATGAGGCCCTGTTCTCTGGCAAAAAGGGTCAGAAGATAGAGGGAAAATTCCTAGAATGATTACTACATACAATGTCAAATCTAAGATGCTACGTTATTCTATGAAACGCCATTGGGGATTACTAGAGACGGATCCCATCATTGGTAAGAGTATTGGTAAAACACCACTGATAACTTACAGGAAGTCCAAATCTTTAAGAGATCATCTGGTACACAGTTTTCAAAGTAAGCCAAGCACTGGAACTTGGCTGGGTACCATGAAAGGCTTCCACAAGTGTAACTCCTGTAAAGCGTGTAAACACAGTAAAAGTAGGGACAACTTCAAAACTGATAAAGGCAGGATTAAACAAATTTCTAAATTTATAACATGCACCAGCGAGTTTGTAATCTACATATTGGAGTGTCCGTGTGGGCTTAGATATATCGGCAGCACGAAACTGCAATTAAAGACCAGAATCTTACAGCATATGAGGGCAGTCACACACGGGGATCTGAATTACCCAGTGGCTCGGCATTACTTAGAGAAACATGACAGTAATTCCAATTTGATTACATTCTATGGAATTGACAGGATTTTATCACACCCCAGAGGTGGGAATAGGGAGAAAATGTTGCGTGTGACAGAATCAAGATATATAATTGAGCTCAACACGAAAATTCCTAATGGGCTCAATAGTGGGGAGGAGCTAGCAACACACATTGGACAAAGAATGTACTGAATTTAAAATGCCTTCATTGAGTATCCCAGTATGAGAGGTTCTATAATGTTTTTAATCACTTTCACACATTTTAAACAATTTGAAACAAGATTGACCTGTGTTATGGTAGTCATGCTTAGTATAAACAGCCAGACATTGAGGTTTGAATTTATGTGTTCGTCCTCTGGAATCCACGGGGTAGGGATCTACAGGTGGATAGCTGTGATGTATAACTAACTTACCATTAGGAATAAGGGTCAATGGTTCACTTCCTAGTCTGTAGGCCAGTGTCCTGTTTCTTCATTTAGCTATTAGAAATTTCTCTCACATCACTCATTTTATTATTTAGTGCACCACGTTGTACTGTGTCCTATTATTCCCGTATTATTATTACTGCCTATTGATCGTTTTGTAGATTCTATGGTTACTCTCTTTAAATTCATAATAATTGTTTATAGGTACATAACCTATGACTGCAGAAAGTACTTTTGGGAATACCAAACTGATTTTACATATAGTACCTCGTTTTTGAATTCAGCAATGGCTGATAGAATATGCAATACATATCAATGCCTGGTTATGAAGTGCATTAGCACTTTATTCGAACCTAGCACGGGCGATTTTAACCTAGAAACCTGTATACATATCAATGGATTATGTGAAATTGATTTTGGGTATATTATCTTGAATTATAGATTGTGCCTTAGTGCAATGCTATTTGCCATATTTTCTAATCAATTGAAATAAGGCAAGTTGGGATTACGTGCAAATATAAAAACGTACATGGATGTATGTAATATTGGTATGATATCTGAATCAATCCCACACAGTAATGTATATGTTATTTCTGCATAGTATGAAGATTGATAATGTGATCTACTAATTTTGAAAGTATGCGTCTAAAATATTTATACATCACGTGACCAAAAAATGATTGTAGGTTTATAATCGATTACAATTATGAAGTTTTTGCTGATATGAAATTCTAACGATTATATGCTATGTTTCGAATTTGTAAGTGGGTAAAATGAATTATGAATTTGCTCGCGCTACAGGCGATCCAGGCAGTATGTTTTCACTGTTTATGAAACTGTGACCTGTATTTCTATGGGAAGTGGAGCACAGGTTAACAACTTGAAAAGGCTACGCCGAAACGCGTCGTTGTGGACACAATAAACTAATTGTGTTGTCCTTTGGTGTGCCGCTGTTCTTCTTTTGAGATTATTCGAAAACGAACGACTTGGTTTATATTTAGCGGCTTGTCGTTGCCGCTGCTGGCACCGGTGTCGAAAGGAAGGGACTGGCTATTATCGGCATACTTCTTTGGATTTCATACAATTGCCGTTCCCGCCGCTCCACGTTTCATGACTGATTCTCTGTCGGGTAAGCCAGTGTGAGTGAGGGTGTGCTGAGATTTGCCCGGATTCTGTGTCGGAGGGCGGGGGCTCTGGATAGAACTCGGCGCATCTAAGCAATATCACGGGAGCTGCCGGGGATTGCAGAAGAATTGGAGCAGACACATTACTCTGGCTTTGAGTAGCTAAGGGTATCGAAGGACAAGTTGCATCAAGAATTTTTAATAAGAATGAATGCATGGGAATCTGCAAGGAAGGCAGAAGCGCTCTCCCTGTTTGATGAAGGACTTGACTCTGAAACTGTGTCTTCTGTCCTGGCAGGAGGGGGACTACCGGTGGAATCATCCCTGAAACAAAAACTGGTATTATGTGAGAAACTTTCAAAAAGAGAATTAAACAAATGGTGGGAGGTTACTTCCCTTACAAATTACATTGAAGTCAATAGAGTTCCGCGAGGATTAAGAATTGCCATTATACCGACATATGAAAATCCTAACCCTGAATTGTTGAAAGAATGGGCAATCTATATGGCAAAAACATGTAAGGGCATGATTGAAATGTTGGTGAAATATGCCCAAATTGATTTAGATACCACTCGTGAAGAACTCATTGAATTAAAAAAAGAATTGGAGAAACAGAAAGATAACAAAGTGGTTATTGACTTCTGGAAAACACTAGATGGCAAGCTAAAAGCCTATGAAGACACCATCAAAGCCAAGAAGCAACGGAAATTTTTAAGGGATAAAAAGGACTATGCTGAAGGCAGAATTTTAACTTATGCCAAAAAATTTGATTGGGCACAGCGGAATTTGCGTACCACACAGAACCAGAGAGTACAGGAAATTGTATCCACAGGTTCCAGCTCGGATCTGAGCTCAGATACAGAAGCTGGTGAACAAAGTGTCCCTTTAGGAACGCGCCCCCTCACTTTCTTGCACGAATTTCAGATCCTCAAGCAAAAGAAGGAATTGGAAGAGAAGAATCAAGCAAAGGGCAGAGGCAGAGGAACAGGCAGCGGTCCAAGAAAAGGAAAAGGCAGAGGAACCAAAAAAGACAAAGAATAAAGAACAGAAGAGGAGGCAGGACAGCATCCACTGCAAACATCCAGAGTAAAGCAAATAAAGGGGATAACTCTGTTGTCAATTTATCATCCAGGATACTTTCGGAGGAGGAAACTGCACTTTTACAACTAGGCTTATCCTTCTGCCCAGCCACTGATATGGATTATGTGACCACTCGTATTGATTTATTTTTGTATGTGAGGAAATTAAAACTCATGAAAATATTTAAAATGACAGAATGCCAAAGAAAATCGAAAAGTGTTTGTCAACTTACGGAGGAGGCTTTGGATTTTAGAATCGAAGATGGGAATCTGATTCTAGATTTGCATCAATTGGAGGAGAATATCGAGGATATACAGGATAAAGATAAGGGCAGAATTCTTGCCGAACTAGGCTTTAGACCTGACATGGTGTGTCAAAGTGGCTTTAAACCTCCATCAACTTTTAATCCCAATGTTCCGTACGATAATATCGAGGCATTCAATTCCATCATGATTCAAGAGATTTACAAATTACAAAACAAACATGCTAATTCTATCAGAGATAATCTAACACGTCCACAGCGACTAGCGTTGAAAGACCTTATGAACGATCAAAATATTATTGTAAAACCCTCAGATAAAGGGGGAATGTGGTGGTTATGGATTTTGTACAATACAATGAGGAAGCCATGAGACAGTTGAGGGATCTCAACTGTTATGAGGAAATTGGATGGGATGAGTATAAGCTGTCGATTACTACTTACCACAATTTTTTGATGCAATGGTGGACAGAAGGTCTATTAGACAGAGATGAGTATTCATTTCTGAAAAATGACAATCCACGGGTTCCATGTTTTTATCCTTTGCCCAAAATCCATAAACATCCTACTAGACCACCAGGGAGACCCATAGTCTCCTCGAATGGAGGTCTTTTTGAAAATACTTCTATGTTTTTGGATTTATTTCTTTCACCTTATGTCACAAGATTAAGATCATACTGCAGAGACAGTAGTGACTTTCTACGTCGCATCCATGACGTTACGTGGGAACAGTCATTTCTTATGATATCACTGGATGTATGTTCACTGTATACATCGATAGACCAAAGACAGGGGGTGGATGCCTGTCTATATTTCCTCAAAAATAGACACATTTCATTGTGGGAACATACCTCCATGTTGGAGAATATGATGCTCCAATGCCTTAATCAAAACATCTTCATCTATGAAAAAACCTTTTTCGTCAGAAATCAGGTGTTGCGATGGGAACTTGTTTCGCCCCCAGCCTAGCGAATCTGTTCCTGGGCTGGTGGGAGGAACAGGTGGTCTTCACTGATATCAATGAACAGTACACTGAGCACATCCCCATCTGGATCAGGTATATAGATGACCTGTTCCTGATATGGGATGGCTCAGTTGAGCTAGCACAGGAGTTTGTTTCTAGTTTGGGAAAGAATGAGCTAAATCTAACTTTTACACACAGTGTGAGTACATCTTATTGTGAGTTTTTGGATGTAGCCATCAGTATAAAGGAAGGACAGATAGTTACCAGTTTGTTTCGTAAAAAAACAGCAGGTAACACGCTGCTGCATGCGAATAGCCATCATCCAGCTCCCTTACGAAACAGCATTCCCTATGGGGAACTTCTCAGGGCTCGTAGAACATGTAGCACTGAAGGAGCTTTCCACAAAGAACAGGGAATAATGGAACAACGTTTCAGACAAAGGGGATATAAAGCGAAAACTATATCCTCTGCAGTACAGAAAGTACATAAAATCACGCATAATGAGGCCCTGTTCTCTGGCAAAAAGGGTCAGAAGATAGAGGGGAAAATTCCTAGAATGATTACTACATACAATGTCAAATCTAAGATGCTACGTTATTCTATGAAACGCCATTGGGGATTACTAGAGACGGATCCCATCATTGGTAAGAGTATTGGTAAAACACCACTGATAACTTACAGGAAGTCCAAATCTTTAAGAGATCATCTGGTACATAGTTTTCAAAGTAAGCCAAGCAGTGGAACTTGGCTGGGTACCATGAAAGGCTTCCACAAGTGTAACTCCTGTAAAGCGTGTAAACACAGTAAAAGTAGGGACAACTTCAAAACTGATAAAGGCAGGATTAAACAAATTTCTAAATTTATAACATGCACCAGCGAGTTTGTAATCTACATATTGGAGTGTCCGTGTGGGCTTAGATATATCGGCAGCACGAAACTGCAATTAAAGACCAGAATCTTACAGCATATGAGGGCAGTCACACACGGGGATCTGAATTACCCAGTGGCTCGGCATTACTTAGAGAAACATGACAGTAATTCCAATTTGATTACATTCTATGGAATTGACAGGATTTTATCACACCCCAGAGGTGGGAATAGGGAGAAAATGTTGCGTGTGACAGAATCAAGATATATAATTGAGCTCAACACGAAAATTCCTAATGGGCTCAATAGTGGGGAGGAGCTAGCAACACACATTGGACAAAGAATGTACTGAATTTAAAATGCCTTCATTGAGTATCCCAGTATGAGAGGTTCTATAATGTTTTTAATCACTTTCACACATTTTAAACAATTTGAAACAAGATTGACCTGTGTTATGGTAGTCATGCTTAGTATAAACAGCCAGACATTGAGGTTTGAATTTATGTGTTCGTCCTCTGGAATCCACGGGGTAGGGATCTACAGGTGGATAGCTGTGATGTATAACTAACTTACCATTAGGAATAAGGGTCAATGGTTCACTTCCTAGTCTGTAGGCCAGTGTCCTGTTTCTTCATTTAGCTATTAGAAATTTCTCTCACATCACTCATTTTATTATTTAGTGCACCACGTTGTACTGTGTCCTATTATTCCCGTATTATTATTACTGCCTATTGATCGTTTTGTAGATTCTATGGTTACTCTCTTTAAATTCATAATAATTGTTTATAGGTACATAACCTATGACTGCAGAAAGTACTTTTGGGAATACCAAACTGATTTTACATATAGTACCTCGTTTTTGAATTCAGCAATGGCTGATAGAATATGCAATACATATCAATGCCTGGTTATGAAGTGCATTAGCACTTTATTCGAACCTAGCACGGGCGATTTTAACCTAGAAACCTGTATACATATCAATGGATTATGTGAAATTGATTTTGGGTATATTATCTTGAATTATAGATTGTGCCTTAGTGCAATGCTATTTGCCATATTTTCTAATCAATTGAAATAAGGCAAGTTGGGATTACGTGCAAATATAAAAACGTACATGGATGTATGTAATATTGGTATGATATCTGAATCAATCCCACACAGTAATGTATATGTTATTTCTGCATAGTATGAAGATTGATAATGTGATCTACTAATTTTGAAAGTATGCGTCTAAAATATTTATACATCACGTGACCAAAAAATGATTGTAGGTTTATAATCGATTACAATTATGAAGTTTTTGCTGATATGAAATTCTAACGATTATATGCTATGTTTCGAATTTGTAAGTGGGTAAAATGAATTGTGAATTTGCTCGCGCTACAGGCGATCCAGGCAGTATGTTTTCACTGTTTATGAAACTGTGACCTGTATTTCTATGGGAAGTGGAGCACAGGTTAACAACTTGAAAAAGGCTACGCCGAAACGCGTCGTTGTGGACACAATAAACTAATTGTGTTGTCCTTTGGTGTGCCGCTGTTCTTCTTTTGAGATTATTCGAAAACGAACGACTTGGTTTATATTTAGCGGCTTGTCGTTGCCGCTGCTGGCACCGGTGTCGAAAGGAAGGGACTGGCTATTATCGGCATACTTCTTTGGATATATATATATATATATATATATATATATATATATATATATATATATCATCTACTGGCGGTCGCCAGTAGATAGTTATAGTTAGAACCTATTTTCCATAGGAAATCCGCGACATTCTATTTGAAATAACTCTCTTGCCGGTTGACGTATCTTCGCAAAATTTTCAAACTTTTTGGGGCGCTCCGGTCCGCTCCTACCCTGAAAGTCTCGGGGTGATTCGTCAAGCGGGGGCCGAGAAAAAAGGGGGGTCCCAAAACGCGTTTTCCCCATTCATTTTTCCATAGGAAACTTTAGACACGGCTACAGCCCGAACTGCTGAACGGAATTACACCAAATTTGGCAAAGAGGTAGTTCTTGGTTCAGAAAGAACCCTTTTTGTTAAATGGTGTAAATCCGTTCAGAAGTTGCTGAGAAAATCAAAAGTAAAAGTACATATATATCTATTGGCACGGAGGATCCGCGCACCCTGAGCGCACCCTGCGCGCACCGTCCCGATCACGAGCTGCATGTTAATTGGCTGTCAGCTGGCTGTCAACATTCCGATTCAGGAAATGTTGGCAGCCATTTTGTCCCTCGGTAGAACCGAGGGACAGAAACAAAAAGCGCACAAAGGGGGAAGGGTAGCAACACCCTGACCCCCTAGGTCTGCTCAGGGGGTCCCATAAGGACCCCCTAAGCAGAAAAAAGCATTTTTTTTTTAAAAACAAATCGGCAGGATGCGCTCAGGGTGCGCGGATCCTGCCGATAAAAAAACTTATATTAGGGTGTGAGAAGATGCATTAAATTCTCACATGGATGATGTCATCAGTGATGTCATTTGAGATGTCATCAGTGATGTCATCAGTGATGTCACTGACCATGTCATGAGTGATGTAATATGTGACGTCATCAGCAGTGCATTGCGGGGCGCGAGTTATAGTTACCTGAACTAACTATAACGGGGAATTTCACGGGTTTTGTACGAGTGCAATGTCCAACTAACTATAACTGTCCCTAAAACCTTATGGTTTTTTCAGTGATTTTTAAGGTTTTTTAAATGCAAATTTCTAACTATAAAGTGCCTGAAACCTATGGTTTTTTCAGTGAATTTCAAAGGTTTTTTAAATGCTAATTTCTAACTATAACGTGTCTGAAACCTATGGTTTTTTCAGTGAATATATATATATATATATATATATATATATATATATATATATATATATATATATATATATATATATTCACAAAGTTACCCAAAACGGAAGGGCCCAAAACAGGTAAATATGGCTTCAAATCTTTAATGGAGGTTGTCGAGTGAGTATCAAAGGCATGTCACACACAGAAATAAAATGTCCAGCCTCAGGCCGACGCGTTTCGTGCACCTGCACTTCTTCATGGGCTTGGCTGATCCGGGCGTGCACCAACAATTTTCAAAGCACCTGGGTTCCCTCTTAATACTCACCCCAGTGGGCGTGGCCGACCGCTCAGCCTGCTGGTATTTGTGGTGCTTTGGTATTACTACAGTGAGTTTGTAGTGCATCCTCAACAGTACATGTTTTCAATAAAACCCCAGTGGGTTGTTGTGCATCCTTCAATCGTTTCACCAACACCTCAGTACCTTCGTTAACAGCAAGCCGTTCAAATCCATTCACAAAGTTACACAAAGTTACCAAATCATGTGATCAAGGCCCAGGTGGGGCTGAAACGCGTTATGTTGGTGGAGATGCAGGGCAAATAGAAAATAAACTGTTTTTGCCCAAGGAACTTTGGGTCCGTGTTCGTCTGTCCTTGGAATTGGATTTTTAGAGACGAAGTCAGCGATATATATATATATATATATATATATATATATATATATATATATATATATATATATATATATATATATATATATATATATATATATATATATATATATATAATGTACATAGTCCCACGGCGTTCTCCTCCCGAACCACCATACAGTGGCACATACAGATTCTCGGCAGCCATGTATTGTGAAGTTGAATTTTATTAAGTGAATACCAAATTTTCTCTTGGCACAAAAGAATTAGTAAGTAATGAAACGACTGACACGTTTCGGCTGACGCCTTCGACTGGGTATATAAATATATATATATATATATATATATATATATATATTCAAACATACATATATATATATATATACATACATATATGTGTGTGTGTGTATACATATATATGTACATACATATATATGTGTGTGTGTGTGTATATATATATATATATATATATATACAACAGCTCCAGGGTCCCACCTTTGCTGCTGAACTCCAAGGGTGGGTGCTATCGTTCGCGAGGGCAGGAACTCGCGTTTAATAAAACACTGGTCGCAGTGGTGATGGGACCTCAGTGTGGATTATGTGTGTAGTAAGCAACATAGGTAATAGTGTGAAATCCGCTCTCTTTGGATCATGGTGTTGCACATATGCTCTCTTTGGATCACAGTGTTGCATGATGATAGTAATCTTTCCATTCAGGTGTTTAGCATAATAGTCAAGTGGGCACAGTGGAATCGACTATCAGTGAGTTCTTATTGTACAACCTGGTGATAATGTGCAAGAGGAATGTAGTGGGTATGTACTTACAAAAAGGATATATACTCAAATAAAACATGGGACACTTATTAAATACATGGTGTATATTCTGGTGGATCAGAGATACT
This sequence comes from Calotriton arnoldi, assembly GCA_963921515.1. NCBI lineage: Eukaryota > Metazoa > Chordata > Amphibia > Caudata > Salamandridae > Calotriton > Calotriton arnoldi. The sequence goes on along the minus strand of CAWUFW010008476.1, from coordinate 184,962 downwards.
ACTGGCTCTCCTTATCATTCCTAGGTTACTCCCTTATTTCTTGAATTTGGGGAGGGAAAAATGCAATGTGCTCACATGTGTCATACCCAGAGCGATCATCTGGATTTTTGGAAGAATTTGTGTAGCTCTCCATGGAGGCGAAAGTTGTCCAAATGAGGGGTTGGGACAAAACCTAAACCCCTTTCCTGTGTTTCCTCCTCTTCTATGGTTAATATCCTTTCTGATAAATTAACCACTAGTTTCACAATGTTGTCGTGGTGTGGCTCCTCAACCGCATCTTTGGTTCTTGTTCTTTCCATTGAACCGTCTTGTTGCCGCCCCTTCTTCTGCCTATTCCTCTGCCCCATCCTCTGTTAAAAACAGGAGGCTGAGGTAAGGGTTGTTGGTACATCGGAATATGTGGTTGCATCAGATACATCTGAGGCCAAAGTGGAGGTTGACCAGGGAATGGGGTCATCTATTGATGTCCATGAAAAGGTACCATAGGGTAGTTGAGTAGTGGTGGTTGATTCCTTCCCCGTCGGTTACTGCTGGTCCCCCAGCTATCATTACTTGAAGTACCACTAAATCTTCCGAAAAATATGCCTTCGAGCATCTTTCGAAGACAGACCCCCTACCGATCCTGAGGACTCAGGACTACGCAAACCATCTAGATTCACACATACCATGGCGACGGTACCTAGTGAAGTGATCACCTTTGAGAAAGCTGTCCTCAAGGAAGTAGCAGCCCTAAAACATCACACTGGATTCAACAACCTATCCGCAAAAGAAATTAACGTCATTCAAAGTCTTACAGAAGACCCAAGCATCATCATTAAGCCAGCGGATAAGGGAGGAGCGATAGTGGTGATGTCAACATCCTCATATGATGAAGAATGTCTATGACAATTATCGAATGAGCAATATTATTGGCCACTTACCAATGATCCAACTACCAGACTCACCACGAAGATCACCGAATTGGTAATTGAAGCAACTACAGAGGGCTGGATTACCAGGCATGAGTCTGAGTTTCTTATTAACTCTACGTCCCAAACACCATACTTCTACATTCTGACGAAGATGCATAAAGTGACCACACCACCACCAGGACGCCCCATCGTCTCAGTCATCAACTCTATATTGGAACCACTCAGCAAATTCTGCAACCATTTCTTAAGACCTTTGGTTGCCAAAACAGCCTCATATACACAAGACACTACTGATGTCCTTAATCTGCTCCAAAATCTGGAGTGTCTACAAGAAATCGACCTATTGGTGACCTTAGATGTGGAGACACTTTCACAAATACCCCTCACGATGAAACAATTGAGGTGATGAAACCAAATTACTGGCTGAACCACATTGGAAGTCAGCAACCCCGGTCAACTTTATTGTAGAATGCGCCACCATAGCTTTGAAAGAAAATTTCTTCCAATTCAAGGATCAAATATACCACCAGGTACAGAGTACTTCTATGGGCAGCACCTTCGCGCAGAGCGTAGCCTGCCTTTATATGGCAGATTTTGAAAACAAACACATAACTGAAGAGACCAACCTCTACCGTGCTAACATCAGAATGTGGAAATGATTTATTGATGATATACTGATCTTGTGGCATGGCGAGGTGGAGATATGCGAAACATTCTTTACATGGATCAAGAGTCTCAATCCATACTTACATTTCACTAGTACCATGTCAAAGTGAGCTATACCTCTCCTAGATCTACTTATACCTCGAAGTGATGATGGACTGTCAACTACCATTTTTAAAAAAGCTACAGACCGCAGCAGTCTCCTACTTTACGGTAGCCATCATCCCAAGGCACTTCGAGACATTCTCCGTTTTTGGCCAATTTCTCCGCTTGAGACGCAACTGTGACACCCTTCCGGAATACGATGTCCAAGCTAAAGAACTTCACACTAATCTGACCAACCGCGATTACCTGAAGAAAATAGTCACACAGGCTTACAAGAGGGCCAAAAATAATCCCTGTGATGCTCTACTGGAAACATGAAAAAAGGAGACAGACAATCCACTTACCTGTGTAACGACCTTAACACATTCATCCAACAAGATTCAGAAGATCATAAAAAGACAGTGGTCGATTCTTAGGAGCTGAACCCTTAACATTCCGGACCCTAGGTTTGCATTCAAACGGACGCAAAATCTAAGAGACCTCTTGGTCCATACACGTCCACTTAAGGTGAAGAAACCAACTGTTAGACCTGGCATCCTTGGCGTGGGTCTCCCTTCCATTTTTTTATGATGCCTCCTATGTTACCGATCCGTTTTTGCTGGTGTTAGATGCTTTGGGCACTGTGCCACTGCTATCCAGTGCCACAGTGCAAGTGCTCCCTAGGATAAATTGTGTTATGTATTAGTGACTCCATGATTGGATGATTGGTTTACTTGTCAGTCCCTAGTACAGTGCACTGAGTGTGCCCAGGGCTTGTAAATCCAATACCGCTGGTGGGCTTGCAGCACTGGTTGTGCCACCCACAGAAGTGGCTTGTAAAATGTGCCTCAGGCCTGCCATTGCAGAGCCTGTGTGCAGCCTAGGGCTGCTATGTCGACTTGGTGAGTACACCCACTTACCAGTCCCTAAACCTTCCCTTTACTGCATGTTGGTCACCCCTAAAGTAGGCCCTAGGGCAGGGTGCATTGTAAGTATAAGGTAGGACATGCCCTGGTGTGTGTGGCATGTCCTAATAGTGAATTACAGCCATTTTCGTTTTCACTATTGCAAGGCTACCTGCTCCCCATAGGCCAGAATGGGCAGACTGACTATTACCCCTTATAGTCAGAACTGACCCAGGGAACATGGTAGAAAAACGAATTTAGTATGCCTGAACTCAGAATGATAAAATACATCTTTTAGTGAAGTTGGTTTTAACATTCTGTGTTTGAAAATACCACTTTTAGAAAGTGGGTATTTTCTTGCCTAAACTTCCAAGCCTGCCTCTGCTAGGTTGTGTATTCCTTGTCTGGAGATTGAGTGACAGGGGCTGGGGGTGGCTACAGGAGACAGGGTGAGTCAGCACAGGGCTGAATAGAAAGATCTGCATCCAGAGTGGAGGGAGGAGTTGCACCTGGGTCTGAATAGGGCTGTGCCTGCCTTCCACAATGCTGGCTCCACCTCCTGCCGGGCGGCTGAGCACCCTGCCCCACATTCTGAAAGGAAAGAAGGAGTCAGAAAAACAAAGTGCTCCAGGACTGACCAGAACTGGTTTTGACTAGGCAGAGGCCTCTCTGCCTTCAGAGAACAAAGGAAAACTGTGTGTAAAAGGGGACCCAGACCCCTAGGAAATTAGATCACTTTGGGAAACAAGAAGAAACCTTTGCTGAGGAGCGGAACCAAGAAGGAACTGAGGAGAAGACTATCCCTAAGCTAGAGGGATCTGCCTGCAGTGGTTGCCTGACTGCCAAAGGAAGGAGAAAGGACTTTGTGTGCACTTTTATTCAACTTGTAAAGTATCTCCAAGGGCTTGAGAAAAGAGCTTGCCTCCTGCTGAAGTCTCAGGGACAACAGACTTCAACCACCAGCTCCCCAAGAATCCTTTGGAAGTGCCTGCTGCTGTTTTGGGCCTTCTGAAGGGACTGCGTGTCGCAAGGAGCTGGAAGCGCGACTCAAGAGGGAGAAGCGTGTCGCCGTCGCAGCCGCTGCCGTCGCATCACGGAGATGACGCCGCTGTAGCTGTCGCATTGCACCGCATCTCGAGAAACGTCACGCAACACCGAAGAAGCGTGTCGCCGTCGCAGCCGCTGCCGTCGCATCGTAGATGTCGCCGCTGTAGCTGTCGCATTGCACCGCATCGAGAGAAGAGTCTCGCATCGAGGAAGAAGCGTGTCGCCGTCGCAGCCGCTGCCGTCGCATCGTAGAGGTCGCCGCTGTAGCTGACGCATTGCACCGCATCGAGAGAAGCGCCTCGCATCCACGGAGAAGCGTGCCGCCGTCGGAGCTGCTGCCGTCGCATCACGAAACAAGGGTGTCGCCGCTGCAGTTGTCGTATCGAGCGGAAGCGTCTCGCAACATTGGAGAAGAGTGTCGCAGCCGAAGCTGTTGCCGTCGCATCGCTGAACAAGGGTGTCGCCGCTGCAGTTGACGCATCGAATCGAGACTTCTCGCAACATCGGAGAAGCGTGCCGCATCAGGAAGAACTTGACATCTTTATTTCTTTGCACCAGAACTTTGTCGCATTTCCCTCGCTGCAACATTGCTTGTTGTGGAAGCGTCCCGCATCGTAAGGTACATTGACTTAAAGTGTCGCATCTTAAGAACTGAACTGAACTAAGCTAAAACTACCATTTTAAGTACAGTATTGTGGATTTTTGTCGTTTATGGTCTTGTGTTAAAACTATATAAAGAATACTTATTTTTGATATAAACCTTGTGTGGTGTCCATCTGTAGTGTGTCACTAGATTACTGTATGTGTTCACAAATGCTTTACACACTGCCTCTGAGATAAGCCTGTCTGCTCGTGCCAAGCTACCAAGGGGGTGAGCAGGGGTTATTTTAGGAGTGTACCCCTTTACCCTGACTAGAGGCGAGGGTCCCTATTTGTCACAAGTACCTACCTGTGCCAACTAGAGACCCCAGATTCTAACATTGGTGGGCAGCGGTGAGGATTCTGGACTTGCATTTGTGACTCATGTACAGTGATTGGTGAACACTACTAGTGAGTGCAGACCAAAACGCGACCACATACTGTTGGTAGATTTGTTTTTCTAGGACGTTCCATTTTTGCCAAGTTTAACCATCATGGAAGACACAGCATCCATAGCATCTGTTGATTTTGAGTGGGAAGAGGAGAAACTGGAATACTACAAAGTGAAGCAGCTGAAGCACTTCTGCAAAAAGTTTAATGTTGTAATTACCGGGCTCACCAAGAGGGATGAGTTCTACAAGGCGCTGAGGGCCTGGGTAGAAGCAAGGAAAACCCCTGAGATTGAGGAAGGGGAGAATAATGCAGATGGGCAGCTGGAAGGGCCATTGGGTCCAGGGGAAAGGAAAGCACCTTCCCTAATAGGTAGCAGTGTTTCTGCCAAAGGCCTGTCCCCAGAAGAGCTGGAGGACAGGGAGAGAAATAGGATGCATGAGTTGGAGCTGGCCAAAATGAGTGGGCAATTGGAAATTAGGAAACTGGCCCTAGAAGAAAAGAAGATGCAGCTTGAGCATGATAGAAGTTTGAGGGAGTTGGATTTGAAAGCTAGGAGCTTAGAAATTACTCCCTCTGGTGGCAGCACACCGTCAATGCCTGTGGAATCTAGAGTATATATTCCTAAAGATGTGGTCAGAGAGTTTTTTAAAAATGATGACATTGGGCAATGGTTCAAGGCCTATGAGGTAGCCATGTCTTCCCACCGGGTCCCTGAGAAGGATTGGGGAGCGGGGTTGTGGGGACGGTTCCTTAGTGAGGGGCGGGACACACTGCTAGATTTGCCTTCTGATGTCAATAATTCATATCGCCACATGAAGGATGCTTTAATGTCTAGGTATGGTTTAACTCCTGAATTGTATAGGCAGAGGTTCAGGGGTTGCAAGAAGATAGAGAACAGTACCTGGGTTGAATATGTTACTTTTTTCTGCAGAGCATTGGATGGTTGGGTGAAGGGTAGCAAAGTTGATGACTTTCAGGGGCTCCTTGATTTGATTGCATGGGAGCACTTGTCAAGTAACTGTTTTCCAGAGCTACGCCAGCACCTGATAGATAGCAGGCTGACTATCCCTAGGAAGCTTGCTGAGGAGGCGGACCGCTGGGTCAGTACCAGGGTCCACAAGGGTCACGTGGGAGACTCAGCCAAGGGTGGGCAGGGTCCCCAGCAGAAGAGTGGGGGACAAGGGTAAACAGAGGGAGTTCCAAAGAAGGCCCCAAAGTAGTCCCCAAAGGAACCAAGGGAAAGGTTCCCAGCCTCCCCCCCAGAACCCCTCAGGGGCCCCGACAGGTCCACCTGTTCAAAGGGGACCCCTGAGATGCTACAAATGTGGGGACCTGGGTCACATAGCGAGTGATCCCAAGTGCCGCCAGTTTGGAAAAACCGCACCCCCTGGTGCAGCCCCCGGCAGATGGCTAGTGTAGCCCTGGGGGAGGAGATGGATGCCCCAGAGGGGTGGGGTCCCGCACAGATGTCCCTTGTCTCATTAGGAGACTATGAGATGGTCCCCAAGACCCAGCTGCCTGATAACACTAAGAAATACAGGCAGTGGGTGACCATCAATGGCCATAGGGTGGAGGCTCTTAGAGATACAGGAGCCAGTGTGACAGCTGTCAAGTGTCACCTGGTGTCTCAAGAGCAGGTTGTCCCCCATGCATTCTATCCAGTTGTTGCCGCTGACAACACAGAGAGTCACTGCAAAGTGGCTCAGGTTCCCTTTGAGTGGGGGGGTCTCTGGTACTCTTCAGGTAGCTGTGAGGCCCGCCATGCCTGTTGACTGTTTGTTAGGGAACGACTTGGAGAGCTCACCTTGGGCGAAGGTGGAGCGAAGTGCTCATTTGGAGATGTTGGGTTTGCCTGACTGGGCGTGTGTGACCACCCGGTCCATGGCAGCAAGTAAAGGTGCTCAAGAGGACCTGGAGCCTGAGAGGGAGGCCCAGGTACCTGCCGTCACGAGAAGAGGCAGGGGCGCGGAAAACCGGCCCCCGAAGTTCCCACGGTCCAGGAGGAGGCAGACCTTGAGGGGGATGCCCTGGAGCCTACAGGGGAACAGGTAGCTGAACTGGGGGACCTGCCTGAACTGACCCATTGGCAGCAAGAAGGAGGACCCTCCAGGGAAGAATTCTGCAAGGAGCAGAAAGAATGCCCTTCTCTGGTGGGTCTGCGGCAACAGGCTGCAGACCAGGCAACAGGTGATCAGTCTGGGTCACATTGGGTCTATTGGGAGAATGATCTCCTGTATACTGAGCCTAAGGTTGCTGAGCCTGGGTCAGCCCGTGTGCTGGTGGTACCCCAGTGCCTCAGAGCCTTCCTACTGGGGCTGGCTCATGATGTTCCATTGGCAGGACATTTGGGGCAGGACAAGACCTTTGAGAGGCTTGTCACCCACTTTTATTGGCCCCAAATGCGCAGGAGTTCAACACTCACTGCAGGACATGTCAGACTTGCCAGGCAAGTGGAAAGAGTGGGAGGAAGCGCAAGGCTCCTCTCCAGCCATTCCCTGTAGTCAGCACCCCCTTTGAAAGGGTGGGTATTGACATTGTGGGGCCACTGGACCCCAAGACAGCCATGGGCAACAGGTTCATCCTGGTCTTGGTGGACCATGCCACCCGGTACCCGGAAGCCATACCTCTGAGGACAGTGACGGCCCCCGTGGTGGGACGAGCACTGATGGGAATTTTCTCCCGAGTGGGATTCCCTAGCGAGGTAGTGTCTGACCGGGAACCAACTTCATTTCCAAGTATATGAAATCCTTGTGGCAGGAGTGTGGGGTAACCTACAAGTTTACCACTCCTTACCACCCCCAAGGAAATGGATTGGTTGAAAGGTTCAACCGAACCCTCAAAGGCATGATTATGGGTCTTGAGGAACCTATGAAGCGTAAGTGGGACGTCCTCTTACCATGCCTGCTCTTTGCTTACCGTGAGGTGCCACAGAAATCTCTAGGGTTCAGTCCCTTTGAGCTTCTCTACGGACACCCAGTAAGAGGACCTCTAAGTTTGGTCAAAGAAGGCTGGGAGCAATCTCCCAGGAAACCTCCCCAGGATGTATACAGTTACATGCTGGCCTTTAGGAACCAAACTAGGCGTTTCAGGCAACTCGCTGAGGCGAATCTGGAAGCCAGCCAGGAGGAGATGAAGCGGTGGTACGACCAGAATGCCACTCTGGTAGAGCTTCAGCCTGGTCAGAAAGTGTGGGTCATGGCCCCAGTGGAGCCCTGCGCGCTCCAGGATAAGTAGACCGGACCCTTTGAGGTTGTAGAGCGCAAAAGTCCGGTTACCTACTTGGTGGACTTGCGGTCTCCCAGGAACCCTTTGAGGGTCCTGCATGTCAACCGCCTGAAGCCCCACTTGGAGAGGTCCCAAGTGGGCATGCTCTTAGCGACAGATGCTGGGATGGAGGAGGAGACTGAGCCTCTTCCTGACCTCCTGTCAGCAACAGAGCAAGATGGGTCAGTGGATGGTGTCAACCTCTCTTCCACCCTGACCCCTGAGCAACAGAATGACTGCCGCCAGTTGCTGGGACAGTTTTCTGATCTGTTCTCCCTGGTTCCCGGTGTCACAGATTGGTGCATCCATGATGTGGACACTGGGGACAGTACGCCTGTGAAGCACAAATCTTACAGGGTGACTGACAGGGTGAGAGCTTGCATCAAGGAGGAGGTCTCCAAAATGCTTGCGTTAGGGGTGATTGAGTCCTCTAACAGTCCTTGGGCCAGCCCAGTGGTCTTGGTCCCAAAGGCTGCCGCACCGGGTGCCACACCAGAACTCCGGTTCTGTGTGGACTACCGCGGACTCAATTCAGTCACCAGGACTGACGCGCACCCCATCCCCAGAGCTGATGAGCTCATAGATCGGCTAGGGGCTGCACGGTACCTCAGCACGTTTGACTTAACGTCTGGGTACTGGCAGATCGCCTTGACTGATGGGGCAAGAGAGAGGTCAGCATTCTCCACACCAGATGGGCACTACCAGTTCCGGGTGATGCCCTTTGGGATGAAGAATGCCCCTGCCACCTTCCAGAGGTTGGTCAACCAGGTGTTGGCTGGACTGGACTCGTTCAGTGCCGCCTACCTGGATGACATCGCGGTGTTCAGCGCCAGTTGGGAAGAACATCTGCGCCACCTCTGGGAAGTGTTGATGGCGCTGCGGAGGGCAGGCCTCACGATCAAGGCGAGTAAGTGCCAGATCGGGCAGGGTTCTGTGGTGTACTTGGGACACCAAGTGGGGAGCGGCCAGGTGGCGCCCTACAACCCAAAGTTGAAACCATCCTGAATTGGGAACCCCCAAAACCCAGACAGAGGTGAGAGCCTTCTTAGGACTCACGGGTTACTACAGGAGGTTTGTCAAGGGTATGGCAGCATCGTTGCACCCCTGACAGAGCTGACTTCCAAGAAGCAGCCCCGGAAAGTGATTTGGACTGACACCTGTCAGAAAGCTTTTGAGGCCCTGAAAACTGCCATGTGCACGGCGCCCGTGCTCCTGGCACCCAACTTCTCCAAAGAGTTCGTAGTACAAACAGACGCTTCAGAGCATGGTGTGGGGGCTGTTCTGTCACAGATGAATGAGGAGGGCCTAGATCAACCCGTAGCCTTCATCAGTAGGAGGTTACTACCACGGGAACAGAGGTGGAGTGCTATTGAGCGTGAGGCATTTGCTGTGGTCTGGGCACTGAAGAAGCTGAGACCATACCTGTTTGGGACTCACTTCCGGGTTCAGACGGACCACAGGCCCCTCAGATGGTTGATGCAGATGAGGGGTGAGAATCCAAAGCTGTTGAGGTGGTCCATTTCCCTACAGGGGATGGATTTCACGGTGGAACACCGCCCTGGTACAGAACACGCCAATGCTGATGGTCTGTCCAGATTTTTCCGCCTTAGTGAAGAGAACTCCCCTGAGGTAGGGTAGTTCTCCCCACATTTCAGCTGGAGGGGACACGTGTTAGACCTGGCATCCTTGGCGTGGGTCTCCCTTCCATTTTTTTATGATGCCTCCTATGTTACCGATCCGTTTTTGCTGGTGTTAGATGCTTTGGGCACTGTGCCACTGCTATCCAGTGCCACAGTGAAAGTGCTCCCTAGGATAAATTGTGTTATGTATTAGTGACTCCATGATTGGATGATTGGTTTACTTGTCAGTCCCTAGTACAGTGCACTGAGTGTGCCCAGGGCTTGTAAATCCAATACCGCTGGTGGGCTTGCAGCACTGGTTGTGCCACCCACAGAAGTGGCTTGTAAAATGTGCCTCAGGCCTGCCATTGCAGAGCCTGTGTGCAGCCTAGGGCTGCTATGTCGACTTGGTGAGTACACCCACTTACCAGTCCCTAAACCTTCCCTTTACTGCATGTTGGTCACCCCTAAAGTAGGCCCTAGGGCAGGGTGCATTGTAAGTATAAGGTAGGACATGCCCTGGTGTGTGTGGCATGTCCTAATAGTGAATTACAGCCATTTTCGTTTTTCACTATTGCAAGGCTACCTGCTCCCCATAGGCCAGAATGGGCAGACTGACTATTACACCTTATAGTCAGAACTGACTCAGGGAACATGGTAGAAAAACGAATTTAGTATGCCTGAACTCAGAATGATAAAATACATCTTTTAGTGAAGTTGGTTTTAACATTCTGTGTTTGAAAATACCACTTTTAGAAAGTGGGTATTTTCTTGCCTAAACTTCCAAGCCTGCCTCTGCTAGGTTGTGTATTCCTTGTCTGGAGATTAAGTGACAGGGGCTGGGGGTGGCTACAGGAGACAGGGTGAGTCAGCACAGGGCTGAATAGAAAGATCTGCATCCAGAGTGGAGGGAGGAGTTGCACCTGGGTCTGAATAGGGCTGTGCCTGCCTTCCACAATGCTGGCTCCACCTCCTGCCGGGCGGCTGAGCACCCTGCCCCACATTCTGAAAGGAAAGAAGGAGTCAGAAAAACAAAGTGCTCCAGGACTGACCAGAACTGGTTTTGACTAGGCAGAGGCCTCTCTGCCTTCAGAGAACAAAGGAAAACTGTGTATAAAAAGGGGACCCAGACCCCTAGGAAATTAGATCACTTTGGGAAACAAGAAGAAACCTTTGCTGAGGAGCGGAACCAAGAAGGAACTGAGGAGAAGACTATCCCTAAGCTAGAGGGATCTGCCTGCAGTGGTTGCCTGACTGCCAAAGGAAGGAGAAAGGACTTTGTGTGCACTTTTATTCAACTTGTAAAGTATCTCCAAGGGCTTGAGAAAAGAGCTTGCCTCCTGCTGAAGTCTCAGGGACAACAGACTTCAACCACCAGCTCCCCAAGAATCCTTTGGAAGTGCCTGCTGCTGTTTTGGGCCTTCTGAAGGGACTGCGTGTCGCAAGGAGCTGGAAGCGCGACTCAAGAGGGAGAAGCGTGTCGCCGTCGCAGCCGCTGCCGTCGCATCACGGAGATGACGCCGCTGTAGCTGTCGCATTGCACCGCATCTCGAGAAACGTCCCGCAACACCTAAGAAGCGTGTCGCCGTCGCAGCCGCTGCCGTCGCATCGTAGATGTCGCCGCTGTAGCTGTCGCATTGCACCGCATCGAGAGAAGAGTCTCGCATCGAGGAAGAAGCGTGTCGCCGTCGCAGCCGCTGCCGTCGCATCGTAGAGGTCGCCGCTGTAGCTGACGCATTGCACCGCATCGAGAGAAGCGCCTCGCATCCACGGAGAAGCATGCCGCCGTCGGAGCTGCTGCCGTCGCATCACGAAACAAGGGTGTCGCCGCTGCAGTTGTCGCATCGAGCGGAAGCGTCTCGCAACGTTGGAGAAGAGTGTCGCAGCCGAAGCTGTTGCCGTCGCATCGCTGAACAAGGGTGTCGCCGCTGCAGTTGACGCATCGAATCGAGACTTCTCGCAACATCGGAGAAGCGTGCCGCATCAGGAAGAACTTGACATCTTTATTTCTTTGCACCAGAACTTTGTCGCATTTCCCTCGCTGCAACATTGCTTGTTGTGGAAGCGTCCCGCATCGTAAGGTACATTGACTTAAAGTGTCGCATCTTAAGAACTGAACTGAACTAAGCTAAAACTACCATTTTAAGTACAGTATTGTGGATTTTTGTCGTTTATGGTCTTGTGTTAAAACTATATAAAGAATACTTATTTTTGATATAAACCTTGTGTGGTGTCCATCTGTAGTGTGTCACTAGATTACTGTATGTGTTCACAAATGCTTTACACACTGCCTCTGAGATAAGCCTGTCTGCTCGTGCCAAGCTACCAAGGGGGTGAGCAGGGGTTATTTTAGGAGTGTACCCCTTTACCCTGACTAGAGGCGAGGGTCCCTATTTGTCACAAGTACCTACCTGTGCCAACTAGAGACCCCCAATTCTAACACCAACCAACCGACCCTCTGGGCACTACCCCCGATAAGAGGACACTATCCATGCGGAAACTGCGCAGCGTGCAAACTCACAAAAATGAATCAAGAAATCAACTTAGGAGAAATTCATCCAGGGGTACAAACAGGACATACCAATTGTAAGACAAGAAATTGTATTTACCTTATAACATGTCCATGTGATCTACGATATATAGGCATGACCACCAAACCCATAAAAACCAGAATCACAAAGCACTTCAGCAACATCCGCTGCAAACGCATCATGACTAAAATGTCGACACATTTTGTAAACACCAACCATGCCCCAGATGACATTAGATGGATGATATTAGAAGCCAACGACCATTGGGATCAGTGGTTGCTATTCACAAGAGAACAACAATGGGTGTTCTGTCTGAAAAGTCACATGCATGGATTGAATGATGTAATCCCCTGGTATGAATGTAATATTTGAAAAGAAAATACATAGAAAACTTCTTTGTTAATGACATACAAGTGCACCCATTCCCTACATGAGATACAGGGATACTACGCCGGGTCCCACCCGGTGATAGTACTAGAGATGATCGCTCTGGGTATGACACATGTGAGCACATTGGATTTTTTCCTACCCAAATTCGAGAAATAAGGGAGTAACTTATGAATGATAAGGAGGACCAGTAGTATCTCTGATCCACTAGAATATACACCACGTATTTAATAAGTGTCCCATGTTTTATTTGAGAATATATCCTTTTTGTGAGTACAGACCCACTGCATTCCTATTGCACATTATCACCAGGTTGAACAATAAGTACTCACTGATAGTCGATTCCACTGTACCCGTTTGACTATTATGCTAAACACTTGATTGGGAAGATTACTATCATCAAGCAACACCGTGATCCAAAGAGAGCAGAATTGCAACACCATGATCCGAAGAGAGCGGATTTCACGCTATTACCTATTTTGCTTACTACACACATAATCCACACTGAAGTCCCATCACTACTGCGCCCGGTGTAGACATAAGAACTTCTAAACCATTCCAAAATGGCCACCACAGTTTGCCCCGACGACTGGGGTCATACACATACTGGCACCACGTTCTGACGTTTGACCCATTTCCGGGTCATGGCCCAGGTGGGACACGTTACACCGATGCCAGCACACTGTATTTAACCGCAACCCACTCAACAAGAACTTCATCTACAGGAAGGCAGGACGAGGGGTAGGTTACAGGCAGCAGACCGCGCATGATACTGAACCGCAATAATCTTGCAGTCCCCTGCCTTGACCTAAGACACATTATGGCCTATAAGTAGAGGTAAGAAATATGAATACTAAATGGAAATAAGAATAGCAACAACGTTTTTAACCTGTAACAAGGACAATGTTTGTTTTGTGGTTCTATATGTGTAGTCGTTTTTATGAATGTTTTTCATTCACACTGTGATATCACGAGTGATCTAGGCACAGGTGGCACTCACCAACAGAAGAGCTGATGTGGAGCTCTGACAACACAGCATGGCACTGCATGATAAGACAATATGCAGAAACCTGGCTCGCATTGTGTGTGTTGTCCACAAGAACTCATTTTAGAAACAATCATTGTTTGGATGTTTCAAGTTTTCTATTTCTCTGCACTTCTTTCCTTTCTTCTAAGTTGATTTATGGATACCTATTGGGGTGAGCATACTATAGATACTAAGGATCTAATGTGTCATAACAAGGGATTACATAAAATGATACTGTAAATACCCACCCTAAACTAGGGTCTGGGAACACATATTTTGGTCCTGAAGAAACACTAAGGATCCTGTATTGGACCAACAGAGCGTGAAACATGTCGACCTGAATAGTGAAACCTCGACTGTTCACTACATTACACTCACTGAGTAGTGGCGCTTCCTAACTCAGCGCACACTACCCTGACTTAATTTTTAACTTTACCGAAGGAACTTTGAATGAAGTTTAATTTAATTTCCTTGAGGTAATTTTAGATCACACTCTCCACCCCTAATATTGAGCTCTGCACACCTGCATGCACCATCCTGGTTGATACAATAAAAGATCTCCGACAAAGAGCCCTCTCGTGGGGCCTGTGGGGCATTGCAGCGCGGCCCCATGAGGAGCAAAAGGCCTGATGATGAAGCATGACACCCAAATGGGTGTGTGAGGGCAATACTTCCAAATAAGGAATATTTCCCCCCAGAACCATAGATTCCAACAATTTACTTCTTCTCTTCTTTCTAGCTCTTTTCACTAAGGAACAAGCACCCACATTCAATCAATCAATCAATCAGGATTTTGTAAAGCGCGCTGCTCACCCGTGAGGGTCTCAAGGCGCTGGGGGGAGGGTGGGGTGCAGCTCCGGTTCAATCGAAGAGCCAGGTCTTGAGGTTCTTCCTGAAGGTGTGCAGGGTCGGGTAGCGTCTGATGTTGACAGGGAGCTCGTTCCAGGCTTTGGCTGCGAGGTAGGAGAAGGCTCTTCCGCCCGCTCTGTTTCAGCAGATGCGGGGGGTCTCTGCTAGGGCGAGGTCGGTGGAGCAGAGGTTCCTTTTGGGTGCGTGGAAGGAGACTCTCCCATTGAGGTATTTGGGTCCGATGTTGTGGAGGGCTTTGTAGGCATGGGTGAGGAGTTTGAAGGTTACTCTCTTCTCGACGGGGAGCCAGTGGAGGTCTCGTAGGTGTTGGGTCAGGTGTTCGTGTCGCGGGGTCCCGAGGACAAGTCTGGCTGCGGCATTCTGGATGGTTTGGAGCTTGTTTAGAAGAGTTCTGTTGATTCCGGCGTAGAGGGCGTTGCCGTAGTCCAGTCTGCTGGTTATGAGTGCATGGGTGACGGTCCTTCTGCATTCAGGGGGTATCCACTTGAAGGTCTTGCGGAGGATGCGAAGGCAGTTGAAGCTGGTGGAGGCGACGGAGTTGATTTGGCGGGTCATGTTGAGGGAGGAGTCAAGGATGATGCCGAGGTTCCGAGCGTGGTCTGTGGGAGTGGGTGGGCTCCCGAGGGCGGCGGGCCACCAGGTTTTGTCCCAGGTGGAGGTGGAGGGTCCGAGGATGAGGACCTCAGTCTTCTCCGAGTTGAGCTTCAGGCAGCTATTCTTCATCCAGTCTGCGACGTCCTTCATTCCATCTTGGAAGCAGAGTCTGGTGTTTTCGGGGTCCTTCGTGAAGGAGAGGATGAGCTGGGTGTCGTCGGTGTATGATACTATGCTGAGCCCATGTTGTCTGACGATGGCGGCGAGGGGGGCCATGTAGACGTTGAAAAGCGTGGGGCTGAGCGATGATCCCTGGGGTACTCCGCAGTTGATCTTTGTGGGTTCGGAGAGGAAGGGAGGGAGTCTGATCCTCTGGGTTCTGCCGGAGAGAAAGGATTGGATCCAGTTGAGGGCGGTTCCTCGTATCCCAGCGTCGTGGAGTCTGGCTGCGAGAGTGCGATGTGAGACGGTGTCGAAGGCTGCGGAGAGGTCTAGTAGGATGAGGGCTGCCGTGTGGCCATGATCGAGTAGCATGCGGATGTCATCAGTGGCGGCGAGGAGGGCGGTCTCGGTGCTGTGGTTGCTGCGGAATCCGGACTGGGAGGGGTCTAGGATGGAGTTCTCTTCGATGAAGGCGGTCAGCTGAGCGTTTACTAGTCTCTCAGTGACTTTGGCAGCGAAGGGGAGGAGAGAGATGGGCCGGTAGTTTTTCAGGACAGACGGGTCGGCCGTGGGTTTCTTGAGGAGGGGTTTGACCTACGCCCGTTTCCAGTCGTCTGGGAAGATGCCAGATTTGAAGGAAGTGTTGATGGTCCGTCCTAATCCGGGTGCGATGGCGGCTGCGGCTCTGTGGTAGATGTGCGGTGGGCAGGGGTCCTTGGGGGCTCCTGAGTGAGTGGTCTTCATGGTTGCGGTTGTGAGTTCAACGGTGGCAGGGTTCCAGGTTGTGATGGTCGGTTGATTATACATATTATTCTAATTTAGGAGCACGGGTACTGGACCTTTATCTTGCTCCCAGTCCACCCTATCTGTGATTAATGGCTTTCTTAGGATGGCCATCCACAGTCGAAAATCAATTGAAAGTACGTAAAAAGACATTTTAGCTGTTTTTTGGATTATGATTTGTAGTGGTTTTATTTTACTATTTATTGTACTATAATGACATTGTAATGCTGTGATAAAGAATGTTTGTATGTATATTTTAGTGTACTGTTTTTATCTTGTGCTTGTATGATATTTTTCTAAGATCGAATAAAGAAGAATTTTATTGAATTGACAAAGCAACCCTTAAGCACAAAAAGATATCTGGGGTCACTTTGAAGGAGCCTTATGTTTCATATAGTAGACCTTTAGCACCTGCATTTCAGATCTATGATTTCAAAGCTGTGGCTGCAGCACTATATGGTGGGGAATTATGGGGGGTTCGTAATCAGAATGTAAGTTCACTAGAACCTTGGTGTGTCATCCCCCTAATAAACCATCTATTACACTCAACTTCGTAATGGTCAGTGTAGGGAAGTAGGATCTGCTTCTTATGGTTACCCCCACCTTTTGCTAGATGTAATGCTGTTTTTGACTAGTCTGACTGGGATCCTGCTAATCAGGACCCCAGTCTATCTGCTTTCTGCCTAAACTGTTATGTTATGTACTTAGGTACACTCCAGATTGGATACTGGGGTACCCTTGTCAGTCCCTAGTATATGGTACATATGTACCCAGGGCATAGGTATCCCAGAGGCCTCCCATGGCTGAAGCATGTATTATGCCACCCATGAGAGGCCATGCAAAATGGAACTACAGGCCTGCCATTGCAGCCTGTGTAAGTTGGTACATGCACCACTTACGTAAGATATAGATTTACTATATCTAAGGGTCACTGCACTTAAAACCTATAAGTCACCCCTATAGCAGGCCTTTACAATCCTGAGGGCAGGGTGCTTGGTTCTAAGTGAGAGGGTGCCCCTGCATGAGCAGGGCACCCCTGCAGCCTATGGAGTCCATTCTCCCGGGTTGTCGGTGAAGCAGCCATATACAATATATAGAGGGCATTACTCGACTGCGTGATGACCAACTCTAAAACGGCTGAAACAAACCATATCGTGTTTGGTGTCAAACATGTTGGGATCATACCCCCACACCGGTAACAGGTGTGGGAGGTATGATTCCACCCCTCAGAAGGGAGCTTCATGGGGTCCCTGGTGTTCCCGGTACCAGCCCTCTAGCTCCGGACAGCACAAAATGGTTGCTGCCGACCAGAGACACATTTCTGCCCTCCTGCTGCTGAGCCAAGCTCAAGCAGGGGAAGGCAGAACAATAGGCATCCTGTCACAGGGAGGTGTGACCACCTCCCAGACAGGATTTAGTGTATATGGGCTGGGTGGGCGCGCTTGCAAGCGAGTGAAAGTCTTCATGAGGTTCATATTTGGTGTCCCTGTGCATAGTCCAGTTCAAACCAGTCTTGGGAGCCGTTGGCTCCCGCTCAGGCTTGAAACTGGAGAAAGGACATGGGAGTAACCTCCCCCCTGTCCGGACCCTCTCCTGGGAGGGTCCCCTGAATCTTTCCAACCCTCTCCCGTTGGTACTTAAGGGCTTACCTGGCTGTAGGACCTTAGATTCATCGACGGACAAGATTCTGAACAAGAAACCACTGCACTTCGACCTTTTGGGCACTCTGGACTTCGCTGGACATCGTTTGGGCCTGACTTCATCTCCCTCTCAGTCTCCTGGATCATCAGTGCCTGTGCACCATACAGGATCCGTGTAGGACCTGTGGAGCATCCAAGAAATCTGAAGATAATCTCCCTTGGAGTGAAGGAGTCACTCCCCTGCATTCACAGGCACCGCAACACTGCTGACCGGTCTTCTGATCCCAAGCTCCTACGGACTCCGAAAGGTTCAGCAACACAGAAGATGGGTTCCTATATCCCTCGATGTCTGAGCTGCCCTCTCACCAGGTTTGAGGTCAGAATCCCTCCTGGGGGCTGCAATACCCGAACCCCTGTGCACCGCATACTTTTGCAAGTGCATGTACTTGTTGGCAATCCTGCGACAAGTACATTGGGCTCCGAGTAGCTCCAACCTCTGGCACCACTTCCTACAAAGATCTTCAGTCACCTTGCACCGTGTGCTCCATGGCCTGTCGTTTTGTGAAGCTGCTCGAGGTCCTCTCGCGACTCCTCTGCCTTTGGCTTGTGGGACCAATTGAGGGTCAACTTTGCTTTTCCTGGGCTCCTCTGGTTGCTCCAGGCCTGCCCTGACTCCCCTGTGTGTGGTGAGTCTCCTGGACCTTGCTGGTCAGATCCGTACACTCCCTTGACCTTCTGCGTGGGTTGCTGTTGCCAAGGCTTGTTGGTGCTCCTGCCGGACACCGAACCCTCAGCACTCAACATCCTTCATGGGACAGCTCGCACCCAGCTCCTGGTTGTCCTCAACATCGCCTGATTCCCGCAGCTGCAGAGTCCAGGTCACCGTCAACTATCCTGAAGCACCCGACATCGGTGGGCATTCGTCTACCGAGCCAATGGTCACTCTCAAGTGACCCAGAGTCTGTCCCCTCTGCTTTCAGGTACTCTTTGACAAGAATCCACGTCTGGATTCCAACGGACATTCTCCTCCCTTCCAGCGGCAGCTCTTCTTCGAAGTCCTCCATTGGGTTCGCCACTTCACACTTATGCACTCGGCTTCTCTGGGTTAGGTAACTTGGGTACTTCCGTATCCATGGGTGGGGTGGCTCTCTAACCTTCTGTCTTCCACTGGGTTTCTTCGTAGTCCTCTGGGAAGGGTCCTTTATCTTTAAAAATCCAACTGCAACTTACCCATAGACTTGTACGGAGCACGTGGTCGTGTCCTCACACTGCACACGCACTTCGTGGGGTCGCTTTCTACTCACCTTGGGTGGTTCCTTGGGGTCCCAGCAACTCTACATCCTCTTGACATTGTCCTGACTCGAGTCGTGGTTCTTATACCACTTTTTTAGTACATGGTTTGCCCCCCCCGGGGCCCACTGTGTATTAGTGCTATTTACTGTGATTTCTTTGCTATACTATTGTGTGCTTGGTGTCTATCTCTGTGTGGGAGATACTGGAACGTACTAGAGAGTATTCTATAACAAATACATATTTTTATAAATACCTTGTGTGGTTCTCTTTTCATTTAATATATATGATAAGATTGCATTCTGGTAAAACAAGCTGCTTTACACTCCTTCAAGACTAAGCCTGAAGGCTGCTCTCCACAGCTACCACTTGGATAGCTTTCTAAGGTTGTCTGAGACCTCTTAAATCACCATAAGGGTTGTCTGGACTGGTGCAGGGTGCCTGCTTACATTAGTAGACAGCATATACCAGATCAGCCTCTCACATTGGTGTGCAGCGGTTGGGATTCAAGCCTGCAATGTTTTACCAGATAAATCTTTGTATTTGATTAACTGAAAAACCACAAAGTACTAGGCAATTATAATACAAGCTTAGAATAAGTAAGTTCTACTGAACTTGGGGTTGGGTAGTTAAGGGTCTAGCACACCCTTTCTCCAACCTAAGAGTTTAGCTCCCACTAGGTTAGGTAGGTGCAACACCACACCACACTTAGTATGTCTACAAAAGGAGAGGCCAGTGGCTCTCTGCCTTCTAGATACAGTGAACTTTCGTTCCAAGAACTGAAAGCACTGTGAGCCTCTAGGAAGCTGAAGACAGGGAGGAGTGCCAACACTCAACGCCTGGTAGAGGTGTTACTGTTAGAAGACCTAAGAAAGACTCCAGGGTCATATGAACAGGATAGAGTGGGTGGGCCAGGGTATGAAGATAGGGCTGGAGGTGAACCCCTCTTTGACCTAGAATCTAACCTGGACCAGGGGGAACCTGATGGTTCCCACCTGGACAACTCAGATCTTCAAGAGGAAACTGGAGAAGACCCTGAGGGCCCACCCTTTGTTCCTCCTGGAAGAGTTCAGACTTTACCAAGGAGATCTAGATCTCCCTCTGCATAGTCTAATTACTCAGGACAGTCTATAGGGACCTCTGTATCTAGCAAGAGGGACAACTCTTTTGATAGGGAATACCAATTTCTTGAACTTGTGAAAGCTAGGCTTAGCCTCAGGAAAGAGCAGTTGGCCCTTGACAAAGAGTCCCTAGAAGTCCAGAGAGCTAGAAAGAAATTGGGACTAGAGTCCCATTGTGGCAGCAACAGTGTCCCTAGAGTTAAGGAACATTCCTTTGATCATAGGAACCTGAGCAAGATTGTCCCTAAAGGAGAGGCCAGTGGCTCTCTGCCTTCTAGATACAGTGAACTTTCATTCCAAGAACTGAAAGCACTGTGAGCCTCTAGGAAGCTGAAGACAGGGAGGAGTGCCAACACTCAACGCCTGGTAGAGGTGTTACTGTTAGAAGACCTAAGAAAGACTCCAGGGTCATATGAACAGGATAGAGTGGGTGGGCCAGGGTATGA
Source organism: Calotriton arnoldi (assembly GCA_963921515.1). Classification (NCBI taxonomy): domain Eukaryota; kingdom Metazoa; phylum Chordata; class Amphibia; order Caudata; family Salamandridae; genus Calotriton; species Calotriton arnoldi. The sequence goes on along the minus strand of CAWUFW010008476.1, from coordinate 164,586 downwards.
AGATAGGGCTGGAGGGGAACCCCTTTTTGACCTAGAATCTAACCTGGACCAGGGGGAACCTGATGGTTCCCACCTGGACAACTCAGATCTTCAAGAGGAAACTGGAGAAGACCCTGAGGGCCCACCCTTTGTTCCTCCTGGAAGAGTTCAGAGTTTACCAAGGAGATCTAGATCTCCCTCTGCATAGTCTAATCACTCAGGACAGTCTATAGGGACCTCTGTATCTAGCAAGAGGGACAACTCTTTTGATAGGGAATACCAATTTCTTGAACTTGTGAAAGCTAGGCTTAGCCTCAGGAAAGAGCAGTTGGCCCTTGACAAAGAGTCCCTAGAAGTCCAGAGAGCTAGAAAGAAATTGGGACTAGAGTCCCATTGTGGCAGCAACAGTGTCCCTAGAGTTAAGGAACATTCCTTTGATCATAGGAACCTGAGCAAGATTGTCCCTCCATACCATGTTGGGAATGACATCCATAAATGGATAACCGCTCTAGAGAGGGCCTGTAAAGTTCAGAAGGTCCCTTAAGAGCAGTGGGCAGCTATCTTGTGGCTCTGCTTTGCTGACAAAGGTAGAGATAAGCTCCTAACTGTTAGAGAAGAGGATGCTGACAATTACTCAGTTTTGAAGAGTGCTCTCATTGATGGGTTTGGCTTAACCACTGAAAAGTATAGGATTAAGTTCAGAGACACCCAGAAAGCACAGAATCAGGATTGGGTAGACTTTGTGGACAGTGCTATAAAGGCTCTGGAAGGCTGGTTGCTTGGCAGCAAAGTACATGATTTTGATGGATTGTATAATTTGATTATGAGGGAGCAGATCCTTAATAATTGCCAAAATCAGTTATTGCATCAGTACCTGCTGGATTCTGATCTGGCTTCTCCCCAAGAATTGGGAAAGAAGGCAGATAAGTGGGTCAGAACCAGGGTGAAACAGAAAACCCAGAACACTGGTGGTGACCAGAAGAAGCAAGATTCTAAAACTCAAGATAAGGGTGGGGACAAGGGTAAAGACAAAAAAGAGTCTTCATCAGGGCCCCAAAAACCTGCTTCTGGGGGGAGTCACAGTCCAACAAAGGAAAAGGCAAAAAGAAACCTTGGTGTTACTTTTGTAAGGTGAAAACCCATTGGACAAAAGATGCTGATGTCCAAAAGCCAAGGAAAATCCTCCTACCAACACTGCGCCTAAGGCAACTGCGCCCCCTAGCACAAGTACAAGTGGTGGTACAGGGAACAAGGGATTAGTAGGGTTAACCATGGGTTCTGGCCTAGTCAGAACTCCAACTCAGGCTGTACTTGTCTGTGATGGTGGCATGAATTTTGCTACCTTATTTGTCTGTCCCAGCAATCTGGGCAAATACAGACAGCAGCCTTTGATAAATGGTAAGGAGGCCATGGCATACAGGGACACAGGTGCAAGTGTCACTATGGTGACAGAGAATCTTGTGGACCCTGACCAAATCATACTTGGAGAAATGTACCAAGTGACCAATGCAAACAATGTCAGGACTGACCATTCCTTGGCAGTTGTTAATTTCCGCTGGGGAGGGGTAACTGGCCCTAAAAAGGTTGTGGTAAGTTCAGACCTCCCAGTAGAGTGTTTGTTGGGCAATGATTTAGAAACTTCAGCCTGGGCTGAAGTGGAACTAAGGACTCATGCAGCAATGTTAGGCATCTCTGCAGATGTGTTTGCTGTGACCAGGTCACAAGCCAAACTGTCAACTACTGAACAGGCCCTGGATCCTGGAACAATGGACCAGGGGCCTTCCAAGAGAAGGAGCAGGAGGGGTAAGGCTGAGTCTTCCCCCCAGACTCAGAGTGAGGATCAGTCTCTTGAGGGAGATGATCTTAGTCCCTGTGAAGGAACTGTCCTAGATGAACTTGAACCTGATCAGGTTGAGTTCTTGGGGACAGGGGGGCCCTTCCAGGGCAGACTTGAGTTTGGAGCAACAAACCTGCCCCTCTCATGAACCCCTCAGACAGCAAACTGCTGCTGAGGCTGCTGGAACTGTCAGTGGATCCCACAGGATCTATTGGGATGAGGGACTCCTTTACTCAGAGGGTAGAGACCCCAAGCCTGGTACCACCAGGAGGTTGGTCATACCTCTGAAGTTTAGGGGCTTCCTACTCACCCTAGCACATGACATTCCATTGGCAGAACACTTATGCCAAAGTAAGACTTGGGACAGGCTTGCCCCTCACTTTCACTGGCCTCACATGTCTGAGGACACCAAAGAGCTTTGTCTCTCCTGTACCACCTGCCAAGCCAGTGGTAAGTCAGGTGGTACCACAAAGGCTCCGCTCATACCTCTACCAGTGGTGGGGGTCCCCTTTGAAAGGGTTGGGATTGACACAATTGGTCCCATGAACCCTCCAACAGCATCTGGGCACAGTTATATCCTGGTGGTGGTGGACCATGCCACTAGGTACCCAGAAGCAATTCCCCTTAGAACCACCACAGCTCCTGTGGTGGCCAGGGCCCTCCTGGGAATTTTTTCCAGAGTGGGTTTCCCTAAGGAGGTCTTAACTGACAGAGGTACCAACTTCATGTCAAGTTACGTAACTGCAATGTGGAAGGACTGTGGAGTGAACTACAAGTTCACCACACTGTAAGAAACTGGGTCTATATATACTGCACCAAAGTGAGGTACTGTGTGTATAGAGTCCAAGAGTCCCCAAGGGTAGGCAGAGGTTAAAGTTCGATAGAACCTTACTCTCTAATAGTGGTACCTTGGTCGAGCAGTAAGGCAGTATCAGAGGACAGTGTTAAGCATTTGATGTACACACTCAGTCAGCAAATGAATTCACACACTCGAGAACTGAACTCTAGGCCAATTGTTTTTGTATAAAAAATATACTGTTGTTTTATTTCTAGAACCAAGCAAGCCTGGCACAGGTAAGCATAAAATATTTTGCGGTAATAAGTTACTTGATTGTAATACAGTTCGAAAATGCAGTAGAAATTGTACCTGGTTTGATTTACAGATAATGCATTAGATTGCAACACTCAGCAAATACAGTACATTGGAATGAATGGGCTTTTTCATCAAATTGCAGGTAAGTTACTTTTACGTTACTTTTTCTAACTCAGTGCTGGATGCCTAGATTCAGCACTGGGACATTTCCTGGAAACAGGTGAGTAAATGCGTTTTTGTTATTCGTGCGATTTTTAAAGAATATTTTCAGATTTCAAAACTCCACACTTGGTCGTTTTTTGGAAGAAAAACTGCTTTGAAATGTATAGGCTTTTTCAGTAAATTGCAGGTAAGTTACTTTTCTCGTTACTTTTCTAACTCAGTGCTGGATACCTAGATTCAGCACTGGGACATTTCCTGTAAACAGGTAAGTAATTGCGTTTTGGTTATTTGTACGATTTTTAAAGAATATCTTTAGTTTTCAGAACTCCACACAGTCGTTTTTTCGAAGCAAAATTGTCAATGTTATTTTATGGAGGAAAAACAGGTTATCGGTTTGTAGGTAAGTAATCAACTGTGGGAGTTAAGGTTCTGGGGTTAGACTCAAGGGTCCCCCAGGGTCAGTGATGCACTTTTGTTTCACCCTCAGCGGCACTAGGGCGGCCGAGTGCAGAGTGTTGAGGCCCAATGTTATCCTATGGAGGATAGGGGGCCTCCGGTTTGTGGCTGCTGGCAAGCAGGCCACTGGGTTGTGGGAGCAAAGCTCCTAGGGTTTAGGTTAGGGCAAATAGGGACCCAAATTAGCACCAAAGGTGCACCCTCAGCAGCACTAGGGCAGCCGGGTGCAGGGTGCTGTTTTGAGGTCGGGTGCCCTGTTGTTTCCAATGGAGAACCTCCGGTTTGAAGAAGCACTGCAGGCTCGGTGACGAGGATCTTCTGGGTGTGACCACCACTTCGAGGGGTAAGTTGGGATGTCTTGGGTTGGTTAGGCACCGTTGGTTTGGGCACACAAGGCCGTGGGGCGCCGGGTGCAGGTGTGCCTTTTAGGGTCGGATTTTCTTACCCGCTCTGGTCGCGGTAGAGGGGATCCTCTGGATTAAGGCTGCAGGCGTCGTCTGGAGGCTTGAGGCAGGTCAGGAGTTGCCGGATCTTGGGTCAGGATCACCGGGGTGACCTCCTCGTGGTGTTTTTCCACTCGAGCTCGGGCCGGGTTCGGCGGGTGCAGAGTGGACTGGATTCGCGGTGTCCGGCCGGAACCAGAAGCTGCACTTTGAACAAGTCCGGTGTTCACGGGAGATTCAGTCTTTGAAGTGAAGGCAGGCAGGTCCTCCGGGGTTTTTGAGGTTGCTGGCTGCAGGACACACCGGGATTTCGCAGGAGCAGGTTCGAGGGGAGACAGGCCTGTAGGGCTGGGGCCAAGTCAGTGGGCGTCGTCCTCTTGTTAGCTCTGCACGGCTCTTTGGTCCTTCTTCTTATCTTCTTTTCTTGTTGTTGCTGGATCTGAGGAAGTAAGGTTCAGGGTGCCCCCTAAATACTAGATTTAGGGGCGTTACAGGTAGGTAAAGGGCAGGGACCAATGGGTCCCTTCCCTGGGGTGGGTACACCCCCTATTCTGTCACTCTCCAGTGGGAGGGGGGCAGGAGCCTGTCCCTGGTTGACTGGGTCCCCCCATCCTCAAGATGGCGGGGACTCGAGGTTGTGCTTCACCTCGCCTCCCCCACCTGAGGGGTGGAGTTGGCAGAGGTGGGTATACCTCCCTTCCTCACTTCATTTTCCCGCCGGTTCTCCCGCCCAAAGTGGGGGGTAGAACCAGTGGGGACCAGTTGCTGAAAGCAGCAAATGGTCTGGAGAGGCTCACAAAGGCGGCATGCCTTTAAAGCTTCTCCTTCGTGAACCCTGCCCATCCTGGGGGAGGAGGCTTGGCACCTTGTCCCAGGATGTGCATTGTTTCAGGCCCCCGAGAGCAGCAGGCTCTCGACCCAGGGGTCCAGAAACATGTCTGGTGGTGGCAGCCTAAGCAGCCACTCAGTCAGGTCACTAGAGGTTGGTCGAGTTTCAGGGGGCATCTCTAAGATGCCCTCTGTGGTGCATTTTACATTAAATCCCACACTGGCATCAGTGTGGGTTTAATGTGCTGAGAAGTTTGATACCAAACTTCCCAGGCTTCAGTGTAGCCATCATGGTGCTGTGGAGTTCGTAATGACAAACTCCCAGCACCATATACTCTTAATGGCAGCACTGCACTTACAGTGCCCAGGAATGGACTTGGGCACTGTAGGGGTACAGGGCTCATGCACCTGTACCCTCACCACTGGCATAGGGCACCCAGCCAGAGGGGTGACTGATGTATGCCAGGGCAGTGGTTTGTGGGCATGGCACACAGGGATGTGTGTCATGTCGACTCTTCACTTTGTTCTGCACCAAGACACGCAGCCTGCAAGGGCAGTGTGTGAGTGTCAGGGTACAGGGCCTCTAAGGGTGGCACAATAAGTGCTGCAGCCCTTAGAGGCCTTCTCTGGTCACAGTGCCCTGGATACCTGTGGTACCATTTACCAGGGGCTGACATGTGGCCAGAGATGCCAATTGGGTTTAGGCTTCAATGCAGTTTTAGGGAAGGAACATAGGCCCTGGGCACCTGATTAGCAGGAACCCAGGGCACACTCAGTCAAAGAACATCAGCAATTCAGCAAAAAGTGGGGGCATACCATGCAGAAAGAGGGCACTTTCTCACACAACCCCCCCAAACGAAAGATGATGAGACTAACCTTTCCCTAGAGAGTCTTCATTGTCTAAGTGGAAGAACCTGGAAAGTCCATCTGCATTGGCATGGGCAGTCCCAGGTCTGTGTTCCACTTCAAAGTCCATTCCCTGTAGGGAGATGGACCACCTCAACAGTTTAGGATTTTCCCCTTTCATTTGCATTAGCCATCTGAGAGGTCTGTGATCAGTTTGAACTAGGAAGTGAGTACCAAACAAGTATGGTCTCAACTTCTTCAGGGACCAAACCACAGCAAAGGCCTCCTCTCAATGGCACTCCAACGCTGCTCCCTGGGGAGAAGCCTTCTGCTTATAAAAGCAACAGGTTGGCCTTGGCCTTCATCATTGGTCTGGGACAGGACCGCTCCTATCCCTAGCTCAGAGGCATCAGTCTGCACTATGAACTGCTTGGCATAATCTGGAGCCTTCAGAATTGGTGCTGAGCATATTGCTTCTTTCAGAGTGTCAAAAGCCATTTGGCAACTAACTGTCCAGTTAACCTTTTTGGGCATTTTCTTGGAGGTGAGTTCTGTGAGGGGAGTCACAATGGACCCATATCCCTTCACAAACCTCCTGTAGTACCCAGTCAAGCCAAGGAATGCCCTGACTTGGGTCTGGGTTGTTGGAGCTGCCCAGTCCAGGATGGCCTGGATCTTTGGCTGTAAGGGCTGTACCTGTCCTCCACCAACAAGGTGGCCCAAGTACACCACAGTGCCCTGCCCTATCTGGCATTTGGATGCCTTGATAGTTAGGCCTGCAGTTTGCAGGGCTTTTAAAACCTTCCCAAGGTGGATCAGGTGATCCTGGCAGTTGGAACTAAAGACAGCAATATCATCAAGATAAGCTGCACTAAAGGACTCCAACCCAGCAAGGACTTGATTCACCAACCTCTGGAAGGTGGCAGGGGCATTCTTTAAACCAACGGGCATAACAGTGAACTGATAGTGCCCATCAGGTGTGGAGAATGCTGTTTTCTCTTTTGCTCCTGGTACCATGCCAATCTGCCAGTACCCTGCAGTTAAGTCAAAGGTACTTAAGAATTTGGCTGCACCCAATTTATCTATCAACTCATCTGCTCTTGGGATAGGGTGAGCATCTGTCCTGGTGACAGAGTTGAGCCCTCTGTAATCCACACAAAACCTCATTTCTCTCTTTCCATCCTGTGGTTGAGGTTTGGGGACCAGAACCACTGGGCTAGCCCAGGGGCTCTCAGAGGGTTCAATAACCCCTAACTCCAGCATCTTGCTGACTTCAGCTCTGATGCTTTCCTTGACTTGGTTTGACTGTCAATAGATCTTGTTTTTGACAGGTGCACTGTCACCAGTGTCCACATCATGGGTACACCAGTTTGTCAGACCAGGGGACAAGGAAAAGAGCTTAGCATACTGTTGCAAGACTTGCTTGCAGTCAGTCTGCTGTTGGGCAGAGAGGGTGTCTGAAAAGACAACTCCATCTACTGACCTATCTTTTGGGCTGTATGAGAGGAGGTCACCATCAGCATGGTGATGTCAGCCCTGTCATTGTAGAGCTTTAGGGGGTTCACATGGATAACCCTTTGGGTGTCCTGCTTGTGCCCAGGTCAACTAAGTAGGTGACCTCACTCTTTTTCTCCAGGATAGGGTAAGGGCCACTCCATCTGTCCTGGAGTGCCCTTGGTGCCACTGGCTCCAAAACCACACCTGTTGCCCAGGTTGAAATTCAACCAGTGCAGCTTTTTGGTCATACCAGTGCTTCTGAAGCTCCTGGCTGGCCTCAAGATTCTTGGATGCCTTTTCCATGTACTCAGCCATTCTGGACCTTAGGCCAAGCACATAGTCCACAATATCTTGTTTGGGTTCTTGGAGAGGCTTCTCCCAACCCTCTTTACAAGACAGAGTGGTCCCCTCACAGAATGGCCAAACAGAAGTTCAAAGGGGGAAAAACCTACTCCCTTCTGTGGCACTTCTCTGTAAGTCGAAAAGCAGACATGGTAAGAGGACATCCCATCTCCTTTTGAGTTTCTCAGGGAGCCCCATAATCATGCCTTTCAATGTCTTGTTAAATCTCTCAACAAGGCCATTGGTTTGTGGGTGATAGAGTGTAGTAAACTTGTACTGCACTCCACACTCTTTCCACATGTGTTTCAGGTAAGCAGACATGAAGTTAGAACCTCTGTCTGAAACCACCTCCTTAGGAAACCCTACCCTGGTGAAGACACCAATGAGGGCCTTGGCTACTGCAGGAGCTGTAGTAGTCCTAAGTGGAATTGCTTCAGGATACCTAGTGGCATGATCCATTACCACTAGTATGAATTTGTTCCCTGAGGCTGTCGGAGGTTCAAGTGGACCCACTATGTCCACACCTACCCTTTCAAAGGGAACCCCTACCACAGGCAGTGGTATCAGGGGGGCCTTTGGGTGGCCACCTGTCTTGCCACTGGCTTGACAGGTAACACAGGAGCTGACAAACTCCTTCACCTTTTGGTGCATCTGGGGCCAGTAAAAGTGGCTAACTAGCCTTTCCCAAGTCTTGGTTTGGCCCAGATGCCCAGCTAGGGGGATGTCATGAGCTAAAGTAAGGAGGAACTCCCTGTACCTCTGTGGCACTACCACTCTCCTGGTGGCTCCAGGATTGGGGTCTCTTGCCTCAGTGTACAGTAATCCCTCTTCCCAATAGCCTCTGTGGATACCACTGACAACTCCCTTTGATTCTGAAACAGCTTGCTGCCTCAGGCTTTCAAGAGTGGGACAGTCTTGCTGCCCCTGGCACAGCTCTTCCCTAGAGGGTCCCCCTGGGCCCAAGAGTTCAACCTGGTAAGGGTCAAGCTCCATAGGCTCAGTTCACTCTGGGGTGTCCAAGTCCTCTCCCTGAGGAGAGGGGTCCTGATCCTTTTGCTGAACAGAAGCTGGTTCCCCCAGTCTTCTTGCCTTTTCTCTTGGTACGTTGGGCCATACTTTCAGGCTCCAACACTTTTTCACCCTGCCTTTTGCTCTGTGCTCTTGTTTTTACACACACCAATTCAGGGATATCCAGCATTGCTGCATGGGTTTTTAGTTCAACCTCAGCCCAGGCTGAGGTTTCCAGGTCATTGCCAAGCAGACATGCAACTGGTAGCTTTGGAGAGACCACTACCTGTTTCAGGCCAGTAACCCCCCCCAGTCTAATGTCACTATAGCCATTGCATGGTTAGTGGTAACACTGTCAGCATTGGTGACTGGGTAAGTACGCCCAATCAAATATTGCCCAGGGGAAACCAGTGTGTCTCTCACCATAGTCACACTGGCACCTGTATCCCTCAGAGCCTCTATCCTAGTTCCATTGATCCAAGGGTACTGTAAGTATTTCTTTAAGTTGGGTGGCCACACAGCTACAGTGGCAAACTCAACTTCCCCCTCTGAAATTAGAACTGCTTCAGTGTGCAACCTGATTTGCTCTGGGCACACTGCTGATCCCATCTGGAGACTGGCTACACCAGGAGTAGCTGTAGCTGTAGGACTAGGGGCCTTCTTGCTAGGGCAAGCCTTGTCTCCAGTTAAGTGTCCCAACTTCTTACAGTTGTTATACCAGGCCTTTGCAGGATCAAAGTTCTTCCCCCTATAGGGCTGTGGAGTATAGGGAGTATTTTGGGACCCACCCCCCTGTGCAGGTTTTTGGGGCCCTTTAGATGACTCAGACTTTTTATCTTGGGGATTCTCACCACCTTTCCCCTGGGGAGGTTTTATAACCCCTTTCTTTTGGTCACCCCCAGTGGTTGTCTTAGTCACCCTAGTCTTGACCCAGTGGTCTGCCTTCTTTCCCAATTCTTGGGGAGAAATTAGACCTAGGTCTACCAAATGCTGATGTAACTTTTCATTCGTGCAATTACTTAAAATATGTTCCTTCATAAACAAATTGTAAAGTCCAGTAAAGTCATGCACATTGTGTCCAGTTAACCAAGCATCCAGTGTCTTTACTGAGTAGTCTACAAAATCAATCCAGGACTGGTTTTGGGTTTTGTGACCCCCCTGAATCTAATTCTGTACTCCTCAGTGGTGAGTCCAAATCCCTCAATCAGAGTTCTCTTCATGAGGTCATAGGTCCCAGCATCTGGCCCAGAAAGGGTCAGAAGCCTGTCTGCAGTTACCAGAGAACAGTTCCCACAGGAGTGCCCCCCAGAGAGGTTTCTTCACTTTTCTCATGTCACAAGCCCTCTCAAAGGCTGTGAACCATTTAGTGATGTCATCACCCTCCTCAAATTTAGGGACAATCCCTTTGGGGATTTTAGGATCATAAGATTGCTCTTTATCCTTATTAAGATTGCTGCCACCATTGATGGGTGCTAAACCCATCTCCTTTCTTTCTTTCTCTAGAGCCAGGAGTCTGGACTTTAGATCCAGTCTTTTGGCCAGGCTTGCTAAAAGGCTGTCCTCCTCATTGAGGCTGTCCTCAATGTCCTCACCAGAACCTGAGCCACCTGTGTGGCCTCTAGGTCCCCAGAGGTTAACTCTTGGAAATAAGAGTGCAGGGACCCTTTCTTCCCTAGGAAGTGGTGGAGGTGGGCACCTACCTCCATCCTCCTCATTGCTTTCCTCCTCTGACTGGTCATCACCATTTTCAGAGGGGTGGGCCTTTGAATACTCAGGCAATAGCTCCTGGAGCTTTTGTTTGGTTGGATGAGGGCCCATTGGTATATTTTTAAGTTTACATAAGGACCTTACTTCCTTGAAAGACAATTGAAGGTAAGGGGCGAGGTCAAGCTCCTCAACCATGTCCTGCATGTCATTATTATCTTCACTAATAGTTGGGTTCTTTTCTTGAGACATTCTAACAAAAAAGTTCTAACCCCTCTACCCTTGTCTATAGTGACTTTTTATTTTCAAAAATTCTAAAGGGACTTAAGCAAGGCCCTAACAAGACTTTTAGTAGTTTGGTAAAAATGGCAAATTGAAAAAATCAGAATTATAAAGGCAAATTAAGAGTTCTGTCGTGTGATCAGGTGGTAACCAAGTAGTCCAACAAATGCAAGTTGTATATCCCACCGCTGATCCACCAATGGAAGAAACTGGCTCTATATATACTGCACCAAAGTGAGGTACAGTGTGTATAGAGTCCAAGAGTCCACAAGAGTAGGCAGAGGTTAAAGTGAGATAGAACCTTACTCTCTAATAGTGGTAGCTTGGTCGAGCAGTAAGGCAGTATCAGAGGACAGTGTTAAGCATTTGATGTACACACTCAGTCAGCAAATGAATTCACACACTCAAGAGCTGAACTCTAGGCCAATTGTTTTTGTATAAAAAATATACTGTTGTTTTATTTCTAGAACCAAGCGAAGCCTGGGACAGGTAAGCATAAAATACTTTGCAGTAATACGTTACTTGATTGTAATACAGTTCGAAAATGCAGTAGAAATTGTACTTGGTTTGATTTACAGATAATGTATTAGGTTGCAACACTCTGCAAATACAGTACATTGGAATGAATGGGCTTTTTCAACAAATTGCAGGTAAGTTACTATTACGTTACTTTTTCTAACTCAGTGCTGGATGCCTAGATTCAGCACTGGGACATTTCCTGAAACAGGTGAGTAAATGCGTTTTTGTTATTCGTGCGATTTTTAAAGAATATTTTCAGATTTCAAAACTCCACACTTAGTCGTTTTTTGGAAGAACAACAGTGCTTTGAAATGAATAGGCTTTTTCAGTAAATTGCAGGTAAGTTACTTTTCTCGTTACTTTTTCTAACTCAGTGCTGGATACCTAGATTCAGCACTGGGACATTTCCTGTAAACAGGTAAGTAAATGCATTTTGGTTATTTGTACGATTTTTAAAGAATATCTTTAGTTTGCAGAACGCCACACAGTCGTTTTTTCGAAGCAAAATTGTCAATGTTATCCTATGGAGGAAAAACAGGTTATCGGTTTGTAGGTAAGTAATCGACTGTGGGAGTTAAGGTTCTGGGGTTAGACTCAAGGGTCCCCCAGGGTCAGTGATGCACTTTTGTTTCACCCTCACCGGCACTAGGGTGGCCGGGTGCAGAGTGTTGAGGCCCAATGTTATCCTATGGAGGATAGGGGCTCTCCGGTTGGTGGCTGCTGGCAAGCAGGCCACTGGGTTGTGGGAGCAAAGCTCCTAGGGTTTAGGTCAGGGCAAATAGGGAACCAAATTAGCACCAAAGGTGCACCCTCAGCGGCACTAAGGCGGCCGGGTGCAGGGTGCTGTTTTGAGGTCGGGTGCCCTGTTGTTTCCAATGGAGAACCTCCGGTTTGAAGAAGCACTGCAGGCTCGGGGACGAGGATCTTCTGGGTGCGACCACCACTTCGAGGGGTAAGTTGGGATGTCTTGGGTTGGTTAGGCACCGTTGGTTTGGGCACACAAGGCCGTGGGGCGCCGGGTGCAGGGGTGCCTTTTAGGGTTGGATTTTCTTACCCGCTCTGGTCGCGGTAGAGGGGATCCTCTGGATTGAGGCTGCAGGCGTCGTCTGGAGGCTTGAGGCAGGTCAGGAGTCACCGGATCTCGGGTCAGGATCGCCGGGGTGACCTCCTCGTGGTGTTTTTCCACTCGAGCTCGGGCCGGGTTCGGCGGGTGCAGAGTGGACTGGATTTGCGGTGTCCGGCCGGAGCCAGAAGCTGCACTTTGAACAAGTCCGGTGTTCACGGGAGATTCAGTCTTTGAAGTGAAGGCAGGCAGGGCCTCTGGGGTTTTTGAGGTTGCTGGCTGCAGGACACAGCGGGATTTCGCAGGAGCAGGTTCGAGGGGAGACAGGCCTGTAGGGCTGGGGCCAAGTCAGTCGGCGTCGTCCTCTTGTTAGCTCTGCACGGCTCTTCGGTCCGTCTTCTTATCTTCTTTTCTTGTTGTTGCTGGATCTGAGGAAGTAAGGTTCAGGGTGCCCCCTAAATACTAGATTCAGGGGCGTTACAGGTAGGTAAAGGGCAGGGAACAATGGGTCCCTTCCCTGGGGTGGGTACACCCCCTATTCTGTCACTCTCCAGTGGGAGGGGGGCAGGAGCCTGTCCCTGGTTGACTGGGTTTCCCCATCCTCAAGATGGCGGGGACTCGAGGTTGTGCTTCACCTCGCCTCCCCCACCTGAGGGGTGGAGTTGGCAGAGGTGGGCACACCTCCCTTCCTCACTTGTTTTTCCCGCCGGTTCTCCTGACCAAAGTGGGGGGTAGAACCATTGGGGACCAGTTGCTGAAAGCAGCAAATGGTCTGGAGAGGCTCACAAAGGCGGCATGCCTTTTGAAGCTTCTCCTTCGTGAACCCTGCCCATCCTGGGGGAGGAGGCTTGGCACCTCGTCCCAGGATGTGCATTGTTTCAGGCCCCGAGAGCAGCAGGCTCTCGACCCAGGGGTCCAGAAACATGTCTGGTGGTGGCAGCCTAAGCAGCCACTCAGTCAGGTCACTAGAGGTTGGTCGAGGTTTCAGGGGGCATCTCTAAGATGCCCTCTGTGGTGCATTTACATTAAATCCCACACTGGCATCAGTGTGGGTTTAATGTGCTGAGAAGTTTGATACCAAACTTCCCAGTCTTCAGTGTAGCCATCATGGTGCTGTGGAGTTCGTAATGACAAACTCCCAGCACCATATACTCTTAATGGCAGTGCACTTACAGTGCCCAGGAATGGACTTGGGCACTGTAGGGGTACAGGGCTCATGCACCTGTACGCTCACCACTGGCATAGGGCACCCAGCTAGAGGGGTGACTGATGTATGCCAGGGCAGTGGTTTGTGGGCATGGCACACAGGGATGTGTGCCATGTCGACTCTTCACTTTGTTCTGCACCAAGACACGCAGCCTGCAAGGGCAGTGTGTGAGTGTCAGGGTACAGGGCCTCTAAGGGTGGCACAATAAGTGCTGCAGCCCTTAGAGGCCTCTCTGGTCACAGTGCCCTGGGTACCTGTGGTACCATTTACCAGGGGCTGACATGTGGCCAGAGATGCCAATTGGGTTTAGGCTTCAATGCAGTTTTAGGGAAGGAACATAGGCCCTGGGCACCTGATTAGCAGGAACCCAGGGCACACTCAGTCAAAGAACATCAGCAATTCAGCAAAAAGTGGGGGCATACCATGCAGAAAGAGGGCACTTTCTCACACACCCTATCACCCACAATGCAATGGGTTAGTTGAAAGGTCCAACAAAACCCTCAAGGGCATGATCATGGGCCTCCCAGAAAAGCTTAGGTGAAAATGGGATGTTCTGTTGCCCTGCCTTCTCTTTGCCTACAGAGAAGTCCCACAGAAGGGGGTTGGCTACAGCCCTTTTGATCTTCTGTTTGGGGATCCAGTTAGGGGTCCCTTGTGTTTGGTGAAGGAGGGATGGGAGTTACCTCTCAAACCTCCCAAACAAGACATTGTGGACTATGTACTTGGTCTCTGCTCCAGGATGGCCGAGTACATGAAGAAGGCCAGTCAAAACCTTGAGGCCAGTCAAGAATTGCAAAAAGCTTGGCATGACCAAAAGGCTGTTCTGACTGTTTACCAGCCAGGACAGAAGGTGTGGGTGCTGGAGCCTGTGCCCCCAGCAACTCTCCAAGACAAGTGGAGCGGACCCAATACCATAATTGAGCAAAAAGGTGATGTCACCTATTTGGTGGACCTTGGCACTCCCAGGAGCCCCCACAGGGTGCTCCATGTGAACAGGCTCAAACCTTTTATAGACAGGGCTGACATGGGCTTGCTCATGGCAACTGATGAGGGACAGGAAGAAGAGAGTGACCCTCTCCCTGATCTCCTCTCACAGAACCCTAATAATGGGCCAGTTGATGGTGTAGCTTTGGCAGGCAGCCTCACTGACCAACAGCAGATTGATAGCAGGAAGGTCCTCAATCAATATAGGCACATATTCTCTCTGATACCCAGTCAAACCACCTGGTGTACCCATGAAGTAGACACAGGTGAGAGTCTACCTGTGAAGAATAACATCTACAGGCAGCATGACCATGTCAGAGATTGCATCAGGACAGAGGTCCAAAAGATGCTGGAGTTGGGAGTGATTGAACCCTCAGATAGCCCTTGGGCTAGTCCAGTGGTCCTGGTACTAAAACCTCACACCCAGGGTGGTAAGAGAGAGATGAGGTTTTGTGTGGACTACAGGGAGCTCAATGCAGTTACTAGGACTGATGCTCACCGAATTCCCAGGGCAGATGAGCTCATTGATACTTTGGCCTCAGCCAAATTCTTGAGCACATTTGATCTGACTGCTGGCTATTGGCAAATCAGACTAGCTGAGGATGCCAAACCAAAAACTGCATTTTCAACCCCTAGTGGGCATTATCAAATTTATTGTAATGCCCTTTGGTTTGAAGAATGCACCTGTCACATTCCAAAGGCTGGTGAAAAAAGTTCTCACAGGTCTGGAAGCCTATAGTGCAGCATATCTTGATGACTTAGCTGTCTTTAGCTCCACCTGGGAGGATCACCTGGTCCACCTAAAGAATGTTTTGGAGGCTCTTCAGAAAGCAGGCCTCACTATCAAGGCTACTAAGTGCCAGATAGGGCAGAGCAAGGTTGTGTACCTCGGCCACCTTTTGGGTGGAGGCCAGGTTCAACCATTACTGAGCAAAATCCAGACCCTAATGGACTGGGTTGCTCCAACTACCCAGTCTCCGGTCAGAGCTTTCTTGGGCCTGACTGGGTATTACAGGAGATTTATAAAAGTCTATGGGTCTATAGTGACTCCCTTGAATGATCTCACCTCCAAGAAAATGCCCAAGAAAGTTCAGTGGACAGTTAGCTGTCAGAAGGCATTTGATGATCTCAAGCAGGCCATGTGCACTGCTCCCATTCTGCAGAGTCCTGACTACTCCAAGCAATTTATTGTCCAAACAGATGCATCTGAGTTGGGGGTAGGGACTGTGTTGTCACAACTAAATGCATAGGGCCAGGATCAACCAGTAGCTTTTATAAGTAGAAGGTTGACCCCCAGAGAGAAACGTTGGTCAGCTACAGAGAGGGAAGCCTTTGCTGTGGTCTGGGCCCTGAAGAAGTTGAGGCCATACCTGTTTGGCACTCACTTCATTGTTCAGACAGACCATAAGCCCCTCTTATGGCTAAAACAGATGAAGGATGAAAACCCCAAACGTTTGAGGTGGCCCATCTCCCTACAGGGAATGGACTATACGGTGGAACATAGACCTGGGAGTAACCATGCCAATGCAGATGGACTCTACAGATATTTCCACTTAGAAAATGAAGACTCAACTGGGCAAGGTTAGTCTCATCTGCTTACGTTTGGGGGGGTTGTGTAGGAAAGTAGGATCTGCTTCTTATGGTTACCCCCACTTTTTCCTAGATGTAATGCTGTTTTTGACTAGTCTGACTGGGATCCTGCTAATCAAGACCCCAGTCTATCTGCTTTCTCCCTAAACTGTTATGTTATGTACTTAGGTACACTCCAGATTGGATACTGGGGTACCCTTGTCAGTCCCTAGTATATGGTACACATGTACCCAGGGCATAGGTATCCCAGAGGCCTCCCATGGGTTGAAGCATGTATTATGCCACCCATGAGAGGCCATGCAAAATGGAACTACAGGCCTGCCATTGTAGCCTGTGTAAGTTGGTGCATGCACCAGTTACTTAAGATATAGGTTTACTATATCTAAGGGTCACTGCACTTAAAACCTATAAGTCACCCCTATAGCAGGCCTTTACAATATTGAGGGCAGGGTGCTTGGTTCTAAGTGAGAGGGTGCCCCTGCATGAGCAGGACACCCCTGCAGCCTACGGAGTCCATTATCCCGGGTTGTCAGTGAAGCAGCCATATACCATATATAGAGGGCATTACACGACCGCGTGATGACCAACTCTAAAAAGGCTGAAACAAACCCTATTGTGTTTGGTGTCAAACATGTTGGAATCATATCCCCACACCGGTTGATTCCACCCCTCAGAAGCGAGCTTCGTGGGGTCCCTGGTGTTCCCGGTACCAGCCTTCTAGCTCCGTACAGCACAAAATGGTTGCTGCCGACCAGAGACACATTTCTGCCCTCCTGCTGCTGAGCCAAGCTTGAGCAGGGGAAGGTAGAACAATAGGCATCCTGTCACAGGGAGGCGTGACCACCTCCCAGACAGGATTTAGGGGCACATGCATTATTCTAAATACCAGTCGCAAAGGGGCAGATTTGCAGAAGCTGCCCCTTTGCGACCGGTATTTTTGCATTTGGGATGCATCAACCCAAATGCAAATTCGCTATTTAAGTAATCGCAAAATTTGCGATTACTTAAATTGCAAATGCATTTAGGGAATCGCAAATTGCGATTCCCTAAATGCAATGCATGATGCAATTTTAAATTGCGATTTCACAATTAGGGATGGCAAATTACCATCAATTTAAAGTTGATGGTAATTTGCGAAAACTTTGAAAAATGCACTAAAGTGCATTTTTCAAAGTTCCATGTTACACACACACATGCCCTTAGGGCATGTGTGTGCGCAACATGTGGTCACATGGCAATTTCAGGGGTGCATCAGGGTGTCCTTTTGGCACCCTTGAAATTGCATGTGCAATTTGCGAGTACCTAATTGGTACTCGCAAATCGCGCATGCTATTCCCATTCATTCCTATGGGCTTCTAGGCCCATAGGAATGAATGGGAAGCTATTCCTTAATTGCGAATTGCAATTCGCAATTGAGGAATATGTAGGAATCGCATTTTTTTTAGCAATTCCTACATGCATAAGGAATTGCGATTCCTAAATAGCGATTTCTAAAAAATCGCTATTAAGGAATCGTAATTCCTTATGTTGATGCATGTGCCCCTTAGTGTATTAGGGCGGGGTGGGTGTGCTTGCAAGCGACTGAAAGTCTGCATGAGGGGCACATTTGGTGTCCCTGTGCATAGTCCAGTTCAAACCAGTCTTGGGAGCTGTTGGCTCCCAAGTCCTTTGTCCAGTTTCACGCCAGAACGGGAGTAACCTCCCCCCTGTCCAGACCCTCCCCTGGGAGGGCCCCCGAATCTTTCCAGCCCTCTCCCGTGGGTACTTAAGGGCTTACCTGGCTGTAGGACCGTAGATTCGTCGTGGACAAGATTCTGAACAAGAAACCACTGCACTTCGACCGTCTGGGCACTCTGGACTTCGCTGGACTTTGTTTGGGCCTGACTTTGTCTCCCTCTCAGAATGCTGCATTGTCTGTGCCTCTGCACCATACAGGATCCGTGTAAGACCTGTGGAGCATCCAAGACATCCGAAGATAATCTCCCTTGGAGTGAAGGAGTCACTCCCCTGCATTCACAGGCACCGCAACACTGCTGACCGGTCTGCTGATCCCAAGCTCCTACAGACTCCAAAAGGTTCAGCAACACAGAATATGGGTTCCTATATCCCTCGACATCCGAGCTGCCCTCTCACCAAGTTTGATGCCAAAATCCTTTGTGGGGGCTGCAATACCCAACCCCCTGTGCACTGCATACTTTTGCAAGTGCATGTACTTGTTGGCAATCCTGCGACAAGTGCATTGGGCTCCGAGTAGCCCCAACCTCTGGCACCACTTCCTACAAAGATCTTCAGTCACCTCGCACCGTGTGCTCCTTGGCCTGTCATTTTGTGAAGCTGCTTGAGATCCTCTCGCGACTCCCATGCCTCCGGCCTGTGTGTCCAATTGAGGGTCAACTTTGCTTTTCTTTGGCTCCTCTGGTTGCCCCAGGCCTGCCCTGACTTCCCTGTGTGTGGTGAGTCTCCTGGACCTTGCTGGTCCGAACCGTAAACTCCCTTGACCTTCAACTTGGGTTGCTGTTGCCAAGGCTTGTTGATGCTCCCGCCGGACACCGTCCCCTCAGCACTCGACATCCTTCGTGGGACAGCTCCTGGTCATCCTCAACGTCGCCTGGTCCCCGCAGCTGCAGAGTCAAGGTCACCATCAACTATCCTGAAGCGCCCGACATCGGTGGGCATTCGTCTACCGAGCCCCTGGTCACTCTCAAGTGACCCAGACTCTGTCCCCCCTGCTTTCAGGTACTCTTCAACAAGAATCCACATTTGGATTCCAACGGACATTCTTCTCCCTTCCAGCTGCGGCTCTTCTTCGAAGTCCTCCATTGGGTTTGACGGCGGTTTCCGACGCCACTTCACACCGATGCACACGGCTTCCTTGGGTTAGGTAACTTGGGTACTTCGGTATCCACGGGTGGGGTGGCTCTCCAACCTTCTGTCTTCCACGGGGTTTCTTAGCTGTCCTCTTGGAAGGGTCCTTTATCTTTAAAAGTCCAACCACGACTTACACATAGACTTGTACGGAGCACGCAGTTGTGTTCTCACACTGCACACGCACTCCATGGGGTCCCTATCTACTCACCTTGGATGGTTCCTTGGGGTCCCAGCAATTCTACGTCCTCTCGACAGTGTCCTGACTTGAGTCGTGGTTCTTATACCACTTTTTTAGTATATGGTTTGGTCCCCCCCTGGGGCCCACTGTGCATTAGTGCTATTTACTGTGATTTCTTTGCTATACTATTGTGTGCTTTGTGTCTATCTCCATGTGGGAGATACTGAAACGTAGTAGAGAGTATTCTATAATAAATACATATTTTTATAAATACCTTGTGTGGTTCTCTTTTCATTTAATCTATACTATAAGATTGCATTCTGGTAAAACAAGCTGCTTTACACTCCTTCAAGACTAAGCCTGAAGGCTGCTCTCCACAGCTACCACTTGGATAGCTTTCTAAGGTTGGATGAGACCTCTTAAATCACCATTTGGGTTGTCTGGACTGGTGCAGGGTGCCCACTTACATTAGTGGACAGCACATACCAGGCCAGCCTCTCACAGTCAGGACACAAATTGCTGATAAAGCAGTGCTTGAACTAATTGTGTTTTGGCAGAGACTCAGAACCACTCCCAAAATAGCTAACTATTCAGAGGCCTTCCAGGATGTAATCAGGTTAGATAGATTCCATAAAATTGAAAGTTGTAAACACATCAGAAAGGTGTTATCTTCCCTAGGACTGTTGAGTTATTGGGAGAATACATCATCTGAGCCGATCCCCTCGAAAGACCATATCAAGAAACTACACTGGCACTGGGTGGCTCAAAAAGAGTCTGATAACAGCTCCAGAGGGTCTCTTTCTAGGAATTTTGTGCGGTTCAAATCAAATCCTCTGTAAGAAAAATATATGAACTGCACAGTTGGTGCTGAAACTGGAGCTGCATGCTGGTTATACGAACGTGGCGCTGTCCCGCCCATTATAGTGGCCACTTTACGATCAATCTTTAATGCTGAATTGCGATGGGACAATGAGTATGTTTTTATTTCACTAGGAGGCTGCTTGTCTACAAGCAGAGGGGTTTCAAGATTATCTCCTAAGGCCTCGTTATCAGGAAGAGAAAGCTGCATAGTGGCTGCTCAGGATTGTAAGATGCAGCTAGTTCTATGCTTATGTCTTGCTTACTGAAGCCTTTTACGCTTCCTTTTCGTGGGTTGCTTTACAACCTCTTTGTGCTGTGCTGAAGGTGCTGCTCTGTCGGTAAATAAATTAATGTTGTCATCTTGTGAGTTAGAAGGGGATGCGGAGGGTACACACTCACTGCCATTTTCAATGCCAGGTGGCACAGGTTCCAGGGTTATAAGTTGCTCAGTACTGGTCTCCCTGGTGCCTCAGCAGAATCCGATCTGGTGATAGGACGAGGTAAACCTGAATGCAGTGGGTGCTCCGGGATGCCACTGATCATAATAGAAAACTAGCAGTATTTTATCTTAGCCTGCTGACTTGAGTCAGGTTTCCAGGTATTTTTCAACAAAACATGTTAGGTTTCCTCATTCTTTCTCCCACAGGAAAATATTCCTGCCAAATATTTTGACCAAATCTGTGTTCCCCTGGGTCTCCTGAGAGTGGGGTTATCAAACATATGTGTATTGTCTATGAATCTGGGCAGGACTTCCCACACTGGACACCAGGGACTGCTTTTCACGGGTGAGATTCCAAAGGGGGAAACTGTAGTATTTGTGCCCATAGTCCACCTGGACCAGAGCAACTTACCATTCCAAGATTTTTCTGAAATCTACAGACACCAGGGAATCCACATTGATGTGGCTTGCATGAATCCCAAAATATTTGATTACCCAGGATCTGCAGCAAATATCAAAGTATGGATACAAAGATCATAATCTGTTCACTTTTCTGACAAAAAATTCCAGAACTTCAGACATTTGGCGGAAGTCTGTCGATAAAAACAGTATCCAACATGTGAGAGTGCAACGATAGCACAAAACAGGAATATGTCAAAATTGTGATGGTCACAGATTTGTTTGTTCTTCTCAGTTACGATAGAGCCACCCACACATGTGAGATACTGTTTATATTGGCAGAAGCAAGAGAACACAGGGTGGTGGCAGTTTTGTCTAATTGCGATGCATTTCATCATACAAATGTGAGTAAATTCTATTTTTTAACTAATGTTTGACAAGTGCAGGGCATTCTGTGTAAGACAAAGTGATGATGTCCATGCCAGCCACAGCATCCAGAAACATCTGGGGTTGGTAGGTTTGCCTAGTTGCCAGATGGCCCCAGGCCCAACTACCGCTATTACCCACAACCCAAATATTGTTAATGTTAATGTTATGTTAATGTTATTAAAACTTCTAAAGCGCTCTGTTACCCTGGGGTGTCCTGGCCCTGGGCACTGCCTACCTGGAAATAGATAAGATGGAACTGTTCATGTAAAAAGCCATGTTTTCAATCCCTTCCTGAAGGGGAGGAGCTCAGTTGAGTTTCTAAGATGGAAAGGCAAGCTGTTCCATGCCTTTGTAGCACAGTGACGAAAGCTCCTGCCACCCCAACTGGCCTTTTTGAAGCGAGGAACAATCACTTGTTTAGCTTGCGAGGAGCGCAACGCTCTGCCAGGAACATACCATTGTATCCCATGATTCAGAAAAGCAGGACCAGCATCCATAAGGGCCTTAAAAACCGTACACAGAGCCTTAAATTGTGCCCGTTGTTTGACAAGAAGCCAGTGAAGATCTCTGAGTCCCATCCTCACAGAGACAAACCTGGGTGTACCTGTTAGCAGCCTGGCTGCCGCATTCTGTACGATCTGGAGTCTGTTCAGATGTCTCTTTTGGATGTTCATGTAGAGACTGTTGCAGTAATCCAGACGTGACAGAATGAGCGCTGTGACTGCTATCTTCAGGCGGTCTTCCGGAAGGAGGAATTTGATTTTCCTCAGGATTCTAAGAATGTAAAAACTTGATGAGACGACCCTGCTGATTTGGTCACCAAAGGAGAGTTTCGAATCAAGGATCACCCCCAGATTCTTAGCCTTCTCCACAGGGACTGGAAGCGTGCCCATTGCAGTGGCCACCAGTCCGGTGTCCAGAGGTTAGAGATGTTCCCAAATATGATCACCTCTGTTTTACCTGCATTGAGTTTCAGGCAATTTGATGCCATCCAACCCGCGATCGCCTGCATACAGTCATGACTTCTTAATCCCGTCTCTAATTCTGTACCATTCTGAAGAGACAACACAATTTGCGTGTCGTCCGCATATGAGGTCAACTGGAACCCAAAGGATCTAATCAAGGCTGCCAGTGGTGACACATACACATTGAATAATGTGGGACCAAGAGAAGACCCCTGCGGCACTCCACAGGGGAGAGAGAAGGGCCTAGATCTATCCCTACCCAGGTCCACAGTTTGTGTCCTATCAGTAAGAAAAGATCTAAGGAGATCCCAGGCCTTGCCTTGGACCCCAACCTCGGATAAACGGTCCATCAGAACTTCATGATGGACCGTATCGAAGGCAGCCGAGAGATCCAGCATGATAAGTTTAGCGGCGCCTCCCTGGTCCAAGGCCTCTCTGATGTCCTCCGTGGATTTGATCAGTGCCAGCTCAGTGCTATGTTCCGCGCGGAAGCCAAACTGTGTAGAGTCCAACAGAGAGTTAGTTTGAAGAAACGTACTGAGTTGGCCATTCATGGCCTTCTCAATCATTTTTCCTGGAAAAGGAAGACGCGAGATGGGTCTGTAATTGTTCGGGTCTTTTGGATCCAGGTTGGATTTTTTTAATAAAGGAAGGATCGATGCTGTTTTCCAGGGTCCAGGAAAGTGACCAGAGTTAAAAATGGAACTAAACAGTGGGGTAAGGACTGCCCCTATGATTTCCGGAACCTGTTTAAGTACAGAGGCTGGACATGGGTCCAGAGGGGAACCTGACCGAATTTCTAACAATAATTTGGTAACCCCATGTAAATCCAGCGATGTAAAACAATCTAATGTGGGGATAGGCCTATTGTCCTTGAACAGCCCTGTCACTAAGGCCTTATTGGCGACAGTTGGCTGGAGAGTAAAGGAGGAAAAGATGATTTCCACCTTTTGCAGAAAAAAGGCGGCCAGAGTTCAGGCTACTGTCTGTCTTAGGGCTAGAGGGGGTCGTAAGTGTAGAAATAGTTTTAAACAGATCTTTAGATGAGGATCTGGCTTTCCTAATTTGTTCCCCAAAGTATGTCTTTTTGGTTTCAAAAATAAGTTTTTTATAGTGTGTAAGACTTACTTTATAGGCCTCTTTATCGATGTTATTGTACCCTCTCCTCCAGGCTCGCTCTAGTCACTTACAGTCAAGTTTATGTGCTTTTAGGTTTTCTGAATACCAAGGGGCAGATGGCGATGCCCGCTTGGGAATACACCGTTTGCCCAGCACTAATTTCTTGCAAGCGGAATCAACCCATTCCGTGTAGGTGGCCGTAGCTTCCTCTAGATTAGAAGGTGGTGGGTAAGCTGAAGCTTTCAGGAGACTTCCTAATTCTAGGCTGTTAATATTTTTCCAGGCCCTTGTAGTTGTCACGGCCTTAGAGAAAGGTTTATATTGATGGCGCTTAGTCTGTTTAAATTCAAATAAAATCGCAGCATGATCAGTCCAAATAAGTGGTAATGCTTCCTTGTATACAAGGTTAGGGTTATTAGAGAAAATTCCATCTAATGTGTGCCCTGCGGAATGAGTGGGGTCTGCCACAAGCTGCTTGAGGTCCCCCCATTAAAAATTAGCTGCAGTCTTATATTATCAGGGTCGGTGAGGTCCTCAAGGTGAAAATTAAAATCTCCCATGACCGTAAAGAACTTGGCACACAACCCCTCCTCTAGAAGTGTTCCAATGGAATCTAAAAACGCACTCCTTGGGCCCGGGGTGCGATAGAGGAGGACGGCATTGAGTGTGTCATGGTCCGATGTTCGAATACTGATTGACAGTGCCTCGCATGCATGATTAGAGGCCTTAACAAAAGAGGGCTCTAAGGTGTCATGATAGATAACTGCCAACCCACCACCCCTCTTAATGGGTCTATCAAGCGTGTAGCAAAAGAAACCGCGTGGAGTGGCTTTGAAGAGGTCAGGTCCAGACGCTTCATCAGACCAAGATTCTGTTATAAGAGCTAGTTTAATATTATGCTCCTCAATAAACAGGGCACATTCCACACTATGCTTGATCAGAGACCTAGCATTGAGAAGAAGACATTTAAGTGGTGCCTGAGCAACTTGACTGATCCTGTCCCCCATTGTACTGGCCCGAAGACTGATGGCATGTTTCACAATACAGGGGAGGGCTAGGTGACACTTTGGACAGCGCTCAACCTGTGCTTCCATAAATGATTTGGGAGTAATCCTAGGGCAACAGGCAGTGCCCCCTTCAGGAACCCACCCCATAAGCTGCTCTCTAGAGTAAGTCAAATTGTCTGACATGAAAGGGCCAGGGGACAGGCCCTGAGCCCGATCCGAGCGTGGACGGGCGCAGACGGGCTTGCCTTAGGCGCGCCCGCTGCGCGTGTCCGCTGCGCGGTCACGTCAGCATGACGATTTATGTATTTTGGGTGGAAAAGCCTAGAGCGCTAACCCTCAAGATGGCTATCGGTGTCCTGCCCCTGATTCCTCTACACGGAGCAGTCACCGTGCCACCGTAAACAAATAAAAGGTAGTGCCCAGTGCGTCTCAGTTAAAAGAATGTCACAGTAATGGCATTAATAACATTTAAAAAACTGTTACAAGATTCCAGCAGTTAATTTAAAAATAAAGTGTTAATGTTAGTCACCTGCCTGGCGAGCATTAAACACAGCTCTGTCCCAGGAGGCTGTGCTGCGCGGTCGCGTCAGCGTGACGATTTATGTATTTTGGCTGGAAAAGCCTAGAGCGCTAACCGCCAAAAAGGCTATCAGTGTCCTGCCCCTGATTCCTCTACACGGAGCAGTCACCGTGCCACCGTAAACAAATAAAATGTAAAGTGCCCAGTGCGTCTCAGTTAAAAGAATATCACAGTAATGGCATTAATAACATTTAAAAAACTGTTACAAGATTCCAGCAGTTAGTTTAAAAATAAAGGGTTAAAGTTAATCACCTGCCTGGCGAGCATTAAACACAGCTCTGTCCCAGGAGGCAGCGCTAATTAACCTAATTCTGAGCTTTTTTCTTGCGCTCTCCATGGTCATGTTCTTGGACATTTCCTCTCCTGGGGAACACACTTGTGTGCTATCATCTGGAGATTTGTAGGCATACAGAATGGTACAACATTTACTATTACCTATTGATTGAATTTCTCAATATTTGTGGTTTTAAATTTTATGTGTCCATAAATACACTTTTTCATTCAGCCTCAAAATCACACAGCATTGTGGGTAAATCAGAAGTCAAGGTGGAACAAATGTCTCCAAGACCCAAACTCGGACTCATGTGTACATTTAAAAAAATATATAGCTTTCATTCACCCCCAATTTCTATTGAATAGATTTATGTTCTCAACGAATATATGTTTCATATCCTATGAAAAAACATTGTAAACTATGGCTTGAGTGCTGCCAGTGGTCATCATGGCCTTCTGAGGAAATTACAGACAACATATATGTCTGCTACAGAAAGGGTCCTTGGAAAGTAATGGTATAATATTTTTTGAAGATCTGCCTTCTGCACAAACATTAATTGGAAAAATCCAACCAATGTATGGGTCCTTATTAGGGCTTAGATGTGTGTGTTTGTGTCCCAGTAAGGTGCCGGATACTGTTTGGATTTTGCTTACGCTAAGAAAAAATCCAAACAGTTTCTGACTCCTTGCTAGGGCCCAAAACTGTATGTCTATTCCCCAGAAAGGAGTCAGAGACTGTTTGGAGTTTTTCATAGAGCAATTAAATATCCAAACAGAGTCTGGCTCTTTGCTCAGCCCTAGGAAACCTGGGAAAGCTAGGAAACAACCTCACCAGTGTTCTATGTGGAAATCTAATCCTTTCCTTAATATTAATGCCAAACTGTATGCAAAAATATTAGCTGCAAGACTTTAAAAATTGATTCCAGAATTGGTTCACTCAGAGCAGTCTGGGTTTGTTAGAAAAATACAGACCCATGATAACATACAAAGGATAGTCCACTGGGTTACAGAAGTAAAAATAGAATAGGGTTCCAGCAATCTTAGTCTCACTTTACACTTAGATTATTCCAAGCCCTAAGAGAAGACTTGTTCTTAATGGCCGTGTATTGAAACTTGTTTCTCTAATAAGGGGTATGCAACATGGAGGCCCACTGTCCCTCTTACTTTTTGGTCTTAGCATTAGGTTGCTAGCTATCTATATGACATAAATTGAGGCTTAAAGAGGATTAATGTTTGTATCTGATGTACAAAAGTTGACCCTCTTCGAAGATAATATCGACCTTATTATAGGCAACCTGGATGCATCCATGTTGGGACTGGTAAGGGTGCTAAAAAATATGAAGAACTAGCATGGTTATAAAATTCATATTTTGAAACCTGAGATTTTGAATTTACCTCTCCCTAAGGAAGATGTCGCAGGTTTGCTGAACAAATCTCAGTTTCAATGGGCCCTTACACATGCAAATTTCCTGGGGATTAGGATTGTACCACATATAGCTGATTCATAAAAGGCCATTGCTTGATGAAATTCCTAGGGACCTGGGGAAATGATCTTCCCTCTTTATTTCCTCTTAGGGAAAAATTGAGATAGATGAATATTATTGCAAGGTCCTGTTCCTCTTTCGGATATTATTATTTTAAGAGTTATTTTAATTGACTGCATACATAATATTTCTAAATAAGACAGCTACTGTTTTCCATTAGAGAAACATACAAACATTGTACATCGTACTTCAGTTCCAATTGTTTATATAGTGGTGCCATTTAAGTCAACTGGTACTAAATTAAAGCAGCAGCCATTGGTCACCAATAATCAGATTAGACATTTGAACAACACACATATTTCCAAATTAACTCCCTCCATATGCTCCCAACCCCCAATGCTTCTAACAAATACAGGGAAAAACATATCGGTGTAGTCATAAATCTCCTCGATGAATAGAGTTAATATTGCGTTTGTGGCTACTGGCCTAGTCAGTTTTCAGACATTATTGATTATTGATTAAGGTCAAGAGTTGATTCCTTGAGGCTGTCCAGACATCAGTAAACCATTCCATTTGGAATGGCTCCCTTCCAATGATTACTGCAAAACAGTAAGCAAAAAAGAAGCATCTCAATTAAGGGTGGTGATAGAATGGTGCAAGACTGAGACAGATAAAATCTGGAATCATATGGAGATGGCAGTGATGATGAGGTCACTTTGGGATGCTATTTGGTTATGGATGAAATCAAAACCTCCAAATGCTTATCTCAGCAGCTCAGTGAGTATAGTTCTGACCGTTGGTATAGCTTAGCAACAACACTGAGACATAGGGCCTTATTACGAGTACATCGGTCCTGGGACTGCCGTACTCGTGGTGGCTTTTCGACTACCACCACGGCGGGTCTGTCCGCAGTATTATGAGTGTGGCTTTGGGACAGTCATGAGACCGCTACCTCTGCCGCGATCAAGGATCCCACTGCGGCGGCGGTCTGCACATGGCCTGAATATGCTGGTGGTGCAGATCCTTTAGCAATAATGGGGTAACCCTGTGTCCCTCAGAACCTGGGTATGTATGATATGTAAAAAAGGTTCTGTCGGGGAAGTAACAATTTCTTTGATCAATATAATTAATATATCCTGAACATTCAATTTAGAGTAGCAACCAATACTACTGGTTCAACAACACTTTTCAAGGACCAAATGGAAATACGCGGAACACACCACAAAGACAAAATATTTTTTGGTCAAAAAATGACAATTATATTGTAAAGGTATTATGTACACATATTAATGAGTGTGGCTGTCAATAAAACAACACAATACACGACGATAAAAAGATTGAAGTGCAAGAAAGGTGACTTGTGGTGATAAGTGAAAAAAGTGCTATACATATACTATACAAATAGGTGACACATAAGACAAATGATTATTATGCTGTACTGTCCATTCCTTAATGCATGAATACACGACCCAAATGTGACTTTATATTGGGGTCAAGGAAGCTGTGTGGACTAGTAAGACTGCAACGTCGACGTTTCGACCCTAGGTGGAAGCGCAGCTTATTATGCATCAGAGGAGGGTCTTCATCAGGACTGGGGAGTAGGAAAACCAATTTTGGACAGCCGCAAGGAATAAATGCCAGGGATCCTATCTGGTAAGTGGTTTAGGATCCGAAAAGATTCCAATTTCAAAGGAGTAATATAAGGTAAGTGGTTCGAATGGATGCCAATTTCGAAGGACTGGTAGACCTACACCAGGAGGTTGTGGTCTGAACCAGCAATGTTCATGTATGCTCCACCAGCTGGTTGGAGACGTATCAAAACATGATTTAAAACGCCGCCCTCAAGCGATCGTTACGATATGGAAGGACGTGACCTATTCAGTCTGCTTCTGCTTTGCTAATCACTGCCAAGCATATTATGACCTGCATATCCACCGCCCTTTTCATGGTTGGGACCCCGCCATGAAAAGGGTGGCGGATATGCAGGAAAGGGGGCCCTAAAAGGTCCCTCTCCCGAATCTGGGCTTGGGAATGCGTGGAGGGGCATATGTTGTGCCCCCTGGAATTGCACCCTTGTTCCTGCATGGTGTGGCATGCATGACAGGGTGCATGCCACACCATGGAGTAACATGTAGTAGAAACTCTCACGGCGGTTGTCTGCTTGTTAAGCTCTCCTATGAGCCTATCAGACTGCTCAAGGACACCGCCGCTGCACTACCTGCCCGCCCTGGATTCAAGTCGGAATCCAGAGGGCAGGCTCAACACAGGCTTGGCGGTCTTCCTGGGACCTCTGCGGTGGCGGTCCCATTGGAAGACTGACAAACTTGTAATAAGGCCTTTACTACCTATCCTTAACATGCACTATTCATTTTAACCTAGATTTCACCGAGGCCGGTTCCCTTTGGCAGGTAGGAGGCTGCAGCCTTACTTCAAATTTGTTTCCTAAAGATACAATCAAATCATGGCCCCTTATATTAATAAGACTTTCAAATCAACAAGTGTTAGAAATGGGGGTCTCTAGTTGGCAATGGTTTGCACCTTTGTCCAAGTAGGGACCCTTGCTTCTAGTCAGGGTAATGGAGTTACACCCTTAAACAACCCCTGCTCATCCCCTTGGTAGCTTGACACGAGCAGGCAGGCTTATCTCAGAGACAGTGTGTAAAGCATTTGTGCACACATCCAGTAATATAGTGAAAACACTACAAATGGACACCACACCACTTTAGAAAAATAGGAAATCTTTATCTAAACACAAGACCAAAACGACAAAAATCCACCATACATATATCAAGATATCACCAAAAATAGGGTATTTTCAAAAACAAAGCTTGTAGCAACAAATAGCTCCATCTGGGGCTATTACGACGCCGTGACAGATGAAAATCGCAATGTACTGCACCGACAGCGAGGTGCGCGGCATTGGGCCCGGAGTCACACGGACCCCAAAGAACAGTACCTTGGCAAACGATGAAAACAAAGACGGTGCACAGCATTGGGGAGGTGATGCTTTGTTGGCTCTGGGTGGCGTTGGTTCCTTACGAAAACAGGGGAGGTGAGGAGTCGATTCCTTAAAACCACAGGGGAGGTGAGGCGTTGGTTCCTTGCTGGAATGCAGGGGAGGTGAGGCATTGGTTCCTTATTGCTGTCGGGCGGTGAGGCTTCAGTTCCTTACTTTTGCCGGGGGAGGTGATGTTGCGCTGGCGGCGTGGTCACCCACATCTAGTATCGACTCCGCGATGATGAAGCACCGGCATGAAGCACCGGCATCTGTGAGGTCGAGGCTGCGGGGCGAGTTGGGCGGTGTGTGGTGAGCGTCACGAGCAGTGCCCTAGGCTACGGTGCAGGCAGCCGTCTCGGTGACGGCATCAGAGTCGATCTGATGTGGCGTCCGCACGCATCAGGGCTGCGGCGGAAGTCAGGGCGGTGCGTCGTGCACTTCATGAATGGTGCCCACGGCTTCACTGCTGGTCGCGGCGTCTCTCGCCGGCATCGGTGTTGCTATTTCCCTCTGTGGCAGCTGAAATAGCATTTCCAGATGCAGGAGGACAGAGGTAGTGAAGTCTTTGTGTCCCTGAGACTTCAGAATAGGTGGTAAGCTCTACACCAAGCCCTTGGAGATCTTC
Organism: Calotriton arnoldi; assembly: GCA_963921515.1. Taxonomy (NCBI): domain Eukaryota; kingdom Metazoa; phylum Chordata; class Amphibia; order Caudata; family Salamandridae; genus Calotriton; species Calotriton arnoldi. Next base: position 134,521 of record CAWUFW010008476.1, on the reverse strand, counting down.
TTAAAGCAGGATACACAGCACAGTTCAGTCTTTGTCCTCTCCTTGACAGAAACAGCCACTGCAGGCCAACCCTACACAGCACACAACAAAGGGGCAGTACTTCTTCTTACAGGAGTCAGAGGCAAAAAGACAGGAGAAACCACGCCAAGGATGCAGGTCTAACAACAAGTCTGAAAGATTACTCTATGCGCAGTTTAGACATTGGGCAATGCAATTCTTGATGAAGAAATTCATGAAAAAGTGTTATTTGAAAAAAAAAAATCTTCAATATCTACCTCCAGCAGCTGGTGTTCAAGTTGTATTCAATCCAGGCCCCCAATGGATATACATAAGTAAATGTGAAAAAACGTAGGTAGGGAAATTGCATCTGAAGAATGAGAAATCTTGTCTGGAGGGATATTGGAAGCATTTTGATGTGCATATGATACAGGGAAGTCCACGATAAGGTCCTCTGTGATTGGTACTACACGTCCTACTACACTATATAGGATGTACTGGGCAGTGTGCCCCAATTGTTGGAGGGAATGCGGTCAAAAGGGCAGAGTCTTACAAATATGGTAGGAATTCCCCAACCTATCAAATTTTTAGTCCGGGGTTACAGATGCACCCGAGGAGATATTGGAGCACGACCAACCTTGAAGAGCTGATACAGGGATTGCCACTGAAAAATTGGGGCCGGAAGATAGGCACTCATCTAGGGTTTCTGGAGACAGGCAATCTGGTGATTTCATTCCTGTGGAAGATGAAGGACCCGCCCTCGATGACGCAGTGGCATTGGAGTATACTTACATTTAAGAAACTGATTAATGTTAAGGGAGAACACATGAAGTACGAGGCCATATGGAATCCACTAATGGACTAGTTGTCTAGGGAGTACCGGATTTTACCCGCCCACCATGACATATAGCATTGAAGCTCTTTGAATAGAGGCATTACAATTTGCTTAGCCATAAGAAGACTTGAATCTAGTATTGTTGAAATATGAGATTTGTCAGGAATGTCGGACTTTATAGTTCAAATGATATTGTTCATTTACTTTTGACAGATGAAAACGGAGGTGGGAAGGAGAGGACACTTGGTGCAGTGGAAAAAATCTGATGTACAACTCTTGTTTGAAAGTCGTACTTCTGCTAAATTATGTTTCACAAAATCAATAAATAGACGAATATGCAAAGTATTTTATATACGCACACATTTTAAAATAGCAAATCTTAAATTTAGAGGTATGGGAAAAGTCAAACCTGCTCATATAAATTTTGTATTCCTCATTGCATATTGCAGATGTGTTATTCTCAATTTTAACAGTTCTGGCCCAAATAATTTGATGCTTTGTGTAGTGATGGAGCAGGGTAAATGAAAAAATTTTAACCTCCTAATAATTTTCGTAAAATAATTAATAAACATGTTCGTTTAAGTAAATAACCAACAATGTATGTTACATGTTAAGGGTTAAAGGTAACACGCTATTCCGTGTGCAAAATAATCAACTTATAATTGTTTACGTGTCTAACATAACATAATATTTGCGTACTAATTAAATAATAAATGCATGATCCGTGCTTTTAAATAAAACGTGTAGTTGCAAAATAAAGCGATGGTAAGTAAGGGACAGCTTTATATGTTGCTTTTTGCTAGGTAATACCTAATTGGGGTACGTAGAAAGACGGGAGGGAAACGAAAGGGTTTATATTTCTTTGTTTTAACAATATTTTGTTTATCTTTGAAAATAGTGCGCTTAGGCCTGTCGAGCAGAAATATAAAATGGCTGCCAGTTGCTAGAGTACGCATGAACAGGGAACCATGTGATAGAGGAGAGAGGCTGTGGAAAGGGATGATCACGTGCTGGTGCTGAGAGGCTAAGATGGAAGTATGGTCAAGGCTATTGTGACCTTTCTGAGCAGATGTGTGCCAAGATGATCAGCAAGAAGCGTGAGAAGTCCAACTGAATCAATGGACGGAACTGTTGAATCTAAAATGTAGCAGAAAAAGATACAAATTGGACTGATCGAAACGGATGAGCAATGACATAAACTGTGGGAAACGATGCAAGCATGGACATTCCACAAGGAACTGGTTAAGACCAGGAAGTTTGATTAAAATGTATATGGGCCTGAGTTTTGACCAATGAGAAAGAATCACGCCATGAAGATGCAACATTTGATTCAGTAAGCTAGAATTAGGGAATAAGAAGACCTACTCTTGGTGGGAGGGGTTAGATGCTGGAGAGTTGCTGGAGAGTTAGATGCTGGAGAGTTGCTGGAGAGTTAGTTGCTGGAGAGTGATGCTGGAGAAGTTAGATGCTGTAGATGGGAGAAGTTGCGGTTGCTGATGCTGACGAGCTGATGCTGCTGCTGCTATTTTTATTTTCCAGTTGAGTATAAGATGCTGCTTTAGGAGAATTTTCCTGATAGATTTTTCATTTAGAACTATTAAAGTTTTTCCAAGACAGATAGGTTGATCTTTTAGAGTTCTAATCTGATAACCTTATTTTTACGTCTAATAGATATGTATTGCAATTTCAATTTATTCTTATATTGATGATAAATGTAATGATCTGAATAATAAGCTTATCCTCATTTCTTGCATCAAAACTTTATATACATTTTATTATTCTTTAAACAAATGACTCAGTGATTCTTTAGCTCAATGATTAAAATGAAATGTTAAAGAGTTTATTGTGATTGAGCTGGTCTTAATCACCATCAACTGATTCCTACTAGTTGGTCCATCGACCAATGAGCGGAATACCTTAAAGCAAATGAGAAACATTATGTCATGTTAAAAGAGGTATCCCGTCCCCTTCCAGCGAATCGTTTTTCTCCTAGGTTATTGACGGAGGAAATCCAGGGAATAAATGAGTAAGTGAATGTATATGCGGTGTTATGGGCCCCACCGTCATATGCATATAGTGTGTGTGTTGAAGGAGTAATTGCACCTGGATGACCGAAGTATATAGGAGAATAATTTTTATTGTTAGTGCTGGATCAGTAGCCATTTGATGTAAATGATTGTTTGTGTGATGAACTTGTGAACTAGTTCCATGTGTAATGCACATTTCAAAATGTCTACACAAAATCTAAAATTGCAGCGTGTCGAGACTATTTTAGAAAGCCTTTTCGGTCAAAATAGACCTTCTGTGTTTTTTAGTTTACCTTGTATTTTTCCTTTAACAGATCGATCTCAAGAAAACATTAAACGCTTGAAAAGTACTTTGCATTTTGATGTACAAAAAGGCTGTCAATTCACTTCACGAATGCTTGTCACATTCTTAATTTTTTCAACGGAGGCATTTCAATTACGGTCTGGATACTGTTAATCCGGTGTCATGACTCTTCTATTCTCATGGGATTCTGGTCTGAAAAGAGCTCCGACGGACAATGGTGTTTTATACAATGTATTGCACAAAAAGAAATAATGTGAAATACAGCTTTCATATCACATTGAGAACACAATTGTGCACTTATCACCTTCCAGATAGTCTGATCACCTTCCTTGATAAAGTCAAATAGTACATTCACGGATACTGCAATTCGTAACTAGGATTTCTTTTTTTTTTAGACAAAGTGATATCCCCTTCCTTTACGAATATTCTACTAGTGTTTAATCACAAAGGCAGGCAGCTAACATTGTACAGTGTAGTATGATTGAATTCAAGAGTGATGCAAACATAATTCATATTGCTTCCTTCATACACTTGAAAAAGATAATGCTTAAACATTGTATTTCACACTCTGGAATAATGAAAAATAATATTTTTTTTGTTTTTACCAAGTGCTTGCTAATGAGGTTTTAGCCGTTTCATAACTCTGTAATGTTTCATACCCTAGAGGCTTAAATAATATATTTCAGTGTATTGACCTCAGAAGGGTGGAATTCTGAACAAGCCCTGCTGGGATTCGAACCTGTGGCCTGCAGGTTACTACCCATCTCAACCGCGCCATGTCATTGGCTGCTTTAGATTAATTTAATCTAAGTAAATTTACAGCACAGTAGAGAAGCTATAGATTTAGGAAATTCATACATTTGACTTTAAGAGTAGCTACCCAGAGTGCATAGTTGCTGTTACTGCTTGAGCTAAAACCCTTTTAGAAGTGTTTACTCTAGCAAAGCCAAAACATTCAAAAATATGAGCCAGGAAGTAAAACGCTCACATAGATTGTATTGTGTTCACAATATGGCTTCTAGTTTTGGAGTTCTGAGTTTTCTGAAACTTGTTGATTACTAAGCCTTTTCTTTTTGACATCATGTAAAACCCTTCCCTCTAATCACTTTGCCAAAAAACACAGGGGAGCACTTCAGCCTGACATCTCACTTAACTACTGCCTTTCTTTTTTTGTTCTGTAAGTCTTTTGCGCCACATATTTAAGGCATATTACTATTTAGGTTAAAAAAAACAGTGGCTTTTAAAAATTTCGTCCTAAAGTAAAATTACAGATTGAGACTCAAATTTCTGCATCATTTAGAAAGGGGGATCTGCAATTGCCCAAACGTATTTGGAATGCTACAAGTGGTCTCACAATTTTGCAAACATGTTCAGAGGGGCATATGATTTTAGCCTTTCATACTAATGTATGTAGAAGTTTTAGATGGAAGTGCATTTCAGATTTGATTACATTTTGACATGAGAAAGGAACAATTCTGGATGGATGACCCCTCTCCTGAAATTTTGATGGCTCCCTGGGGCAGTCAGGGAAACAGCTGGCAGTGCTCCTGCCATAGCTACATGCGCATCCTGCCAGGAGTGGAGTCGATTATACTCCTCTGAATACAAGAAGAACATTTGAAATGTTACACTTGACTTCATTTGTTTACCATTTGTTTACCTACTCCCCATTCGCTCTGACAGCAAAACTACCTCATGCTCCTCAAAAGGCTCCATCCTGGAGCTTTTAAGTATCCAGGCCCACAGCATGAGTTGTTCAGCCTGTCCCAGGTCTTTTCTTTGGGTTGTGGGATTCACAAACCTTTTGATCCCTTATAAAATCAGAACTAGTCCCTGAATGCAATTAAACATCTTGGACTGGTTGATATATAGTCATGCATAGATGTAGGAAACTAGAGAGCTCTGATGAGTCTTTTTTTGAGATGATAATTAGAAGTCTCTAAATCTCACATTGACACAGAATCTCTTCTTAAACCAGATATACATGTCACAGAGGCAAAACTGTCTACCCACCAGAAAACACTAATCCATCTTCCCTCCTTCATAACAATACAAAACTTATTAGCACCACCACCCAACGTATCTCAACTTACATCGTGTCAGACGCTTGGAGCTGATCCTAACATTGTCTCCATGGACTTGTATACCAGCCTCAAGTGAAGCAGGACTACAATTCTTAGAATGTATTAAGTTGTTAAAGTAAAAAGGGGATGTGGCGTAATGGCCAGAGTTGCTGACTTTGGAGCTGAGGAACCAGGTTCCAATCTCTGTGTTGGCACAACATCCTGTTATTCTTGGCAAATAACTTAATCTCCCTGTGCCTACAAAAAAATGAATGTGTTGTTGTGTAACTGTTGCTCATGTAAAGCACCCCAATACCTTTGGATCAAGTTTGCGCTATATAAAATTGAAAAAAAGAAGCCAATGAGCGGAGCACTGTGTCCTTGGCGACATAAAGTCCTAATCCAACTAAAATGCAAATTCAAAATACTGATTGAGCTTTGCTCACATAACTCAGGGCAGCTTGAAATCTCTCCCAACTGTTCTCAATAATGCTAACTTATCTTCAGGGAATTTCAAAGTTTTTCACAAACTGCACCTCCTCTACAACACCACATTTAAGCTCTTCACTAAAAATCCATGATTTTCATTTGCCCTTTTGTCTTATGGCAGCCTTTTATAGGCAATAGAAAACAACAAACAACCATGCACAACATGTGCAGAGGAACATTGTAACCAGCTGTGCATGAACTGAAGAGCTGCAAATTTCTAATGTCGTGTAGTTTCCACCAATTACTAGGGACTGCATGTTAGGGGGGCAACATAAACTAAGGATGGTGCCAGACTGATTCCATGCACCCCCGCAGGATATGTTGTCTCTTAGACCAGCTAGTTCGCAGTGCCACAGTTAGTCCCCCAGACTAAACTGGGAGCGAGCAGTTCGGGCAACCACCGAACATGACAACTCTGTTCCCTCAGGAACCGTGGTGAAAGACTTCAAACTTTTTGCTCAGTCACTCTTGCTCTCTTTCGCTCAGACAAGTACACAAAGAATACACAGAGGGGAATTTTCAATATTCATTGAACAGTAGCGATTTGTGCATAGAAAAAGTGGTCTGCGATGATTAATAGACAGAAGCAGACAAAAGTCATACTGAATGTCAGAACATTGAAAAAAATGAATAGCTCCACCATTTTGTTGAGACAATTTATATATGCATACATCTACAATAATATAACTATGCTGCGTACTCCTACTATATAGAACCCTAACTTACGTGTCTAGGGTGAAGATATATGTTTTGCAAGAAACCCCCTTCTGGATGATCCAACCCCATTACCTGATGGATAAGAGTGTAAGACCCTGTCTTGGTTGCGAACTGGACACCCCTCATGGAGATGTCAGTCAGCTGCTAGGCGAAAGCTTCGACAGGCAGCAACCCCTCAAAGTCAGCAAAAGTGTCTCTTCTGATTATGTTAGGAAACAAACATTTATATAAAGAATATGGTATCCTTGCCTTTGGCCCAGATTGTGATCAGCCTGCCATTGTTTGTTTTTCACAAATAGCTGCGTCGCCACATGGACGTAATAATAAACACATTTGTGTCATGTATGTGAGGGCCATGTCCCCAATGACTCTATGCAGCATGTGACACCGCTGAGCAGCTTGGCCGGGTGGGAGATCCTGGGGCCGTGTTTGTGTGTATTCGCCGAGAAGCGCCGCCGGCTCTGGACTCCAGATCCCCAGGGTGCATCTGGGTGTGCAAGACCAGCTGACACCAAGGCCCCTTTGCGTTGGTGCTCCCGCAGCAGGGGCTTTACACACTGAGCTACCTTGGTGGAAAAAGGCTCCACGCTCCTACCATTCCTGGGCTGATGGAGGGACTCCCTCGCTAAGCCGGTGAGGTAGGGGGGGCCGTGGCTGCAGGAGACAGGCTGAGGCGGCAGCCGTGCAGAGAGGAAGGCGGAGAGGAGGAGATATTTGTCTGCACGGCCTCGCACTGACTGACTGGCGGCGGTGCTCTCCCTACCACTTGGCCTCCTCTGTGCGGTACCTGCACCGATCCCTCTGCCCTGGGGGTTGACGAGGACATGCAACCATGTTTGAGCAGTGCACAACTCTGCATATCTTGGCCCCAGGCAGGCCTGTCACAAGCATTTGGGGCATCAAGGTGCAGGTTCCAGGGGAGAGAGGGAGTCTTGCGATAGGCGTCGCACCCCCACCAACCTCCTGTTGGCCCATCTGGATTTTGGCCCCTACGGCTTCAGAGGTGAGCTGACAGCGACACAGCGGACCGAAGCCCAGTCGGCAGCGGTACCACAGAGGCCGACTCCAGTGGGCCGAGGTGCGGGTGAGAGTTATCGTTGGGACTAAGTGTCCCAAGAGCTGGAGGAGCATCGGAGGCAGCCCGCATTATCCCTCACACCTGCTGCTGGCCCGTAGGACTTCACCAGGACTCAGGAGGGGGCAGGAGAACTACAAGCCCCAGCGTCCGTTGCGGCATAGCTGCTGCCCAAGTTACCGCCCTGCGCCTGGAGGTGCATATTTGCCGGGCCGGCACAGCCGGCCCGTCAGCGGCCGGTAGAGGCTGGGCTGGGTTGGGCCACATCTTTTGGTTTATCCAAAGGATTAAGATACTGTTTTCCTCCTTTTTAACCCCTTGGCATTACAAAGCATTTCAAAAGCATTTTGAAGGTGCCTTTATGTTGGCTGAACAAGTGCTTTGCCCTCTCTTGTCTTCTTAAGAGCACTGCTCAACCTGATGTTGGGGCGGATCAACAAGCTGATCTAAGATTATAAGGCCCATGTGAGGTGGTACACACTCTATATTTCTCTGTGATACCCTATTCTCCATCACTAGTGCGCAAGGCTTAAAGGCTTCCAATAATGGGTAAAAGGAAAATTACTGTTGGGGCAACAGGGGTTGATACTTTAACCACCATAGACTCTTTCTTAATCAGGGCAGCTAATGTCATCTCTAAAGAGATAGCCCTGACCAAGAGGAGGCTTTCTCTGAAAATGGAGAAAATCACTCAGGATCTGATACTCCCAGATAATCATGAGGCAGAAAGGGAAATATCTGGTTCTGGTTCCTTGCCCTCAGCAATATTATCTACTATGGTTGTTAATGACAAGGCTGGGGAGTCAATAGCAGAAGATGACATTGTTCCAGCTGAACCCCCAATCAAAAGGAAGAAGACTGGGGTAAAGAGAGCAACCCTGACTTTACCACAGAACAAGGCTTCCCCATCAGCCAATATTGAGTTGGAGCAACTTTCAGACAATCTATTCCCTACGTTGGAATCCATGTTTAACAAGCTGAGCTCCCATTTTGTTATGACTGGAAGGCATAGAGGCTAAGCTCAGTTCCCTTTCCCTGCTTGCACCTGGGACTCAAACCCTTGGTATGAAGCTAGTGGCTGAGGGGACCAGCCGTGTGGCTGGGCTCACACCCACAGGATTGATTAGTAGAGGAAGGCCTTCACATGAGACCAGTAATTCAAAGCAGATGAATCAAAACAATATGTTATCCACCCAGGGGGAGGACCGAGGGACTGGGACTACCTTGCCATTAACAACCTGGTCACCACCAGTCAGGTGGATCAGCTGCAAGGGGCCCCATCATCAAAGGGAAGTAAAACCTACACACCCAACACGTATAGGCCCTTAATGGTCCGAGCGGGAACTTCGACCTCTTTAGAGCTGCCCCCAGAATCAACACCTTTAGTGACAATATTATTGGAAGTTCCACCAATCACACAAGGATCGAAAGAATCCACGTTGGATCTTATGGACAAGGCCACTCATTGGTGTGACAGTAATATAGTAAATGGGCAATATTTGTCTCCCCATATTATAATGGCCAGAAGAGTGGGCTGGGTGGGTCATAGGGTAAGGAAAAACATTGAGGGAGACTGTGTCATAGTTAATGTAAGACACCCTGTACATGCTAAGGCTCTTGTTGAGAGTCAATTTATGCTAGTCTCTAAAACGTCAATTAAGGTTGTTCCCCTTCTACACTTTTATCTCACCAACTCTTTTTTTCCTGATTGCCCCAGACAGCCCATCTTCAGGCCAGCTAGAACCACCCAGGGCGATAATGGTACGTGCACACTTCCCCTAGCCAATAGATTCAAACCCCTGCTAGGGTTAGATAGGTTGGATAGCAATAACTGAATATTATCTGTCTGGGCAGAGTTGCTGGGCCCAAGACCGGCGGGCCAGGTGGGTAATACATTTATCCTTCCCCCTAAACCAGCCCCCATTACTCCTGTTCCTTCTTGTATGAAGATTATGTCCTGGAATATAGCTGGACTGAGGTCTAAAAGAAATGATGTACTATGGTGCATGTCCCTTGCATGTTGTCACATGATCGCTTTACAGGAAACATGGGATACTACAAAGGAAGTAAATCTATCTAAAAAAAAGTCTCAACAGAGACTTTTTTTAGATGGATTTACTTCCTTTTTCAAATGTGCATCCCCATCTACAGTGAGCAGAGCTAAGGGAGGTCTTCTTCTTCTGGTTTCACTCAAACTAACTTGTACTGCCAGAATCGTAGATTGTCATTCACCCCACTTGTTAGCAGTAGAGTTGTCGTTCATAAAGCACCACCCCTTTTAGTAGTACATTTTTACAATTCTTTTTGCAGAAATTTTGATATTGAACATTTTGCAGTATTAGAGGGGTTTCTTAAACAATATGGGGAGAGGAAACATACTTACCATGAGGTCATAATCTTAGGTGATTTTAACACACATCACTGTCAGCTCAATTGTATTTCTGTAAAGGGCCACGCGGATACTTTATCATTGGCTGCCCATTTTGAGCACTCGGAACCAGGCCATCATATAGAAGAGCTCCTCGCAACTAATAATCTGCTTTGCCTAGAACAGACTGGAGCGGATATTCCTGTTCCCACCTATACAGGCAGGGGTTCCTCCAGTATTATTGATTTTATAATGCTCTCTGCCCCTTTAGCGTCTGCAGTCCATAAGCTGAGTGTCTCCTGGAGCAGCTACAGTGATCATAACCCCTTAACGCTTGAATTGGTTTATTACTTCGACCCATATGGAGGGGAGGGCAGGAGCATCCCAAACTCTGTTATCAGCACAAAAGACCAAGCGTGCAGGTTAAAATGGGAGAAGGTGATACCAGAGACTTTTTTAGATAACCTGTATGCAGAATGTGCAGGCAAGATCTCGCTCTGTCTGGACACGGGAACGCAGGACAGTACTGTTCTAGATGCTTTTAACCAACTAACTAAGCAGATAGCCAATAATCTAACCATCAATTGCAGGTCCAAAGGAGCTAAGGAAAGAAGGTGGTTTGATGGCACCTGCTCTAAGGCTCACAAGAATTTAATGCTGACCCTCAAGCAAATTCCAAGGGACAAGGTTGGGTTCAGTTCTTGTAGGAGGGCCTACAAACTCGCAATTCAGCAGAGGAAGAAGGCCATCAGGGAACAGGCATGGGAGGCCCTCGGTCAGGCAAGTGTGCTAACAGATAGCGCTAAGTTTTGGGAAGTGGTCAATAGCCCCTTTTTTCAGACACAGCAAATTCCAGAACAGATTGCACCATAGCTGCAGAGAGATGGGTCCATCACTTCGAAGGGATGTATAGTGGTGATTATCTAGGCGGGTCTGATGTATCGTGGGACTTCAGCACGGCTACTGTGCCATTGTTTTTTTTTAACACTGATGAGGTACATAAAGCCATTCTCGCCACAGCCGGGGGGTAAGCGCCAGGTCCGATGGGGCTCCCTCAGACCTGTAAAAAGCTGACCCTCCGGCTTGGGCCAGGATATTGACACAGGTGTTTAACGCGACCTGTCAGTGTGGCTTCCCCTCTTCCTGGTCTAAGGCCATTATCTTACCTATTTTTAAAAATGGCTTGAGGGACGACCCAGCGTGCTATCGACCGATTTCCCTTCTAGATATAGCTGCAAAAATAATAGGGAAAGTGATCCTGGACCGTCTAACCTCCTGGTTAGATAATTTTAATGTAATTTCAGAATTGCAGTACGGTTTTAGGCAGGGCAGAGTGACGTTAGATCAATGTGTTAATTTACATCTGGTGGTGGGGAAATACACAATAGCTAAGAAGGGATCCTTGTACATGGCATTTATGGACCTAACCTCGGCATTCGACCGCGTCAATAGATCCAAACTATGGTCGACTCTCTTGGATCTGGTATGGACGTAGGCTTTGTGGCTTTCTTACACTCCGCCCATACTAACATCACTGCTGCAGTGAGATATAATGAGGATGGCTGCGTGTCGGCCTCTTGGGAGGTCAAAAGAGGGGGTGTACATTAGCCCCCTTGCTGTTTACGCTTTACACCAACAGGGGACGTCCTCTCTGCAACCAGCAAAGACATCCCGAGAGTCGGCTCCAAACTTATTCCTGCACTTTTATACGCAGACGATATAGTGTTGTGTGCCAGGACTGCTGTAGGTCTTCAAAAACTATTGAATGCTTTTATAGATTTTATTGACTCGCTTGACCTCGCAACTAATTTTTTGAAATACCTTACCATGACGATCGATACCCAGAAGGATGTTAGGTGCAAGTTCTTCTGCAGGGGGGTAGAACTAACCAAAGTTTCAACCTTCCCTTATTTGGGTGTGTTGTTTGAGAACAGAGGTTCATGGGTTGCACAAAGAGCACCCAAAAATAATGTCTTGGCAAGGGCAATGGGGGCAACCATGGATTTTGCAAAAAGACTAGGGGCAAAGCCTGTACCCGCCCTATTAAAGGTGTATAGAGATAAGTGTATCCCAGTGGCCATCTATGGATGCGATGTGTGGGGGTACAAGGATGTGAGAGACTTGCAGGTGGTGGAAAACAAATTTATGCGTAGACTTCTCGCTGTCCTCCCCTGCACTCCTGCCTTCATGTTGCATGAGGAGCTTGGTCTGGGATACATCTGGGATCCTATTGCATTTGCGCCTTTAATGCACTGGATGAGAATCTGGTCATGCCCAGCCCCCACTTTAAACCAACTTGTAATAGCAAACTGTACTGCACTTGAGGGAGCTTTGCGTATTCCATGGCTAAGGTATATCTTGGAGCAGATGAGGTGGCAAGGTTCTGTCCTGACTTGTACACTAACCCTAGGCCTCTACGCCCAATTGACATTAGGAACATTAAACATATGTTTCTGGCCAGGCAGCAGGGGGAAAGGTATGGTAGGGAACTTGCTAAGCCCTCAGTGAGAAACTATATCACACTAAGCTCAAGTCCCCAGGCTCAGCCCTACTTCTCACTTGTTGATAACGTTCACCATCACTTCCTGCTAACTAGATTCAGATTCAATCTCATATATTGGTTATTAGCCTTTCCTAAAGGCTTCCTGAAGCCTGGTGCTTCAAAGCCATGTCCATGTGACAACTTCTCTGATCAAGACACTCTGCATTTTACATTCTTTTGTGAATTTTATGTCCCCCTGCGTGAAAAATGTATACTTCCACTCCTCAGATCTGGCCAGTTTGTCCAAATAAGGCCCGCATTATTGTATTTACAAATGCTCTCCTCCCCTATGGTCTGCTTTGGGGTTGCAAGTTTCTTCTCAGGAGCATTCAGACACGGGAAGAAGACGCTCATGGTCTAGCAAGCATGAACCAGACTAGTGTTCCTTGGGTATTACTTGTGCCTATTTTATGATGGTGTATTGTATGATTTAAATATGTTGTTTTGCTAACTACGCCAATGCATTGTCACTCTTGCACTTTATTTATTGAATTTAACATCCCGAACTGCTTTCCGTACTCTCTTTTAATAGTGAGTTTTATTTTTACATTTTTGTATAAACAGTCTTAGATAATTTTATTCAGGTTAACTGGACCTGCTATGTATTTATGGTCTCTTTTTAAGCTTTTGTATTTATAAGTGTCTTTTAATACAAAAGTTTTTACTTGCGTGCTTTTAGGGCTTTTATTGGCCGAAAAAAGAATCTTTGACTGACTGATTAACGTCAAGGCAGTGCGATAGTGTGCACACCAAGTGTTCCGTGTTAGCAAGGCCAGTGTTTCCAAAAAACTAGGTCAAGTGCAAATGTGTGTCAAAAGTCGATGTGGCAAAGAGAAGGCAACTTTAGGAAAGGACCTTGTGCATGTAAAAATGTTACTAATTCCTACAAGGTATAACTCGGGCACATGACACTAACACCTAGCGCACCCAGGTTTTTGCCCAGCAGGAGTGAGTAACTGCTACAGTGTCAGTTTCATTAAATTTAAAAGAAACATAGAAGAAAAACAAAAATGCACAATGAAAAAAAATGAATAGTTAGCACAGTGGGCATGGAGGCTGACCTACAGCCTTGCCAGTAACCAGATCCGACATGTGCAGTATTGTATGCACAGCGAAAAGCCCTGCACAGTGATCTCTACACCACTGAGGCTGGCTGATGGCCAGGCTCTGCATCCCGAGTCTGGTGGACTGACGGTTTTGTGGTACAGGAGTTACAGACCACACATATAATGTAAATAATACCATGCAGAAATCAGAAAACCACTATGCATAGTTAGTAGAATATGCAGTTGACATGATGGCAGGAAGAGCTCATCACTGCAGGCCAACTTCATGTGCACAATGCCAGCAGCACAAGGTCAAAGGCCATGAACAGCAGGCTTGATTTAAAGTAGGCTAATAAAGGTCTGACCAGATGCCAGGCCCTGAACCCAGAGCCCTCAGTGTCTAACAAAAGATTTTGTGCAGCAGGTTCAATTTTATGGCAGTTGAAGGGAGTTTCTTCAGGCCAGTCAATGTGACCAGGGCCCTCTGTGGCACCTGGGTCATGGACCACAAAAAAATGTAAAAAAAGGAACATTCACAAAGCAACCAGCCATGGTAAAGAATACGCCCTTTGAAGACTTTGGACATGGGGATGGAGTGGGTCTTGCTGAAGGATACGCACAGCTGTCTCAGTGGAAGGCTCTGCACTTACACCTTGCTGCACGTGGAACCATAGACCTCGCGAAGCAGGCTTGGCAGCAAGTGGGATAATGCTGGGACATGCCCGGCACCTGATACTTGCTGCTCATGGCCAAATGCCATGGGCACTGAGCTCTGGGGCAAGGGGGCTGACACAGAGTGTGACCTACATCCAGAGAATACTTCACATAGTTGAAGGCATGTCAATCAGCTGTGTACAGAGACTCTGGGAGTATTAGGGGTAGTTTAGTTAGCCATAAGGATAGGATTTTGATTTTAAAATATATCTTGGGTTCCTAGTGGTCCTGAGTGTGCCTTTTCATTATGGAAGAGGGTTTGGTTCCACAAACTGTTCCTGTGATATCTTAGAGGATTGATGGTTGCCTGGTAACATCAAATTCACACAGTACACAAGTGGCTGTAGAGTAATTGCAGTCCAACTGATTTTCTGTCTCGACTTGGCACATTGACAAAGACTTTGGTGCCAGGAGGACTAGAAATCTTATTCCTGGTTGTGTTCTGGAGTTATCCAGAAAACGTATTACTGATGGCAGTATAAGTGGCATGTTCTTTTAGACTTTTGAGTAATTCTGGATGGCACACTTAAGATATTAACCTATTGCTGTTAGCAGAGACGTCCGTTGTAATATTATTTATGTCCCTCAGCACAGATAGATGTGTATCCTTTCTGCTGTAGGTTTGTCAGGTGCTTGACTTATAAAAGATTTATCTCCATTTTTTATTTAAATTTTTGAATCTCATGCTTTGAATTTGTTTTATAATGGTGCAACCTGTCCCAACAGAGGTACATTTAAGGGCACCCATTATAAAGCACCTCTTAGCTAGGGGTCTTCCTAACATGGGAGGTGGAGGAACATTAATTGTAAATGTACATGGCGCATAGCCCTTTGAAATATTTTACTCATGGGTGGAGTTTGATGCTGTAGATCCCAATATGCAAAACATTCATACATACATAGCTGCTGCGATTCTGGCAAATTCTGAACTGTATCGTGACTTAGAAGCCCTGTTATGTTATCAAGAACATCAAGCATGGTTTGGTGGTCAACTACCCTTTGTAGTTCAAAGTACAAGACTGGGTCCCTTAAGTGATGAAGGTGTTACCTGGCCCATATTGGATACACCATATATGGACATAACAAGTTTGGCAGTTGCAGATGTAAGAAACCAGATAGTGGCCATATTTAGGCGACTTCGACAATTTGTTCTTCAGACGACTGCTACAGGAGCATTTGTTCCTGGTTCTGCACAACAAATGCAATCTGTGGTGCAGACAATTGGTCAACAAACAATCTGTGCAATCATGCATATAGCGCCAACAAAACAAGATGAAATTTCGTTTTGGATTGCTTGCAAAACTAACCAACTAGAAGTGGTTTATCCACATCCAGTACCCCATGATAGACATAGGATATTAACGATGGGCCTGATTCACAAAGGTAAACTTACACTTTAGTGTAAGTTTATGATTGTTTGCTATTCACAGAGGTATTTTACGAGTAGTATCTTTACAGCTGCAGAGTCTTTGCACATAAAAAAATAGGATAGTCCTATTATTTTATGTGCGGAGCTCCGTATTCGTAAAGATACTATTAGTAAAATACCTTTGTGGAGAGCAAACAATTGTAAACTTACACAGAAGTGTAAACTTATCTTTGTGAATCAGGCCCTCCATGTGTTTCACTTAGTATTGTAACTGTACAAAACTGTTTTTTGATTGAAGGGGGTGAAGACATTTTCAAGCAACAACCACAATACTTGTCAAGGTGAACCACAAAGGTCACTGATTTAACCTGTGCTTAACCCTCTGGGAGCTTGGCACAAAAGCAGTCAGGCTTAAATTAGAGGCACTGTGTTAAGTATTTATGCCGCACACAAACAGTAATAAAGTGAAAATCCAACACAAACAAAATTCCACACCAACTTAGAAAAATAGAGAAAATTTTATAAAATAAATTGACACAAAAACAAATGAAATCTAATAAGTAGAAATGCAGTTACAAACTTTTGAAGTTTTTAGTGAAAAATAGCACCTAAAGGATCAAAGTGGCAACAGCGGATATCTGGTCGTGCAAACTCAAACGTTAGTGCCGACAGCAATAGAGCGCAGTTCGGATACAATCGGTGAATTGGGCCTGGTCTCAGCTTACTATTGGACTCAGAAGAAATTCTGAAGAAAAATCTGGGAGAACATAGAAGTCAACAAGGCAAGGCAGCATGCTGTGTCCGAGGAGAAGTTGTTGTCATCGGGTAGCGCTGGAAGAACTCTTGGTGAAGCTATCGACGATGGGTGGAAAAAGCTCAGAGCGGAAGAAGCCGGATTACCAGTCTGAAGAGGTCATTGTAAATGGAAAGCTTGTTGCAGTCGATCTCGGTGAAGATTTTTACTTTTGGGCTTAGACAACTTTTTGGCAGTTGAAAACCTCCAGTGTGACAAAGCTGGAAGCTGTAGCCGAAAAGGGCTCAACAAGGCCGGATACCATTGCTCGGAAGCTCAGCTGAACAGGATATACTGCTGCGGAGAAGAACATAGTGGGATCTACCGTAAAGTCAGGCCGACCAGCAATGCACGTTAGGCGGATCGGCTGGTAGATAAGTCCCAGTCTTCTGTCAGTTCCTCTGGAACTTTTTGCTGGATTTTCTTTTAAGTCCCAAGTTTTAGGGTTAGGAAGGAGCAAGACCTCTAACACCACTTTCGAAGGTCCAGGACCTGGGGACCACCACTTGTAGGGTTTAGGGCTCACTCCAGGCAGAGGCCAGGTGTAAGGTTCAAGGTCTCCGAAGCTTGTTATGTCCCTGTAGCTCTCACAGGAGGCCATCCAACGAGCCCTTGGTGTCCTGGGTCCAAGGAGCAGGTCCAGTCCTCCTTCAGTCAGTAGGGTGGCAAGGCCGTCCTTCCAGCAGCAGGGCGAGAGGGCAGTCCTTCTGGCATCAAGGCAGCAACCAGTCCTTCTGAATCTTCCACAGGTGCAGGAGTGTACTGAAGAGGTAGTTCAGGATGTCCAATATTTATACATACGGCCATCCTTTTTAGTGTGGGTGACATCCTGGCTACCCCCACATCTGGCTCTGAAAAGTTGTTCCCTTACCCTGCCAAGACTCCAAGTAGTCTGGGTAACCATAGACAGGTGTCAAGTTCCTTTGTGAGTGTGCTATAGGCAGCCCTTTGAAATAAAAGTGGGGCAGGGAACAGCTCCGCCGCACCCATCCTGGCATGAAGACCCATCCTGCCAACACCTAGTGCCCCTTTGACTCACTGTCTGGCAGGAATACACGATGGCCTACTGCCAAGCTATTCACAGTCATGTGACCCAGGACCCAGGCTGCAGGCACCAAATGGTTGGGATAAGTAAATACCAACTTTCTAAAAGAGGCGTTTTCAGAATTGTGACTTAAAATCAGACTACCATTAAAGAAAACTTTAAATTACAATTTATTTGAGACCAAACATGCCATTTCTACCTGTCCTAATCAAAAGTTAGCACTTATTAAATGTAAGATGGTAATCCAGTGTTATCCAATTAGAGAGATTGCCCTTACAAGAGTAAAAAACGAACTTAGGAGGTTTTCACTACCAGGGCATGGAAAAAACAAAATGCACATGTCCGACTTTTTTAAAAATACACTACACACTGCCCAATGGGCTGTTTCGAGCCTACCTTCGGGATGACTTATATGTATTAGAAAGGAAGGGTTAGGCCTGGCAAAAGGTTTATTTTGACAGGTCAAAATGGCAGTCTAAAACTGCACTACAGGCTGCAATGGTAGGCCTGAGACATGTTTAAAAGGCTAGTGGGTGGCACAATGAGTGCAGCAGGCCCACTAGTAGCATTTAATTTACAGGCCCTGGGTACATGTAGTACCACTTTACTAGGGGCTTACAAGTAAATTAAATGTGGTTCAGGTTTAGGCCAATTTTACCATGTTTAAGGGAGCTAGCACAAGCGCTTTAGCACTGGTTAGCAGTGTTAAAGTGTAATGAGCCCTAATGACAGCAAAAATGCAATTCAGAAAACAGGAGGGGTGAAGGCAAAAAGGTTGGGGGAAGACCACACCAAGGATGACAGGTCTAACAGTAACACCTGTGGAAGAGTGTACCATTCGGAGTACAATATTTGCAAGTGTCTACGCTTCAATGCAGGGCATACACTTGGAGGTGTTACCGGAGGAGTTAAAATAAATACAAGATTAGGGGTGTGCAAAATTTGCGTAATTGTTTTTGCATAATTATGCCAACTTTTGGCAAAATTACACTAAATTAAGCATAATTAAACAAACTTAAAAACTGGCATTTTGTGCTATATTTTAGAGCTAAATGCATCCTCACCTGAATTTATGGGACGGGTATGTATTTAAGAAAAGCACCATGAACAGCCACTTGCATTCTGTTGTTCATGTGCATTCATGGAAAATATTTACTGTGAATACCGTGTTTTGCAGTCAACTTTTATCGCAAATGATGCATAATTATTCGAAATAGAGCAATGGCATAATTTTGGGAATTTCACGTAACAAATGTAATGTGAAATTCCTGATATCATTCTAATTGTTCCAGTGCAACTTAAATTTTGCCCAGGCCTATACAAAATGAGCAAGGAGCGGCACCTGCTCTTGATTTAGTGATGAAATTAATAGGTGCATTTTAAACTGTCTACTCAAAAGTCCTAAGCAACATTCGCAGAGAAGCTGTAATCCTGGCATTATGCCGGAGTCTGGCAGCGGGTCCCATTCCAGATCATGTACTGGAGCTTCCAAAGATTATTTCAGAAGTTTACACTTCTGTGGGCTGTGGTACCTTAGGTTTTCGAGCCACAAGAAAAAGCAGACGGCAAAACAAAAGACCAGAATTGAGCCTCCTATACCGGAAGAGTCTAGCAGGAGTGGATATATTCTGAAGGACCATGATAAAATTAGAAAGCTTGATCTGTATCAGTATTCAATTCAATTCAATTCTTTCTTTATTCGTCCTTCCAAAGAACGAATAAAGAAAGTATTCAAATAGCTGTTCTTCCCACTCTTGCAGGACACTAGGGACAGTAAAAGGACAGAAAGAAATAGACAGACTGAGTATTGCATTGCAGAAAGGACAACTGCGCTAAACTGAAAAGTGAATTTGAAGAAGTTAGTATAAAGAAGTAAGAGAAAGGCTCAGACTGAAAGACAGACTTTAAAAAGAAAAAAAAAGCTGGCTTGCAAAGAAGCATGCCCAACAAACTACAAATACACCTGCAGAACGGGACTTGGGCAGTGATGCATCTGGACAGTGCAGTAGAAATGACAGTAGTTTACCAGACCCTCAAGGAGCATCTGGTGTTGAATCCAACTAAGGAATATATACACGTTGAGTCACTCGATTGGCATATAAATCCTTCAGAAAGGGTTTAAGAATTAGAAATTCAAATTAAGGGAGACATATTGCACAAAATTAAAGCTATATTCCAGTCTCATTTGTCAGATACTTATGACATTATCCTTGCAGATGATAACTGGGCTCCAGTTTTTGTAAAGGATACACCTTTGAAGAAAGGAGATAATTATGCAAACATTTTCCTCCTTAGTACCTGAAGAACTCAGGAAAAAATATGTGCAACAATGGGCTTTAAAACGGGCTACTGCTTTACATGTAGAAAACAAGCAGGGTGGGAGAAAGAATCTGTTCCATATGTGATTTCCTTAAGGAATGAGCCTCAACTACAAACTCAATATTCTTTAAAGCCTGAAGCTAAGCGTGGTATTACATCTATTTTAAATCAGCAATAATATTAAGTTGTAATAGTGCCTTGCCATTTCACCATGAACTCTTTTCTTTTCCAGTGTTAAAACCTGATAATTCATATATAATAAATAGTATTAGAATATAGAAATGTGTACAGAATGCTCACAGTACCAGACTAATGACTAATCTAGTCAGGGAAAAGTGTAAGATGAAGTTAGATCTAACTAACAGTTTTTTAGCCATAATATCTTGATTGAATCCCAAAATCAAACTGCTTTTTCATTCAGATGATTTATATATGGTTATATAAGATTGCCTCATTGGTACATGAATAGCCCTGGGCTTTTTGCAGCAAGGATTATGGAGATCTATTAAGATCCCAAGGCGCTATCATATATAGATGACATTTGTATTACAAACGATGACTTGACTGAACACTTGCTTAGGGTGTGCAGGATAATTTTGCTTTTAGCCCGACATATGTGTAAAATTAATTTTAGGAAATCTAAAATTGCATATCTCAATGTGATTTCCCTTGGGTACAAGGTATCCAGTGATGATAAAGGATTGACACTTGACTTATTGCAGAAGTGTGCTACTTAACAACCTACAGCTAAATTAAAGAAGTTACAAGCATTGATGGGGTTTCTTAACTATGGAAAAGCCATGTTGCTTAGTGGGTAAATGATTACGCCAACATTTTCTGAAAAGAAATGGACCAAAATGCCTAAAGCTCTCTTGTGTGAACTGCAAGTAGACATGTTAGAGACTATATATTTACAGGCATGGGACAATAAAACAAACCTAGAAACTAGGGTTGTTCTTAGCACTTGAGACTACACATATGTGGTATACAATGAGGGACAGCTAACTCCCATAGCATACAGGTCACATTTGCATTTCTCTGCTGAGGAATGATTTACTCCTACTGAGAAAATACTCACTGCAGTACTAACAGCTATTCCGCAGGAGCATTCTATAGCACAGAAAAAACAAATTAATATAGTTTCCTTATACACCAGACTGATTTTCCCCTAACCGGGGCAGACTGCAGCGCTGAATATACTCCATAAGCCCAGATTGATTAATTACTTGAGGCTGGCTATATAACTCCTGATAGAACAGAGAGAACTACTCCATAATAGATATGGGGTTTGCAGAGACAATACCATAAATGCCTTTGATAGATTGAATAGCACATTTTGATTGTTTGATGATGAGCTAAAACTCAACCTACCCTTTCCCCATACTCGTCTTTTAAAGCTTTATTTTTAGCATACCTGGCTGCTATTTGTTCTTTCAGCCCATGTCCAATCAAAGACCGTTTTTCAATTAGTTGGGTATGGGATGGGTATGCCCAGATGTGGGTCCCTTACTCGCTGTGCAACTGGATTCAAGCTAGCCAGGCTGATGAGGGGTGTTACCCCAAAACCGGTCCCAGGATGCTTGTTTCTGGTCAGTTCAGGCTGGACTGTTCCCATGAGGAGCAGGGTCAAGACTGATTTGCATAAGGCTCTGTCCAAACTAGTGTGGTCCAAACTGGGGTGGTGTAGTGAGCAAAAAAAACGATAGATTTAACCCAGATCTCTAGACTGGTGGTGAATGTTTAATTCATTCAGCATTCCATCCATCCTTTGTTGCTGCAGCATTAATGAAGAAAAGGCATACTCTGAGAGAGAAGATGCAGAAAGAATTAGAGAAATTGATAAACAGATAATGCAGACTACATTTGCAGTTATTGACAATGGTTTCCAAACACTCTCAAAACAAGTATACATAATTTCAACCATGACTTTTACGCCCTCAATCTCTCTAGAGAAGATGTGAATACTTTACAACAGGAGCAACGCAAATGTGGACAATAACACAGTTGAATTGGGATTTCAAACTTCAAAAACAAAAAAGTGCCCTAGGAACTCATAAACTAATCTGCCGTCTCTGAATCCTAAAATTATACCTTGAAACAGATAGCGATCTCAGAAAAGGAGACATTGTACACTCTCTTGACCATAGCATTTTCTGTGGCAGAAGATGCACATCTTGTGTGGCTCATGCATGGAGTGATTTCCCAGCCAATAACTGCTTTTCATTTCTATGATTGTCTGAAACACACCCCATTAGGCTGGTATGAAAAAACATAATGGTTTCCTTTACTATGCCTGGAAATTCCCATGAATTCCACTGTTGGACAAAAGATGATCCTGCATTCATAAGCACATTTGCATGCACCAACCCAACAGGACACTCACTCCTCTATGATTCTATCATGCTGCAAGGGACTTCTAACCTTTAAAGCCTGGCATTGCTTGTAAATTACTTGCAGTGTCTGCTCTATTCATTCCTTCCCATCATACAATTCTAGGAAATGGTTTGCATCTAATTAGAAAAAATGAAAGCTGCTGTAGGTTAACTCCTGGTTAAATTTTCATGTTAACTGTAAAACAAACAGTAAAATGCTGTGGTGTTAAATTGTATCCTTCTCCAAAGAAGTTGTTTGAAAGTGTCCATGGACAAAAATAGATATGTTAAATATGTGTGCTTTCATAAGTAAAATAGGATTGTTGTCTTTTTAAAACAGAAAGAGGTGTCTTTAACCTCTGCTGAAGCTCCATTTGGCCTGCAAATAGCCTGGTCTGCTTCTGAAATTCAACAGCTTCTCCAGATACAATTTACAATGTACTTTGAAATTAAATGAAATGACAAAGATTTATAGAGTGCAACAAATTACCAAAGACGTCAAGGCGCTAGAGAAGGGAGAGTCCCGGAAGAAAGGATATAAAATTAGAGAGAAAGACTGGACTTCACATGAAAGATGAAAAGCCAGGTTTTCTAGGCTTTTCAAAAGGCAGCATGGACCTGAAGGCTACTGATAGAGTGTGGAAGGGAGTACCAGAGTTTTGCTGTAGCCAACGAAAAGGCTCTGTCTAGAGGGTATGTACTACTGGAACATGGCTTTAATTCCTCTAGGCCTGATGTTATGTAAAGCACTATGAACAATACATAGCACTTTAAAGGTGATGCGTTTGTTCACTGGTAGCCAATGCAGTTTGGAAATCCCTGCCGAGGCTCATTGATATTTGGGGATGTCAAGTATCAGTCTTCTGTACCAGCTGTAGCTTGGCCAATGCTGATTTGTTGATCTCAAGGTAGAGTGCATTGCAATAGTCCAACCTTGAAGAGATCAAGGCTAGAGCAACTTGCTTGCGTGCCTGTAGAGGAATAAAAGGAAACACCTTCTGAAGGGTCCTGATGATCCAAAAACAGGTTGACACTGTATGGTTGACCTGAAGGTCAAATGACAGATTTGCTGTACACCATCTTCCTTCCATCAATTGCAAAGGGCATAGTTCATGTTTTCAACACATTTGGATCTGGCCTATTAAACAGGCTTTAAGACAATTTTTTTTATTCATTCCTTCCTTCTTCAGTTAATTGTTTTGAAATCTGTTTGGTGGAGTTTCAACTACACTGCTGATGGATGTGCAATTCTCCATTTTCTTCCTAGTAAAGAAATAAAGCTAACATGAATGCTAATGAGAATGTAGGCAATGTCTACCCGATTTAAAAACAATGTTCTGAAGCAATGGTATTACACTTTGGGGCCGATTCCGATCTCGGTCGGAGGCGCACCCAATACCATTCGGTCGGGAAAATAGCCATGCGAAAGCCTGTTTCCCGACCGATCCGTACAGCACACCGAACGAGTAAGTACGATGCGCACAACAGCACAGAATCCGGCCGAGCCGTACTCACCCAAACCAGGTCCTGTTCCCCGACCGAGGCGAATCCGGAAACGCCGAATCGAGTCGCACGGAAGGAAAAATGCAGCTCCGTCCGGCCGAACGAGTACGATGCGCTTTCCGTACGCGCCGAACCCTTCGCTACGCAAGGCACGTCAAAGCATCCGGGAGAGGCGCACATAAGCTCCGATTCGTGCCACAACACGATCCACGGCTCCGAGACGAACACGCCAGCGACGAGGACGAGGCGAAGCGACGAGGACGACGCGAAGCAACGAGAAGGACGAACGACACGAACCAACCATGAATCCCTTCGTCCCGATCATACCAATATTCTACATTTACTACCGGAACAGGCACGGACGCGTACGGCGCAGAAGGTAAGCCAGACACCAACCACAAAACACATACAACACGTACACGACACATCACACACACACAGAGGGATGCAGAATATACTTACACCAGCAACAGCAGCACCATAGGGGCGGGATGCCCATCACCAATGCCACATATGCACACAGGGGCCTGAATGCGCACCACCACCCCTACACAGGGGGCAGGATGCCTACCACTACTACCACCCTTAGCCAGGGGGCTGGATGCCTACCACTACTACCACCCTCACCCAGGGGGCTGGATGCCTACCACCACTACCACCCTCACCCAGGGGGCTGGATGCCTACCACTACTACCACCCTCACCCAGGGGGCTGGATGCCTACCACTACTACCACCCTTAGCCAGGGGGCTGGATGCCTACCACCACCCTTAGCCAGGGGGCTGGATGCCTACCACTACTACCACCCTTAGCCAGGGGGGCTGGATGCCTACCACTACTACCACCCTCACCCAGGGGGCTGGATGCCTACCACCACTACCACCCTCACCCAGGGGGCTGGATGCCTACCACTACTACCACCCTCACCCAGGGGGCTGGATGCCTACCACTACTACCACCCTCACCCAGGGGGGCTGGATGCCTACCACTACTACCACCCTTAGCCAGGGGGCTGGATGCCTACCACCACCCTTAGCTAGGGGGCTGGATGCCTACCACTACTACCACCCTTACCCAGGGGGCAGGATGCCTACCACTACTACCACCCTTAGCCAGGGGGCTGGATGCCTACCACTACTACCACCCTTAGCCAGGGGGCTGGATGCCTACCACTACTACCACCCTTAGCCAGGGGGGCTGGATGCCTACCACTACTACCACCCTCACCCAGGGGGGCTGGATGCCTACCACCACCCTTAGCCAGGGGGCTGGATGCCTACCACTACTACCACCTCACCCAGGGGGCTGGATGCCTACCACCACTACCACCCTCACCCAGGGGGCTGGATGCCTACCACTACTACCACCCTCACCCAGGGGGCTGGATGCCTACCACCACCCTTAGCCAGGGGGCTGGATGCCTACCACTACTACCACCCTTAGCCAGGGGGCTGGATGCCTACCACTACTACCACCCTTACCCAGGGGGGCAGGATGCCTACCACTACTACCACCCTTACCCAGGGGGCAGGATGCCTACCACTACTACCACCCTTAGCCAGGGGGGCTGGATGCCTACCACTACTACCACCCTTAGCCGGGGGCTGGATGCCTACCACTACTACCACCCTTAGCCAGGGGGCTGGATGCCTACCACTACTACCACCCTCACCCAGGGGGGCTGGATGCCTACCACCACTACCACCCTCACCCAGGGGGCTGGATGCCTACCACTACTACCACCCTCACCCAGGGGGCTGGATGCCTACCACTACTACCACCCTCACCCAGGGGGCTGGATGCTCTACCACCACCCTTAGCCAGGGGGCTGGATGCCTACCACTACTACCACCCTCACCCAGGGGGGCTGGATGCCTACCACCACCCTTAGCCAGGGGGCTGGATGCCTACCACTACTACCACCCTCACCCAGGGGGCTGGATGCCTACCACCACTACCACCCTCATCCAGGGGGGCTGGATGCCTACCACTACTACCACCCTCACCCAGGGGGGCTGGATGCCTACCACCACCCTTAGCCAGGGGGCTGGATGACTACCACTACTACCACCCTTACCCAGGGGGGCAGGATGCCTACCACTACTACCACCCTTAGCCAGGGGGCTGGATGCCTACCACTACTACCACCCTTAGCCAGGGGGCTGGATGCCTACCACTACTACCACCCTTAGCCAGGGGGGCTGGATGCCTACCACTACTACCACCCTCACCCAGGGGGCTGGATGCCTACCACTACTACCACCCTCACCCAGGGGGGCTGGATGCCTACCACCACCCTTAGCCAGGGGGCTGGATGCCTACCACTACTACCACCCTCACCCAGGGGGCTGGATGCCTACCACCACTACCACCCTCACCCAGGGGGGCTGGATGCCTACCACTACTACCACCCTCACCCAGGGGGGCTGGATGCCTACCACCACCCTTAGCCAGGGGGCTGGATGCCTACCACTACTACCACCCTCACCCAGGGGGATGGATGCCTACCACCACTACCACCCTCACCAAGGGGGGCTGGATGCCTACCACTACTACCACCCTCACCCAGGGGGCTGGATGCCTACCACCACCCTTAGCCAGGGGGGCTGGATGCCTACCACTACTACCACCCTTAGCCAGGGGGCTGGATGCCTACCACTACTACCACCCTTACCCAGGGGGCAGGATGCCTACCACTACTACCACCCTTACCCAGGGGGCAGGATGCCTACCACTACTACCACCCTTAGCCAGGGGGCTGGATGCCTACCACTACTACCACCCTTAGCCAGGGGGCTGGATGCCTACCACTACTACCACCCTTAGCCAGGGGGGCTGGATGCCTACCACTACTACCACCCTCACCCAGGGGGGCTGGATGCCTACCACCACTACCACCCTCACCCAGGGGGGCTGGATGCCTACCACTACTACCACCCTCACCCAGGGGGGCTGGATGCCTACCACCACTACCACCCTCACCCAGGGGGCTGGATGCCTACCACTACTACCACCCTCACCCAGGGGCTGGATGCTCTACCACCACCCTTAGCCAGGGGGGCTGGATGCCTACCACTACTACCACCCTCACCCAGGGGGCTGGATGCCTACCACCACCCTTAGCCAGGGGGCTGGATGCCTACCACTACTACCACCCTCACCCAGGGGGCTGGATGCCTACCACCACTACCACCCTCACCCAGGGGGCTGGATGCCTACCACTACTACCACCCTCACCCAGGGGGCTGGATGCCTACCACCACCCTTAGCCAGGGGGCTGGATGCCTACCACTACTACCACCCTCACCCAGGGGGCTGGATGCCTACCACTACTACCACCCTTAGCCAGGGGGCTGGATGCCTACCACTACTACCACCCCCACTCATAGGATGGACAATGCATGACACAACCAGCACACCACAACCTAGGGAATGCAAGAAGAAGACATCCCCCAACACCATGACAAGCGTGTGTAGACTGTGTCAAATGCCTACAACACCGAACATGACTTTGAACATACAATGTGACCCCTAGCACATGTGCCACACATATATGTGTGTGGCACCCACAATGCAAGCAGGCCATGACCATTGTGGCAATGGGGTCCAAACCCCCATCATCACAGTGACCAAAAGGTAAGTGTGGGGTCCATAGCTGAAGCACATTTTGAACATTGTGGCAATGGGGTCCAAACCCCCATCATCACAGTGACCAAAATGTAAGTGTGGGGTCCATAGCTGAAGCACACTTTGAACATTGTGGCAATGGGGTCCAAACCCCCATCATCACAGTGACCAAAAGGTAAGTGTTGACAAAGAAAGAGGTGCAACTGCCAAACTGCATGGATGATTCCTGGTCACAGAACAACAAACACATCAGTGGCAAAGTAGTGTATGTGTCCCATTGCAACATAAATTGGGGGAGCCAAATACTGCAGTGCAAATAAGACATACCTTTGGCCATGTGCAGACAAACAACACCCATGGGGGCTGACACCGTCAACAATCATCAATGACACAATGACAGAAGTGACCATCAGAATGCAGACCCACATATTTGCACCAATGGGCACACACATGCAGATACCCTGTGGAGACTGCAGATGTGAGGTGAACAGATACCATACCATGGCAGCAATGGGACACACAAACCATGATCATTGTGCTGACCGATGACCTAGGAGTCCCAGGGACAGCAGGGGAAAGCCACCAAACTACATACAGCCAATGGCACACCCAAGATATGCCAATGCAGTGGTGCAGATGCACAAACACAAACAGGCAGACCCACACTGCACATCATACACAACAGGTGAGGGGGGTGCCAGTGTCCCCAGGCAACCACACAACACATGAGGAGACCTGAATACCAATCATACAGATGTGCATACAGTGCCACACAAAGGTAACTCATGGATCCAAATCCCCTATGTGGGCAAGCAGGCATTGTCAGATGAGAGGGAGCACAAATCACACATGTCACACAGGCACGTAGGGACAGCAACTGACACAGCAAGACACAGACACACCACAGCACCACCCCCAGGGCCCCCACAATGTGGTGACCCTGGGCTGCATTACAATCCCACTGTGATGACAAAGCTAAATGTGGTTCACACTGTGAACCACAGTCATGTGTCCTGAGCAACTAACTACCATCACACCTACACAAGCACAAATCAAACAGCATGGCCAGTAAGCCAAGGCCAACATGGAGGCAGGGGCCTAGCCGGGCAACAACTCTCATCTGCACACACTCAACACCACACCCCTCGACCTCCAACAATGTGCAGCAGTGAAGCACACATGCACTGGTGACATTGCACATGAACCCATGACTATTCCAGGGTGGTGGGTGGGAACCAAGGTGCAGAAACACATCACACATGGACACTCAACAAGACTCCTGAATGTCTGACACACTGCACACTACGCTGCACATGGACATGACGGCAATACTACACCAACCAATGGGATCCCAGCCACAGTCACACACCAATGAAGAAGCCAAGGTCACCCACAAAGAACACACATAGACAACAACCAACATTGCAGCCCAGACCCTGAGGAGTGCCAGCAGTCACACACACAACGTGTCACAATCACTGAAAGATAACACAAACTGGAAATCACATGACAGGGGCAAACAACAAGTGGCAAGGGGAAACCTGACTGTGACCCATCTGCGTCTGCACACAAACTCAGCCCTGACAGCAAACACACCTATGGGTGACACCCTGATGACCAGTAATGTGCCATGCACCCACATCACAGAGAACCCAGGGCGAAGACTTTGGGGGAACATAGGTCAACTCAGCTAGCATCACAAACAGGTACAACACTAGGGATCACAGCATGCACAGCTAAACGGAAGTGAACACACAGACATGCACATACAACACACACCTTGGGCGCAGGCAATGTCACAGGAGTACACACTGCCATGAGGGGACTCCACTCCTGTGTGAGGAAAGCTGTGCCATATGTTGCCTCAGTAGGGCCCCATCATGTCAGCTGAGCACTTGGTCACACAATCAACAATTAACACCAAATGAGGGCTCCCGTAACATCAGCCTGGTCATGGAAGTGCCAAGGGAATCATCAGCACAGATCCAACACACTTGTATAGCAATGTTGCACTGACAACACAGATGAGTCCTTCCCCATTGATGCCCAAACCTGCATGTCCACTGGAGATGGCCACACGGTCAGGGAAGTAGACGAATTGAACAATGGCAGGCACAACAGATGTGCAGGGGTGGAAGCCACAGATGTGAAATAGCCAATCTAAGTAGGAAATCCCATTGCCAAATACTGAACACATGACACCCTCAGATGCTGCTATGGATGACATGGATACACCACAGGATAGGACACATTCCCCCTGGACCACATGGGTTCCTGCACAGTAACACTTCATTATCATGAGACCAAATATCACCATCACTGCAGCAAGGGCATGGTTAGCATCATCAACATCATGTACATCAGAAGCAAAAGCACTAGAGAACAGAAAGTTGCTTTATTCAGCATATGTGGCATTAAAAGTAGAAGTCCGGTAGAAAATAAACAAAGGTCAATGGCCAGTCCATCAACAAAGTCACAAGTGGGTGACAGTGGCAGATGCCACCCTACACATGCCTGCACAAAACCAGGGACAATCCACTAGGAGGGGCAACCGGGGGTAGGCCAGGCACCGCAGGGACAGGATCAGGCTCACCAGGAGGAAGCAGGGAAGGGGTGGTGGGTGCTGGAGAGCCACTGACAACTGCTGTGGAGGTGTCTGACATGGTGTGTGCCGGCACAACTGGGGGCATGGCTCTGATGTTGTGGGTGCCGGCACGACTGCAGTGGACCCTGCAGATGGAGTGGACAGGTCCGCCACTGCAGTGCCCAAGTCAGACAGGGTGGTAGTGGACTCCACTGCAGTGCCTACCACCAGGGGAGGAGAATGGGGAACAGGCAAGGTGGGCTGGACAGAGGGGGAGGACACCCTCACCACATCAGTGGCACAGACAAGCGCAGCGGGGGGTGTGGTGCCGGGAGAGCAAGTGGCAGGGGGAGAAGGCCGGAGCCTCTTGGGGATGGTATATCTGTGGGTGGGGGAACCTGGGGCAGGGTGTGGTGGGGGCACCTGTGGAGTGGGGGCCTGAGGGATGGAGGAAGGAGACCTGGTGCTTGAGCTGCAGGGCGGCGGCGGGGTCTTGCTCTTACCACTCCGGGGGACTTGCGGGTGGGGGCCTCAGTCTGTCTGCGCCTGGGGGAGGGTGTCCGGGGGCGAGGGGCACTCTGCTCCGTGTGGGGGCTTCCTCTTCCCCTGGATGCTGGAGCAGCAGGTTCGGAGGGGAAGAGGCCGAGGTCACTGAGGAAGAGGCGCTGGGTCTTTGGGGTTGCAGGTGAGGCAAGGGAGGGTGCTTTGGAGGGAGAGGCAACTGAGGACTGCGCAGTGCCCGTGGATGCGTGTGAGTGTTCCAGGGCCCCATCCCCTGTGAGTCTGGTTTCAGTCCCCTGACTGTGCGTGCGTGTGCATTTTGTTTGTGGCGTGTGTGTCTGTGTGCTGGACGTGTGTGTGCTGGTGTGTGCCTGTGCCGGTGTGTGTGTGCTTGGGACGGGTAAGGTGCTGGGGAGTGTGGATGGAGCAGAGGCAGGAGGGGTGAGGGACTGTCTGAGGAGGGACAATGCTGCCGTCAGGGAGGAGTCCATGGACCTATTGCCCCTCTGTAGGTCAGACATGCCCGATGAGATGCCCTCCATGAACGACACCAGCTGAGTCAACAGAGCGGTGTGCGCATGGAGGACACTCAGCATGGCTGTCTGCCCTACATGGAGCTGGCGAAGGAGGTACACAGACTCCTCACTCAGGGCAGCAGGGGACACAGGGGCAGGGGTGCGGTGCCTGGCCCAAAGGAGACACGCTCCCGAACATGGGAGCCTCCACGGACCTGGGGAATGGGAGCCGATGGGAGGGCGGTGGTGGTGCTGGTGGTGGCGGGGACAGCAACACTAGCTGGGGTGTGGTGGCTGCTGACACCCGCCTCCATAAGGGAGTCATCCTCCGAGTTGCTCTGGTCCTCAGCTGAGGTGGATGGTGCTGAGGACTCCTCGGTGTGGCTCCCCTCGCCCTCCGTGCCACTGGGTCCCTCCGACCACTCCTCGGCTGCTGACCCAGTCTGGCTCTCTGGCTCCTCCTGGTCCGTGGAGCTGTCCCCTTCCGTGGCCGTGGATGTATCTGCAAACAATGGGGAAACAGACAGACATCAGTCACCTGCACCAAACGCACACACCACTGTGAGCAGAGCACATTACAGAGCAAGCCCTGGCATCATTAGTTGTACATTGCTAAAAGTGCCCTAACTGAACAGGAGAAGCCAATTGTCAGTCTGATGCCAAGCATGGCACTCACATCCCACATGGCCTTGCACCCATCTGTCTGGTGTCTGTTGGATTGCAACACCCCAGTGTGGACACATGCACCAAGTACACAGTAGTTGGACAGTGCAGAGGACACGGTGTGGCATGTGGACATGCACACATCACAGCTCTTGCCACTGAGTCAGTACAGGTTTCCGGATGAAAGGGATGCCCAGAGTCAAATAGGAAATGCATGTGATGCATACCAGCGACAGACACCATGATGCACCCATGTCCTGATAGCCATCGCCACAATGGTGTGCATGTAGCACATGTCACTCCCCTGCAGGACCACCAATAAGTTGACACATGCCATGGCAGAGGCATGACTGCTAAGTCATACATCACTGTCTCAGTGATGTATGACTTGGCAGCCAGACAACAACACTCTGCACTGTGTCACAATAGTAGGTCATGGGGAATGCAAGTCCTGGAGCTGCACAAGTGCACATGTACATCCCCCACACAACACATCATCTTAACCCTCATCTGTCCAGGTCATACCTATTGGACATATGGGAGACCTGTGACACTACCCTCTGAACCTGAGCCCCTCACAATTTGCTGTGAATGGGGAACAGCTGCCTGAACTTCACATTCGCATACCCCAGTCTGCACGGGCAGCTGATCAAACACCTATGTGACACACAAGTATCGTCTCCTATGGTCACATCTCCAGGGGCATGCTGAGCCCCTACCAAGAAACACCCCAGCAGTCCTGGCAACTAATCCACAGCACACTGACACAGAGGCAGACACCTGAGGGATCAAATCACTGCGCACAATGTGTCAGCTGATACACGGGAGTGGGAGTACAGAGTGCATTGCATGGCCTGGAGTAGGCATGACTGTCCTGCTCCACATGAATGAGGGATCAGCCCTGGACAGTGGATAGCTGGCTATGTATGTGTGACACACGTAATCTGCACACTCCTGGGGCCCAAACATTGTTCCCACCCGCTGCATGGGCGTGTGCCACATACACCAGGCACATGTGGTGGCTCAGCTCAGCAAGTGGACCGCATATCAAAGAAACACGCAGATCACATGTCCGAACACAGGCGTTGTGTGAACAATGGACCCACCCATGATGCCCACAACAGAGTTAGGGAAACAGATGCTGTCCCCCACCTTTAGTGAAGCAAACTGCAAGGACACAGTCCCAAGTGACACAATTCCCTGAATGTAAGGGCCACACCTGGGTATCAGATGAGCAGTGGGCAGTGCACAATAGAGGGACATGGCTCCTGGACAACATGACTGCTGCACTGTGGCAGTTGAACCAGGCCAGAGGAGGGCACAAAGCATGTAATACAGAGTTCACAGTGCAGTCTTTGACTCACCCCCTCCTTGCTGCTGTCTGGCCTTCAGCTGCCCATCCAGGTCTGGAAACACCACCGCCAGGATCTGGAGCATGTGGGGGTCAGGGTCCATGTTCCGCCCCTCCTGCGAGGAGGCGACAGCTTCAGCTGGACCCCTGCAATCCTCCGGGTCCAGCCCCGAAGGTCCTGCCACCTCTTCTGGCAGTTGCGGATCCGGCGCTTGTAGACCCCCACGGCCCGGACGGCCCGGACGATGTCCTTCCAGATCTCCTGCTTCCGATGGGCATTAACCTGTCAGGATGACAAAGTGAAAAGGCCATTACTACACATGCAACATATCCGTGCATGACACAGTTGTATATACATGTCTCAATCACAGGGGCACATGATGTACACAGGCAGTGCAAAGCTGCCCATGGACAGTTTGCCAGACGTCACTACATGGTATCATTGCATGGGAGGTAAAACCTTGTTCAAATGCACTGTCACTGCACCATACCTGTCCAGTGCATGTCACTACACACTATGGGGGTGACAACTACTCAGTGAGCCTGCTAGCCAGTGGCGTGCAGACTTTCAGCCTTGCTAGTCAGACAAAATGCACATTCAGAAAGGCAGTGCACAGAACACTCACCTGCTCCCCTGGTGTCCCATACAGCTTGCTGTACTGTGGAAGTAGGCTGTCCAGCAGGGCCTGGTTCTCTTCAAGGCTGAAGGCTGGGGCTCTCTCCACAGTATGTGCCATTGCAGGGTCCAGAGGGGCAGAGACAGCAGCAGTGCAGTGGCAGATGTCGTCCTGGAGCATGTAATGCAGGCAAGTGAGCTCTCAGGGGAACAGCCAGCAATATATATGTGCTGGAGAGGCAGATACTGTCCCTTGTGTCCAAAGTGATAGGTCCAAGTCGTTTGCATCTTCTGAATCTGGCCAATCCATGGAATAGCAGCACCAAAACACGCCCACAGCATCCTTCAAATCTTCAACTTCATGACATACATGATTTTGCAACATTGTTGTGGGTGACCAACTGATTTTCCAGCAACCGACTCGTTCGAAATTCGAAAACGCGTCCGTTGCCAGGCAAGCCCATTGTCAATGGGTTCTCACCGATCGGTCCATTGCGGTACAACACGTACAGGGGTACAACGCGTACCGCACACATTGAATGCAATGGGCCGGCCGGGGCACCGATCGGTCCATTGCAGTTCAACGCTTACAGGGTACAACGCATACAGGGGTACAACGCGTACCACGACACATTGAATGCAATGGGCCGGCCGGGGCACCGATCGGTCCATTGCAGTACAACGCATACAGGGGTGCAACGCGTACAGGGGTACAACGCGTACCCGCACACATTGAATGCAATGGGCCGGCCGGGGCACCGATCGGTCCATTGCAGTTCAACGCGTACAGGGGTACAACGTGTACAGGGGTACAACGCGTACCGCACACATTGAATGCAATGGGCCGGCCGAGGGCACCGATCGGTCCATTGCAGTACAACGCGAACAGGGGTGCAACGCGTACAGGGGTACAACGTGTACCCGCACACATTGAATGCAATGGGCCGGCTGGGGGCACCGATCGGTCCATTGCAGTTCAACGCGTACAGGGGTACAACGCGTACAGGGGTACAACGCGTACCCGCACACATTGAATGCAATGGGCCGGCCGGGGGCACCGATCGGTCCATTGCAGTTCAACGCGTACAGGGGTACAACGCGTACAGGGGTATAATGCGTACCCGCACACATTGAATGCAATGGGCCGGCCGGGGGCACCGATCGGTCCATTGCTGTTCAACGCATCACTGTACATGTGACTGGCATATGTCAGCATGCCTGTCTCAGATGGACATATGCCAGCCACAGATAGCTCCCAGGGAGTGAGGGGCACACCTACATCACAACAGCCTGTCCAAACTTTATCATAAGGCATGTAAGGCTGCATTTCCTATTGTGTGTATGTTGGTGTACATGTTGTCCTGTCGGTGTCACCTATGGGCAGCCACCCCCAGGCTGTGCACGTGTTCATGGGGACAGGATCCTGGGTGTTACGTGTACATGACCACTGTGATGTGCAACTGTTCATATCTGTGCATGTGCCATGGTCACATTTCACGGTGGTGTATGTGTATGTCATGTCACATACCCCGTGAGTCCCATGTGGGACGGTATGTTTGAGCCAGGGTGTCCCAGTGGCACAATAGTGATGGTCCTCCACAGTCTTTGTGCATGTAGTGTTTACAATGTCTCTGATTTCATGTGCACAATGGGAGACAGTCTCCACATCCAGGTTGTGTGTGCATGGACTTTGATGTTGTGCGTGTGTGTGTCACAGACGTCCATGTCTGTCCTGCCGTGGCAAGTGGGGCCACTACCTGTGGGGGTCATGGTTGTTTTGCTGTGGTGTATACATTATACTCCATGTAATGCCAGTGTCCATGTGGCAATACAGGGTCACTGGGAATGTACCTGTCGTTGAGCTGTGGTGCCTGGGGCACATCTGTCCTCACATGTCACTGTGGGGGGTGATTGTGACACGGCAGCAGGAGATGGGAACTGTGACACGGCCTCATGATATCCAATGGGCCAACCTGGGACTAATTGATGCCACCTGTTGGACCGTGTTGACAGATGTTGGCCATGTATGTACCATACATGTCCTTCCGGAACTGCACACTTCATGTAGTTGTGCCTCATAATGATGTATGTTGGGATATTGAGTGTGTTCAATGCCGCATATGTGGGGTGACTGACAATCTTGCTTACTTCTCCTCTGCACTGCAGGGCTCCTGCTGTCCATGGACCATTCCCAGACCTGGCAACAATGGTGGAACGGGACAGCATCCGACGGTACCGCTTCACCAGGCAGCTGATTGAGGATTTGGCAGTGCAGTTGTCCCCACATTTGCAGCCTGGCCGGCCGTATCCTACAGCGCTGACCCCCAAGGTGAAGGTGATGGCAGCCCTACACTTCTTTGCCACCGGTACCTTCCAACATACTGTGGCGACTGCTGGTGGGATGTCACAGACCATGTTGAGCCGTGTGCTCCGCGATGTTTTGGCGGCAATGTTGCTATTCCTGAACCGGTACATCTATTTCCCTAGACTGCGACGACTCACTGACGTGAAGAGTGACTTTTATGCCCTGGGGAGGATGCCGCATGTCATTGGCTCCATTGATGGGACACATGTGGCTTTGGTACCACCACAGGCCCAGGAGCAGGCCTACAGGAACCGCAAGCACTACCACTCGGTCAATGCACTGGTGGTGTGTCTTGCAGACATGACCATCACACACGTGTGTGCCCGTTTCCCTGGTTCAGCACACGATGCCTTTGTGATGAGGAGTAGTCGCATCCCCAGGATGATGGCACAGATGCAGAACCAGCGTGCCTGGCTTGTCGGTGTGTACTGACTTTGAGCCATTGTGTGTGATCTGATCTGTAGTATTCCGCCCACTTTTCCAAGTCAGCTAATGTGCACTTGTCTGTTCGTAGGTGACTCGGGATACCCCAACATGCCGTGGTTGCTGACACCCCTCAGGAACCCTGTGACACCAGCCCAGATGCGCTACAATGAGGCACATGGTCGGACCAGGAGAGTGATTGAGCGGACATTTGGTCTCCTGAAGAGCCGCTTCCGCTGCCTGGACAAGACCGGAGGGTCCCTCCCATATGCCCCTGCGAAAGTGTGCAAGATTATCATCGTCTGCTGCATGCTCCACAACCTGGCAGTGCGGAAGGAGTTGCCTCTCATCCAGGATGACAATGACCAACATCCGCCACCTGTGGAGGATCCTGGCCTGGACCACGATGCCAGTGACGATGATGATGATGGTAATGTCCGCACACAGCTCATCACCAACTTCTTTAGCTGAATGTGAGTATCCTGAGGTGTCATGTCAATGATGTGAGTTGGCATGATGTGTAGGTGGTGCTCTGGTGCTGTTGGAGTGTGTCCATGGGCTACTTGACTGGATGTGTGTTGCGATGTGTGCTTACAGGTGGGCTGTACTCCCCAACAGTGTTGACATGCTAACTTGGTTCTGGGTGGGTATCTTGTAACATGTATTGTGCATGAGTTTTGCTGTTCTGTCCTGTACTCCATTGCTTTTGACTGTGTGTCATTTCTGTCCTTCACAGGGTACTTTCAGATTCGTTTGGTCAACTGTGTCCACCGACGACGTGATTGCACTTCCAGGCTGGTAGCTGTTGTGTCCCTACAGGTGATGTGCGCCACACCCATGGACTTCCTTCCGTCTACAGTTGTTGACTGTGTGCCCGCTGCCAGGTGGGATTACCTTGCATCTGTAGTGGTTGCGACATGTTGCAACTGTGTAATAAACCTGTGCTTCACTTTGTGATGTGCGTTGTCTGTGGTCACACATTTGACTGCCATTTGCTTACTGCACCTGTGGGCTACTTGACTACAACTGGGAATGGGTGTGGTGTCTGTGCATTGCACCGTCTTCCCTGGCAACATCAGTGTAGGCAATGAGTCAGATGGCCTAGGTGTGTATGTGTTGTGTAGCCCTGGTGGTGTGTCTCCCTCATATGTGTCACGTTGCCTTTACTCACATGCCTGTGTTGTCCTTGCTGTTGCAGTTCGCATACACAGTGTAATTTTGCAGTTCATCATCCCCATAACAGCACCCACGTTGGAATCACAACAGAGGCAAGTATGGTGTATTAGTGTGTTTATTGTGATACATTTGTGTGAATAGTGCATAGGATGGGTAGTGCTGTACATAAATCTTGCAATCCGAAGTTCCTAGGTGAATTGAAAGTCCTGGTAGACAGAATCCCCAGTATCGGGGCCACAGTTGTCTGACACATTGGTCCAACTTGTACTCCCCATGCAATGTGTGGGAGTAGTGTTGCCGTCAACAGGGTGAACAGTCTGTGCACAAAGGTGAACATCCAGAACAGGTTCAGGCTTCCTGGGAGTTGCGCTTGGCCATCGGCCTCTCACTTGCCCCTCCTCGGACGACCCCTCTTCTTGGGGGGGCCCTCAAGTACAGGCTGCTGCGGTGCAGGGGACTCTCCGCCAGAGTCATCCTCCCTCCCTGTGGCAGTTGCAGTTTGTTCGGCACCAGATGTTGTTGGCACACAGGGAGGTGTGGACTGGTTGCTGTTCATCTGGCGGAGGCATTGTAAAATGTCCCTGTGCACCGCCGTCATCTCATGCAGTGCATCCCACTTGGACTCCACGCGGGACATGTGTGAGTCCACGCGGGACATGTGTGACTCCACGTGGGACATGTGGGAGTCCAAGCGGGCATAATGGGCAGCCTGCTGCTGTTTCATGTCTCTGAGGAGCCCCACTACCTGGCTGAGGTCTCCGGTACTGGACTGGTACGCATCAGCTATGCGTACCAGTTGTGGGTCATCATGCACACCAGCAACGTCTGCAAGCAGCGACCTCTGTCTCCCACCCCTCCCACCACCCCTGCTGACATGTGCAGTGTGTGCAGTGGCACGCACAGATAACCCTGGTCCACCTTGGGGGTTGGTGGTGGTGGTGGTGTCCATGGCCCCAGGTTGGTCCAGGGTCCCTGTGCTGGTGTTGCTCCTTGTTCTGTCCATGTCGGCAGGGATGGTATTTGTGGTGACAGGCGTTGGAGGGGTGGGTGCAGGGGGTGCAGCTGGTGGTCCTGCTGGTGCTGCAGCTGGTGGTCCTGCTGGTGCTGCATTGCATGTAGACTTGCACCGGATGTGCCAGGTTGGTCTTCATCGTCCGAGGAGGACAGAGGCTGTACGACGCCAGTGAGCTCCGCATCCTCTTGAGCCTGGGACTGGGACTCCTCAGCGTCTGCTGCTGTGTCCCCATCATCACCTGTTTTTGGGAGACACACACAATGTATGTTATGTTTCTGCAGGCATCAATGGTTGACACACATGACAGTTGTGACTGTGCCTCTGGGTGCGGGCCTGTACATTGCATTGTCCTAAGTCGTCACAGTCAGGGGTTGATATTGGTGTGGCACATTGTCCTGCATTATTTGGGCATTTCTATGTATTGTTTGGGGTGTGAACATGGTCTGCATTGGTTGTGTTTGGTTGACAGCCGGCCCTCCTTCCCACCCACCCAGACAGTCAGTTATCCCACCATGGAACGTGCTTGCATTGCAGGGAGTGGAAGTTGTCTCTCAGGATGTCAGTCAGTGGTGTCCTGCTGTTTGTTGGTGCACAGTTGCCAGCAGGGCCTTGTGCTCCCCACAGCAGTAGCCAGTGTCAGCCATCTTGTGAGTCCTTCTCCACTCCCTGTGATGTGAGCATGGTTCAGGGTGGTGTTGATGGGACAGTTGTGGGGGTGACCAATATCAGTGACTACGACTCCCATCATGCTATTGCCTCCACCCCCTTCCCAGCATGCCCATGCTTCCTTCCTTTTGACTCTGCTTCCCTGTGGGGTGGGCTGGCTGTGCTGACAGGATGGCTGGGAGTGTTGTCCTGGCAGTTGTTTGGCTAAAAGTCCCAAGAGCGGCCCTGTGCTTCACACAACATAACCCAGGGTGGTGGTTCTTTGTGGGATCTTGTGTTAGGATGGGGGCATTGCATTCTACCAGGTGGGTTCTGTGGAGTTTGTGTTGGGGTGTGTGTGAGGGGAGGTGCTTGTGACTATGGTCAGTGCTGCAAGTCCTCCTTCCCACCCAGCTAGCCAGATATCCCACCATGGAACGTGCTTGCATTGCAGGGAGTGGAAGTTGTCTCTCAGAATGTCAGTCAGTGGTGTCCTGCTGTTTGTTGGTGCACAGTTGCCAGCAGGGCCTTGTGCTCCCCACAGCAGTAGCCAGTGTCAGCCATCTTGTGAGTCCTTCTCCACTCCCTGTGATGTGAGCATGGTTCAGGGTGGTGTTGATGGGACAGTTGTGGGGGTGAGCTATGTCTGTGACTACGACTCCCATCATGCTATTGCCTCCACCCCACTTGCCAGCATTCCCATACTTACTTGCTTTTGTGGGGAGTTCAGTGTGTGTGGGTGTGAGAGCAATGGCAAGATGGCTGACAGTGGTGTCCTGCTGTTGGTTGGTGTGCAGTACCCAGCATGCCCTTGTGCTCCCCACGACACAGCAACAGTGTCAGACATCTTTGATGGGCCTTTCCACTCTCTGTGGGATGTGCATGCGTGAGTGTGAGCTTGCTGGGCCATGTGGTGGGGGATGTAGAGCTGTGACTATGACTGCCATCATGCTATTGCCTCCACCCACCTTCCCAGCATGCCCATGCTTCCTTCCTTTTGACTCTGCTTCCCTGTGGGGTGGGCTGGCTGTGCTGACAGGATGGCTGGGAGTGTTGTCCTGGCAGTTGTTTGGCTAAAAGTCCCAAGAGTGGCCCTGTGCTTCACACAACATAACCCAGGGTGGTGGTTCTTTGTGGGATCTTGTGTTAGGATGGGGGCATTGCATTCTACCAGGTGGGTTCTGTGGAGTTTGTGTTGGGGGGTGTGTGAGGGGAGGTGCTTGTGACTATGGTTAGTGCTGCAAGTCCTCCTTCCCACCCACCCAGCCAGCCAGTTATCCCACCATGGAACGTGCTTGCATTGCAGGGAGTGGAAGTTGTCTCTCAGGATGTCAGTCAGTGGTGTCCTGCTGTTTGTTGGTGCACAGTTGCCAGCAGGGCCTTGTGCTCCCCACAGCAGTTGCCAGTGTCAGCCATCTTGTGAGTCCTTCTCCACTCCCTGTGATGTGCGCATGGTTCATGGTGGTGTTGATGGGACAGTTGTGGGGGGCAATATGTGTGACTGCGACTCCCATGATGCTATTGGCTACACTGACTTGGCCAGCATACACAGAATTCCTTCCTTTGAGTGGTCTTCACTGTGTGTTGGTGTTGTTGTGGTGGCTACATGTCTGGATGTGTTTGTTAGTTCTATTTGTGCCACTGCCTAGCTGTAGTTGTAGTTGTGTTTGTACATGTGATGGCACAGTTGGATGTGACTTTTTTGATGGCATGTGTTGTGTTTATCTGACTGACATACACATTTTGGGATGATTCTGTTCTGGTTGCTGTGTAATTGCTATGAGTGCATGGTTTGACTCTCCCCTTGACAGTGATGTGTGTGTGTTTTGTGGCAGTATATTGTGTACATTTGTTGTGTACTCACCAGGCTCTGGGATGTCCTCTAGTCCATATACGCTCACTGGCAGAAGGATGGCCCGCACCTTCTCCTCCCAGGGCCTGAAGTATATTGGCTTGGCAGGAGGGCCACTGCCGGTGTATTGGCTGTTGATGTAGTCTTTCTTGAGCAGGTCCTGTATCCTCCTGCGCACGTCATACCACCTGTTCTGGATGTCGCTCTTTGTGCGCCGACATGGTGATTGTGCGTTCACCCTGTTGATGATCCTCTCCCACATCTTGGTTTTCTGGGAGATGGGGGTCTGTTGGACCAGTGTGCCAAACA
Organism: Calotriton arnoldi; assembly: GCA_963921515.1. Taxonomy (NCBI): domain Eukaryota; kingdom Metazoa; phylum Chordata; class Amphibia; order Caudata; family Salamandridae; genus Calotriton; species Calotriton arnoldi. Next base: position 93,302 of record CAWUFW010008476.1, on the reverse strand, counting down.
GCTGTGGCTCTACCCTGAGGATCTCGTCTACCATGACTTCCAATTCACAATCTAGGAACTTGGGATTCTTCTTGGGGGGCATGGTGATGGGTGGTGATAGTGAGTGATGTGTGTGTTGGTGTGCAGGTGAGGGTGTGTGAGTGTGTGTTTTGCTGGGTGTATGTGAGGTGGGTATTTGTTGGTGTGCTGATGGTGTGTGGCTTGTGTGAGGGATGAGCTGTGGGTGTGTGGTTGCTTTCTCTTGGGTGCTGGCAGTGGAATGGCATTTGCAAAGGCTCATGGTTGTGATTTGTGTCCTTTATATGGGTGGAGTTGTGGGGGTGTCTTTGTTCTCTGTCCCCACCCCCCAGTATTTATTGGCTTTGTAATTGCTTGTTTGGCCTTTTTGGGTGAATTTTCCTTTGTACTGTCTGTGTATGTTGGAAACGTTCTTGTGACCGAGTCGGACCCTGCATTTGTCTCGTACGGTCTTCTCCATTTTGTTCACGCTGTGTATGTGCAGTTTTCTATGCTGCGTAGGCATCGGTCGCGGTGTTTTGTGTTGCTTCGGCTCGGTTTTGTATGCGTGTCGGTCATACGGCTTGTCCTCCGTCCGACTCACTCGTGGTTTTTGCGCCTTGCATCGTACTTTGCGGTTTGGAGTTCGCGTGTACGTTTCGGTCGGATTTGTTCCGGGTGCGTGTCGGTCGGTTGGATTCGCGTGTTTTTCCGACCGGATTGCTGTTTTCCGTGTTGCTCGGTCGGTCGACTTGGGTTCGGTACGTGTCGGTCGGATTTTGCACGCCTTGCATCGTACTTGGCGTGTCGGGCGCCACAGGTACGTGTCGGTCGGTATTATTTCCGGATCCGAGTCGGTCGGTGCTTTTTCCGGCCCGAATCGGAATCGACCCCATAGAAGGAGAATTCTTGAACAAGATAAGTGACTTGTCAAATCACAAATTTTAATTTCCTCAAGTAAGACTTGCACTATGGTGCATGAACTGTTTTGAAATGATTTACTTGGATTTAAATGGATGTCCCGCTAGACAACCACCCATAGTGGCCCATAATATGAGAGAAGTAATGCGACCAATGTAAATGCATCAAGCAAATTGTACTGCAATGCAGTTAGCAATCATCAGACCAGCTATATATGATAATCCTTCAGAGTCAACAGCACCAACACCATTGCCATTGATGCTGACTCTGGTGAGAGTCGGACAACCAACAGTATTTGCATCTGTTGACTCACTTGCTGTTGTTTTGCAAAATGCACAAGCTTCATCTTCAACAGGCTTTACAACATTACGTCTAATTGGATCCATTCTGCTACCTTCTACATCATCACGAATGACACTGTTTTCATCTATGATTTAGACGTCCTCATTATTTGAAAGACTCATGGCATGCTCACCATCGTCAACATCTGGAATAAACTGAGAGACTGCACTGAAATGTAAGAATGTTTTGGTCTTATTCATGTTCCAGAGTAAAGAAATCATCATGCCCATAAACTATATGTTTTGTTGAACAGGACAATTTTTACCTTTTTATTTATTCTTATTTATTTTGATTTATTCTTTTTACTTTTCAACAATTTTTTGCCCAGACACAATAGACAATAGAATGAAATCCAAGTGCCTAGCTTCTTTCATTTATCATTGTGCATATCTGCATATGCAAATGTATTAATCACAATTATTTTCATATCATTTCTGGAATGTTATCATTATCATATGTTTTCCTTCTAGGTATTCCCTCTTTTCTGAATGATATATGTTGATTGTTAGATGTAAATGGCAAAATAAGAAATACACATGTAATCATACTATTATTCATTGCCACATGATAGTCAGATTTGCTTGAATATGTTCATGTTGTTTTGTATGAATCAACTCTCTTGTTCAAGTGATTATTTTGAATGGTAGGCAAGGTTTCATGGAAGTTGATATTGATAAATTCACTTCTTGTCGATTTTAAACAAAAAACATGATATCACAGAATTTAAGTAAGTGAGAGGGAATGATTGCCTTTTCTGTTAATTGTTTATTCTGAAGGATTCAAAAATGAATAGACACGTTATATAAACTAAGAAAAGAGTGTGAAAAGATAAAGGGGGCTTTGTGTCAGAGACTAGAGACAGAGGCCATACAGAATTGTATCATCTTTTTGCTACCCGAAGGAAGACTTAGCCCCTGCTCTGTGGACTTATTGGCCTTCCTTCCAGCACAGACAAGAATAGCAGATTTTGCTAATTCATAGAACATTGGCTTAATTGTTCAGAGGAGCTATCCAGGTGTGAACCATCTTTGAAACTCAGACTTACGCTTTCCCTTTGGTTTTAGGGGCAGTTTAGCCAGCCAAAGGGATAGGGGTGGGGCTAAATATTTCAATGTATAAGAAAATAATCTTATAATTTCAACAATATGTTACAGTACTATGTGTTGTTCATTCTCTCTGTAAATTTTGTCTTTCCTATATTATTGATATTAATAATAGTTACTATCCATATCGTGAGCACTAGGATGGGATTTAGATTTTCAAGTAAATCTATAAAACATATCCCTTTTTTCCTAGTGTTCTTGAGTGTGGCTTTCCATTAAGAAAGAGGGTTTGAATTCCACAAACTGTCCATGTGATATCTCATAGGATTGATTGTTATCTGCAACTCATTCCATTCATCTAGTGCTTAGTGGATTGTGGGGTGGTTGCAATTCAACTGGCTTTCTGTCTCGGATTGACACATTGACAACCTTTCTGGTGCCGGGGGTCTGGAAAGCCTATTCCTGGGTCATGTTCTATAGTTATCTAGCAAAAAGTGGGTACAAACGCCCATTGATCCCTAGAGAAATATCTATTATATGGCTCCTAGTATGCAATTGATTCAAGTGCAGTGCATTTTGATATTATTTGAGTGCCCATCACTCCATTCTGTTTATTTTAATGTATTTTTTTACTTCCTTCAACTATGGTGCATAAAAATCCTCAAATCTGTGTTACTATGGCGAAGAGTCCTGTTGGCCTTCTTTACAAAGTTATGTGTGCACTAAAGTTGCACTTGTGCACAAATACAGGTATGAGTGCAGAATATTGTTATGGATTTGCTGACTCGAGAATGAGGGGATTTTACCCTTTTTGAATGGGATTACCTGACATTAAAAATCCATGGTGGAAATTCTGTGTGTGAGCAAATCTACTCTTATTGGTAGGATTGTTGGCATATGAGGATGTTGCTATCAGCAAAAGTTGGCAAGCACACACACGTGCACTTGCGGGCAGTTTGAGATATTGAAGGTCAAGAGTATTTCAGGTCACATGGTGGAAATGGGAGGGGAAACAATGAAACTGCTAGGGGCGTTGTGTAAGAGCTTTCTTCATTTCAAATGGTTACTCCAGAGACTGCTCACTAAAATCTTTACTCACCGCATCCTTGCACTATTCCTGAAATTCTTTATGAATTCTTGGAAAGTCAGAAATTGATAAAAGAAAATGGAGTAAATCCTCGAATATTTTTCGAACTTTTCTAAGAATAATATTGGTAACAAGCATCATTGTTGGGCTTTTCTGGAAAATATTGTTATCCACACCATTGCAATTCTTTGTTCAAGAGAAATAACTGATGACTACTGCTCCCAGAATGCATTAGGTTGTCAAATGGAGTGAAAACTTGGACTCCTGCCCATTGGGAGGAAATTGCCAAACCTAGCATACTGCTGTTGCTGCATTTTTCTAACTTGAAAAAAATACTAAAAATCACTGAAACAAAAAATGCTTTTGTATTCAATATAATACCTATTCTGTGAGCTCGATCTATAACAAATGGATCATGGCCATTTTTATCTTCTTCACAATCCATGGATTTTGAGAGTAATAAACAATAAAGTAGTATATAAGGCTCCTATAACTATCATATTGTCCATTATTTAATTGTTACTAGATATAGTTGCAACAGGTTTCTTACCTATTATTAGCTATAGCAATTTAGTTAAGATTTCACACCACCCTTCAGCCTAATGAGAATGTCACAATGTCATTTGCAAACCTCCACATCTAGGCACTTTGTTATCACCCTTCTCGCAATAAATATGTATGTCATAGCATAATTTGATTTCCTGTTACATTGACATATTATTTTTAACTGTACTGTAACTTGTAAAAAACTTAGGTCCAGATTTACTATACAATACACAAAGAAGAGCGTTGCAAGAAAAATTGCTGTGCTGAGGGGTTGAGTCACACACTGATCACAGGTCTGTCCAGTCCTCCCAAATGCATCATGGTATAAGCAGTTCAAGACAGTCCATATCATAATTTTTATTGTGGTCGCTTGAGTGTTGAAGTGCAGCCACTGCTGGTAGCCCTTGACCCCAGTGTTTCATTCTTCTGAACTCTTCAGAGGAGAAGAGAGTCTGTTGTGTAAAAATTGCTTACTGCTTAGTGTCTGTGTGACTGTATATATTTATAAGGGGTGAAGTCACACACAGGTCACAGGCCATAGGTCTGTCCCAGTCTTCCCCAGTGCATCATGGTAAATACAGTTCAAGACAGTCCATAACATAAACTTTTTCTTGTGGTTGCTTGAGTGCTGAAGCACAGCCAGTGCTGGTAGTCCTTGACACCAGTGTTTCATTCTTCTGAACTCTTCAATGGAGAAGAGTCTGTTGGGGGAAAATAACCAACTGCTTAGTGTCTGTGTGTCTGTATATATTTATAAGGTCAAAGGTCTGTCCCAGAGCATCATGGTAAATGCAGTTCAAGACAGTCCATAAAATAAACTTTTTCTTGTGGTTGCTTGAGTGTTGAAGCACAGACAGTGCTGGTAGCCCTCGACACCAGTATTTCATTCTTATGAACTCTTCAGCAGGGCAAAGAGACTATTGGGGGAGCATGACCACCTGCTTAGTGTCTGTGGATGAGTGCCACACTGCTCCCAGGTCCAGACTCACGTCTCTGCAAACAGTTCACCAAGGGGTGGGGGGGGCACGTGTATGTACATTGCTCTGTGTTGTGAGAAAATAAAATAGAGCTGTACCAGATTTAGCAAGAGTCAACTACCAATGATGACAAAGGTAGCACTCCTGCTTAAAATGGCTGTTCTGCATGACAAAAGCCTCATACTATGGAGCAAAGGCTAGTCAGCGGTGTCCAGCGCACAATTTGTACTTGAGGTTCCAACTCCAGTAAAAAATCCTAAATGTGGACAATAGCACAGGGGTCAGACTTGTAAAATGTGTGCTTCAGGATAAAGCACACATTTTATACATAGGTATATCCGACAGTACACTGCTGACCCCTTGCTTGCGACTGCTTTCACCTGGATTTAAGATTTAGTTGAAAACCAGATCAAACTAAATTACTAGATACGGATGTGCACCAAAACCTACGTTTTTATGCTGTCTCGTCCAAGACAGGGCCCCCTTGGCACACTTATCAGGAGGTTAACACAAAACAGTTGTGGTGGTGCGTGTGGGGCAATTTGTGTGCAATATGGATTTTGCCCGCAAAAGTTCATCATTGTGCTGCTTGCGTAGCTTTGCTCCGCTGAGAGCCAGTGCAAACCTTTGGTATATCTGGGCCTTTAAATGTTTTGAGTTCTGTAGTATATTTACAGATATACTACTTATCTGGTTTGGCTCACAAACAAATGAAATGCAGGGCCTGTATTCAAACTTGGACTCTCCTCTGGAGTTGGACATGTCATCTGTCTGCAAACATAAGCACATATCTTTCTTCACATCTCTGTATTTTTTCAGAGATCAGTTGTGGAAACGTCGACATTCGTGTACAGTTGTTATCCATAATGCTGTCTATAATAAAACATCTGCAGCGTGTAACCCTGACCTGAACCTCTAAATCTATCTTTTCATATTCTTTTCAATGGCTCTTGTCAATGGCCAAGGAGCTTCAAGAAAGAGAGTTTTCAGCAAACAAAAACAAAACAGAGGAAACTCAACCCAGATTAAGCAGCAGAGGATAATACAATTTGCTTATTCTCATTCTGCTGCCCAGACCGAAGTTGAATTCATTTCACTTTATCTTTATTCATGTTGTTTAAACATAACATTCATTAGGATTGTGATCTGCAACAGACAGAGAAGAACAAAACTGGTCGCCAATTTTGGTGGGCATCTGTTCCCACAAGGGACAGCCCGCTGCCAATTCTGCTTCATGTCATTTTTTTCCCCTGAATTTAGTTCAAACACGATCCATCAGTTTATGAAATGTTTGATCAAACTTATTGCTAAGTGAGTGAAACATTTATTTGTTTTAACAATTAAATAGTCCACGTTACTAGACCGCTAATTGTGGGTTTGCGTTTCACTGCCATAATTGCCTAACAATCCAAAAATTAAATTTGCGAGGGTGTATGTGAATTTATTAAAAGAGTACTAAGAGCATCAGTGTTTCAATGCCCAAAGATAAAACATAAACAAAACAAATAAAAATAATGACAGTAATGAAATTGAGAGCAGAATAGTTGAAGTGACAATCGCCTTTAGATATACTTATAAAATTTGCGAAAACAGCAGCCAATATGCTTTCCAACATAAACTTCCATCTAAGAAAGCATTACAAATGACATCCCTGATGACGTCATCAGACATCTGGCATCGATTGCCCAGATATTTAACATTAGAGGTAACGTTTTATCAATTTATCGCTTCAAATTAATGTAATTATTTTCATAAAAATAAAAAATAGCAGCAGAAAAGGTGTACAGAGAAAAAACCAAGTGGCTGCAACATCGTAAATTATTTGACAGAATTGTCTTTTGGGTTTGTAGTGCTGTTGGTAAAAATCTCATTTAAAGAGACTAGTATGCGATTTTGGTAGTTACCAATCGGTCCAGGAAAGGATCTAAGAGACGAATTCATTTTGTAGCTTTCCAACTACTACATAGGCCTTTAGACAGCTGTATGTCCTTTTTGTTGGACAGACCAGCGTCAAGTGCACTAAAAGAGTAATTACTATGGCATAAGAATAATTGAGGTATTCCTCCCATCAGGTTTTGTTTTGTTGACTGAAACAGATATGCAAACAAATACAATGTGAGACGTGGGTCCCCCGCTTGCTGTGACATGGGTCTCAAGCTGTACCTCACTGATGAGTCACCACAAGGATGATGTTGGTCTGAGGTTGCCTTCATTTTTTTGTTGAGATGGAAAATAGCTTAGCAGTTTGGGCTGGACAGTTCCTATCAGAGCAGGTTCAAAGCTGATTTACAGACGGGTGGCCCTTGTCTGGTGTGGTACAGTCAGTAAAAAACAGTGGGCTGGAAGGTGGCCATTAAACGTCTAGCTACCAGGGCAAACTGTTGCCAGGCCTTGCATCCAACACCCTGCATACAGCCAACCCTGCAGGAGGTGGCCCATGGGTTGGCTGCCTTTGGGGAGTTGGCCACAGAGCCTGGGGTCCCCAGCGCCGAAGTCGGCCTTGGGAGGAACTCTGCGTGGCCCCCCTCCCCATTACTAATCCTGCTGGGCCCCTGGGGATGGGGTCCAGGAGGCCAAAACCAGCCCAGGGAGTGGATCCGCGTGCCCTCCCTTCCACTCGGGTCGAGCCCAAGTCCCAAGATGGCTGCCACCACTTTCTGGTTGAAGTGTTGGCAGCCAATCAGATCTTACCATAAGATCTGTCGGATATGTAGACCCTCCGGGTCCCTAGATATACATAAAAAAATTCTTTAATAACTCAAAAACTACTGAACAGATTTACATCAAATTACAAAAAGCACTATTTCTGGACCAAGATCTATCTTTCTGCCAAATTTGGTATAATTCTGTTCAGCGGTTCTGACTGTAGTCATGTCTAAAATTCCTAAGAGAAACTGCATGAGTAAAACACGTTTTGGACTCCCCCTTTTACTCGGCCCCCGCTTAACAAATTACTACCCCAAAACCTTCCAGACTGCAGCTGAAGTGAGTGCAAACTAGTTTTGAACATTTCTTGAAGATTTGTCAAACTGCGCCAGAATTTCAGCAGTTATAGTTACCTGAGATAACTATAACTTATTCCTCCGCAATGCACTGCTTATGACCTCACATATTACATCACTCAGTGATGACACTGACATGACTCAGTGACATCACTGATGCCATCTTGAATTACATCACTGATGACATGATCCAGTGAGTGTGTTTCGAAAACGTTTCTGAGACTTAAAGATATACACTAAGCTACTGCATAAGTTAAATGAGTATTCTTTCTGTACTACTGAGTGATACTATTTGTAACATATATCATCTGATCTATAAAATCGTTTTAAAACTGGGTATACTATTTTCAGTGAATTAGCCTCTACGCTAACAGATGTCCCCTGCTGATGTATGTGTATGATAGTGCTTTGTGACAGTCTAAGCTGTTCAATCAGACTTCACTCCACAGTGATGGCTGAGCATAATTCTGTTTTATAGCATGCTGACCAGTTTCCTTAGACCTCTCTCCTTTGTGATGAATGACTGTAGTAGTAGATTGCAATAAATTCATCTGTTCACCAAGACCTTTCTCTAGGGTGATGGCTCAGTGTAGTAGACATTTATGACAGAATGTCCTCTTTGCTCACACCTTTCTCCAGGATTAAGAGTAATTTTACTAGCGGTTTGTGACACAGTGGCCTGTCCGCTAAGACCTCTCTACTGGTTGTATGTTGTAGTGGTTTGTGTAAATCTGACATTTGCACTAAAACTTCTTTTCAGGTTCACAAATTGTGTTGTTGTGATTTCCAAATGACTGGCCCATATGGTTAGACGTTTTACTTTGGTCATTAGTGTTTAGAGTAGTGATTCAGAAAAGACAGGATTATCCACTGAGATCTGTCTCTTAGGTGATTATTGAATGTAGTAGTTGATAAGGTTACAGTGAGCTCTGTGCTGTACGTCTCTCACCTGTGTCGACTTCTTATATTTAAAACATTTAAATGGTATTTTATGAAGTATATTGAAGTTTACTTGCTGGATGATGTAATCAGTGCTGTCATTTGAAATGTCATCAGTGATGTCACTGACTTTGTCATGAGTGATGTAGTATGTGAAGCCATGTTCAGTGCGGGGCATAAGTTATAGTTAGCTGAGATAACTATAACTGCTGAATTTTTATGACTTTGTGTGTGTAAAATCAGAGCCTAACTATAACGTTCTTGCAACCTGTGCTTTTCTCAGTGAATTTCTAAGTTTTTTTTTTTAATTCCATTCCTAACTATAACGTCCGTGTAACCTTCATTTTTTTCAGTGAATATCTAAAAAAAATGTTTACTTCTTTTTATTAAACCAGCTGATAACATGACTAGGTAGATAATGATAACAGACACATCACTGGGTTAAGGTTGACAATAACGTTATTACATGACGGAGTCGTGAGAGTACAATTACATTGGAACAATCAGATAGCCTCTTCTGCTGCTCTACCTTGGGTATAGCTGTATCACTGCCTGTGTGTGGATGTGAAAGTAGCTGTGTAAGTAACTGTGTTGACATGTGAAGGGCTATACAAGTGTGTGAGTGGGTGTGTTAGTGGGTGTGTGGGTATGTAACTCAGTGTGAGAGTGACTGTGGAGGTATGTGAGTAGCTATCCAGTACCTGTGTGGGTGTGTGAGTGGTTTTCTGGATCTATGAGTTGGTGTGTAAGTAGCTGCATGGGTGTGTGAGTAGGTGTGTGAGTGGTTGTGTGGGTGTAGAAGTGGTCCTGTGAGTCTGTGAGTGGGTGTGTGACTGGCTGTGAGGGTCTGTAAGTGGCTGTATAAGTGGCTGTATGGGTGTGTGAGTGGGTGTCTGAGTGGTTGTGTTGGTATGTAACTGGGTGTGTGAGTGGTTGTGTTATTGTGTGAGTGGTTGTGAATATGTGGGCCTGTGAATGGGTGTGTGAGTGGTTCTTTGGGTCTGTAAGTAGGTGTGTGAGTGGCTGTATGGGTTTGTGAATGGGTGTGCAATTGGTTTAGTGTTTTTGGGGTCTCGGATTGGGTGTGTGAGTGGCTGTATTGGTGTGTGAATAGGTATGCAAGGGGTTTTCTGGGCCTCTGAATGGGTGTGTGACTGGCTGTATGGGTGTGTGAGTGGGTGTGTAAGTGGTTGTGTGCGTGTGTAAGTGTGTGTGTGGTGGGTGTGTTGGGGGTGTAAAAGTGGTTGTGTGAGTGGGTGTGTGACTGGCTCTATAAGTGTGTATGTGGGTGTATGTATCTGTGAGTGGCTGTGTGAGTGACTGTGTGGGTCAGTGAGTGGATGTATAAGTGGTTCTCTCGGTCTGTAAGTAGGTGTGTGAGTGGCTGTATGTGTATGAATGGTGTGCGATTGGTTTAGTGGTTTTTTGGGTCTCTGAATGGGTGTGTGACTGGCTGTATGGATGTGTGAGTGGGTTGTGAGTGGTTGTGTGAGTATGTACGTTTGTGTGTGAGTATATGCTGGGTGTGTGAGTGAGTGTGCAAGTGGATGTGTGGGTCTGTGAGTGGGTGTGTCACTAGCTGTATGAGTTTATACATGGGTGTGTGAGTGTCTGAGTTGGTGTGTGAGTGCCTGTGTGGGTCTGTGAGTAGATGTGTGAGTGGTTCTTTGGGTTTGTAAGTGGGTGTGTGAGTGGCTGTATGAGTGTGTAAATATGAGTGTGAGTGGTTTCTGGGTCTCAGGCTGGGTTTGTAAGTGGGTGTATGGGTCTCTGAGTGGGTGTGTGAGTGGTAGTGTGGGTGTGTAAGTAGGGGTGTGAGTGAGTGCCTGTGTGGGTTTGTGATTGGGTGTGTGAGTGGTTCTCTGGGTCTCTGAGTGGACATATCAGTCACTGTATGAGTGTGTGAGTGGCTATATGGATGTGTGGCTGGATGGAAATTGGATATTGCAGCTCTCAATAGGCTTCTGCTGCAACGCTCCCACTATTAAACAAATATCTGTCATTTCTTCGGGTGGCATCCAAAATTGGCTTTTAGATGCCATTGATGTTTGTCTTCCACCCTCAATTAAGAAGGTGAATAACCACCGTCCCCCTGCTCCTTGGTTTACTGAGAGGTTAAAGACGGAAAAAACCAAATGCAAAGCTTTGGAAAGACGCTGGAGGAGGAATTATGCGTCTGACACCAAACTCGCATATGATAGGGCTAAAAGAGAATACCATTCTCTCTGCAAGTCAGCTCGTACTGAATATGTCGCCTCTACTATCGCTAGTGCGCAGAATTGTTCCAAGACTCTATTTAAGATGGTCAAAGAACTTTCTGGCTCAGAAACCCAATCCACTCCTTCCATCTTGAATGGATTGCAATGTGAAGACCTTGCCAAATTCTTCCTCAACAAAGTGGAGAAAATATACTCTGAGATGAATGGTGCTAAGCCAGTTAATACATTTCAGCATGTACCCACATCTTCTCAAGCAGCTAGAACAATTGATCATAGGAACAGTAGGATTCTTGAATCCACTAACAAATCGGAAACCTGGTCCCCACTAGATATGACCTCCTTCAAGCGGCTCCTAGCAAGTATTAAATCAGGTTCTCCCTGTGACCCTCTTCCGATCTCTGTGCTGCAGCAGCTTGAGTCGCCTTCTCTTACGATAATTATGGAACTCCTGAACGCCTCATTACAGGAGGCAACTGTCCCCTCAGAGTGGAAACACGCAATGGTTCTTCCTCTTTTGAAGAAGGCTAATACCGATCCTGCCCTGCCTTCCAATTATCGGCCTATTTCCTTGCTCCAGGCCTTTTCTAAAATTCTAGAAAAACACATTAATTCACAGCTATCTCTGTTTGTTGAAACAAAAAACTATTTACACTCTTCCCAGTCGGGTTTCAGAGCTCGCTTTTCGACCGAAACTACCCTTCTTGGAGTCAAGGAAATGGTGCGACACCGTTTGGATACCAGAGATACGGTGGCCCTCATATTACCTGACTTGAGCGCAGCTTTCGACACGGTGTCTCACACTGTGTTAGTGAAAGCCTTACATTCTTTGGGTGTTGCCGGGCCGGCACTTAACTGGCTTATCTCTTTTCTCACTGACCGTACGTTCCAGGTCTTTTCACCTACGGACAGGTCCAACACTTATCCTTCTCCTTATGGGGTGCCCCAGGGCTCAATCCTTAGCCCTCTGTTGTTTAACGTGTACGTCAGACCTCTGGCGGAGATTGCAGAGGAGGCCGGGTTGTCCCTGTTTTCTTACGCTGACGACACGCAGATTATCTTTTCTTTCTCTGATGAGAGGGCGTCTGAGTCATCTGCTCTCCAATTGGGGTTGAGCAAAATTGCATCCTGGATGCAGGCCAATTTTCTCAAACTTAATGGAGAAAAAACTGAGGTCCTGATTTTGGGGGAAAATAAAGATCTTTGGGGTCCTCAACACTGGCCTGCTGAAATGGGCGCTCTCCCTCAGCCTTCCCGCCAAGTCCGTAATTTAGGCTTCATCATTGATGATCAACTATCAATGAGACAACAAGCCGTGAAGGTGGCCCCTACCTGCTTTACCATCCTGAAATGGCTCAAGAAGATTATCTGGATGCTGCCCAGTCCTACCCAGAGAACCGTAGTCCAGGCTCTTGTCACTCCTAGACTGGACTACGGTAACATTCTTTATCTGGGGGCTAATAAGGATGTGATACGCAAGCTGCAGGTGGTGCAGAATTCCGCCGCCAGACTGCTCTATCAGGTCCCCAGAGTTGCCTCTATCTCTGGCTGTCTGCGTGACCTCCACTGGCTCAGGGTAGAGAACCGGGTTAAATTTAAAGCCTTGAGTTATATGTTTAAGATCAAATCTGGAATGGCTCCTCAGTACCTTCTAGCCCTGGCCCACCCTTACTTAACCTCACGCCCTCTCTGATCTGCTACTCAGGCAAAATTATCGGTTCCTTGGATCAGACTGTCACGCATGGGTGGTCGATCTTTTGCTTGTTTGGGTCCCTCTTTGTGGATCTCTCCCTGTGTCGCTCCGCAACGAAACTGTCTATGGGAACTTTCGTAAATGCCTAAAAACTTGGCTGTTCAACCAATAATCTCCGCCCTTCCTTCTGTTCCTCTCAGGCTGGCGCCGGGAAACCCTTTTTGGGTAGCTGTCGCGCCTTACAAGACCAATTAACATAACATAACATGTGTGAGCAGCTGCATGAGCATGTAAATGGGGGTTTGAGAGGTTCTCTGTATCTCTGAATGGGTGTGTGAGTGCCTGAGTGGGTCTGTGAGTAGTTCTCTGAATCTTTTGAGTGGATGTATCAGTGACTGTATGGATGTGTGAGTGGCTGTATGAATGTGTAATGTGTGTGTCTGTATGGGTCTGTGAGTGGGTGTGTGAGTGGTTTTCTGGGTCTCTGAGTGGGTGTGTGAGTGGCTGTATGGGTGTTTGAGTGGGTGTGTGAGTGATTGTGTAGGAGTGTAATTGGGCTTGTGATGGTTGGGTGTATGAGTGGGTATGTAAGTGGCTATGTGGGTCTCTGAGTGTTTGAGTGCTTGTATGGGTGTGTCAGTGGTTTTGCTGAATGGATATATGAGTGGGTGTGTAAGTGGCTGTGTGGGTTTGTGTGTGGGTTTGTGAGTGGGTATGTAAGTGGCTGTATGGGTATGTATGTGGCTGTGTGAGTGAGTGGGTATGTGAGTGCCTGTGTGGGTCTATAAGTGGGTGTGTGAGTGGCTCTCTGGGTATGTGAGTGGATGTATCAGTGACTGCATGGGTGTGTGTGAGAGAGTGTGTGAGTGACTTCATGGGGGGCATGAGTGGGTATGTGAGTGGGAGTATGGATGTGTGAGTGGTTGTGTGGGTATGTGAGAGAGTGTGTGAGTATGTCTGTGAGTGGGTGTACATGTTTCTTTAATTAGGGTCTGGATCTGCGGATCCACCATGGATTCTCACAGGGGGGGCCGCATTGAGCACCGTGGTGGATACTCAAATTCTGGTGCATGAAAAACAAAATGTTTTTGGACAATTTCTTGACAATTAGGGGTCCCTCACAGACCTCTCCATCAGTCCCATGGGATCAGGATACCTCTATCATGCCCTTATATCCTATTTATACTCCCCCCAGGAATCATGTCCCAATTCACAAAATGGCAGCCGCAACTTTTTTCTCAGCTTGGGGTCAGCCAATCACGGCATTGCAGTTGGCACGTGGATCAGCAGATCCTCCGCAATTGATATACCTAAATATTTTTCTTTTATAACTCCAAAACTACTGAACAGATTTACACCAAATTACAAAATGCACTCTTTCTGGACCAAGATCTAGCTTTCTGGCAAATTTGGTGTAATTCCATTTAGCGGTTCAGGCTGTAGTTGTGTCTAAAATCCCTATGGGAAATTGCATGGGAAAACGTGTTTTGGGACCCCCTTTTTCTTGGGCCCCGCTTTTCCTATGGAAATTAAGCCCTAACTATAACTACTTACTGGCGACTGCCAGTAGGTAGTTATAGGTAGGACCTAATTTTTATAGATGATGCATTTTTTTGTTTGCTAATAACGTTGGTGCCGTTTGATGAATCTTCACAAAGGTTTCACTCACCTCAGCTGCTGTCTCAAAGGTTTTGGGGTGATCTGTCAAGCGGGGGCCAAGAAAAAGGGGGGGTCTCAAAATGCGCTTTCTCAATGCAATTTCCCATAGGGTTTTTGAACACGACTACAGACTGAACCGCTGAACGGAATTACATTAAATTTGGCAGAAAACTAGCTCTTGGTCCAGAAAGAGCACTTTTTGTAATCTGGTGTAAATCTGTTCAGTATTTTTGAAGACACTCAAGAAACAATCACATTGCTGATATTAAATACACATAAGGTCATGGGAGACATTTCCTCTTGGTCCATTACGCAGCTGTAGTGTAGAATATGCACTAGACATTTACCCAACGAGGTAGCATTTACTATTAATCAGTAGAAAGTACTCTAGTTGGGTAGACATTTTGTTCAAAACCTTCGGCTCTTGTTGGATAAACGGGCAGGTGAGGTTCCTTCCTGGCCCTGATGTTCATTTAACAGAAATTAAACCTCAATGGAAAGAACTTGCAAATATAAACATAGCCGATGCCCCAGTTGAAGCTCCACTATTGTAAAGGACAAATGATACTAAATTCTTGGGCTTGGCAAAGCAAGTGTTTTTTCTCTGCAGAAAAACAAAGAAGCACTTTCTTCATATAGTTAAGGGAAAGTACCCTTATTTGGTGGAGATTCAGTACTTTGTAGTCTTGTCGTCTTCTATATACGAAGATTCCTATTATCACAGATTTCTGGAACAAGATGCTCAGAGAAATAAGCCCGAAGAGGGGTTGCTGCATGTGGAAGGTTGGCTGCGGCCTGGCCTTGCGGCTGATCCCACCTCCTACACAGCCAAAGGCTGTGTGCGGAGTGGGTTTGGCTGCATGCGGGGGGTTGGCCACAGGCCCTGCAGCCAACCCCCCGCAGCGCATGACCGAAGGCCATGTATGGCAGAGGTTGTATTAGCATATAGCAATTAAATATTACTTTACATTCGAAAAAAACATAGCAATTCACTATCTTTTATCTGCAATTCCGAGGAATAGGAGGACATCTACATCAAACAAAGAAGCACTTAATTTATATAGTTAAGAGGAAGTACCCTTGTTTGGTGGAGATTCACCTCTTTGTAGTCTCGTCGTCTTCTCTATACGAGGATTCACGTTATCACAGATTTCTGGAAGAAGACACTCGAGGAAATCAGCCTGAGGAGGGGGGTTGCATTTGGGAGGTTGACCCCAGGGCCTGGCGTGGCCTCAGGCAAGGCCCTGTGGCCAACCACCCATCGTGCAGTGACAAAGGCCGTGTGCGGTGTGGGTTGGCTGCATGAGGGGTGTTGGCTGCGGCCAGGCCATGTGGCCAATCCCTCATGGTGCATGGCCGAAAGCCATGCGTGGCTGCGTGGCTGCGGTTGGATTAATATATAGTAATTAAATACTACTTTACATTAAAAAAGCATAGAAGTTTACTGAAAATACCAAAGGTTACAGGAACGTTATAGTTAGGAAATACCATAAAAATAGATAAATTCACTGAAAAAACCTTAGGTTACAGGAAAGTTATAATTAGAAAATAGAATTTAAAAACCTTTGAAATTCACTAAAAAATAAAGGTTACAGTGACCTTATAGTTGGGTTCACATTTTACACGCACAAAACCATAGAAATTCAGATATTATAGTTATCTCAAGCAACTATAACTTGTGCCCCAAGGTAACTATAACTCATGACCTCACCATGCACAGCTAATTACCCCACATATTACATCACTCATAACATCTTCTATGACATCATTGATAATATCAGTGCAACATGTGCTGTGAAATTATTGATGAGAAAACTGTGCATGGTGAGGGTGCAAGTTATAGTTACCTTAGGGCATGAGTTATAGTTACTTGAGAGAACTCTGCTGAACTTCTATGGTTTTGTGTGTAAAATGTGAACCTATCTATAACGTCCCTGTAACCCTTGGTTTTTAAAGTGAGTTGCTAAGGATTTTTAAATTCTATGTCCTAACTATAAAATCCTTGTAACCTTTGTTTTTTGGTGAATTTCTGAAGCTTTGAACACTTGCCTTGCTATTTCACTCCCCTGTGATTAAGGCTGACAATACAGCTGAAATGCGTCAGGAAATGCTTTCATGAAATGCTGCCACTCTTTTATTGAATAAACATTGGTGTTCATAGAGTTGGGCTTCAGCAACCTTTTTTCTGTTCTTGGATTTACTGTCACAGGATGCTCCTTGCCCGTAAGCCAAAGCCCCCCTGCAGAGTTGGAGGCTCCCATCAAAATGGAGACTGTTGTTGCTTTATTTCTTGAATTCTGGAGCATGACTCACTCGCAATTCATGCTATATTATGGATTTTCCTAGCACCCACGGCAAGAAGGTGAGAAAGGCACACAGGAGGGAGAGTTTTTCCTTTTGCTGATTCTGAACTACTGGTGTCTGTTTTTTGAAGCAAGGATTTGCGAAATGCAGCAGTCAAGTTAAGCGAGTATGCGAGTGGCAGCAGTAAAGTTAAGCGAGTATGGCAGCGTAGAGAAAATGCACATAAAACTTACCTTTAAAAATGAATGTGGCAATTTGTGACATTTTGCACTTATGAAACTTTATTCAAGACTGAGTTTTGATACACAAGTATATTGCAGTCCTGTGACTAACTTCATTACAACTGCATTCTGGGAAACGTAGGAATCCATGGAAGTCACATGAGGGTGTGATTATAAAATCTGAACACTTGACTTCTAATTTGACTCACCTGTGATTAAGGCTGATGATACAGCCGAACTTTTTTCTGCTCTTGGATTTACTGCCACGGGATGCTTCACCTATGCATTTTCCATAGACTTTTTCAACAGACGTAGTGGCCAAATGGCTGAATGAATTTTTTTTTAATTTACCAGGAATATAGATTATGGTGTGGAAAGGGTTGTTTCTCTTATTTGATCCAAATTGGCTCAATAGTTTTTTAGTAATAAGGGGCAAAAACGTAGTGTTATATTGAGCCAAGTGACACCGCAGTAATTTTGTGGTACATAGCAATGAAAAAACACAATATTATTGGCTAATGCAAGCCCTTACAAAATAAAAAGGCAACCGTAGTCTTTAGACCACACTTTGGCTGTATTCTGGGTTTCTACGCGAGATATAGCTTATTTCTATTTTATTAAGCTAAAGGAAGAAATGAGGCACTTTACCAAAATCTGAATAGTTACAGAAAAGTATTTTTATTGTTGTATATATTTTTAAAATGTTTATGGAGTACTGCAGTACTTCCTTGAAACTAGCTAGGAAGTACAGTGGTACCTATTAAAATAAAAAAAAGATTATGACAAAAGACACTCAATGACATGCCACTTCACTCCATTCTACGAAACACCACTCCAGTGGCAGTTGCACGTGAACGGGAACATGGCGGCCGGTTAGTCCGGCCGTGAGCTCTCCCCGTAAACCTCCGGACTGAGTTGGAAGAGAAAAACATTGAGAATGCCGTGAGTTGTGAGCCGGCCATCTCCTTCTCCTTCTAGTGCAAATTGGAACCACATTAACTTCCCTTCCCTTCCTTACCACGTATTCAGACTTGGGCGATTCCTCCCTCCGACTTTGGCGTCTATCTCGAGCAGGCGGTGTGGGTTGCCGCTCCTTACTTCCGCGGGGGCTGGGAGGAAGCAGCATTGCAGCTGCGGTGCCTGATTTTGGTGCATCTGGTGTCCGCGCCTTTGCTTCCCACGCTCCTGGTATTTTCTACGGAGCAGTGTACGCCAGGTCCCGGGCTTCGGAAGAAGCCGAAAGGAGTTGCACGTCTTTGAGCAATGCGACTCATACTGCTGGGCTGGTTTTTCTCCTGCGGATCGACTTTTAATTGTGGCGGTAACTCAGCGGACTTCGTGCTTAGCGGTTAGTGGAGGTAAGATCCCATTGATTTACTCTACTTTTGATCTACTTTGACTTACTTTGATGTACTTTGACTTACTTACTTTGACATACTTTGACGTACTTTGATCTATTCTCTGATACACAGGAAGTTGTTTTGAGGACTTTGGAGTAGTTTTATTTGACAAGAGGCATTATTACAAGGCAGTATGGCTTGGGGAGGATCCGGGGTGCCCCCTTGTGGCTTTGGCAACCAACAGTCTCAAGCCGCTTATAACGTTGCCTCAAAGAGGCGGGCAGCCGCTAGGATTTCTTTTCGGGGGACTCTGGGAAGAACCGGTTGCACTCGTCTCCCCCAAGAATCTCTGAGTAATGCCTCTTTAAAAGGAGCTGACATAGAGCTGACACCTCCGACTCCCTCTGAAATTGTGCGGGGGAGGTATCTTGTTTCGATTTTCACTAATTCACCTCTGTCAGCAGTCACTACTGTTTCTTCTTTAGTCCCTCACATGAGCCCTAGATGTCTTAAAGGAGCTTCTATTGGCGAGCTGCCTCCGGTACAGCATACCACCGGAAGAGGGGAGCAGGCAGAGGCAAAAGCAAACAAGTGGGGCTGGGGGCTGTACATAGACCGGCCGTAATTCCTCCCACAGTAGCCGCTAATTCTGATACTACAACTGAGTTTACTGCTAATCCCGATACTACAACTGTGTCTCCGGCTCTATCAGTGCAAGCTACGAGAGTTGCCGTGCCATCAGAAGGGAAGGGAGAAGTACAGTGGTACCTATTAAAATAAAAAAAAGATTATGACAAAAGACACTCAATGACATGCCACTTCACTCCACTCTACGAAACACCACTCCAGTCTGCAACATGCCACTCACTCTGTCACTCCACACCATTCCACTATATGACATGCTACTGCACTCTACAACCTGCCACTCCACTCTACGACACTCTACAACATTACACTCTATGACATGCCACTGAACTGTACTCTGCAACACACCACTCCACTCTACGCCAGTCTACTCTACACCACTCTATGATACGCTACTCCCCTCGACTCTATGACACGCCACTCCACTCTATGCCACTCCACTCTACAACACTAAACTCTACTCTATGCCACTTCACTCTGTTCCACACTATGACACTCTATGGCACTCAACTCTACAACACTCTACGATCCACCACTTTATGACACTTCACTTTATAACATTCCACTCTACACCACTCTACTCTACGCTCCTTCACTCTAAAACAGTCTATGTCACACCACTATATGACATGCCATTCCACTGTATTCTACGACACGCCATTCCACTCTATGCCCCTCCACTCTACTCTAAGACACGCCACTCCAGTCTACCACACACTACTCCTCTGTACAACACTCTGTGACACTCCACTCTACAACATGCCATTCCACTGTAAGACACACCACTCCACTCTGACACACTGCTACACTATATGACATCTCACTTCACTCTAAGCTACTCCACTCTAAGACACTGTACTATACACCACTGTATGACATGCCACTCGCCTCCACTGTACGACACACCACTCCATTCTACACCACTCCACTCTACTCTATGACATGGCATCTCCATTCTAGGACAAGCTACTCCACTCTACAACACTCCACTCTATGACTTTCCACTCCACTCTAAGACACTCCATGCCACTCCACTCTACGGCACGCCTCTCAACTCTATAGCACCCCACCCCACTTTATGCCCCTCTACTATGACGCTCTACGACACGCCATTCTATTTATTTTATTCATTTATTAATTTTATTTATGAAGTTTTATAAAGTGCAAACAAGACCAACATTTTGGTGTCCGAGCGCTGTACAATATAACAAATAGCATCAAATATACAAGGAGCAAAATATAGAATATACACCGTGAAAAGATAATACAAAGAGACATAGTGAAAACTCCAGCAATGAAATCAAATTGGCATGGATAGTCATCTCAGATAGGAAGTAGGTTATTCAGTAGTCTCATTTGTACTTCATTTTTGAAAAGAGCAAATGAAGGGATGGTCCTGATCTCTGGGGGAAGAGAGTTCCAAATTCTTGGGGCAATTCCAGAAAGATCTCTTATAGGTTTTCTTTTTGTGAAATTGTTGGGGTTCCAGCAGTAGGGAGCATGTGCTACGAGAAGCTCTATTCCTTCCAGATAGAACCAGTTTCTGGGCCAGGTAGTGAGGAGTGTTGTGGTGGATGGCTTTGTACATCATCCATGCCATTTTTAGGTGGATCCTAGATTCATAGGGTAGCCAGTTCAGAGAGTGGAGGGCCAGAGTGATGTGATCATTTTTCTTTATGCTTGTGATGAGTCATGCAGCCGCATTGAGGGTAGCCCTCAGCGGTGCTAGTTTTATACTCAGTAGGCCAACAAGGGTAGCAATCCCATAGTCAAGTTTGGAGATCACGAGAGCCTGAACTGCCATCTTGAGATCTGCATTGGGCAGGAAAGGCTTTAGTTTTCTTAAGACGTGGAGATGGAAATTGGCCCCTCTGGTTGTGGGCCTGATGTGATTCAGCATGGAGAGGTTGTTGTCTAGTGTTATTCCTAGGGATTTTGCTGAATCAACGATATGTGGGGTACAGTTCAAGGCGGTGAATAGTGGGAGCCAGTCTTTGATGTTAGAGGTTGGGTTGGGTGGCGAGATTAATAGAAATTCGGTTTTGAGGGCGTTAAGTTTGAGGTGGTTAAGAGTTAACCAGTGTTGAGTTTTGTTATTATGTTATTGAGAGTGCTGATGTCGTTAGAGGAGGTAATCTTCATGTACAGTTGCGTATTATCAGCGTACATATGGTAGGAGATGTCAGAGTGTTTGAAGATTTCAGTCAGGGGTTCCCTGTAAAGATTAAACAGGGTGAGGGAAAGTGAAGAACCTTGGGGAACGCGATAGTGACCGCCATCTGTTCGGAAAAGTCATGATTGATTGGGACTCGTTGAGATCTGTTTTGTAGGAATGAGTGGAACCATTCTAAGACAGTACCAGAGAGACCCATCCTAAGTTCTAAGTGGTTCAGGAGGGTTTCTTGTTTGACTGTGTCAAACGCTGCTTATAGGTCAAGAAGGATTAGAAGACAGGATTCATTATGATCGAGAAAGCGTAAAGCATCGTCGACAATGTGGACCATGGCAGTTTCAGTACTGTGACCTGGTCTGAAACCACATTGGCAGTGGTCGAGGAGTTGGTGCTGGTCAACGTGATTGCAGAGTTGTTGATGAACATATTTTTCCAGGAGCTTGGCTAAGGTTGGGATGCTCGAAATGGGGTGAAAAATGTTGGGATCAGAGAGGTACGCATCTGGCTTTTTTAGGATCGGTGTGACTTAACTACTTTTTAGACAGTCCAGCATGGTGCCTTGCATAAGAGAGGCATTGATAGTCCATAGGGGTATCAGCAGGTGTGAAGTTTCCTTGAGGAATTTGAAGGGGAGAGGGTAATTGAAGTAGTTGGAAAGTTTAGTGGAAGACAGTAGTTTTGAGATGTCAGAGTCCTCAAAGGTCTGAAAGATGGACCACGAGGCATTGTTTTTAGGTTTAATGAGAAGGTTGCTAGGACAAATTTCCTGCGAGGTGGAGGTGCATTGTGGCGGGGTTTCAGGCGGTAAGCAATTCACATCAATGCGGAGCTCATTGTCAATTGACTTAGTTGTCTCAAAAAAGGAGGAATATGTTTGACAATTAGGTAGGCTTGTAGTGTAAGATGTGGAAGGTTTACGTTTCCCATTAGTTTGTTGTTTCACCAGTTCAAAGAGTTTTTTGGGACGGTTGAAGGCTGTGTCCAGTTGCTGATGGAAAAATGATGATTTTCGCACTTCTGATGCACCTATTGTAGTTCCTTCTTTTTTTACGCAACAGTTTAAGGTTTGAAAGAGAGGGGGTCTGTCTCCACACTCTTTCTGCAAGTCTAAGGGTGCGGCATTCCTTGATAAGGCTACAGTTGAACAAGGTATTAGTTCTTCTTATCAAGACTCTCTTTAATAGTTTGGGGGCAATGGAGTCCATGATAATAGACATAGAGCTAAAGTAGTGCTTAGTGAGGTCTTGAGCATCAACCATATCGGTGGGAGGAGACAAGAGGTTAAAGCTGGTGGCGATATCATGTCTGGATTGAGATTGAGGGTGTTTCTGATCCAATCTTTAGTTTTCACAGGCTTGCCTTTTCAACAATGTAGAAGGTTATGCAGTGATGATTGGTCCGGTCGCAGGATGAAATAGAATCCAATAGTATGGTATTTTCCTTGGCTATGATTAAGTCTAAGATGGCCCCTTTTATATGAGTAGGGCTGTTACAGACTTGGGTCAGGTTGAGGTCGTGGAGGAAAGCCTTGAAGCAATTCACTAGAACATCCTTAGTGTCGTTCCAATGAATGTTGAAGTCCCCTAGGAAAACTTGGTTGTTGTATGGGACAATGTTGGTGGAGCTGATCTCCATGATTTGTTCGATGAAGGTAAGATTATCACCTGGGGGATGGTAGAAAGTGTGCAGAGTGCAGGTGGCGGTGTCTTTGGTAGAGATATTGATTATCATATATTCACAGTCAGATGTTGGAGAGGAAAGTGATTGTTTGACAGAGAGGTTAGAGCGATAAATACAAGCAATACCGCCACCAAGATGGATAGAGCAATCTTGACGGATGATAGAGTAGCTGGGTGGAACCAGGATGTCTAGTATAGTAGAAGAGGAATCATTTAGCCACGTTTCAGTGAGAATTAGGAGATTCAGGTCCAAGTTGAGTAATAAGTCCTGTATGTTGGCAGCGTGTTTCACTGTTGATCTGCAGTTGAGTAGTGATCATTTTAGGTTGGTTTTGGTAACTGTAGTGGAAGAGTGTGAGATGGTTACAAGTCTGAGGTTAGATTTTTTAATGAGTCTGGGTTTGGTATGTGGTATCCTTGGTGGTTGGGTGATAATGGTTTGAATCATAACTGGAGGTGAGACATGATGGGCAGGATCATAAAGAGAGAGAAGGGAGAGAATATCTTTGGTCGAAAGGTATTTGACAAGCCTGTTGGGTCAGGTGGAATGGTTTGCATCTCCATCTAGGATGAGATCCAGAGTATGCACAACTAACTGCGGGAGGGCGAGTGGGAGAGGGAAGATTACAGTGCTGGTGGTAGATCGAAAGGTTCGACATATTGACTTCCAGATTAGAGGTGATGTGTAGAAGACTAAGGAAATCAGCCCGCAACAACTGTATATCAAATTGTATAGTATCCGGCGTAGAATAGAGTATGGGGGTATTAGTGTGAGTGGTGTTACAGCAGAGAAGTGATGGGGAGGCGAGTTATCTAAAATATTGTGTGTGAAAAAGATGTTCTTTAGTTTGGAGCAATAGTTAGTAGTCTTAGGAGTATCTCGATCTAACGTGATGGGATTATTTTCACAGACACCGTAATGTGATGAGGAGTGAGGGGAAGTGAAGAAGAGAGGTCGTATGATGGGAAGCGAAGAAGAGAGGTCGCAGAGACAAGAGGTGGAGAGAATGTTGAGAGGCTGCTGTCCAGAGGTATTGATGTCAGAGAAGGAGCATGTTAAGGCTGAGGAAGTGGGAGACAAGTGGTTTGTGGAAGCCCCTGCATGTGTAGTGATAGTGGTTCGCTGATTGGGGGAGATGTGTATCCCAAACTGAGAGGAAGCAGTGTTGTGAATTATTTCGTTATTAGGTTGGATATGAGGGTTGACTAAGTGAGGGTTGGAGGAATGGTCGGCGCTAATCCGAGTGGGGGTACTGTTCTGAGATGACGAGACATCATATGTGGTAGTGTGGGCAACAGTCCAGGAAGAATAGTGGGAAGGAGGGTGGATAGGAATGGATGGGCAGTGTATGTTATTGGGAGGGGGATCCATAGGTAGTTGGGATAGTTGGGGTGAGGTAAAGTCAGTGTTGAGTTTGTCAATGAGAAAAGGGAAGACACTGTCAAAGAGTTCCAAGTTGCGGTTAGAAGACTGAATGAGCAGTATGCCAGTATTATAGATGAAGATAGTTGCTTCTGCCTTGTAAAAAGGGAAGGGTAAAATGGTTAGTATGTGACCATGAGGTATTTTCTTAGCGGTAGTAGGTTTGAGAACTGAGGATAGGGCATTTCTCCACTGAGAACGACGAAAGGTAAAGAAGATAAGGTAATTAATTAATATACCCTTGTTAATGCAAAAATTGTAATCGAGAAAGAGTGTTTCAGGATGAGATTTGAGAGTTTTGTGCTTAAACGTTTTTGTTGTGTTTTTGGAAATATTGGGTGAAAGTCGAAATTAAACGAATTACGACCAGCGAAGGAAAGTGAAGGTTTCTGTCTAGCCACCTGTGGAGTTTCCATGATGCCGGGCAAAAAGAGGAAGAGCAAGGAAGAGAAGGGTGAGTATGGGAATAACAGTCAGGTACCACACAGAGACAGAATGGGCGAGTGTGGGAGCAACAAACTGGAACCACACAGCTGGCTGCTGAGAAGCAAGCAGCAGTGTGGGAACAATTTAAAAGGGGTCCTATTTCAAATGTAAAGCTGGTGTGGTGGAGGAAGGTGTTAGGTCATTATGACATAAAGTGGAAAATGAGGAAAAATGGAAGCGAGAGGAGGGCCATTAAGCTATCTTCCGAGGGATCAGGTAGGTGAGTGGAGGAGGGGACACACAGCTCCACTTCACTCTATGCCGCTCCACTTTATGCCACTTTACTCCACTCTATGACACACCACTTTACTCCACTCTATGACACTCCACTCCACTCTATGACATGCCACTACACTCTATGACATGCCACTCCACCGTATGACATGCCACTCAACTCCACTCTATGAAACTCCACTCCACTCTATGACACGCCCCTCCACTATATGACATGCAACTCCACTCTTTAACATGCCACTCTACTGTAAGCCACTCCACTGTATCCCCTCAACTCTACGATACTTTACGACACGCCAGTCTATATCACGCCACTCCACTCTACTCTTTGATACGCCAATGCACTCTACGCCACTACCCTCTACAACACTCCACACCACTCTGTGCCCCTGCGCTCTAACCCACTCTACTCCACTATATAACACTGGATGACAAGCCAATCCACTCCACTGTACAGCATGCCACTCCATTCTATGACACGCCATTCCACGCTGCGCCACTCTGTGCCACTCCCCTCTATGCCACTCCACTCTACGCCACAGCACTCCACTCCACACAGTGCCACTGTACACCATTGTACCCCTCTCCACACAATGCCACTATACTGTACACCACTCTACTCTATGCCACTCTACTCTACTCTATGCAAATCTACGGTACCCCACTTCACTGTACCCCATTTCACTATATGCCACTCTACTCTACGCTACTCTACTCTAGCACTACTCTAAGCCAATCTACTCCGCTCTGTGACATTCTACTCCACTCTGCACCACTGCACTCTACGCCTCTGCACTCTATGCCACTTAACTCTGCACAACTGCACTCTACGCCACTACACTCTACTCCACTCTAATCTATTCTGAAACACTCTACTCTGTGGCAATGCACTCTGCACCACTCTACTGTATGCCACTGCAATCTACTCTGCACCACTCTACTGCAGTGCACAGTTTGCCACTGCAGTTTATTCTGTACCACTCTACTCTACCCCACTCCACTGTACGCCACTATTCTCTGTATCACTGCACTCTGCGCCACTCTACTCTGTGCCACTCTACTCAGCACCACTGCACTCTACATCGCAGGACTGCATGCCAATGGACTCTACACCGCTGCATCTACTCTGTACCATGTATGCCACTGTACTCTATGCAACTCTACTGTACTGTACACCACTGTACTCTATGTCACTGCACTGTACGCCACTGTACTCTACTCTGCACCACTCTACTCCATGCCACTGCACCCTACACTGCCCCACTGCTCTCTACACCACTCAAGTTTACTGTGCAACACTGCACTCTATGCCACTGCGCATGACGTCACTGCACTCTATGCCATTCTACTATACTCTGCACCACTGTACTATACACTAATGCACTATACAACAATCTACTCTACATCACTACCCTCTAGACCACAGCACTGTACGCAACTCCATTGTACACCACTCTATGCCACAGCATGGTACACCACTCTACTCTATGCCACTACCCTCTATGCCACTCTACTCTGCACAACTCTACTCCAGTACACTGTACCCCAGTGCACTATATGGCCCTTTAATCTAGTCTGCACTACTGTATGCCACTGCACTCTACACCACTCTACTCTACTCTGCACCACTCTACGCCACTGCAGTCCATGCCACTGCAGTGTACTCTGCACCACTCTACTGTATGCCACTGCACTCTATTACCCTGCATTCTACACCAGTCTACTCTACTGTGTGCCACTCCACTCTACTCTATGCCACTCCCTCTACACCACTGCACTGTACGCAACCTTATTGTACACCACTCTACTCTATGCCACTGCACTCCATGCCACAGCATGGTACACCACTCTACTCCATGCCACTAACCTCTATGCCACTCCACTCTACTCTGCACTACTCTACTCCAGTATACTGTACCCCAGTACACTATATGGTACTCTAATCTAGTCTGAAGTACTATATGCCACTGCACTCTACACCACTGCACTCTACACCATTCTACTCTACTCTGCACCACTCTACTCTATGCCACTGCAGTCCACGCCACTGCAGTGTACTCTGCACCACTCTACTGTACGCCACTGCACTCTATGCCCCTGCATTCTACACCAGTGCAATCTACTCTACTGTGCGCCACTCCACTCTACTCTATGCCACTCCACACCACTAAATGCCACTTTACTCTATGCAACTTCACCGTACCCCACTCTACTGTACACCACTCAACTCAGTTCCACTCTGCCACTCTTTCCCACTTCACTCCATACAATGCCACTCTACTCTACACCACTCTACACGACTCTGCTCTATGCCACTCTACTATAACCCACTTCACTCTACGCCACTGTACTGTATGTCAATGTACTTCATGCCACTCTAGTCTACGACACTCTACTCTATGCCACTCCAAGCAACTCTACTGCACTCCACTCTGCGCCACTCTACTCCATGGAGGACCTGGCTTGGCAGTTCGGGCTGGACTGTTCCCATGAGGAGCAGGGTCAAGACTGATTTGCATATTGCTGGGTCTAAACGGGGTAGCATGCTGAGCAAAAGAATGATGGATTTAACCCAGATCTCTTGACTGGGGGTGAATGTTTGATTTGTTCTGCATTCCGTTCATCATTTGTGTGTCTTTTGATTTCTCACCCTAAGTGTCCGGGTATGTCCAGATTTGAGTCCCAGGCTCACTGTGCCACTGGATTCAAGTTAGCCTGGCTGATGAGGGGTGATACGCCACAAACGGTCCCAGGATGCTTGTTTCTACTCCATGGAGGACCTGTCTTGGCAGTTCGGGCTTGACTGTTCCCATGAGGAGCAGGGTCAAGACTGATTGGCATAATATGGCTGGGTCTAAACTGGGGTGGCATGGTGAAGAAAAGAACAATGGATTTAACCCAGATCTCTTGACTGGGGGTGAATGTTTGATTTGTTCTGCATTCCGTCCATCATTTGTGTGTCTTTTGATTTCTCACCCTAAGTGTCCGGATATGTCCAGATTTGAGTCCCAGGCTCACTGTGCCACTTGATTCAAGCTAGCCTGGCTGATGAGGGGTGATACCCCAAAACCGGTCCCAAGATGCTTGTTTCTGGTCGAGGAACGACCTGGCTTGGCATTTCGGGCTGGACTGTTCCCATGAGGAGCAGGCTAAAGACTGATTTGCATATGGCTGGGTCTAAACTGGGGTGGCATGGTGAGCAAAAGAACGATGGATTTAACCCAGATCTCTTGACTGGGAGTGAATGTTTGATTTGTTCTGCATTCCATCCATCATTTGTGTGCCTTTTGCTTCCACACCATAAGTGCACTGGGTATGCCGAGACGTAGGTACTGGGCTCACTGTGCCACTGGATTCAAGCTAGCCTGGCTGATGAGGGGTGATACCCCCAAATCTGTCCCAGGATTCTTGTTTCTGGTCCAAGGCAGGCCTGGCTTGGCAGTTCGGACTGGACTGTTCCCATGAGGAGCAGTGCCAAGACTGATTTCCATATGGCTGGGTCTAAACTGGAGCTTCATGGTGAGCAAAAAAACGATGGATTTAACCCAGATCTCTTGACTGGGGGTGAATGTTTGATTTGTTCCGCATTCCGTCCATCATTTGAGTGTCTGTTGCTTTCTCACCCTAAGTGCTTCGGGTATATCCAGACGTGGGTCCCGGACTCACTGTTCCACTGGATTCAGTCTAGCCTGGCTGATGAGGGATGATACCCTGAAACTGGTCCCAGGATGCTTGTTTCTGGTCGAGGGAGAACCTGGCTTGGCAGTTCAGGCTGGACTGTTCCCAGGAGGAGCAGGGTCAAGACTGATTTGCATTTGGCTGGGTCTAAACTGGGGTGGCATGGTGAGCAAAAAAACGATGGATTTAACCCGGATCTTTTGACTGGGGTGAATGTTTGATTTGTTCCGCATCCCGTCCATCACTTGTGTGTCTTTTGCTTTTACGCCTTCAGTGTGTCGGGCATGCCCAGACG
Source organism: Calotriton arnoldi (assembly GCA_963921515.1). Classification (NCBI taxonomy): domain Eukaryota; kingdom Metazoa; phylum Chordata; class Amphibia; order Caudata; family Salamandridae; genus Calotriton; species Calotriton arnoldi. The sequence continues at coordinate 64,402 of CAWUFW010008476.1, read as the reverse complement.
TAGGTCCTGGACTCACTGTGCCACTGAATTCAAGCTAGCCTGGTTGATGAGGGGTGATACCCCAACACTGGTCCCAGGGTGCTTGTTTCTGGTCCAGGGAGTACCTGGCTTGGCAGTTCAGGCTGGACTGTTCCCATGAGGAGCAGGGTCAAGACTGATTTGCATATGGCTGGGTCTAAACTGTGGTGGCAAGGTGAGCAAAAAAACGATGGATTTAACCCAGATCTCTTGACTGGGAGTGAATGTTTGATTTGTTCTGCATTCCATACATCATTTGTGTGTCTTTTGCTTTCTCGCCCTAAGTGCGTCGGGTATGCCCAGACGTGGGTCCCGGGCTCACTGTGCCACTGAATTCAAGCTAGCCTGACTGATGAGGGGTGATACCCCAAAACCGGTCCCAGGATGCTTGTTTCTGGTCCAGGGAGGACCTGGCTTGGCAGTTCAGCCTGGACTATTCCCATGAGGAGCAGGGTCAAGACTGATTTTCATATGGCTGGATCTAAACTCAAGTGGCATGGTGAGCAAAAGAACAATGGATTTAACAAAGATCTCTTGACTGGCGGTGAATGTATGATTTGTTCCGTATTCTGTCCATCATTTGTGTCATTTGCTTTATTGCCCTAAGTGCGCCGGGTATGCCCAGACGTGGGTCCTGTGCTCACTGTGCCACTGGATTCAAGCTAGCCTGGCTGATGAGGGGTGATACCCTGAAATCGGTTCCAGGATGCTTGTTTCTGGTCCAGGGAGGACCTGGCTTGGCAGTTTGGGCTGGACTGTTCCCTTGAGGAGCAGGGTCAAGATTGATTTGCATATGGGTGGGTCTAAAGTGGTGTGGCATGCTGAGCAAAAGAACGATGGATTTAACCCAGATCTCTTTGCTGGGGGTGAATGTTTGATTTGTTCCACATTTTGTCCTTCATTTGTGTGTCTTTTGCTTTCTCAATCTTAGTGCGCCGGGTATCCCCAGACGTTGGTCCTGGGCTCACTGTGCCACTGGATTCAAGCTAACTTGGCTGATGAGGGTGATACCCCGAAACTGGTCCCAGGATGCTTGTTTCTGGTCCAGGGAGGACCTGGCTTGGCAGTTCAGGCTGGACTGTTCCCATGAGGAGCAAGGTCTAGACTGATTTGCCTATGGCATGGTCTAAACTGGGGTGGCATAGTGAGCAAAAGAATGATGGATTTAACCCAGATATCTTTGCTGGGAGTGAATGTTTGATTTGTTCCACATTCCGTCCATCATTTGTGTGTCTTTTGCTTTCTTGCCCTAAGTGCACCGGGTATCCCCAGGCGTGGGTCCCGGGCTCACTGTGCCACTGGACTCAAGCTAACCTGGCTGATGAGGGTGATAGTGATACCCCGAAACTGGTCCCAGGATGCTTGTTTCTGGTCCAGGGATAACCTGGCTTGGCAGTTCAGGCTGGACTGTTCCCATGAGGAGCAGGGTCAAGACTGATTTTCCAATGGCATGGTCTAAACTGGGGTGGCATGGTGAGCAAAAGAACAATGGATTTAATCCAGATCTCTTGACTGGGGGTGAATGTTTGATTTGTTCCACATCCCATCCATCATGTGTGTGTCTTTTGCTTACTTGACTCTACAGCACTCCAAACCACTGTATGCCATGCCACTCCACTCTACGCCACTTCACAAGAAATTATAGAGAAATTACTGCTGTACTATTAAAATGTAAACAAAATATAGCTGAAAGAATTGATACCAAAATAAAAAACATTATATGATTAAACAACAATTTTTTAACAAAAGAACATAGAAATTCAACGAAAAAAACAAGGTTAAGGATAAGTTAGTTAGGAAAACAGTATTTACTATTTCTAACCAAAAAAAGTAAACTACAAAAACCTTACAAATTAAAAAGTTATAAGTATAACTTAAAGTTATAATTTCCACCACGCCCAAAACTTTCTGTAACTCGAGCACCATCATACAGAGGGACATATTCTCAAGGAGCTATCGCCGAGTTATCGGCACTTTATCGCAGCCAAAGTCGCGCTAAATTTACCGCCCCATTCACAAGCTGGTGCTAACAGCCCATAACACCAGTTTGCCTGCGAAAGCACTCGCAAAAAACATCGCCACAGATGACCCAGGCAACTAACGCTAATGAGATGCAGAGTAGGCGTTCCCGAGCAAAAACCCGCGACAACACCACACCTCAACATTCTCAACGACCAGCCACATCGGCGATAAGACCACAAAACAGGCAATAAGGCGCGTTAGCAGCAGGAAACTAACACCTGCTCTGACCTGGTGTAAAGTCGGACCACAAGCTGCACCATCAAAGGGAGCCCAGCCCAGAGCCACACAGGAAGAACAACAGATGCCATGGAGCCACTCACCATGCACCCCGGAGCCCCGAGGGGGCAACAACACCCACCGCCATCACCCCCAGGACCGCCACCCCCCCACAGGACCCACCCCGCCCCCCCCTCCGGACCACCACAGAGGCAGCGCAGACAAAGACAGCGGACATACAGGAAATGCACCAGCCTTACAGACCTAACACCAGACAATGCCAATGCCCACTACAGGCCCAAAAGGACAACCATCCTCCGCATCCTGAACATCATTGCCCACAGGCTGACGGTACCAACACAGCGGACAACCAACATCCCTCTGCAGACAAAGCTGCTGGCTGTGCTGCACCTGTTTGCCTCTGGTATCCTCCCAAACAACAACCACCCGAGTCGGAGGAGTCTCACAGCCAGCCCCATCCAAGTTCCTCACACCTGGCCTCGATGCCCTCACCAGCTAGGGACCACAGCACTCATACGTCCCCCACAATGCGCAGGAACAGCTGGAGACCAAGCAAGGACTATACGCCATAGCTGGCTCCCCGCACATGTCGGGGGCAATCGACTGCACACTTGTCCCACTTGTGCCCCCTGCCAACACCGCACACAATACCCCAACAGAAAGCACACGCATCCAATCAATGTGCAGGCAATAGTGGACCACAGGGGACTCCTCACCAATGTCATAGCCAACTACCCAGGCAGTGCGCATGATCCCTTCATCTTCCGACAGTCCAACATCAACCAGCGCTTCCAGGATGGCACCTATGGAAATGCACTGCACATCGGCAAGTACTAGATGAACACACCACACACCTCAACTCCACAATCATGCAACTCACAACTCTGGCACTGCCCACGTCACAAAATCACATACAACATGCCAAACAACATGCCCCCCCCCACCAGACACGACAGCACAACTTACTGTGGCAACCTTGGCTAGCCATGTACATGAGCCATCAACGGCATGGCACCTCAGCTACACAATACTGGGATTTGGGGAGAGGTGGGAACCAGGCATGTGCGAAGGAGGCAAGTGACCCATGAATGATAATGTACACAATGCCAAGTGTTGCGGAGATGTGCTGGACAGACTGCAGTCTGCAGACCACAGACATAGCCATGTCTACATGCACTGCTGGTGTTTGGAGTGTAGTGGACAGTGGATGCAACCATGCTACCCCAGCCAGTGGGAAAGATCGCGGAAATGTAGCTTGTGACGTCCCCCCCTGTAAGCTTGTGTGGAGTGGGCTGGCCCAGAGGACACCAGGCCAGCGTAGGGGTGTGAATAAAAAGCACATAGCCCTGGGCGTGGTTCTCTTCCGGAATGCCCAACGTGCCTGCCAGGGTGGTGCCTCCCACCCCGCCACGAGGCCGTCGCCGTGAGCGGTGTGGCCTGCGATCCTGTGCGCCTGCTGCACCCCGGGCCGCTGGTCCCCGAACCCTTCATGCCCGCGCCTGCGCAGCCAGGCCTCATTGCTCACCTGCCGACACCGGCGTGTGTCGAAGAGGGCCCACCACGTGCCGGCGCAAGCTCCAAGCCCAAAGCCCACGACCTTGGCACCCGCCTCAGACCATCACGGCCTCCGCGACACAGGCCCGCATTACTTCTTTCTCGTTGACGTACTCCACCGCTGCCTCCGGCCTACACTGCGGTCAAGTAGGTCACACATTTGGAACTGAGTCTTGATTATGCAATGGCAGAGTACACACCTTATGGCTGTGTTTATATCACTGTACTCCCTTCGATGTGGTGCCACCAACTCTGTGCATAGCATTCGAACTACACCTGTCTGTGGTCCCTTGCTGACTACTGCCTTCGCCCCACACTGCGGTCGAGTGGGTCACACATCTGGAACTGAGTCTTGTTTTCTGCATGGCAGAGTTCATATCAATGTACGCAAGGAGACGTGTAAGAGGAAGATGCGGTTCAGTCCGGAGGAGAAAAGGACCATTGTTACGGAGGTGATCGAACACTGCCGACAACTGCTCTGGTGTCACTAACTCTGTGCATCGCGGGCCAACGACACGTGTCTGTGGGCCCCTGCTGACCACTGCCTCGGGCCCACACTGCGGTCAAGTAGGTCACACATTTGGAACTGAGTCTTGATTACACAATGGCCGAGTACACACTTTATGGCGGAGTTTATATCACTATACTCCCTTCGATGTGGTGACACAAAGTATGTGCATGGCATCCCAACCACACGTGTCTGTGGGCCCTTGATGTCTACGCCTTCGGACTACACTGCGGTCCTGCAGGCCCCACACAAATCCATGCCAGTCCGTACCAGGCAGGACATGGCATCATCGCTGGCTAAACACCCGCTCCGCTCTGTCGCTACTGCCTCGGTCAACCACGAGTCATCCCCACATGCCATTTCAACGCCGTGTGTCAGTGTTCCAGGAGGAGCTCGCTGAACAGCGGTTGGCCCGCGCTGGCCGCTGCCTCCGGACTACACATCGGTCGAGTTGGGCACACATTGGGAACTCAGTCATGATTAATTTATGGCAGACCTGATATCATTGTACTGGCCTCGTCGCAGACTGCATCCCCTTCCAGCTCCGGGGCCACTAAGTCTGTTCCCCGACAACCATGGACACTTTCTTCTTGAGATTTGTTGGCGAATGAGTCCATGGACTGGGGGTTGTCTTCATCATCATGTCGGTGATACTGACTATGTGGCCAAAATGAGGCAGTAGCATTCCACTCCTCCATTTGCTTCTTCTGGCCGGCTCCTGCCCTCTGCATCATGCCCTGGAGGACACCTTCCACTGTCCTTCGCAAACCTCCGCTACATTCCCCTTCGACATCGACGAGGACCCGCTCACCTCGCGTGGCCCTATCTCACTGCACCGCAAGTCACCGTCCCGTGGCGGTGTGCCTGTGCCGGCCGCAGTGCATCCGGGGCCACTAACTCTGTGCAGCTCAAATCATGGCCCCAGTCTGGTGGCATGTTGGATGGCCTCTGGGTCGATGGCCTGGGGGTCATCAACGCCATGTGTCTGTGGCCCTGCGCTGTCCGGTGCCTCCGCCCTCAACTGCGGTCCACCTGGGCTCACACATCAAATCGAGTCCTGACCTGCCTGGACGTCGCATCACCGCAGGATGCACGCGCCACCACCGCCAGGACCAAGTCCAGACAACAGGTGCCAGAGTCGGAAGTGTCTTACTGCCAGACTTTTAGAGTAGCTCACACCAGTCGTGGGTGCCATCATCAGCTTGATACCCTGCTCAGCTCCTCAGGTGCCACTAACTCAGTGCACCACAAATCAAGGACCATTCTGCTTGTAACCACCATGATGCTTCACAGTTCTTTCTGTTATGCTGATGTTTTATGTTTCTGCTTCAATTGTGATCACTGTTCAAGTTGTTGCCAGCACCAACGACTCCCTGCGGGCTGGCTTACACTCACCCCACACACATCCAGCACATGCGTCACTGTACATGTGACCATGCCAATAAAGGTGTCGAGCGTACGTGCTCGTGGCTAGTTCAACGAACTATCTGAGTGTGTCCGTGTGCTCATGATGTATGCATTAGGGCCCCGGCCCCACAACCTTACATTGTGCCGTGTGCAGAGGACGCAGCCATGTCACCGCAGGCAGAGGGTGGGACATTGCACATGTAGCTTTGTCGTCCCCCACCCAATACGTAGGAGGAGTGGACTTGGCCGGCATACGCCAGTCCGGTGTGGGGGTGTGGGTGATTATCACGTGGCTCTGGGTGTGGTTCAGTACTGGAAATGTGCAAAGGCATGTGTCCCTGTCGCATTGTGGGTCTCCGTTGGGGTGGGTAGGTGGTCCATGATGGGACTTTGACACCCACGAATGGGATCTAGTTCGTCTCCCATGAGGTAGTACCCCACCCGCACATGTTCGGCCAGCCCCTTCTGGCAGTCTGACAGCTGGCCTTGTAATGGGATGTGTGCTTAGGTGGGCTGCTGTGAGCCAGCCGGGGTGGTGGGTGCGTCCAGCTGTGTTGTCCGTGCAGGGGGTGGTGTGTCCTCGGTGCAGCGGGCTGCCCTTCTCCTGGAGCTCTATTGCCTGAGATGTCCATAGACTGTTGTAGGGCGTCGGAAGTGTAGAGGTCCTCTTCAGCATCACTGATGGGTTGTCTGGTCTGCTCTGCTGGAGGTGTTGTTTGTCCCTCTGCAATGTGAAGGGGAGATGCTTGTTGACATTGTGTTGGCATGTATGTTGATGCATTGTTCGGGTTTACATACATACTGCATGCCATTGTACATTGTGACTGTTTTGGTTGGCGGACTATTTGATGCCGGATAGTGGACAATTGGACTACATGACGTAGGTGATGTTGTACACGTACATTTTCATCTCACAGTTTCCAGCTATGTCAGATGTGATTGGCCATTTTCTACGCACAGGAAGAGCCAGTTGTGTCCTCTGTTCTGCGGTGTAAGTGATGCACTGTGTCCCACATTACCGTCCATGTGGATGTGCTGTGATTGCTATGTGTGTGTGCTGCATTGTGTGAGAGTCACACCTGCTGCTGTGATTTTGCTGCCCCTTATCCCTTGGAGGCGGTGTGCCTTTGGCTTTTATGTTTTTGAGGTGCTGTGATGTTGGTGACTGGGGTCATTTGTGCTCCTGGACGGATTTTGTTCTCTTGTGCATTGTTTGTCTGCAGATGTATTGTTGACGTCAGTGGTTGTTTGTGCACGTGGATGTGTCAGGGTGTGACCTGCTCCTTCCGGATGTAGTCCACACTCCGCCACCTCAGTCTCGTGGCGTGCACAGTGTCATGGTGATTGTACTCCAGCCATGCTGCTCGTCATGTGGTGTCACTTGCATTGTCAGTGTGGCTCTCGCATACGCATCTTTGCTGTGTTTCGCACTGGTGCATGTGTGTGTAGTAGAATTGGTGTTGTGTGGGGTGGGACCCCTTTGGGCACATGGTGGACGGGGGCCTACTTGGTGTTTGTATGTGTGCTGCAGTGTGCCACGGGGATCAGGGACATGACCCAGGGTCGTTGTGGGTGTGCGGTGTGCTACACGTCGTTGTGCATGTGTGCCATTGTGCCCGTCCCCCCAGTCCCTGTTAGTTACTCACCCTGTTGATGTTTTGTCAAGTCATGTCGAGCAGTGTCCAGACTCCCGACTCCTTGCATCGTCTCCACACTCATGACTGTGTCCGCCATTTGCTCCGGCTCCTCCTGTGGCGCAGGACTCCCACCTCCATTCGCCGTTGCTGCCTTCCGGGTGGCAGCGGGTTTCTGCTTGGTTTGGCTTCTGACTTCGTGCCAGCGCATCTTGGCCTCCTCGGCAGTCCGACTGCATTCACGGTGGAATGCCATTTTTCCGTCTGTGTTGCCGATGACACGGTGGTGGAGACGGACAGTTGTTGTTAGTGCTCTGTCACCTCCGTGACGACGATCCGGTTGTCATGCGGACTGTACCCCATCTTCCTCTTCCTCTTCTCCTTGGCCTTCCCCGACCCCTAGGTTCCTTGCTGGTGGTCTGTGGGGCTTGTGGGGTTCGCGTTGACCTGGGCACTCGTTCTGGATGCGTCCATGTTGCTACGCATTTTATTTTGTTTATGGTGTGTTTTTCTTGTTCGGCTTTTATGGTGCATTTTCCCCCCAGGCGCTTGGGAATTGCAGGCCTGTCGCTGGTTATCGCTGTTTTTTTTTTTCGAGGTTGGCCTCATCGCAACTTTATTCTTGTTGGTGTTTTGCATTTTTTGGGCGTCGTGTTGTTTTTTACGTGGTCATTTGGTGCGTTATTGTGGGACTATCGCATGGTGCCGCCAGGTTGAGAATGCTACGTTAACACGGCGTTGTTTTCCCGCGATGGACTGCGATGTGAGAAGTTGCGTTAAGCTGAATTTGCGGTGGTTATCACACGTTCTTGAGAATATGCCCCAGAGTGTTGTAAACTCGCCAAGCAGAGTAAATCAACTCTAACTCGCGCCTTCACCATGCACTGCTTATACCCTTTCATATTACATCACTTTCAGCATGTTAAATCATAGCATTCATAACAACACTCATGCCATCTCAAATGACATCATTTATGGCAATACTATGCATGGTAGCAGGGCGAGTTATAGTTGATTGGAAACTGGCTGCAACTAGATGCACTTAGCTAATATGCGCCCCTGATACGTCCTCTGCAATCAATGATGTTAAGTCTAATATGGGGCACAGGTAGATGCAGTGGGGTACTGGAGAAAGTGAAGCAGTTCCTTTGGTGTGCCCAGCTTCGCACTGTATTACATAGGAACTCACCTGCCAGGGGTGATCAGCTTGCAGACTGAAATACATAGTTGAAGGAAATGCAGAGGAAGGTATTGACTAACTGTACGGTAAGAGTCCAAGATGGCCACCCGGTGAGGAGCTCCGGCCGCGAGCTCCCGGTCAGTGATTGCCGTTCTGGCCTTATAACCCCGTTTTCCCCGTAATCTTCTCCCGTATCCTGACAGCGGACACTGAGAAGACTTGGCCGATGCCCGGTGGAGCCGCTTGGTTCGGCTAAAGAGGAGTCTGGCCCGGGTTTTTCTCCCACGGCCGGCACCTACCCAGCCAGACATCGGGGCACGGCTTTCCTCATCCCGCTGATGCTTCTCTTTCCGCCTCTATATCCGCCTCTATAACCACCTCCCTCGGAGCTAATCGTCCTCCTGATGACTGTCCAGCCTCGGCGCAGTTCTGGATCCCTCGGATGGCTCCGGATGCCATCAGATTGCTCTGGGGTGTGATTTCCACTCGTCCGGGACATCATGACGACTTGGCCAATGCCCAGTGGAGCCGCTTGGTTCGGCTATCGAGGAGTCCGGCCCGGGTTTTCCCGCGGGCGTCACCTACCCAGATGGACATTGGGGCATGTCATTCCTCATCCCGCCGCCGCTGCTGCTGTTCTTCCCCTCTGCTCCCTTCCTCGGAGCGAGCCGCCGCGGATGGCTGATGATGGGGCCAGCCATGGTGCAGCTCTGTCTTCAACGGCTGCCTGCCAGTCCTCGCTGCTGCCTCGCTGCCTCCCCATGCTGGCCGTCTGCCTGGATGTGCTCCGCCTCATCCCCGATTTCCGAGACCTGAGAAACCTTTTCCAGGTATGGGGGTGCGGGAACCATGACCGGCGGACTGCCTATACCGATGCCCCAGTGGTCCCGAGCCTGCACGCCTCTTCTCCCTTCCACCCGCCTTTGTGACCCGAGAGACCTTTTCCAGGTATGGGGGTATGGGAGCCACGACCGGCGGATTGCCTATACCGATGCCCCAGTGGTCCCGAGCCTGCACGCCTCTTCGCCCTTCCACCCGCCTTTGATTTTGGAACTGCGTCCCCCCCCTTTGACTCTTTTTTACACGTAAACCCTGCTCCCTGGTTCATATCTTTGGACTTTTTGACCTTCTGACTTTTGCTCAGCCTGCCATTTTGTTGCTGGCCTCCGGCGATTCCCGAGACCCTGACCCACCACCTTATTTCGACCTCTGTCCTTTCCCCCTTTCCTCCATTTTCCCCCTGACGATCCTCAAACGTTTTTCTCCCTCTCTCTGGTCTGCCTTAACTCCATCCCCCCCCTGACTCCCTCCTCTCCCCTCACCCTCTCTCAGAACACTACTTTTGTCCCCCTCTACCCTCTCTACCCCCCTATGATTTTTCCACTCTCCTTGTTTAAATCCATGCCCCTCTGAGGCCACTAAATTCAATCCTGCTCTCTGGTCTTTCTTTCAGGATTTTCAACTTTTGTGCACCCCGCCATTTTGGTGTTGGTCTCCGTCGTTTCCCCCGACCCTGACCCGCCATCTTGTTTGACCTCCGTCCTTCCCCCATCCCTCCTGACCCCCCCCTGATGACCCCCAAACGTTTTCTCTTTCTTGCTGGACTGCCTTAACCCCCACTCAGGTTCCCTTCTCTCCTCTCACCTTCTCTCACAATCCTTTTCTTGTCCCCCTTTGCCTCTTCTCCCCCTAAGATTTGTCACTTTCTTTGTAATGACTGTGCAAATTTTTAAATTTATTGTAACTTGTAATTCGTTATTTGTGTTATTGTTCCTTGTAACTCCTGTTGTTCCTCTGTAAAGCGCTCTGATACCTCCGTGTCTAGCCAGCGCTATAGAAAACTCTAGATAAATAAATAAATAAATAACTGTACAGTGGTGTGACAATTAGCTCTGCAAGTGAGGAGACTAGACATCCTTGCAATATAGGACATATGGGATAGTAGAGTTAATATTCTAACCCTATTACTGGAATTGCAGAGACAAACTGAACATCACCCACTGTAAATGCTGTTTAGTGAATGAGATGAGCTGAGATGCTGGTGGTCGGGATTGTCGCGCTAAATATCTACTACAAAATATTTTAACTCTAGTCTCTCTAACAGTGGGGAAAGTGCATATTTGGGGTGGTAGCACTCAGCGTTGCAATTCCAACATCCGTTGGGGAAATTACATATATGAGGTGGGGGGTTACTATTTTAACTCTTTGACCCACAAACTATTAAAATTGCAAAAGCTGTTGTATACTCCATAGTCCATCTTCTGACTTCCTTATGCAGTTCCTCCTTAACTTGAGGAAAAGTACTTAATTCCTGGAAAAGGCCTTAATTGTCCTGTAGCTACAATCCCCTCTGTAAATTATTCCATAAGATCCAATTATGGGCCCATCTTGCTCTTTCCCTTCACTGATAAGATCCCAGTTTTGTCGATCAGTAGCTTCCCTCCTACAGGAATGTAGAAGGAAGACTTGCCTCCTACATTGAAATATGACTTTGGTCTATATTTGGCACTGAAACAGTTCTTGTTTTTAGTGACTGACGAAATCAGAAGGATTCTTGTTACTGTGGGTACTGCTGCCATAGCCGTTTTAGACATCTTTGCAGTGTTCAACATGGTGTCTCACAGCTTTTTAGTGGAGGCTTTGGCTGCTATTGGTGTGAGCCTGATTTGCCTCATTCCTGTCTAACTGCTCCCATGGGGTGTCCCTTGCACCCTACCGCTCATAATTTAAGGCGAATATCTGTGATGTCCCTCACGCATCCTCCTTAAGCCCCGCTGTCTTTAACATCTATGTGACTCCGCAAGCTCACTTAATTTAATTGCCTGGTCTTAGATTTTATGCTTATGCTGATAACACCAAGCTCATTTTGAGGATGGATGGTAATGCGGGCATCTCACATAACCAGTTAAAAAGTGTTTTTTGTGCCATTGCCAGCTTTGATGCAGTTTATATTCTCTTCACTCAAACAAAGACAAAACCAAATTTGTACTTTTTGGCTGCTCTACATCATAGTCATCTACTTGATAGCCACATGAGCTAGGACCCATCCTCTCACCAGTTCTACTCTCAGAGCAATACTTTTAAACAATGTCTTGTGAAGAATGTCATCCAAAATGATTTCCCTTCTTCCCAGTTCATCTAAGAAGATGGTGATCCAGGCCTTGTTCACGTCAAGACTAAACTACGGCAATGCCTTATTGTAGGCCTTCCTGCCTATTTACTTGCCAAGATTCAGCATATACAAAACTCTGCTGCCCACTTAATCTGGGGTCTAACATCAAATCTAAAATCGCAATTAGTGGTGGGGGATAAATTCCGTTCCACCTGCGGAGTTGGCGGAATTTTGGCCACTCCGCCTTACACATGTAACACGGAGTTCCAGCAAAAGTCCACCAACCACCATGTAACAGAGTTTTTTCTCACAAGCAGCTCGCAAATGGTAAGAATTGGCACCTGCTAGTGTAATTTTTGGCCTCTAGGAGGGCACCTGGCAAGATTTTCCTGATATGGGCGGTCACAACCGTTCGTGGTGAGAAAACTGCCACTCATGTAGAAAATCTACTCAAGCGACAGCAAAACCAACTCAAGAAGCAGTCTCCTCTGGCACGCTGTGTGGTGCCGTTCGCGCTGTTTTTCATCACTGAAAATCAGCACGAGCAGTGCGACGTGCCGATTTCTCCCTCTTCGCGGAACTCCGCGGCAACTTGCGTAGTTTTCATGTAACTCCGCGCAATTTTGCAGAGTGAAACTCCGCGAGTTCCTCCCACCCCTAATCAATGCATCGCAAACATTTGAACGGGCTCCTAATAAGGCAGAGTCACCCTTTCAAAGCCCTATGTTTCTGCCAGAAATATTTGTGCAATCACATTACCTGATCTCTCTTTTCAAGGCCTATACTCCTACCAGACTCCTGCTTTCCAGTACAATCACCATGGTGCAGTTTTCAAAGGATATGAAGGCTTGCATCGTTGGCCACTACTTTGAGGTGGGCGCTGCTAAAGAATGTCTCTCCTTGCCTCTTTACATCTGTTCTGAAGGAAATTTCATCCACAAACTCCTTAAAACATTTTTTCTCACATTTATTCTCCTGGTTCTGCGTATTTCAAATTGCATCCTTTTTTTGTGATTGCCAGTGATTAACTGGCTTTTAACTTCATTTATTCATTCAATCCCAAGCACAATAGGGAAAGTGCATATACTTGGTGAAAGTCAATTTACTATTCTAACTCCAGTCCTACTAACATTCGGGAAAGTACATATATTTGGGGGGGGTTATGATTATTATTGTAACTCCAGGACAAATAACATTGGGAAAATGCATATCATTTGAGGGAACTCCAGTCCCACGAATATCAGGGATAAAGAATATAATTTCTAGATGGGGATTCAGATTCCAATTCTAAATCCATTTCTAAGAACATTGGGGAAAGTGCATACATTTGCGGGTAGGATATACAATTCTAACTCCAGTCACATTAGCATTGAGGAAAGTGATATATTTGGGGGCAGATTTAATATTCTAAGTACAGTCATATGAACATTGGGGATAGGGGGATAGTGCATGTAATTGGGAGCGAAGTGGTCAGATTTACTATTCTAACCCCAGACCCCACTAATATTGGGGAAAGTGCATGTATATCATGTGGGAGGGGGGGTCAGAAGTACTATTTTAACTCCAGTAAAACAGACATTGAGAAAAGTACATACAACTGCGGAGCTCAAAATTAAGAACCCCTAAAATTATTTTTAAATAATAAATGCTATAAAAATTACATTTTTTAGACTATTGCATATACAACATTTCATATTTTAGAATTAGAAGCTAAACTAAAACAACATCATATAAACTGAAAAAATTCGGAGCCACTATTTTTAAACATATTGTAATACATATATACATATTATTAACTAATTAATAGCAACATATTATTTTACTAATTCTAAAGAAATACCAATTTATTAATTTATAATTTAAAATACAAATACATTACATGAAATATCACTAAAATACCAAATTATTAATGCTCAATAATCTTCCTAATAATAATAAAGTTTTCACCCAAGGTCCCCAAAAAAATCATTTTTATGTTTAAAAACATAACAATTAAAATGAAGACATACAATTTTTTTAAATTAAGATTGCAACATATTCTGATATAATACATTAAATACCATGAAGTTATAGCAATGATATTTTCAAAAAATAATAGTCTGTAGAAAATGAATACACATTAAAAAACACACTACTCACCAATAAACCCCACAATCTGTAAGACAAAATCACACAAATGTATAACATAATAAAAGAGAATTAAACATATAAATAAATAATAACACACTAATTACTATGAATTAAAAAAATATAGTATTAATTAATATTTTTTTTTTTAAAACACTCCCACCCTGTCTCCAATGAACTCTACAGCCCATAAAAAAAACCATATGTTAATATTTTAATATAGATTGTAATAGTAATTTCTAACAGAAATAAACACCGTATGAAACACATTAAAACGATGTTGAATGCTGCAATATTTTAATGAATAATATTTTAGGCATCAATGTTTTTGTTAAAAAAAAGACATACTTAGCCTTAATATTTAAAACCTAGATATTTTGTTCTGCAGATATTTTGACCTCAATATAATGGTCAAACAATATTCTGGAGTCAATATTCAAGGGCTATACTCGTGGGCTAAGCCTGCAGCGGAACGTCATGGTAAACAGGGCCGGACTGGCCATAGCGGGCACCAGGCGTTTCCCCGGTAGGCCGCTAGGGTGGGGGCCGGTTTTGGGCCCCTGGGGGGCCGTTTTTGTTACCGGGGGTCGGCAATATCGGCCCCCGGTAACAAAATCGGCCGAAACCGGCCTTTGCAAACTGCTCGGCCGCACTCCCCCTCACCCCAGGGGGGGCCGGCTGAGCAGTTTGCCAGGGCCGGTTTCTGTTCCCAGTTTACCCTGATGGTAAACATTAGCTATCCCTCGCTCACTTATATGAAAAGATTGCACAATACAGGTGCTGCCTCTCCCATGGTATTCCTATTACAGGACATGTAGACACACTGCTATTTAAGATAACGTGGAGCTGAACTCCCTCTTATATTTTATGTTGTCCGGTTTTATGGTTGTTTAGGTCATTTCCGTCCTGTCGGAAGGGGGGTTTGGGGGGCAGCCGAGCCCTGCGAGGTCTGCCCCACGGGCAGTTTGGGAGGGGGAGGGGCGGCCTCACCGGCCATTTTGTGAAATTGGGCTGCTTGGGTATAGCCCAAAAGCAGCCCAATGGGTTTTATAGCCCAAAGGCTATATGGGGTCCCCGGCACCTTGCCCAGCCACCATTTTAGGTTCTGGTGACCTGGTGGCTGGGCGTGCAGTTAGGGAAAGTTTTTGGGGAGTTAGCTATTTTAAGCGCATTAGTGCAGTTGCGGCGATATTATGGCACACGAAGATTATAGGGTCCTCGAGGGGGTCCGGCTCCTCAGCGAGGCCGGCCGTTTGAATCTGCTAATGCCGGAGGCCTCGGGCAGAGGGCGCCTGGCGAGGTGCGCGGCCGCGGGGGTTGCGGCCGCAGTGGCGGTGTGCTCCCTGCCGAAGAGATTGAAGGGGCAGGTAAGTCAGGCTGGCCGCACGCGTGGCACGCGTGCGGCCCCAGATCAGGGTGACAAGCCGCGGCCTAGCAGAGGCGTGAAGGCCGCGGCGAGTGTGACGAGTAGCGGGGCCCGCTGCGGGGGCGCGTCTTGCGCTTCGCCGAGTGGGTCCCCGAGAGGGTGGGGCCGCTCATATACCAGGAGAGCGGCCCTGAAGACTTTGAGGGCGGCGGAGCTTTCGAGCGAAACGAAGGCTCCGGTTTTGAGGCAGGAAAGGGGGGCCCGGCGGAAGAGCGGGTCTTGGGGCTCTCCGGCCGGGCCCAGCGGGAGGCAACAAAAGGCCCGGAAGCGGGATGGGGGAAGCCCTGAAGGACAGGAGCTGGCGGAGGGTGGGCAGAAGGGGGGCCGGGGTGCGGGCTTGCATGGGATGTCCCTGGGAGCGGGGAGGTGTTGGAGGCGAAGGGCCCCCTTTCACAGTGGGAGGAGGGGGATGAGGGGGAGTTACCGATCAGGCATCTGCAGGGGGGTTTATATAGAAAAGGGGGGCTGGTGGGTCGGCAAGGGAGAAGGGTTGGAGGGTGCAGGGGACGCAAGTGGGGGGCACTGGGGGGCAAGAATGAGGGAGAGGAGAGCATCCCTGATGAGGTAGAAGTGGTTGGGGGGGCCAAGGAATGGGAGGGGTTGGATATTTTCACGTCTTGGCACGAGGAGGTGCGGGGCCTGGATAGGGTAGGGCAGATTGATGCCTACAAGGCGCAGGGAGGGTCGTTGGGTTTAGAGGCCAGACGGAGGCAGATGGAGGGCACCAGTGGGGTTGGGCTGTGGGGTTGGCAGGGACCGCTGCAAGGGGTATTGGGGATCTGGAGTGGAGTGAGGGAGAAGGTGACGAGGGGGTGCCATGCGTGGCACTAGATTTCAGTAAGGTGGGGCGGCACTGGCCGGCTTCGACGTTTGGTGTGGGGACAGGAAGGGCGCGGGCGGAGGGGAGCAGGGTAGTTAGGCCCAGCACATCAGTCCATACGTTTACCTTGCAGGCGTCAGAACGGCGGCGGAACCAGACTCGGCAGAGCTGGGAGCGGCTTGGAGGCGCCGAGGCGAAGGGAGGGTGGAGCCTGGTGCGGCGTGCCCAATACCACCGGGGGACCCCGTCGTGGCCAGTGCAAGTAGGCACCGAGCAGTCTCGCTGGCCCCAACACCCGACGGTCCTAGCCGGGACGCGGGACACTGGGAGCACAGGCCTTCCAGCGGTTTGGATGCGTTCGACAGGCGGAGGGTGCAGTTGGCACCACCGGTTGACAGGATTTGGGGGCCTGTAGAGCCCGAAATGTTGGATTATGATGTTGATAGCATGGAATAGGGTGAATTGCGGGATGATGACGGGGTGTGGGGGGGCCCAGTAATGCTTGTTCTAGTACATTACAGGTGTCACGGCGCCCGGCGGAGCCCACGGGTCGGACATCTGGGATGGTGGACAGGTCGGCACCGGTACAAAGACGGAATGCGGCAAGGAGGGCGCCCTCTTTGGAACCAGGTAAACAGCCAGAAATGGCGAAACCTAGGATGGTTTCGGTGGGGATCGGGGGAGGGGAGGGGGTGGGGGAAGAAGGAGGGAGGCTCAGCAGAGGAAAATACGTGCTGGATGTGGGGGTGGGCACTGACGAAGCGGACAAGAGGGACGGGGGAGACACGAAGGCCAAAGAGTTGGGCGACGCAGCAAAGGAGACGGGAGATACAGTGGTCAAACCAGAAAGCAAAGAATTGAAGATTAAGAGGCTGCCGTACATGGGGGTAACAAAGCTGCTGGGGGCGCACCTGATGTTGACCACTAAAGAGCGCATTTGGAAGGGGGAATATGTTGAACTGCTTAAATTGCTACACAGGGAGGTGCGCGCGAAGGAAGGTTCAAAAGAGGAAGAGTACGAACTGGCCAAGCGGCCGCGGGTGCCCCTTACTATTGAGAACTGGACGGCTGCCTTTTTAATATACGCCAGTGTGTACTGTGAAAAGTACCCAGAGAGGTGCGTAGCGCTCTTTAAGTACATGGACTTTATTCGGAAGGCGCAGATTACGGGGGAGGGCTACGCTTGGGCGCAATATGACGAGGAGTTTAGGGCCCGCATGGCATGGGACACCGAAGGTAAATGGGGGAGTTAGACACGGACCTCTGGCAGCACACCATGGGATCCGCCCGAGCGGGAAAGTCGATATTTACAGCCAGCGGGCTACCGCTCATTTATCGGCCCTTTCAGGGGCGACCCACCCAGGGAGGGGTGGGAGGTACAGGGAGATTACAGTCGGGATCTGGGGGGGCCTGTTGGGATTTCAATAAAGGACTGTGCACGCGGGAATATTGCATATTTTGGCATGACTGCTCAAAATGTGGAGGCAGACACGCCTTGGTTAATTGCTTCGGGGGGGTCGGGGCAGCAGTCGGGGGGACACCAGTGGCAACAAGGGGCTCTCACTCTGGGGGGCAGCAGCAGCAGACCAGCGGGGGTGCTAGGGGTGCTAGAGGGGCTGGGCCAAAAGGCTCGTACACCGGTTAGGGTGGACATGCTAGTGGCGGCTTTACAGGGTTATGACCAGAAGGCAGCAAAGACATTGCAAGAAGGTTTTACTGAAGGTTTTAGGTTAGGGTACAGGGGCCCCAGGATTAGACGATGGGCAGACAATTTACAGTCAGCCAGAGAACACCCGGAGGTGGTGCAAGACAAACTGGACAAAGAAGTTCGTGAAGGCCGCATGGCGGGCCCATTCGATGATTGGCCATTGGTGAATTTGATTGTCTCCCCGGTGGGAGTGGTACCCAAGAAGGAATTGGGGCAATTTCGGTTAATCCAGCATTTATCTTGGCCCGAAGGTAATTCAGTAAATGATTTTATTGACGACACTGAGGCTACTGTGTCGTATTCATCGGTTGACGTGGCCATGTCACTGGTAGTGACCATGGGCGCAACAGCGGAAATGGCAAAATGCGACATAAAGTCTGCTTTCCGGCTGCTTCCAGTCCACCCAGAGGATTGGGACCTGTTGGGCATACATTTCAACGGTAACTGGTACGTGGACAAAGCACTACCGATGGGCTGCGCTATGTCTTGCGCATTATTCGAATGTTTCAGTACTTTTTTACAGTGGTTGTTTTCCAGGCGTACGGGGCACCCATTGGTGACGCACTACCTGGATGACTTCTTCTTTGTGGGCACCTCAGGCTCCACGGAGTGCCAGACAGCACTGGACAGCTTCAAAGAGATCATGAGGGAACTCGGAGTGCATCTGGCGCCGGAGAAAACAATGGGGCCCAGTACGGCTCTGTCCTTTTTGGCGATTGAGCTGGATTCAAGAGCAATGGAGGCGAGACTGCCGAGGGACAAAAAGCAGCAGATGCTGGGGCTGCTAGAGACCATGCTGGCAAAGGAAAAAGTCACAGTACGTGACATTCAGGTGTTGCTGGGGCATCTTAACTTCGTGTGTAGAGTAGTGAGAGTAGGGAGGACTTTTTGTAGACGACTGGGTAGGGCCTTGTCTGGACAGAGACCGCCACACCACCATATACGACTGTCAGCGGGAGTGAAGGAGGATTTGCGAATGTGGAAGTTTTTCTTGCAGGACTTCAATGGGGTGCCATTGGTTCGTGAAGAGGACATGGTATGGGATGCCCAAATTTTTTCAGATGCAGCAGGCAGCCAGGGTTTTGGTCTTTTCTGGCAGGGGAAGTGGTGCGCAGAACCATGGCCTTGCGAATGGAGGGCGGGGGGCAGGAGCATAGCTTTCCTGGAATTTTTCCCCTTGGTAGTAGCAGTGACGCTATGGGGGGAACAACTGGCTCACAAGAGAGTGACATTCAGGATTGACACTATGGCAGTAGTGGAGATTGTCAATCGGCAGTCCGCTAGGGACGAACAGGTACTGAAGCTGCTAAGGGTTTTTGTGTTGGGCTGCTTGCGTCATGACATAGTTTTTCGGGCGGTGCACGTGCCAGGTGTGGACAATGGCATTGCGGATGCTTTGTCTCGTTCGCAGTGGGGGAGATTCCGTGGGCTAGCCAAGGATGCAGACAGGACCCCGACCCTCATGCCGCGGCAGTTGTGGTTCGTAGGCAACACCGGATGCTTCAGCTGGTGGTAGGTTCCCTGGCACCCTCCACGAGGTCGGCATATAGCCTAGCCTGGCAGGAATTTTTGTCTTCTGGGGCACAATGGAGGGCTTCGCCAAATCACAGGAGAGAAGACGTGATACAGTTTATTTTACAGCTGATCGATAAAGGGCTATTGAGAGTGACCATTGCGGGGAAACTGGCGGGGATTGCCCTTGTGGGAAAGCTTCTTTGGGGATATGCTCCATCAGCTGGGGAGTTGGGGTCGCGCATGTTAGAAGGGTGGGCCAGGGAACAGGGCGCGATGGGTCGCGTCCGACAGCCTTTGTCATGGGATTTACTAATGAAAGTATTGGGAACCCTGCCTGCAATATGTGAGGACAATTTTGAGAGGTGCCTTTTTTCCACATTGATGGTGTGGATGTTTTTTGGGGCTTTCCGGGTTTCAGAATTGCTGGGTCAGAAACATGTTGGTGGGATCACTTGGGCAGATGTTGTGTCGCGGCGGGATCGGGTGTGCATCTGGCTGCGGAAATCCGACGGATCAGCGAGGGGTGGGAAAATGGGTGTCATTGCAGGCGGCAGACCCCCCTTTAACTTGTCCATGTAGATGGGAGGCTCGATGGAGGGCCCTTTCAGGGGGACATGCCGGGGGTGTTTTTAGACACAAAAATGAGAGCAGGGTGACAGCCTTTCAAGTTCTGGCGGTTTTGAGCAAAGCGCTTTCGACACTAGGGCTGCCCAGTAGGGGATTTGGTACACATTCCTTCAGGATTGGTGCGGCATCTGAAGCCAGGAACAGGGGTTGGGGGAGGGAAGATATCATGAGACTGGGGAGATGGTCTTCTGACTGCTACAGGAGATATGTGCGCAGCGACGCTGGGGGGTTATAGCGCGGTTCCATGTTTTTCGTTTGTTCACGCAGTTTTTCTGTTTCAGGTTCAGTTGCGGGCCCCCTCGCCAGGGAGATGACGATATGGATAGTGGGGCATTCATTCGTAAAGTGGGCCCAAGTCCAAGCGAGTGGCAGCTATTTCGGGGAAAGCCTGGGGTTTAATAAAGATTTTTTCAAAGTTCATTGGAAAGGGCAGGGGGGAATGCTTTGGAAAGAGTTGTTGTGGATACATTGAATGGCATGTTGGTGGCTGGTAGGTGCCCCGACATTTTGTTAATCCATCTGGGGGGAAATGATATGGTACGGGAGAAAGGTTTGGTTCTTATGCGAAGTATGAAGGGGGATTTAGCCATGTTGAAGCGACAGTGGTCAGGTTGTTCAGTAATCTGGACAGAATTTGTGCCTCATAGGGTATGGAGGGGCGCAGTTAACCCGGGAGCAGTGGATAGGGCCAGGAGGAAGTTGAATACAGAAATGGCACGGTTTTGTAGAGAATTGGGGTTTTTCAGGATTGCCCACAGAGAGATTAAGTATGACACAGTGGAGTTTTTCAGGGGTGATGGGGTCCACTTATCTCGGCTGGGGATGGACCTCTATTTGCTGGAGATCCGGGAAGTACTAGCTAGGATGTTAAAGGTCTAAGCACTCCTACTAGGACAGGGGGGGCAGAAAAAAGGGGAGGCGGCGTCTCCGCCTAGGCTCCCGATTTTTCCTGGGTGGCGGGGTTGTTAAGAAGTTGGCTACATTGGCAGAAGTTTTATTTAAATGTTGGAAGTTTGTGGGCAGGGCTAAGGGAACTTTAGGCAGGTAGGCTAAGTTTAGATTAGAGGTTAGCTAGTTACAGTTGCAGAAAGGCAGGTAGGGGTTTAGGTTTTTAGTAGAGGGCAGGAGTGGGGAAATGCAATACCGTGTATTGGGATTGTTATGGAATGTTATGTAATGTTATGTTATCGGCAGGGTGGGGGATTCATGTGGGGATCGTAGGGGTGGGGGGGAAAAATTGAGTTTCAGGTAATTTATATATAGTGAGGTTTTAGTCTGTAAGGCAATGGCCTAGGTTGGACATTGTGATATGCACCTGTTTTCAATAAAGCGGCCTTTTTCACACACAAAATGGGTGTCTGTGTTGGCTAGCCCCCCTCCCTCCCAAGGAGGGTTTGGGGGGCAGCTGAGCCCCGTGAGGTCTGCCTCACGGGCAGTTTGGGAGGGGGAGGGGCGGCCTCACCGGCCATTTTGTGAAATTGGGCTGCTTGGGTATAGCCCAAAAGCATCCCAATGGGTTTTATAACCCAAAGGCTATATGGGGTCCCCGGCACCTTGCCCAGCCACCATTTTAGGTTCTGGTGACCTGGTGGCTGGGCGTGCAGTTAGGGAAAGTTTTTTGGCCCATCCCCCACCCCATAGTTACAGTTTAGGGGGAGCAATTTTGGGAGTTTTTGGGGTTTTTCGGGATCATGGCCAGAGTTGAGGACAGGTGCATAGGGATTGGAAGTTTATTGTATATGTTGTCACTGGAAACAGGTGCTGCGGGGTTGTTAAGAAGTTGGCTACATTGGCAGAAGTTTTATTTAAATGTTGGAAGTTTGTGGGCAGGGCTAAGGGAACTTTAGGCAGGTAGGCTAAGTTTAGATTAGAGGTTAGCTAGTTACAGTTGCAGAAAGGCAGGTAGGGGTTTAGGTTTTTAGTAGAGGGCAGGAGTGGGAAAATGCAATACTGTGTATTGGGATTGATATGGAATGTTATGTAATGTTATGTTATCGGCAGGGTGGGGGATTCATGTGGGGATCGTAGGGGTGGGGGGTGAAAATGGAGTTTCAGGTAATTTATGTATAGTGAGGTTTTAGTCTGTAAGGCAATGGCCTAGGTTGGACATTGTGATATGCACCTGTTTTCAATAAAGCGGCCTTTTTCACACACAAAATGGGTGTCTGTGTTGGCTAGCCCCCCTCCCTCCCAACTATATGTACTGCAGGTCATACAGCGTAATGAGCAAATGTACGAGACATTACTCTATTATTGTGTATTGCTATGATGTTTTCAGGTTGTAAAACCGAATAAAACACTGGAAAAAATAAACGGAAAACATTAACTGCTGTACTGGCCCGCACTCCGTTCTCCTAAGTGTAGGATGCAAAGTGGACACCCGTGTCAGGAATACCAATAAACCAGCCTGGGAAAAGTCCCACATGTTCAACAAAGTCACACTGTGCAGTGCAACCACGGTTAAAAAGTGCCAAATGGATCAAAGAACGGATTACACTCTTCATTTGTCAGTCCGGGTTGTACCTTCAACAGCCTAATGCATCTTGGTAGATGTAGTCTGCGCTTTTCCAACCACATTCAGTTGGGCAACACACCTAAAATATAAGTTCAAGGAGTGTCCATAGGAGACTTTGACCGGGTTACCGTTCATCTCAAAGCAAAACTCTCTCTCATATAATTCGGATATCAGGGCAGAAAAATGAAAACATGGCAGCTTCAAACTACTAACAGGTGTATATTATACCAAGCTCAATCCAACATAAAAGAGAACTTTCACTTTGTATACGCTGTCAATCTGCACTTTAATGCCTGTGTCCACAACAAGACAATCAAAGAAGAGAGCTCTCCTAAAAAGTGCTAGGGAACACCATACAAAAACACCCAAGGGACAGCTGGAAAAAATAAAATACAATGCTTTCTGCCAGGGATTTTCTGCACTGATGTCGGGTTATTTGATAGACTGCAACACACCTGAAACCAATGCAGGTGGGGTCCCATATATTGACTTTTCAAGACTTGCAAGACCGGTATCACTTTAATCAGACACAATTTCATAAATGCCTACAGTTACGTCATGCACTCGCTGCCCACATTCACCCGAGCACCGAAATCCCAGAATTCAACCCCCTTGAGGCCAGACTATTAACAGGGTGTATTGGCAAGGGCGCCATCTCCCAGGGTTATTGCTCTCTTATTGTTAACGCTCCCAACCAATTTGACAAGCTTAAACGCCGCTGGGAGGGGTCGATGGTGAACTGGATGAGGCGGACTTGAGAGATGCCAGACTGGCACCACACGTATTAACTATTTCCACATATCTTCATTTGATCCATCTAAATTGCCTACACACGACATACCTGATCCCCATTCGACTACACCGAGCCGGTAAAATCCCTCATCCAACTTGTTTTTGATGCTCCACACCAGCTGCTGAATTCTACCATGTGGTCTGGGTCGTTCCTTTACTGACACTTTACTGGCAGAAGATACAACGGGAGCTCTCGGAGGTGCTGTGGCGACCCCTTGACTTGACTTCTAGAGTGGCCCTGTTGGGCCTTATGGATGACCTTGGTGGCCCTAGGGCACACCGCATGTTTATAGGGGTCGCCTCTCTTATTGCAAAGTGAGACATTGCCCGGAAGTGGCACTCCCCATGCTCCCTGGTGCAGTGGACGGCAGGCATGGACTGGTGTGCCCAGCTGGAGAAACTTTTCTATGCTGTGTGTGGCTGCCCGCAAAAACACAGGAAGATTTGGGGGGAATAGGGGGCCGGCCATGGTTTGGGTTCGTGATCTTGAACTTTGATATCTGTACAACGGTGCTACTGTGCAAATCTACTTATTGGTGGACATGAATACGTTAATAAAGTTTGTTATTTTAAAAAAAAGGCATGTGAAGTAAATATGTCCCTTAAACATTCATATGTCACAAACACACCTGAAAAAAAGCATAAAGTAGAAAATTATTTTAAATGTTATATACAAACACATGAAATGTACACAAAGCATCATATGCAATTAAAATACATTTTATGTGCCTGAAAGTCATGATAAAAAAAGAGCAAGTGGAATCAAAGGTTATATCAAATACTAACCACCACACTGGGACAGGAGAGGTCAGGAAGATGGACACATCAAGTAACATTTAAAAACAAGTAATAAAATATCACCTATTTAAATAAAGCAGAATTGTCCAAAAACAATGTGGCTCCATTCACCATCATCCAGTGCCACAGGATGTTTTATCACTGCATTACCCGGCATCCACTGATTCTGGAAGACACACCACTTCCTGCCACTGGTCTATTTCAATCAACTCCTCAGGGCATTACACCACCTGGTTATCCCCAGCAAAGAGTAGATAAAGACAAAGGCATAGGGTCTTTGGGCTGGTTATGGACAGAAATGGCCTTGGGCCAGAACCCCTGTTCCATTGCAACCCACTAGGTAAGATATAATCATGTGCCTCACCAAGCATCCCACACTGCCTTCTCCACAATCAAACTCACATAGGATGTACAAAAAACATAAGCCCAACCTCATCCACATCCTACTAACCATCACACCCCCTCAAACTACTGAACACACATTCCAACTCATGCCTTCCTCCAAACCATGAAGGATAGTGCTGCAGATATTGCAGATCTCATCACCTATCACAAGCTGAAACCCCTCTTAATCATTGAACCATGGTTCAACCTCACATCCTCACACATCCCGGTGTCATTATTTCCTCAGGCTTCAGCATCTATTGTTTAAATCACACAGATAAGAAGGAAGGAGGCCTCACTGTCATCCATAATGCCTCCTGGTACTGCATCCTAGGTAAAGAAGTGAGACACAGCTCCATGGAGCTCCTCTAATACCACTACCCACTCTGCATTTCAGTCTGCCACTTTTCATCTCATCTACAGGACTCCCAGGCAGAACAAGGACTTCCTTTATAAATTCCCAGATCTCCATACCGCCTCAACCATATCATTTGATATTCCCACACACCCTCCTAAGTAAATTCAACTTGTCTGCGTCCAGACAATGCAAGCCCAAAAAAACACAAGAGACACCCTTCTCATTCTCTTTGAACAACAACACATTCTGAAGGCCATATCCTTGACCCCTCTCTTCTCAACATCACCAACAATCCAATATGAACTACCCATACACCTAGACTGGGCTGACCACCTCTCAATTCCTACATCAGTGCTCATTGTCCAGCAAACAGACCAAGATCAACATAAAAGCGAACACCAAGCCTCTCGATCCTCCAAAGACATCTCCTTAGACAACCTAAAGCTTGAACTCATTTTTGACTTTCCAACTCCACATCCAACCTAAAAACACCTTTCTAAATGACTTCTACGCTTTTCTGTAAAACCATGTAAACACTCATGCTTCAATTAAAAACGCATGTGGACGCTTTAACCTTCAGCACCTTGTTATTCCAAAGACTTCTCAGACAGCAAATGCTCCATCCACAGATAGGAAAGAAAACAAAGGAAAAACACAACCCCTGATGACCTCACATTACTGAAGTCCATCCAAGCAACACACAGACAACTCATCACATCAACCAACGCAAAGTACTTTTCCAATGCCATCAATGAAGCTGCTAGCAGAAACAGTATGCTCTTCAAGACACTCAAGCATCACATCATCCTTCTACCTGACCCTCTCATCCCAAACTACACAGAAAACTGGAATGTCATAATACTCTTCTTCAGCGAGAAAATATAGATGATCCAACAGCACATGAACAACACCAAGACTGCTTCAATTCTTAGAACCATCCCTTCTCATAGCATCCCACACTAGTTTATCCTTCAAAGCCCTATCTCTCGCTGATCTTGCTGACATTTACAACTCCCTTAAGTCCACTTCCCATGAAGATGATGTCTTACCATTGTACTTCATCAACACTCTCACCAAAGGAGCACTCATATCCCTACTCACCACTGTCAATGCTTTCTTCACTTAAGGAATCTTCCCAGAAGCTTTAGAGACTGACCAGATCCTATCACTCCCAAAGAAAGACCCTGATGACCTCGCTAACTACTGTCTCATCACTCACCTACCAGTCATCAGCAAGGCCATCGAAAAAGCAGTCTTTTCTCAACTCCAAGATCACATCAACACCAATCATCTCCTGTGTTAATAGCAATATGAATTAATATCATGAAGCAGCAGGGAAGCAGTTAACTTACATATTGTAGGCAATGTCCCACTGACCTGACTGATATTGCTGGGCTTCTCAGCTGCCTTCAACACTAATATTTTATGTTATTTGTATTTATTAATCGCCTGAATCACCCCCGAGGGGGTCTCAGCGCACAAACACTGTTAACGATTCCAAGCTCATCCACACACTAAACTCTTGAATGGGATTCACTTGCATGTCTTTCAATGCTTCTCCTCCTACCTTTCCAACCAACAAAAGTTCATTCGCATGTGCACTTCTAGATCCCAAAAGATCCCTAACACCTGCAAAGTCCTGTACGTTCCATAGTGTCCCTAGTCATCTTCAACCTATACATGGAGCCCCTTGGATCTCTATTCACCGATAACAGCAACAAAATTCACCAATATGACAATGATACACAAATATACTAGAAAGTCTACTCTGCTCCACATATCCAGTGCCTCAAACACTCTCTGCACCAAATCCAGAACGGAATGTCCAACACTTTCCTGAAGCTGCTTTGAGCCTCTCATCCTAGACCCTGCTCCCTCAATCATGTGTATATGTATGTGTGCATAACTGTATGAGGTATTTGTATAGTGCAAATCTAGTCAAAAGGCAGGAGAGTGTTGTACAGGTCAAAAGCAAGCATAATGTTAACAAGTGATTGCAGAGGTAGCTTGTTTGCAGGTTGTTACTACACCATGATGCCAGGTTCTTTAAAGAGGTATGTCTTCAACTCTTTCCAGAATTTGACCTGCTATGGGGCAGTCCTGATGCACAGTGGGATGGTGTTCAATATCCTGAGTGTATATATGGAAAAGGCATGTTGCCTTCATTTTCCATGTTACACTTTTTTTCTCCATTTTGATGGATTCTTGGCCAAAGGTGTGCTGAGAGCCACTAGCGATGAAGTGCCGGTCAGCCACATAAGAAATGGGGCAGGTCTTGATGGCGTTGTAAGTGACGTACATGGTGCGTGCCATCAAGGGGAACCAGTGGAGTTCCTGCAGGATGGGGTGATGTGATCATGTGTCCTCACATCCTGGAACAGGACTGCTGTGGTGTGTAGGATACCCTTAATTTGTGGCAATATGGAGTCTAGGAGGTCATGAAGCAGGGCTTTTCTACCATCAGATGCATGATTATAAGTGTTTGAACAGCAGTTCTAAAGGTCCTCTCTGGGAAGACTGTTTTCACTTTCCTTAGTAGAGAGAGAGCTGGTGTCAGGCCTTCTTTGTTTTCTTAGCAATGTGTTCCTTCAGGGTGAGGTTGGTGTCCAGGGTGAACTCAAGTGACTTGGGGTTGAGGTTCAAAGCTGTCAAGGTTCATGTCATTGAGCCAGGTTTCTACTATTTCTTGCTTGTTGTTCTTGGCAATTAACAGGAATTATTCTGACCATATTTCATATCAACAAATGTTATGTAATCAATGTTGTTTATCAAGCTCAGTTTGCAACTACAGACATGTTGAAAGAAAAAAAAAGACTGACTCACATTTCCATCACAAATATTTCACAAAAGATGGATTACACCCTACTAAAGTTTGGACATCACCTACAAGTGCAAAACCGCCAAATCGGTTGGAACCAGCCTTCATTTCATTGAGGATATAGCCATCCACAGGGACGTAGATGTACATCTATACATATAGCATCATAGCAATCATGGCTGAATAGAGGATGTCTGAGTGAATAGCCAAACTCTGCCTTCTTGTTTGGCCCATAGTCTTGTGAAAATATACTTATACACGTGAGTGGATCAAGGACACAACTTGGCCCACTGTGGCTTTTGCCAGCCTGAAGCAATTGTGAGATGCAATAGCTTAAAGTAAGATGTTTGTCATTTCATGAACTGTGACGCTTTCCAGTTTGCAATTTTTCATCTTCTGGCAGACATTAGATATGTACATGTGTCTGTGTGGCATGTAAATGCTTTTAAATGCATGCCAATGGAATAGGTGTCATGTTTCAAATGTACGTTTTATATGCAATGCCCCTTCATCAATTTACCACAATATTGTATTTCTATCACATTAAACTTAATTTTCAATATGCAAGTTGCTAATGGTGTGTTACATGGGGAGCCAGCAGTCAGGAGGGCCATGTGATTTTAGGATTTGATGTTTATGTATAATCTTCCTATATAATTGCATGTAAGTGTTACTTCAGTGTAATTTTGAAGGTGGTTTCTTACCATCATGAGCTATTTTCTGTATGTGAGATATTGCATGGAGTTTAGTTCATGAAATTGGCAACTAACATACATGAATATACATCTGCTCATTACAGCCCAGGTCGAACTCTTAGATCCTCAGAGGCCCATCTTTTAGTGGTCAGTTGGGTCCGCCGGTCATGAGCAGGTGTTCGTGACTTCTCATTCATCACAGCCAAAAGCTGGACCTCCTTACAGGTCCATCTAGGAGACAATAATCAGCAGTGGCCTTTTAGAACAACTTTAAAAACCTGGCTGTTCTCTTGCTAATCTCTGATTCCTTCAGGTCGAGTTTGAGCTATAGAAAACACTACAAATAAATTTAATAAATAAATTACATTAGTTTGCTTCAGGGTTGGATTGGGATCAAAAATTGGCCCGGGCGCCCTAAAAAAATGGCCCACATCTGCGGATTGCGTCTTTTCTCAAAACACTGCTACAGTGTTTTAAGTGTTATAAAAAGAAGGAGGGGGGTTTCTATAAAAGAGGCATGTTTTCTTAACTTCACTGAGATAAAAAAAAGTGCAAAGGTTGCCAGGACTCTGTGCTTGGATTAGTTCAAAATGGTGAACCACACCTGAATATAAGTGAGGCCACTTCTGCTCTAGCCCACTGTCCCTACTCAATCTGCATAAATTAATGGGCCGACCCAGAGATAGACTTGGAATGACACCTCCACCCCGTTGGTGAAAGGGAGGTAATAGAGGCCCATCTGCCTCCAGAAAGGCCGCTTAGGCCCCCACTGGGCTGCTGGCAGCATCTGAACTGCACAGACACAGCCCATATCGGCCACCACGCTGGCGAAGAAAACAGCCCACAGCTGCAACTTGGATACCGGCCCATTGCCTGAGTGCCCGCCTTACCATTCCGACCCTGGTTTGCTTAGATGATTATTAAATATGTGTATATGCTATAAAAGTGCCTTCAATTGGATATGTGTAGAAGTGGAGACAAAAGTGTAGAGAGGTGACAGATCATTGACAATGAAGCAGAGATAATGAGTGATGGGACCCTGGTACTAATGGGTAATTTCTTGGTTGCTGAGCTACAGTTTATCATCATCAGTAAGCTAAGGACCATGTGGACCAAAATTCTGGGAATGGCCTTTGCTATTTACACAGAGTGACACACACAAGATGACATAAGAATTTGGTCTTTCGGCTTTTGTGGCATGGGTTGAGGTTACCAGCACTGTCCTGTTGGGACTCAAATTGCTCCCTGCTTTTGGGTAGTGGAAGAGCAGCATGTCTAGATCAGACTGGGTCAGAGATTGTTGGTGGTCTTGATTGTAATGCAGAACATCCATACTTGGTAAAGCAAAAAATGTAGATATGGCTGTAATGGAAGATGCAATGTCCACCATTGTCCTCCCTGTAATGCAGGCCTGCATATATATACCCTGGCCTGCTCTGGGGAACATTAATTGAGGCAAGACCACTGACTCATTGTCAGTGAAATTGCTCTCCCACCCTCGCAGCTCCACCATTAAGTGAGGCCTGCCCCTGCACTCTTGAGTGTTGGTGATCGAGGCCCTCCTCCACCCGCAGGTTTCCCTGCGCCTCATCCCTGGTGGTCCAGTGGACCTCTGTCTCCTTCCTCTCACTCTGCTCTTTCACTCGTTTTTCTACCCTTTTTATCTTTCACCTTTCTGCACTTTTCTGCATCTCTGCTCTTTTGTGCCTTATTTCTGCTCATTTTCCCTTTCTCTCGCTCTGCTCTTTCACTCGTTTTCACTCGTTTTTCTACCCTCTTTTATCTTTCACCTTTCTGCACTTTTCTGCATCTCTGCTCTTTTGTGCCTTATTTCTGCTTATTTTCCCTTTTCTTTATCCCTTATTTCCTCCCTTTACCTTTCCCCGCCGCTGCTGCCCCCGCGGCCCCTCCCCCCCAGCGCGACCGGCCCAATCCAGCTCCCCTCCCCGCTCCCGCCTCCCAGCTGTCCAGCCCTCCCCAACCCCTACTTAATGGCGGCCACTGCGGGGACAGGCGAGCAAGACCACTGACTCATTGTCAGTGAAATTGCTCTCCCACCCTCGCAGCTCCACCATTAAGTGAGGCCTGCCCCTGCCCCTGCACTCTTGAGTGTTGGTGATCGAGGCCCTCCTCCACCCGCAGGTTTCCCTGCGCCTCATCCCTGGTGGTGTAGTGGACCTCTGTCTCCTTCCTCTCACTCTGCTCTTTCACTCGTTTTTCTACCCTTTTTATCTTTCACCTTTCTGCACTTTTCTGCATCTCTGCTCTTTTGTGCCTTATTCCTGCTCATTTTCCCTTTCTCTCGCTCTGCTCTTTCACTCGTTTTCACTCGTTTTTCTACCCTCTTTTATCTTTCACCTTTCTGCACTTTTCTGCATCTCTGCTCTTTTGTGCCTTATTTCTGCTTATTTTCCCTTTTTTCTTTATCCCTTATTTCCTCCCTTTACCTTTCCCCGCCGCTGCTGCCCCCGCGGCCCCTCACCCCCCAGCGCGACCGGCCCAATCCAGCTCCCCTCCCCGCTCCTGCCTCCCAGCTGTCCAGCCCTCCCCGACCCCTACTTAATGGCAGCCACTGCGGGGACAGGCGAGCAAGACCACTGACTCATTGTCAGTGAAATTGCTCTCCCACCCTCGCAGCTCCACCATTAAGTGAGGCCTGCCCCTGCACTCTTGAGTGTTGGTGATCGAGGCCCTCCTCCACCCGCAGGTTTCCCTGCGCCTCATCCCTGGTGGTGCAGTGGACCTCTGTCTCCTTCCTCTCACTCTGCTCTTTCACTCGTTTTTCTACCCTTTTTATCTTTCACCTTTCTGCACTTTTCTGCATCTCTGCTCTTTTGTGCCTTATTTCTGCTCATTTTCCCTTTCTCTCGCTCTGCTCTTTCATTCGTTTTCCTACCCTCTTTTATCTTTCACCTTTCTGCACTTTTCTGCATCTCTGCTCTTTTGTGCCTTATTTCTGCTTATTTTCCCTTTTTTCTTTATCCCTTATTTCCTCCCTTTACCTTCCCCCTCCGCTGCTGCCTCCGCGGCCCCTCCCCCCCAGCGCGACCGGCCCAATCCAGCTCCCCTCCCCGCTCCCGCCTCCCAGCTGTCCAGCCCTCCTCAACCCCTACTTAATGGCGGCCACTGCGGGGACAGGCAAGCAAGACCACTGACTCATTGTCAGTGAAATTGCTCTCCCACCCTCGCAGCTCCACCATTAAGTGAGGCCTGCCCCTGCCCCTGCACTCTTGAGTGTTGGTGATCGAGGCCCTCCTCCACCCGCAGGTTTCCTGCGCCTCATCCCTGGTGGTCCAGTGGACCTCTGTCTCCTTCCTCTCACTCTGCTCTTTCACTCGTTTTCTAGCCTTTTTATCTTTCACCTTTCTGCACTTTTCTGCATCTCTGCTCTTTTGTGCCTTATTTCTGCTCATTTCCCTTTCTCTCGCTCTGCTCTTTCACTCGTTTTCACTCGTTTTTCTACACTCTTTTATCTTTCACCTTTCTGCACTTTTCTGCATCTCTGCTCTTTTGTGCCTTATTTCTGCTTATTTTCCCTTTTTTCTTTATCCCTTATTTCCTCCCTTTACCTTTCCCTGCCGCTGCTGCCCCTGCGGCCCCTCCCCCCCAGCGCGACCGGCCCAATACAGCTCCCCTCCCCGCTCCCGCCTCCCAGCTGTCCAGCCCCCCCAACCCCTACTTAATGGTGGCCACTGCGCGGCCGCGGGCAGCGGGCGCGCCGCTGGTGCACCGAAGGCGCGTCAAAGGCAAGCCCGTCTGCGCCCGTCTGCGACCCGTCCGCGACCAGCGCCAGGAACCCTGGACCTCCGCCCACCAATGCTACAACCCAGCAGCACTCCACGCACTCAACCCAGGCCGCAACAACAACTGCAAGCTAGCATCACCAGCCGACACCCACGGACCCTTCAGCTGTCACCGCTGCCGGCACACCTGCACCACCGCCAAGAACACGGATCCAGCACAACCCGCCCACAAGAACACAACCGAACCGAAGACCCTGCAATGCATCCTCCTCAACGTCCGATCCCTCCACAAACACGCCACAGAAATCTCGGACCTCCTCGACAGCACCACCCCGGACGTAGCGTTCTTCACCGAAACCTGGACCAACACCACCTCGGGACCGGACATCGCCATCGCCATCCCCCAAGGATACAAGATCTCCAGGAAGGACCGCCCCACCCGCCCAGGAGGAGGAATCGCCATCGTCCACAAATCCAGCCTCCGCCTGAGCACACTCCCCGACGAGCCCACAGAACTGATGGAACACCTTCACTTCAAGATACTGCCCAGCCCCACCGCCACCCTCCGAGGAACCCTCATCTACCGACCCCCTGGACCCCGCGGACCCTTCGCCAACTCCATCACGGACATTATCTCCCCACAGGCCATCGCATCCACCAACTACACCCTGCTGGGAGACCTCAACTTCCACCTCGACAACCAACTGGACCCAAACACCACATCCCTCCTGGACAACCTCCACAACATTGGACTCCGCCAGATCGTGACCGAGCCCACGCACTCAGCAGGACACACCCTCGACCCCTCTTCACTACAGGAAACTCCATCACCTTCAGCCACCCCACCGAACTCCCATGGACCGACCATCGTTGCGTCCACTTCACCTTCAGAACACCCACCATCCACAGACACCAGCACCTGCTTCCACGAAGAAACTGGACCAAAATCACTGACGACCAGCTCACCTCCTCACTCAACAACTCCACCCCAACCATCGCGGAAAACGACGACCCCAACACCGCAGCCCGAACCCTGCCTAGATGGATCTCGGACAGCACCAACACCATAGCCCCCCTCAAGAAAAACAACAATACCCGCGCCAAGAAAGCCAGATGGTTTACCACCGAACTTCGAGAGTCCAGACGCACATGCCGCCGCCTCGAAAAGGCCTGGAGGAACACAAAATCCACAGAAGCCCACAACAACTTCAGAGCCGCCACCAACGCCCACCATCAACTCATCAGAGAAACGAGGAAAAAAGCGATTGAAGACAGAATCTCCACCCACGCGCACAACAGCAAGGAACTCTTCAGCATCATCAAGGAGTTCGCCCAACCCACCAGCGAGTCTACCGACATCCCTCCCTCACAAGACCGCTGCGACAAACTCAGCACCTTTTTCCACCACAAAATAAAGAGCATCTACGACAACTTCGATGAAGACAACCAACACACTGAACCCTCACCAACCACCCCCGACACCCGGAAACCAGCGATTGATGACTTGTCAGCCCTCACCACCGAAGACACACTGAAGACAATGAAGTCAATCCACTCAGGGGCCCCCACGGACCCCTGCCCCCACCACATCTTCAACAGAGCCGCCGACACCATCACACCCATGCTCCGCCACACCATCAACCGCTCCCTGGCGACCGCCTCGTTCCCCGACGACTGGAAACACGCCGAGGTCAACCCCCTCCTAAAGAAACCCTCAGCGGACCCCACCGACCTCAAAAACTACAGACCCATCTCCCTGCTCCCGTTCCCAGCGAAAGTCATCGAGAAAGCCATCAACAGCCAACTCGCCACATTCATTGAAGAACACAACATCCTCGACTCCTCCCAATCTGGCTTCAGAAAAAACCACAGTATGGAAACCGCCCTCCTCGCCGCAACAGACGACATCCGCACCCTACTGGACAAAGGAGAAACAGTAGCCCTCATCCTCCTTGACCTATCAGCGGCGTTCGACACAGTCTCCCACCGCACCCTAATACGCAGACTCTACGACGCAGGAATCCAAGACAAGGCCCTCGACTGGATCCGCTCCTTCCTCTCCGGCAGGACGCAGCGGGTCAGACTCCCCCCTTTCCTCTCGCACCCCACACCTACCACCTGCAGAGTCCCCCAAGGCTCCTCCCTCAGCCCGACGCTTTTCAACGTCTACATGGCTCCACTTGCCCCCATCGTCAGAACCTACGGACTCAACATCGTGTCATACGCAGACGACACCCAGCTCATCCTCTCCCTATCCAACGAGCCCAACACCGCCAGGCGCAACTTTCGAGAAGGCATGGAAGCTGTCGCCAAATGGATGAAAAACAGCTGCCTACAACTAAACACCAACAAAACAGAAGTACTCATCATGGGCCCAAACCCCGACGCCTGGAGCGACACCTGGTGGCCCCCCGCCCTCGGAAACCCGCCAACCCCCACAGACCACGCACGCAACCTGGGAATCATGCTGGACTCCGAGCTCAAAATGGACCGCCAGATCAACTCTGTCTCGTCTTCCTGCTTCCACACCCTCCGCCTCCTTTGTAAGACCTTCAAATGGATCCCCCTCGAACACCGAAAGACCGTCACTCACGCCCTGGTCACCAGCAGACTCGACTACGGCAACGCACTCTATGCCGCAATAAACAAAAACCTCACCCGCAAGCTACAGAACATCCAGAACGCCGCCGCAAGACTGGTCCTCAACCTGCCAAAACACTGCCACATCTCCCAGCACCTGCGCACACTCCACTGGCTCCCCGTCGAGGCGAGAATCACCTTCAAGATGCTCACCCACGCACACAAGGCCCTCCACGGCACCGGACCAGCATACCTGAACAGCCGACTCAAATTCCACACACCCCAAAGGACCCTACGATCAGCCCAGCTCTCCTACGCCTTGGTCCCCAGCACCAGAAAGACCAGGTCAGGAGGCCGCTCCTTTTCCTTCCTCGCGGCCAAAGCATGGAACGCCCTTCCACTCCACCTCAGACAGACAACATCGCTCCCCATCTTCGCAAGAAACCTCAAAACCTGGCTCTTTGACAGACCCCCTCCTTGATGGAATGGAACCTGCACCCCACCCCACCCCTAGCGCCTTGAGACCCTTACGGGTGAGTAGTCGCACTTTAACAAACCCCTGATTGATTGATTGATTGACACCCAGTGCATCTCAGCCATGACATGCTAAGCTGCCATAGAGCCCCAATGCAATGTAAGCCATACCCTCTGTAGAATGTTATTGTGCCCCTTGGCTAAGTGGTGCTCTCCCTGGATTGCCCAGCAATTGTAAGTCTTGCTGAGCTGCTGCTAGCATTCGGTAGCTGCTTCTCAGTTGGGGTGGATGCGACGTTACAGTTGTTGAGTGGCTGTAGTTATTGCTTGTTCCTTTCTCTTGGCCTTCTGTGTATTTGATGCAGTGTCCTGAAGTTAGGCAGACGACCTGCAAGTGAAAGAATTATATGGAACTGAGTCATGTTCTTTGTACCAGCTTGTATATTGCATACTGTATATGTTAGCTTTGATCATTTTTCACACAACTCATGTGTGACATTGCAATGCAGACATTGTAATACTTCTTACATTATTACACATTGTTGTTTACATGTTCACGTGGCAGGACACACAGTTCTAGAGTGAGTGAATTCCATAGATAGATGTTTTTGTTATTTTGACTGAGTATTGTCGGTAGGGGGTGTGTGAAGAAATGTGTATTGACCAAAACGTTGTTACCCCCAGTGCACAAGGTGAAAGTTTGACAAAGTTGTAGGTGGACATCCTGCAACACGCCTCATTTTTCATTTACCCTGATGGGGGTATGTTTACTTCAAGTATTTCATTAGAAGCAGTTGTTTTCTGTATTCTACAGACATTAGCATGGAGTAAGACGCACTTCACAAGACTTGAAATGTAAGGTTTCAGATGTCTTTGTACACTCAGCTTAATTTTTGTGGTCTGAGTACAATAGACCATTTCTGGGCTTCAGCACTTAACTGAGTTGCTAGTGTTTTTGGTTTGACTGAAACATTTTATTAAGAGTCTTCAAATACAAACACAATCTCATCCCATGCTCAGTCTCAGCAGTATTAAAAGTATACACCAGCCACCAAAACCTCACCCTCCAGCCGCCTCTCCTGCAACTCTCATGGTGACAAGTGGATTAAGTATAGATTAAAAGATCAGATATGCTTGGGACAGGTTAGTCCTCTGTGATTGTTAGACACATAGGGGCCCATTAGGATGGCGGGCGGACCGACCCGCCGGGCCGGCGGTAGCCACCGCTGGCCCGGCGGGGGCGATCCGCCCCCGCCATCCTGCCATGAATGACCCCCGCCACATTAGGATGGCTGGGGGGTCCGCGGCAGACAGAAAGACCGTCCGCCGCATTTCCGCCGGTCGACTCGTCGACCGGGCGGAAAAAGGGCATGATATGGTGGCGGTGTCTGCAAGACACCGCCATCCATATTATGATGCTGGCTGTCTTTCGCCTTTCAATGGCGGCGTTGCCGCCATGGAAAGGCATGCGGTCCTCGCCTGTGGGGGCCTGTTGCGGGCCCCCAGGGTGAAGGGGGGTTGGGGGGTGCACATGGGGGGTACCTATGGTACCCCCCCTCATTGCCATGCACTACGTGGAGGGCACCACGTGGTGCCTGCCATTTAGTGCATGTCAATGCCGTGCACAGTCCTTTTCCATTGCGGGCGGGTCTGCAGCCAGCAGATCCACTCGCAATGGAAAAGGGCCAGGATGCGCCCGCCAGTGTGGCGGGCGCATCCTAATGCTCATGGCGGGACCGCCGCAACTTCGGCGGTCGGTCCCTGGCTCCATTGCGGTGGCGGGCGGACTTTGTCCGCCCGCCATTGTAATGGACCCCTTAGTTCAGAAACAAACCTCGCTTGGGATGGAGTTTCCTCTGCGATCCCCTCAAGGTTTAAAATGTATCTCCCTGTGGGAGAACAGTGCAAATTCCACTATTCCACAGCAGATACATGGAGCTTACTTCCTCACCCAACAAAATGGTCATCACCAGTGTCACCACCATCAAAAGCTAGTTGTATAACATGCCATACACAGAAGCAGGTGCTTCTTACACTTCCTGATGCCACCAGCAACAAGGCAAATGAATCATCCAGAACACAGGTCCCTGTTATCTCACTTACCTAATAATCTCCAACAATGGACAATTTTTGGACATGAAATCCAGATATGGAGAAAGTCTTCATATCCCCTGAATCCCCTCCAACAGGTATCCAACTGCATTTGCAAAGTGTTTCATTCTAGGTGTATAATAACATCTATACTTAATCTTCCGGTTAATTTCCCTGTGTTGAACACAGTGGAAGGGATTGTATGGTCTCCATCAGTATAAGCATAGTGTCAGCAAATAAACTCAACATATATGCCTCACCCCCATCGCACCTACAAAGTCTTTATTTTCGCAAATCTTGGCCACAAGAGATTCCATCTCTAACACAAAAAGAAAGTGAGAGAAAGACACTCCTGCTTGGTCCCTCTTTGCTGCCTAAAAGGTTGTAAGAGAGACTCATTAACTAGGATCATTGCCTGAGGTGTCGCATATTTGGCCTTGATCTATTGACACTGACTAATTCTAAGACAGCCTTCACTACCATCTTCTCTGTAATGGCCCTGTTTATACATCAAATGTTTTTCTGTGTCCAAGGAGACCACCATAACCAGTTCCCATTTCTGCTTAATTTAGTAGATGGAATGGTAAACAGTCAGAATATCGAGTTTTTATTCTCGACTTGCACTAATATCGAGTGCAAAATATCAGGATACACAAATATCGACTGTCAGAATATCGTGGTACAGAATATCGAGTCTAAGGTAAGTAATATTGTTCTTAACAATATCGAAGTCATTAATATCGTTAGCAAAAATATAGGGGCCGATTCCGATCTCGTTCGGTAGCTCACCGAACGGGATTCGCCCGGAAAAAATACGAGCCGTGCGCGTTTTTTCCGACCGACTCGTACAGCTGACCGAACGAGCTAGTACGATGCGATTGTACGCGTTGTTTCCGACCGACTCGTTTCCGGGTCTGAACCGCTCCGACCGACTCGTACGGAGACGAATCGCACCACGCAATGGAGACGTTACCCGACCGAGCCAGTACGATGCGCGCTTCGAACAGCCCGACCGACTCGTACCGTCCGGCTCCAAAGAGCTGTCGGAGCCGGACTTCGGGGGTCCGTGTCGGTCCCCCCTTCACCCGTAGCCGCACGAGTCGCACACAGGGGGGACCCAAGGGTCCCCCCTACACATGCATGTACGGTGCGGGTTGCACCGACGCGCACCCACTGTAGGGGGCGCCCTTGTCCAAAACGTACCCATTGAGTCAATGGGAGCCCATGTATGCGTCGTACGACCGGCTCCCTTTGACTTCTATGGGAATCCGACCGAATCGAGTCTGGCAGCACATGGACGCATCGTACTGCCCCGGTGGGACTGCAGGAGTCCGGCTCGGTCGGAAATCTCTCCAGGTCCGGCTCGGTCGGAGAGATTTCTGTCCCAGATCGGAATCGGCCCCATAGTTGTTAAAAATATCATTTTTTTAGTTAATCTGTTATGTATTTTAGTTTGTATTTTAAATGTATGTGTTTTATTTTTTTGTCTAAGTATTGGATTTGTTTTTTAATATATGTATTAAATTTTTAGAAGTTATTAATTTTATTTTAAGTAAATTTTGCGTTTTAGTTCCGTAGCGGAATGTGGGTTTATAGGGGAATAGGGTGGGAAGAAATTTAATTATAATAAATGTATTAATAATTTTTAGAAGTTATTAATTTTATTTTAATTAAATTTTGCGTTTTAGTTCCGTAGCGGGTTGTGGGTTTATAGGGGAATAGGGTGGGAAGTAATTTATTTATAATTAATTAATAATTTTTATTAATTAACATTGATGTATTTAATATTTTATATTGTTAATTGTGGCAATTAATTTATTATTAATTATTTATTAATTGGTTGTTAATTATTATTAATTAATTGATAATTATGTTAATTGTGTCATTTATTTAGGAGCGGGTTGTGTATTGATAGGGGAGGGAGTAGGGTTGGAAGTAATTTAATTTTAATTAATTAATTAATATTTTTACTAATTAATATTTATGTATTTAATATTTTTTATTGTTAATTGTGTAATTAATTTATTATTAATTATTTTTTAATTGGTTGTTAATTATTATTAATTAATTGGTAATTGTGTTAATTGTGTAATTGTTTTAGGAGTGGGTTGTGGGTTGATAGGGAGCAGGGTGGGAAGTAATTTAATTTTAATTAATTAATTAATATTTGTATTAATATAATATGTATGTATTTAATATTTGTTATTGTTAATTGTGGTAATTAATTTATTATTAATTATTTATTAATTGGTTGTTAATTATTATTAATTAATTGGTAATTTTGTTAATTGTGTCATTTTTTTAGGAGCGGGTTGTGGGTTGATAGGGAGTAGGGTGGGAAGTAATTTAATTGTAATACATTTTTTAATATTTTTAATATAATATTTATTTAATGTTATTTTATAGTGTTTATTGTGTGAATTAATTTATTAATTAACACAATGGGGGGTTCACTCTGCCAGAATCTTTCCTCGCTAACTGCTGCTGCTTATTTCGCTGCTTATTTCGCTATTTGCACAATTTGTACTGCTTTTTTAACCGCATTTTTATTGCTGAACTATTTTATCTGTTGATTGACTGAATTTGATGCTGTTCGGGAAGGGGCTGGGGTCTGTACTTCCGGGTTTCCTCATACTGCCACATTGAGCCGCCATCTTGGGATAGGGCGCGCTCTAGTCTCCCAGACCTCGGATCCGAATAATAACGCACGTTGCGCGGATGCGGGCGCCTTGGGGGGTTCACTCTGCCAGAATCTTTCCTCGCTAACTGCTGCTGCTTATTTTGCTGCTTATTTTGCTATTTGCACAATTTGTACTGCTTTTTTAACCGCATTTTTATTGCTGAACTATTTTATCTGTTGATTGACTGAATTTGATGCTGTTCGGGAAGGGGCTGGGGTCTGTACTTCCGGGTTTCCTCATACTGCCACATTGAGCCGCCATCTTGGGATAGGGCGCGCTCTAGTCTCTCAGACCTCGGATAAAAATGCATGCTGCACGGACGCGCAGCGGACGCGCGCAGCAGGCGCGCCGCTGGCGCGCCTAAGGCAAGCCCGTCTGCGCCCGTCAGCGTCTTGGTGGCGGCCAAGGCCAGTCATGCTGCCCGGTTGGGCTCTGATACATCGCATAAGCTTTTCTATACCAGGGACGCTTTACTGACACTTCGCCCACCGCCCTGCCCCCGTCAAGAGTTTGGTGAGTTTCTCCCACTTAATGCTTTGCACTGTGGCATCTGCAGCTTTCGGTGTAATTTAGGTTGTTTCAATGTAAGCGCTCTTAATACCCTCCCAGGAAAGCACACGAGGGCACTATCAATATCGGCTGCCCTGATTAATGTCCGCTCCCTTAGGAAACACCATGTGGATGTGTTCGATCTTTTGTGCGACAGACCAGTGGATTTTTTGTTTATAACAGAAACCTGGCTAGACGCCACCGCAGACCCTGTTGTTTCCTTGGCCACCCCTCCGGGCTATAAAATCGCCAGAGCAGATAGACCAGAAGGAAGAGGGGGTGGGATAGCGATTCTCTATAAAGATAAATGGGACTTTCGCAGTGGGGATGCTATTCCCTGGGGACACTGCGAATCTCTTGATTTATAGCATACGGTTCTCAGCCCATGTGTCCTTTGGGGGTACACTAATTTACAGGCCCCCGGGACCTACAGGACCCTTTCTTCAATCTTTTAGTGAGGAGATCGTCCCGCTGGCTCTCCGCTATTCTAAGTATATGGTGCTAGGTGATTTTAATATCCATCTTGACCAGGCAGAGGCTAGGGACTCTACTGACCTCCTGGATTCCCTTCAATTGGCTCAATTATCCCAGTGGGTATCTGGCTCCACCCATCAAGCAGGTCACACTTTGGACATCATCTGTTCCAATTTTGCGATGGAGGTGGAAGCCCCTTATCCGGTCCATTGGTCCGATCACCATCTAATTTATTTTTCTTGGGCTATCGACCATATGGACTCTCAGGCCAGCTGCCATGGTAGACCAGCCTTTTCTAAAATTGACTCCACTGCCTTCTCTCACACCTTGATCACTTCTAGGCCGATTCTTTTGACCAACTCCGAGAATAATCCTTCAGATCTTGAAGCTAACCTTGCTGGCTTCACCAACTGGCTGTCGATGGCAGTCACTCGACTAGCGCCATCACGCCCTTCTAGGTTTGCAAGGGAGTCTCCTTCTAAACCCTGGTTCACGCCGGCTTTGAAAGACCTCAAACACGAGTGCAAAGTGTTGGAACGAAGGTGGCGGCGCAACAATTTCAGTATTGTTGATAAACATCAGCTTAGGCAAAAACAAAAAATGTATTATGAAGCGATAATGCAGGCAAAAAATCTTTATTATGCCGCCCGCATTGATGCGGCAGACAATAATGCTAAGGAAATCTTTGCCATTGTCCAGAGTTTCATGTCTCCTACCGCCCAAGTTAATACCTCCCCTGCCACTGATGCTTGGTGTAATCAACTAGCTTGCTTTTTTCACGATAAGATTTGTGATATACAAGCGTCATTTTCAACTAGTGCTGATCTAGTTAAGGAAGTTCCATCAGGGTCATCTATGCATTCCTTGCAGGCTTTCAACCGGGTGGATCTTGGTGACTCTCTTAAAATTCTTAAAGGTCTGAAATCAGGTTCACCCACTGACCCCTGTTCCGCTAGGTTATTGGCCTCGGTTGCGGACTCAATTAACATGGAAGTTAATGGGATTATCAACGGGTCGCTTCAGTCGGCCTATGTGCCGGCTGCCTGGAAACAGGCCAAGATTCTCCCACTCTTAAAAAAGCCCTCCTTAGACCCACTTGTTCCAGGGAACTATCGTCCTATCTCCCTCTTGCCTGCTTTAGCCAAAGTCTGCGAAAAGGTTGTTACAAAGCAACTCAATGATTTT
Source organism: Calotriton arnoldi (assembly GCA_963921515.1). Taxonomy (NCBI): domain Eukaryota; kingdom Metazoa; phylum Chordata; class Amphibia; order Caudata; family Salamandridae; genus Calotriton; species Calotriton arnoldi. Next base: position 22,370 of record CAWUFW010008476.1, on the reverse strand, counting down.
GTTGAAAGTGCTGAACTCCTACACCCGGCCCAGTCAGGGTTTAGAGCCGCCCATAGTACGGAGTCCGCTTTGATTGAAATTTCTGAGGCAATTCGGGAGTGTCTGGATGCCGGAGGTAAGGCAGCCCTGATCCTCCTGGACCTGTTGGCAGCGTTCGACACGGTCCCTCACTCAGGACTTCTTAAACGTCTTGCTGAGATCGGGGTCTCTGGCTCAGCCTGGTCCTGGGTGAGTTCTTTTTTGGAGGGTCGCACCCAGCAGGTCTGGCTGCCTCCGTCTGCATCTAAGCCTTTAACAGTTACTACAGGGGTCCCTCACGGATCTTCCCTTAGCCCCCTGCTATTCAATGTGTACGTGACTCCTTTGATATATCTAGCAGAAAAATTGGGGGCTAAAATTATAGCTTATGCGGACGATACGCAGCTGCTGTTCACTTGGGAGAGGAATGCCAGCTCGGTGTCGGCGGCTAAGTTTTGTTTGTCCTCCATTTTTAAATGGCTTGCTTCCGCCCAGCTTAAGTGCAATGAGGAGAAGTCAGAGATTCTCCTTTTTGGAAAATTTCCCCCGCTGTTTAGGGAGTCTCTCTGGCCCTCTGACTCTTCCTTGCCTGTCTCGACTGGGAAGCCAGCGAAGAACCTAGGGGAGAATCTCTCCTTTAATACACAAATTAAGAAACTTGCTGGCACGTGTTTTGGCCTCCTAAAAACCCTTAGAAAATTTCTTCCGCTGCTCCCTAGGGCCGCGAAAGAGACTGTAGTCCGGGCCCTTATTTTATCATGGCTGGATTACGCCAATGGTCTACATGCAGGCATATCGGGCATTTTACTGAATAGGCTTCAGGTGGTCCAGAATGCCGCAGCTAGACTTTTGCTGGACCTGCCGACTAGAAGCAGCGTGAGGAACCACTTGCGTGGGCTACACTGGCTGCCAGTGACGGCAAGGATAAAGTTTAAAATACTAACAATTACTCACCGGGCTCTTCACGATCAGGGACCGTCTTATCTAAAAAAACGGTTTTCCTGCTATGAGCCTAAAAGACAGCTGCGCTCCTCTTCTCAACTTCTGGCTTCTGTTCCTTACTTCAAATGCCAGAGACTGGGCGGCAGCTCGCTTGCAAGGAAAGCAGCATTGGCCTGGAATACTCTTCCTTTTGGTCTACGGAACATCAAGGACCATCTGGCTTTCAGGAAATTATTAAAAACCTATCTTTTTGCCTGAACATTATGGTAATACCCCTCTCTAGGCTCCGCGCCGGGACACTTTCGAGTATCTGTGCGCGCTATAAAATAAAATAACATAACATAACATTAATAATTGTTTTTATTTTGCTTGTTAAGTGTTATTAATTAATTAATTAATTGTTAATAATTATGTTAATTGTGTCATGTTTTAGAACATTGGTGGTGTCATTCATAGGGAATATGGTGGTAGGTATATTATTTATAATTAATTAATTATTTGTTAATTAATGCTAACTAATTAATTCAAAATTAAATATGCTAATTATGGAATAATTTTGATGTGTGAGTTGCGGTTTATAGTTGTAAATGTTGGGAAGAATTTCTTTTTTTAATTAATGATTTGTTTTTAATTGTTATTAATTTATGAATGCAAAATTGATTATGGAAATTGTGTAAATATTTTTAGGTGTGTGTCTTGGTGTTTATTGGGGTAGAGGGTGGAAAGTAATTTAGTTTAAATAAATTAATCAATAGTTGATCATTAATATTCATTTATTAACTTATAAATATTTTTGGTAATTGTTTTGTTTTTATTTTGTTTGTGGTTTTTGGTTCAATAGCGGTATTGTTTTGTTTTATCCCTTCTGCTATCCAACACTTTCCCTACTGTTTCATTAATTGGAGTGGGAATAGTAATTTGTTCCCCTCCGCTATCCAACACTTTCCCTACTGTTGAACTCACTGGAGAGGGAATTGTAATTTTTACCCCTCCGCTATCCAACACTTTCCCTACTGTTGCACTTGCTGGAGTGGGAATAGTAAATTATTCCCCTCCGCTATCCAACACTTTCCCTACTGTTGCACTCGCTGGAGTGGGAATAGTAATTTTTACCCCTCCGCTATCCAACACTTTCCCTACTGTTGCACTTGCCGGAGTGGGAATAGTAATTTATTCCCCTCAGCTATCCAACACTTTCCCTACTGTTGTACTCGCTGTAGTGGGAATAGTTATTTTTACCCCTCCGCTATCCAACACTTTCCCTACTGTTGCACTTGCTGGAGTGGGAATAGTAAATTATTCCCCTCCGCTATCCAACACTTTCCCTACTGTTGTACTCGCTGGAGTGGGAATAGTAATTTTTACACCTCCGCTATCCAACACTTTCCCTACTGTTGCACTCGCTGGAGTGGGAATAGTAATTTTTACCCCTCCGCTATCCAACACTTTCCCTACTGTTGCACTTGCTGGAGTGGGAATAGTAATTCATTCCCCTCCGCTATCCAACACTTTCCCTACTGTTGCACTCGGTGGAGTGGGAATAGTAATTTTTACCCCTCCGCTATCCAACACTTTCCCTACTATTGCACTTGCTGGAGTGGGAATAGTAAATTATTCCCCTCCGCTATCCAACACTTTCCCTACTGTTGCACTTGCTGGAGTGGGAATAGTAATTTTTACCCCTCCGCTATCCAACACTTTCCCTACTGTTGCACTTGCTGGAGTGGGAATAGTAAATTATTTCCCTTCGCTATCCAACACTTTCCCTTCTGTTGCACTTGCTGTAGTGGGAATAGTAATTTTTACCCGTCCGCTATCCAACTCTTTCTCTAACGTTGCATTCGTTGGAGTGGGAATAGTAATTTTTACCCCTCCGCTATCCAACACTTTCCCTACTGGTACACTCGCTGGAGTGGGAATAGTAATTTTTATGCATCCGCTATCCAACACTTTCCCTACTGTTGCACTTATTGGAGTGGGAATAGTAAATTATTCCCCTCCGCTATCCAACACTTTCCCTACTGTTGCACTCGCTGGAGTGGGAATAGTAAATTATTCCATTCCACTATCCAACACTTTCCCTACTGTTGCACTCACTGGAGTGGGAATAGTAATTTATTCACCTCCGCTATCCAACACTTTCCCTACTGTTGCAGTTAATGTAGTGTAAAATGTAGTTTTAAAAATTAATAAATATTTTAATAATTTATTTTATAATATATATATATATTTTGGCTTTTTTATGTTTTAGGTGTATGTATATATATATATCCTTTAGAAATTCTCCCAAAGGGAGAGAAATGGAGCGCACTCAATCGAGCATTTTCATAACAGTTCTTTTTAATCCACAAGTAAACGGACGAATTTCAGTATTACAGCATTAACACCAACGCGTTTCGAGCTCCCTGAGCTCTTGGTCACGGTTAGTTTGATGATTAATTACCCAGCATACTTATTTTCAAAAGGATGTCACATGATTTGTCACATGATTTTGGCCTCTAAGACCCAGGCATTCTGGTCTATGTAGTTTCATTAGAGAAACAATAAAATAAATCATATATAAATTACAACGTTCAAAATTCATAGTTATAATCACTATGCCGAGAACATAAACATTATAATTATGTTACTAATTTTGATTACTATTCCTTGATCTTGAGATAGATTTTTCACTGCCTCTCTTTCTTCATTACTCATGTTGTCCTTGAATGTTGTTGGTCTAATTCTGTAGATGTCCTGTATTACTGCTTCATGAAAAGCGTCAATTTTGTTGCCCGGTGGGAGTTGTGGGTAAAATTTGGATTTGGATTTCATTCCACTTAACCCAGATCCCATTTGGTTACATACAGTGGCAAGCTCCATTTCGACCTCTTGGTTACAGGTGTCTAGATTGATTAGGGTGAGTAAGGGCTCTGCATCCTGTGCCGTCAGGATCTCAGTTGGTGTTTGCTTTATTTTTTTGTGTTCTTTCATTTTTTCATTTTCCGCGAATATTTTTGCCAGTTTAATTTTTCTTATGTAGTGATACAAATCAATACGAGTTTGCGCCAAATCCATTCTTCCTACTGGACAAAAATTCAATCCGTGTTTCAGTGCTGATATCTCTGCTGCAGACATGGATCTCTGCGTTAAGTTTACAATTTGTAGCTCATCTTCTACATTTGCTTCTGCCGCATACTCCGTGTCAATGTCCCTACTTGTTCTTGTCCTTTTACTCCTTTGTCCTCGCCTTGCCGGCTTCCTCTTTGCCCTCGTTATCCCCGTGGGCAAGGATGTCACATGTCACATGTCACTTTGCCTCTTCCTCTGAATGCTTGCGGCATAGAAACAGTGGACGCACATGTACGAGGAGGTAACAGAGAAAAAAGATTACGTCAACGAGAATCCAGGCAAATATTGGCACTCAGAACCTATATCCCACACGGTTTGAACCAGGATGAGGAATTATTTGTACATTTATGAACAGGAATAATCTAGAAACTTTGGTTTCCCTACAAATTAGGTTTTAACTCCTTTTATTTTCCTTTCTTATTTAATTTAGAATTTTGTTTTATTTTAACCAGGGTCGAGTATTTAAAATGCTTGTTCGAGAACGATATAATTACTAATTTTTGCAATGTCACTAGGAAACACTATCTCCCACCTGAGGGATTTATTCTTATATGTCACATGCGTTACTCACAGTTTGATTTTATGAAACATCAGATATGTATTGAGTGATTAATCACGAATTCCCACTGGAGGGATTCATTGCATCTGTAATCGTGACGCTTAAAGTTACCTATGGTGACAATGCTGAAAAAACGGTTGAAAAAAGAAAACATAATTGGTGTGTGTCAAAAGCACCAAACAAACTGAATTAATTATGTGAGAATTAGTAACATAATTATAATGTTTATGTTCTCGGCATAGTGATTATAACTATGAATTTTGAACGTTGTAATTTATATATGATTTATTTGATTGTTTCTCTAATGAAACTACATAGACCAGAATGCCTGAGTCTTAGAGGCCAAAATCATTTGACAAATCATGTGACACCCTTTTGAAAATAAGTATGCTGGGTAATTAATCATCAAACTAACCGTGACCAAGAGCTCAGGGAGCTCGAAACGCGTTGGTGTTAATGCTGTAATACTGAAATTCGCCCGTTTACTTGTGGATTAAAAAGAACTGTTATGAAAACGCTCCATTGAGTGCGCTCCATTTCTCTCCCTTTGGGAGAATTTCTAAAGGATTTAACACGGCTTGGCTCAGCCGAGGAGAACTGCACCCTCAACAATTGTATGCGCCACATAGCCAGCAAAAACGAGCCCTGCTTTGAAGTATATATATATATATGTATTTATAGTTTTTAGTATATTTCTAACATTTTATAATGTATTAAAATAATTATTTATTAATTATTATTAAGTACATATATATATTACATTTTATATATGTATGTTTAATTTATTTTTACATTACATTTATTACTTATAATTGTTAACATTTTTCAATAATTCTAAATATTTTTTAAGTTATATGTATTATTTAATTTATTTTACATTATTTGTTATACATTTAAAAAAAGCGATATTTTTAACTTCGATATTTTTGACAACTATATATTTTTTTCGATATTTTAGTACTTACCATTATGTAGATAGGATGTCGATATTTTTGACATCGATATTCTTGTCCCGATATTTTGGGAACACAATATTTTGTCCATCAATATTTTGTCAGTGATTCAGATAGCATATGTGATCTTTCTGCTAAAATTACATTCCTGCCTGTACAATTTAGAATCCTAGTTAACTAAGTTAATAAGCTAATAGGGGAGAAAAACGTTCCTGGTCTATACCAGGTTTAGCACAAATAGTGGTCATTGCCTCTGTTATAGTTTTAGTTGCTACCCCTGTCTCCAAGAATGATTTTTGTGTTAGGTCGATATATTTCTTTCCTCATATTACTAGGAATTTCTGGCAGCTGTACTTTCCTTAAATAAATACTCTGCTTCTCCTAGCCCAAGGAATCAGCCATGAATAGCTATTGAAAAACTGTTGGAATAAGGTTTATTTTTCATTCACTTTGTTCTCACCCTTCTCATCCCTCAATGCACTGATGTGGGAACATAACCTGTTTGCTTTTAATTGAGATACAGACAGTCTATCTGACTATTGCTTTTAACAGCATCCTTTCTGAATTGCTAATTTAGGGGTCTATTACGATGGCGGACGGACTGTGTCCGCCCGCCACCGCAACAGCAAATGGGACCGCCCGCAAGAGGTGCGGCGGTCCCGCAATGGCAGTTAGGATGCCACCGCCACGGTGGCGGTGGCATCCCGCATATATTGCATTGCGGCGGGCAGTGCTGTAAGCAGCACCCGCCACAATGCAATATATGCATGTTGTGCATTGGCATGCACAACGTGACAGGCACTGCGCGGTGCCTGCCACCTTGTCCATGCCAATGTTGGGGGGTACCATAGGTACACCCCAAGTGCAGCCCCCCACCCACCCACCCCCCCTGGGGGTCCGCAATGGGCCCCCGATGCGAAAACCGCATGCCTTTCCATGGCGAACTCTCCGCCATGGAAAGGCATTGAAAATGCCACATGCTAATATGGATGGCGGTGCCTCCAAGGCACCGCCACCATATTATGGGCCTTTTCCGCCCGGTAGGCAATCGGGACGATTGCCTACCGGCGGAAAAGCGCCGGACGGACTTTACGTCCGCCGCGGTACCCCCCGCCATAGTAATATGGCAGGGGGTAAATTGTGTTGTGATGGCGTGCGGATCGCCACCACCCACCACCGCTGGCCGGGCGGTGGCGATCCGCATGACATCCTAATAGACCCCTTAGTTGGGGCTTTGTTGCCTCCTATTTACAGAATGGTATGTCAGACCACTGATAACAAATTTCTCATCTGACATAAAATTGTGGCCTAAATATATTGTGGCCTAAATACAGGTCACAAAATATCACTCTATTGGGTATAGATGTTATGTTGTTAAATCCAGTAAGGCCATTTTTGTACCTTACAATATAATATAATATTTTTGTCAGACAATATTTATACCATGATGTTCTGGTGTCATACTAATCTACAGAAATCTGATTCATCCCAAGTTCTTCTTGATTCTTCACCATATCTCAAACCTGATCCAAATTCTCTTTGTAAGATTCCATATTTTCTCCATTTCGGATGCTATCACTATTACTCACATGCCTCCTATGACAGCTTCCCAGGTGTCATTGATAACGAAGTAGTGTTAGCCTCTTCTCTCAGCTCTTCCAAAGTCACTGGGCCTTTACAGACGGCATCATTAAATCTCTACCTTCCTAGTTTATGTTGTCTTCTGTGCTAATCTCTTTTGCCTCTCACCAAGGAGTGACTTATAGATGTGGGAATAGAAAGCGTAATCTTGTTTTCTGGGTGCAGTGCTCTTAAAATGCCCCTCAAAACTATGACCCCCAACTTCGGCCTGGCATTTTTAGAAATCACTTTCACCGCCTGATTATCTCTACTTGATATAACTAACTCCTCTGATATCAATTTCTTTGCAATCCCCTCCGGAACCTCAAGGAATCGCAATAAACATTCAGGCTGACCCTGAGTGAGTCCATATACCAGAGCAGTTGCTACAGGCATGTCCCCTGACACCCCTTTAATTATTGCATAGCACCCTATTTTTCCTCCATGTGTAATCTTCCATTGAAACGGGAATACCTTCCTTTTCACTACTGCCTTTTTTATTCCTTATTCAAGGCAAAGTATTGCATTGTAAATTTAAAAGTCGAAGAGATTTTACTACATTAACACCACTGCAGTTCGAGGTGCCCAGTTGGCAATGGTTACAGGGCATGGTTCTTTTGTCCATACCCTGAAGGTATTGCCCCCCTCCACCAGCGTCTGCTCGATATGGCATTTGGACATACAGCATGTAATGGGCCTTCTGTGTGGCCTTTACCCATGGTATTCCCCCAATCCCCCATTCCCAGTTGCCCATTGGCAACCTTTATTGTTTATTAAAAAATACCAGCCAGGACACCTAGTAATGATCAGTGGTACTGCAGCCCTATAGCTCAATGGCGCGCTATATAGAATGAGACCAAGAGAGTTTAAGGCATGATCCTATTGTTCACACCCAATGACCAGTAACCAAAGAATTCAGTGTGATGTTATTTGTGATGTTGATAGATGTCATGTGTGAGGTCATTGGTGGCGCATTGGAATAGTTGTGTTTGTTTATCTAACTATATTTGGCGAATTTCAGTGTTTTTAGATCTTGAACCTCAACCGTAAATTCCTTTCCATTAAAGACTTTTTTTTTTTTTTTTTTTATTGAGCAAAGCATACAGAGAAAACATTCCATGTTAACACATTACCAAACTCTATAATTAAGATGTCCCATTTCACGGCTTATAAAACAAATCTCTAAAAAAAAAAAAAAAACATTTTATCAAGTCTCCATTTAACCTTCTACAAGATATTTCCAAATCCGAGAGAATTTTTGGTTGCCCCCGTTCGTTTAGCATAGGCTTCTTCAAATTGTTTCGTACGTAACATTTTATTTAACCATTTCTCAAACACAGGTACTTCCTGTGATCTCCAATTTTGTAAAACTAATGAGCGAGCAACCAACATTGAAGTAGCAAGAAAAAGCCCCTCAGCTTTCGATAATGAAACTTCCCTACTGGAAATGCCAAACAGGACTGCTTCTGCTAATGGATCAAACGGTTTTTGAATCGCCTGACTGAAATACCCAAATATTTTCTCCCAAAACACTCTTAATTTAGGACACGAGAAAAAAATATGCCTCCATCCCCCTTCTGATGGGGTGCAACAGCGAAAACACCTATTTTCCACCTCAGGGAACATTTTATTTAGAGCCTCAGGAGTATAATAGGCCAACCAGTGTGACAGAAAAGCCATTCTTTTATAATTAGCGGCTCTAAGAGTCTTGTTAGCTGTGGTAGATATTTTATGCCACTCTTGATGGGAAAAAACACATTGAGTTTCAGAGGCAACTTTCTCCAAAAACTTTAAAACCAGAGGAGATTCGTCTTGTGTTCGTAGTAAACGATACCAATTTCCTACCCCACTCATATTGGAGGTATACAGAGCGATGGCAGGCTTAGAGGGGAAGCTATTCAGAAAAAAATTATATTTCTTAAAGAAATGAACTATTTGAATAAATTCAAAGAATGTGGGCTTGTTACTCCCCTTACATCTGGCCTGAACTTCTTCCCACGTAATCATCCTCCCCTGAATAATAAACTGGTTGACTACCCCCAAACCAGCATCATGCCAAGTTTTCAACTGGGCTGAATGAAGAAGGAGGCCCAACTCTCTACATTCATTTAGTTTTAAGGAGAAAAAACCGGCAAATCCACTCTGTTTAAAAACAGAGCGAAGTCTGATCGAGAAATCCAAAAGCGTTTTATACCTTGTTTTTTTTGGAAGTTTGGCAGTTTTTAGAAATGTGGGGATTTGAGTTCCTGCTTCTTGGATCATCTTGTTTATAAAAAAATTGTCTATCCGTTTAGATTTAGATAATAAACAGGCTGTGCGGTCCAAAAATGCAGATTCATAATATAAACGAATATTCGGCAGTGCTAAGCCCCCCGATTGAGTATCTAATTGTAACACCGGAAATTTGACTCTGGCGGCCTTTTTGTTCCAAATAAAGGGGCCGATTCCGATCTCGGTCGGAGGCGCACCCAATACTATTTGGTCGGGAAAAAAGCCATGCGAAAGCCAGTTTCCCGACCGATCCGTACAGCACACCGAACGAGCAAGTACGATGCGCACAACAGCAAAAATCCCGGCCGAGCCGTACTCACCCAAACCAGGTCCTGTTCTCCGACCGAGGCGAATCCGGAAACGCCGAATCGAGTCGCACGGAAGGGAAAATGCAGCCCCGTCCGGCCGGACAAGTACGATGCGCTTTCCGTACGCGCCGAACCCGTCGCTACGCACGGCACGTCAAAGCATCCGGGAGAGGCGCACATAAGCTCCGAATCGCGCCACAACACGATCCACGGCTACGAGACGAACACAGCACCGACGAGGACGACGCGAAGCGACGAGGACGAAGCCAAGCGACGAGGACGACGCGAAGCAACGAGAAGGACGAACGACACGAACCAACCATGAATCCCTTCGTCCCGATCATACCAATATTCTACATCTACTACCGGAACAGGCACGGACGCGTACGGCGCAGAAGGTAAGTCAGACACCAACCACAAAACACATACAACACGTACACGACACATCACACACATACACTGGGAATCTGAATATACTTGCAACAGCAGCACCATAGGGGCGGGATGCCCATCACCAATGCCACATATGCACACAGGGGCCTGAATGCGCTCCACCACCCCAACCCAGGGGGGCTGGATGCCTACCACTACTACCACCCTTAGCCAGGGGGCAGGATGCCCACCACTACTACCACCCTTAGCCAGGGGGCAGGAAGCCTACCACTACTAACACCCTCACCCACGGGGGCAGGATGCCTACCACTACTACCACCCTTAGCCAGGGGGCAGGAAGCCTACCACTACTACCACCCTTAGCCAGGGTGGCAGGATGCCCACCACTACTACCACCCTTAGCCAGGGGGGCTGGATGCCTACCACCACCCTTAGCCAGGGGGGCTGGATGCCTACCACTACTACCACCCCCACCCAGGGGGCAGGATGCCTACCACTACTACCACCCTCACCCAGGGGGCAGGATGCCCACCACTACTACCACCCTCACCCAGGGGGGCAGGATGCCCACCACTACTACCACCCTTAGCCAGGGGGCAGGATGCCTACCACTACTACCACCCTCACCCAGGGGGGCAGGATGCCCACCACTACTACCACCCTTAGCCAGGGGGCAGGATGCCCACCACTACTACCACCCTTAGCCAGGGGGGCTGGATGCCTACCACCACCCTTAGCCAGGGGGGCTGGATGCCTACCACTACTACCACCCCCACCCAGGGGGCAGGATGCCTACCACTACTACCACCCTCACCCAGGGGGCAGGATGCCCACCACTACTACCACCCTCACCCAGGGGGGCAGGATGCCCACCACTACTACCACCCTTAGCCAGGGGGCAGGATGCCTACCACTACTACCACCCTCACCCAGGGGGGCAGGATGCCCACCACTACTACCACCCTTAGCCAGGGGGCAGGATGCCTACCACTACTACCACCCTCACCCAGGGGGGCAGGATGCCCACCACTACTACCACCCTTAGCCAGGGGGCTGGATGCCTACCACTACTACCACCCTCAACCAGGGGGGCAGGATGCCTACCACTACTACCACCCTTAGCCAGGGGGCAGGATGCCCACCACTACTACCACCCTTAGCCAAGGGGGCTGGATGCCTACCACCACCCTTAGCCAGGGGGGCTGGATGCCTACCACTACTACCACCCCCACCCAGGGGGCAGGATGCCTACCACTACTACCACCCTCACCCAGGGGGGCAGGATGCCCACCACTACTACCACCCTTAGCCAGGGGGCTGGATGCCTACCACTACTACCACCCTCAACCAGGGGGGCAGGATGCCTACCACTACTACCACCCTCACCCAGGGGGGCAGGATGCCCACCACTACTACCACCCTTAGCCAGGGGGGCTGGATGCCTACCACCACCCTTAGCCAGGGGGCTGGATGCCTACCACTACTACCACCCTCAACCAGGGGGGCAGGATGCCTACCACTACTACCACCCTCACCCAGGGGGCAGGATGCCCACCACTACTACCACCCTTAGCCAGGGGGTGCCAGATGCCCACCACTACCACCCTTAGCCAGGGGGCAGGATGCCCACCACTACTACCACCCTTAGCCAGGGGGGCTGGATGCCTACCACTACTACCACCCCCACCCAGGGGGCAGGATGCCTACCACTACTACCACCCTCACCCAGGGGGCAGGATGCCCACCACTACTACCACCCTTAGCCAGGGGGGCTGGATGCCTACCACTACTACCACCCTCAACCAGGGGGGCAGGATGCCTACCACTACTACCACCCTCACCCAGGGGGGCAGGATGCCCACCACTACTACCACCCTTAGCCAGGGGGGCTGGATGCCTACCACCACCCTTAGCCAGGGGGGCTGGATGCCTACCACTACTACCACCCTCAACCAGGGGGGCAGGATGCCTACCACTACAACCACCCTCACCCAGGGGGCAGGATGCCCACCACTACTACCACCCTTAGCCAGGGGGTGCCAGATGCCCACCACTACCACCCTTAGCCAGGGGGCAGGATGCCCACCACTACTACCACCCTTAGCCAGGGGGGCTGGATACCTACCACCACCCTTAGCCAGGGGGGCTGGATGCCTACCACTACTACCACCCTCAACCAGGGGGGCAGGATGCCTACCACTACTACCACCCTCACCCAGGGGGGCAGGATGCCCACCACTACTACCACCCTTAGCCAGGGGGCAGGATGCCCACCACTACTACCACCCCCACCCAGGGGGCAGGATGCCTACCACTACTACCACCCTCACCCAGGGGGGCAGGATGCCCACCACTACTACCACCCTTAGCCAGGGGGGCAGGATGCCCACCACTACTACCACCCTCACCCAGGGGGGCAGGATGCCCACCACTACTACCACCCTTAGCCAGGGGGGCTGGATGCCTACCACCACCCTTAGCCAGGGGGGCTGGATGCCTACCACTACTACCACCCCCACCCAGGGGGCAGGATGCCTACCACTACTACCACCCTCACCCAGGGGGGCAGGATGCCCACCACTACTACCACCCTTAGCCAGGGGGCAGGATGCCCACCACTACTACCACCCCCACCCAGGGGGCAGGATGCCCACCACTACTACCACCCTTAGCCAGGGGGCTGGATGCCTACCACTACTACCACCCCCACTCATAGGATGGACAATGCATGACACAACAAGCACACCACAACCTAGGGAATGCAAGATTAAGACATCCCCCCACCACCATGACAAGCGTGTGAGCAGGCTGTGTCAAATGCCTACAACACCGAACATGACATTGAACATACAATGTGACCCCCTAGCACATGTGCCACACATATATGTGTGTGGCACCCACAATGCAAGCAGCCCATGACCATTGTGGCAATGGGGTCTAAACCCCCATCATCACAGTAACCAAAAGGCAAGTGTGGGGTCCATAGCTGAAGCACATTTTGACCATTGTGGCAATGGGGTCTAAACCCCCATCATCACAGTGACCAAAAGGTAAGTGTGGGGTCCATAGCTGAAGCACAGTTTGACCATTGTGGCAATGGGGTCTAAACCCCCATCATCACAGTGACCAAAAGGCAAGTGTGGGGTCCATAGCTGAAGCACATTTTGACCATTGTGGCAATGGGGTCTACACCCTCATCATCACAGTGACCAAAAGGTAATTGTTGACAAAGAAAGAGCTGCAACTGCCAAACTGCATGGATCATTCCTGGTCACAGAACCAAAAACTCATCTGTGGCAAAGTAGTGTATGTGTCCCATTGCAACATAAATTGGGGGAGCCAAATACTGCAGTGCAAATGAAACATTCCTTTGGCCATGTGCAGACAAACAACACCCATGGTGGCTGAGACCGTCAACAGTCATCAATGACACAATGACAGAAGTGACCATCAGAATGCAGAACCACATATTTGCACCAATGGGCACACAAATGCAGATACCCTGTGGAGACAGCAGATGTGAGGTGAACAGATACCATACCATGGCAGCAATGGGACACACAAACCATGATCACTGTGCTGACCGATGACCTAGGAGTCCCAGGGACAGCAGGGGAAACACACCAAACAACATACAGCCAATGGCACACCCAAGATATGCCAATGCAGTGGTGCAGATGCACAAACACAAACAGGCAGACCAACACTGTCATCATACACAGCAGGTGAGGGGTGGGGGTGCCATTGTCCCCAGGCAACAACACAACACATGAGGAGAGCTGAATACCAATCATACAGATGTGCATACACTGCCACACTAAGGTAACTCATGGATCCAAATCCCCTATGTGGGCAAGCAGGCATTGACAGGTGAGAGGGAGCACAAAACACACATGTCACACAGGCACGTAGGAACAACAACTGACACAGCAAGTCACAGACACACCACAGCACCACCCCCAGGGCCCCCACAATGTGGTGACCCTGGGCTGAAGAAAAATACCACTGTGATGACAAAGCTAAATGTCGTTCACACTGTGAACCACAGTCAGGTGTCCTGAGCAACTAACTACCATCACACCTACACAAGCACAAATCAATCAGCATGGCCAGTAAGCCAAGGCCAACATGGAGGCAGGGGACTAGCCGGGCAACAACTCTCATCTGCACACACTCAACACCACACCCCTCGACCTCCAACAATGTGCAGCAGTGAAGTACACATGCACTGGTGACATTGCACATGCACCCATTACTATTCCAGGGTGGTGGGTGGGAACCAAGGTGTAGAAACACATCACACATGGACACTCAACAAGACTCCTGAATGTCTGACACACTGCACACTACGCTGTACATGGACATGACGGCAATACCACACCGACCAATGGGATCCCAGCCACAGTCACACACCAATGAAGAAGCCAAGGTCACCCACAAAGAACACACATAGACAACAACCAACATTGCAGCCCGGACCCTAAGGAGTGCCAGCAGTCACACACACAACGTGTCACAATCACTGAAAGATAACACAAACTGGAAATCACATGACAGGGGCAAACAACAAGTGCCAAAGGGAAACCTGACTGTGACCCATCTGCGTCAGCACACAAACTCTGCCCTGACAGCAAACACACCTATGGGTGACACCCTGATGACCAGTAATGTGCCATGCACCCACATCACAGAGAACACAGGGAGAAGACTTTGGGGGAACATAGCTCAAGTCAGCAAGCATCACAAACAGGTACAACACTAGGGATCACAGCATGCGCAGATGAATGGAAGTGAACACACAGACATGCACATACAACACACACCTTGGGCGCAGGCAATGTCACACGTGTACACACTGCCATGAGGGGACTCCACTCCTGTGTGAGGAAAGCTGTGCCATATGTTGCCTCAGTAGGGCCCCATCATGTCAGCTGAGCACTTGGTCACACAATCAACAATTAGCACCAAATGAGGGCTCCCATCACATCAGCCTGGTCATGGATGTGCCAACGGAATCATCAGCACAGATCCAACACACTTGTATAGCAATGTTGCACTGACTACACGGATGAGTCCCTCCCCATTGATGCCCAAACCTGCATGTCCACTGGAGATGGCAACACGGTCAGGGAAGTAGACAAATGCAACGATGGCAGGCACAACAGATGTGCAGGGGTGGAAGCCACAGATGTGAAATTGCCAATGTAAGTAGGAAACCCATTGCCAAATACTGAACACATGACACCCTCAGATGCTGCTATTGATGACATGGATACACCACATGATAGGACACATTCCCCCTGGACCACATGGGTTCCTGCACAGTAACACTTCATAATCATGAGACCAGATATCACCATCACTGCAGCAAGGGCATGGTTAGCTGCACCAACAACATGTACATCTGAAGCATGAGCACTAGAGAAAAGAAAGTTGCTTTATTCAGCATATGTGTTGAGGCCAAACGAAGTCCTGAAAAAAGAGCAAAGGCCAATGGCCAGTCCATTGTCAAAGTTCAAACAGGGTGACACTGGCAGATGTCACCCTACGCATGCCTGCACAATACCAGGGACAATCCACTAGGAGGGGCAACCGGGGGGCAGGCCAGGCACCGCAGGGACAGGATCAGGGCTCACCAGGGGAGTCAGGGAAGGGGTGGTGGGTGCTGGAGAGCCACTGACAACTGCAGTGGAGGTATCTGACATGGTGTGTGCCGGCACAACTGGGGGGCATGACACAGATGTCGTGGGTGCCGGCACAACTGCAGTGGACCCTGCAGATGGGGTGGACAGGTCCGCCACTGCAGTGCCCAAGTCAGACAGGGCGGTAGTGGACTCCACTGCAGTGCCTACCTCCAGGGGAGGAGAATGGGGAACAGGCAAGGTGGGTTGGACAGAGGGGGAGGACACCCTCACCACATCAGTGGCACAGACAAGCGCAGCGGGGGTGTGGTGCTGGGAGAGCAAGTGGCAGGGGAGAAGGCCGGAGCATCTTGGGGATGGTATATCTGTGGGTGGGGGAACCTGGGGCAGGGTGTGGTGGGGGCACCTGTGCAGTGGGGGCCTGAGGGATGGAGGACGGAGACCTTGTGCCTGAGCTGCAGGGCGGTGGCGGGGTCTTGCTCTTAGCACTCCGGGGGACTTGCGGGTGGGGGCCTCAGTCCGTCTGCGCCTGGGGAGGGTGTCCGGGGGCGAGGGGCACTCTGCTCCGTGTGGGTGGGCTTCCTCTTCCCCCGGGATGCTGGAGCAGCTTCATCGGTGGGGAAGAGGCCGAGGTCACAGAGGAAGAGCTGCTGTGACTTTGGGGTTGCAGGTGAGGCAAGGGAGGGTGCTTTGGAGGGAGAGGGAACTGAGGACTGCGCAGTGCATGTGGATGCGTGTGTGTGTTCCAGGGCCCCATCCCCTGTGAGTCTGGCTGCAGTCCCCTGAATGTGCTTGCGTGTGCGTTTTGTCATTGGCGTGTGTGTCAGTGTGCTGGATGTGTGTGTGCTGGTGTGTGCCAGTGTGTGTGTGCCTGGGATGGGTAAGGTGCTGGGGAGTGTGGATGGAGCAGAGGCAGGAGGGGTGAGGGACCGTTTGAGGAGGGACACTGCTGCCGTCAGGGAGGAGTCCATGGACCTATTGCCCCTCTGTAGGTCAGACATGCCCGATGAGATGCCCTCCATGAACGACACCAGCTGAGTCAACAGCGCGGTGTGCGCATGGAGGACACTCAGCATGGCTGTCTGCCCTACATGGAGCTGGCGAAGGAGGTACACAGACTCCTCACTCAGGGCAGCAGGGGACACAGGGGCAGGGGGTGCGGTGCCTGGCCCAAAGGAGACACGCTCCCGGACATGGGAGCCTCCACGGACCTGGGGAATGGGAGCCGATGGGAGGGCGGTGGTGGTGCTGGTGGTGGCGGGGACAGCAACACTAGCTGGGGTGTGGTGGCTGCTGACACCCGCCTCCACAAGGGAGTCATCCTCCGAGTTGCTCTGGTCCTCAGCTGAGGTGGATGCTGCTGAGGACTCCTCGGTGTGGCTCCCCTCGCCCTCCGTGCCACTGGGTCCCTCCGACCACTCCTCGGCTGCTGACCCAGTCTGGCTCTCCGGCTCCTCCTGGTCCGTGGAGCTGTCCCCTTCCGTGGCCGTGGATGTATCTGCAAACAATGGGGAAACAGACAGACATCAGTCACCTGCACATAACGCACACACCACTGTGAGCACAGCACATCACAGAGCAAGCCCTGGCATCATTAGTTGTACATTGCTAAAAGTGCACTAATTGAACAGGAGAAGTCAATTGTCAGTCTGATGCCAAGCATGGCACTCACATCTCACATGGCCTTGCACCCATCTGTCTGGTGTCTGTTGGATTGCAACACCCCAGTGTTGACACATGCACCAAGTACACAGTAGTTGGACAGTGCAGAGGACACGGTGTGGACACATCACAGCTCTTGCCACTGAGTCAGTACAGGTTTACGGATGTAAGGGATGCCCAGAGTCAAATAGGAAATGCATGTGATGCATACCAGCGACAGACACCATGATGCACCCATGTCCTGATAGCCATCGCCACTATGGTGTGCATGTAGCACATGTCACTCCCCTGCAGGATCACCAATCAGTAGACACATGCCATGGCGGAGGCATGACTGCAAAGTCATACATCACTGTCTCAGTGATGTATGACTTTGCAGCCAGACTAACAACACTCTGCACTGTGTCACAATAGTAGGTCATGGGGAATGCAAGTCCTGGAGCTGCACAAGTGCACATGTACATCCCCCACAACACATCCTCTTAACCCTCATCTGTCCAGGTCATACCTATTGGACATATGGGAGACCTGTGACACTACCCTCTGAACCTGAGCCCCTCACACTCTGCTGTGCATGGGGAACAGCTGCCTGAACTTCACATTTACATGCCCCAGTCTGCATGGGCAGCTGATCAGACACCTATGTGTCACACAAGTATCGTCTCCTATGGTCACATCTCCAGTGGCATGCTGAGCCCCTACCAAGAAACTCCACAGCAGTCCTGGCGACTAATCCACAGCACACTGACACAGAGGCAGACACCTGAGGGGCAAATCACTGTGCACAATGTGTCCTCTGATACACGGGAGTGGGAGTACAGAGTGTATTGTATGGCCTGGAGTAGGCATGACTGTCCAGCCCCACATGAATGAGGGATGAGCCCTGGACTGTAGGCAGCTGGCTAAGTATGTGTGACACACGTCATATACATACTCCTGGGGCCCAAACATTGTTCCCACCCGCAGCATGGGTGTGTGCCAGGTACCCCAGCCACATGTGGTGGATCAGCTCAGCAATTGGACCACAGATCAAAGTAACACGCTGAATACATGTCAGAATACAGGCATTGTGTAAGCAATGGACCCACCCATGATGCCCACCACAGAGTCAGGGAAACAGATGCTGTCTCCCACCTTGAGTCAAGCAAACTGCAAGGACACAGTCCTAAGTGACAGAATTCCCTGCATGTAAGGGCCACACCTGGGTATCAGATGAGGAGTGGGCAGTGCACAATAGAGGGACATGGCTCCTGGACAACATGACTGCTGTACTGTGGCAGTTCAACCTGGCCCGAGGAGGGCACATAACATGTTAGACAGAGTACACAGTGCAGTCTTTGACTCACCCCCTCCTTGCTGCTCTCTGGCCTTCAGCTGCCCATCCAGGTCTGGAAAGACCACCGCCAGGATCCTGAGCATGTGGGGGTCAGGGTCCGTGTTCCGCCCCTCCTGCGAGGAGGCGACAGCTTCAGCTGGACCCGTGCAATCCTCCGGGTCCAGCCCCGAAGGTCCTGCCACCTCTTTTGGCAGTTGCGGATCCGGCGCTTGTAGACCCCCACGGACCGGACAGCCCGGACGATGTCCTTCCAGATCTCATGCTTCCGATGGGCAGAAGCCTGTCAGGATGACAAAGTGATAAGGACATTACTACACATGCAACATATCCGTGCATGACACAGTTGCATATACATGTCGCAATCACAGGGGCACATGGTGTACCCAGGCAGTGCACGGCTGCCCATGGACAGTTTTCCAGAAGTCACTACATGGTATCATAGCATGGGGAGTAAAACCCTGTTCAGAAGCACTGTCACTGCACCATACCTGTCCAGTGCAAGTCACTACACACTATGGGGGGTGACAACTACTCAGTGAGCCTGCTAGCCAGTGGTGTGCTGACTCTCAGCCTTGCTAGTCAGACAAAATGCACATTCAGAAAGGCAGTGCACAGAACACTCACCTGCTCCCCTGGTGTCCCATACAGCTTGCTGTACTGTGGAAGTAGGCTGTCCAGCAGGGCCTGGTTCTCTTCAAGGCTGAAGGCTGGGGCTCTCTCCACAGTACGTGCCATTGCAGGGTCCAGAGGGGCAGAGACAGCAGCAGTGCAGTGGCAGATGTCGTCCTGGAGCATGTAGTGCAGGCAAGTGGGCTCTCAGGGGAACATGCAGCAATATATATGTGCTGGAGAGGCAGATACTGTCCCTTGTGTCCAAAGTGATAGGTCCAAGTCGTTTGCATCTTCTGAATCTGGCCAATCCATGGAATAGCAGCACCAAAACACGCCCACAGCATCCTTCAAATCTTCAACTTCATGACATACATTATTTTGCAACATTGTTGTGGGTGACCAACTGATTTTCCAGCAACCGACTCGTTCGAATATTCAAAAACGCGTCCGTTGCCAGGCAAGCCCATTGTCAATGGGTGCGCACCGATCGGTCCATTGCTGTTCAACGCGCACAGGGGTACAACGCGTACCCGCACACATTGAATGCAATGGGCCGGCCGGAGGCACCGATCGGTCCATTGCTGTTCAACGCGCACAGGGGTACAACGCGTACCCGCACACATTGAAAGCAATGGGCCGGCCGGAGGCACCGATCGGTCCATTGCTGTTCAACGCGCACAGGGGTACAACGCGTACCCGCACACATTGAATGCAATGGGCCGGCCGGAGGCACCGATCGGTCCATTGCAGTACAACGCGCACAGGGGTACAACGCGTACCCGCACACATTGAATGCAATGGGCCGGCCGGAGGCACCGATCGGTCCATTGCTGTTCAACGCGCACAGGGGTACAACGCGTACCCGCACACATTGAATGCAATGGGCCGGCCGGAGGCACCGATCGGTCCATTGCTGTTCAACGCGCACAGGGGTACAACGCGTACCCGCACACATTGAATGCAATGGGCCGGCCGGAGGCACCGATCGGTCCATTGCTGTTCAACGCGCACAGGGGTACAACGCGTACCCGCACACATTGAATGCAATGGGCCGGCCGGAGGCACCGATCGGTCCATTGCTGTTCAACGCGCACAGGGGTACAACGCGTACCCGCACACATTGAATGCAATGGGCCGGCCGGAGGCACCGATCGGTCCATTGCAGTACAACGCGCACAGGGGTACAACGCGTACCCGCACACATTGAATGCAATGGGCCGGCCGGAGGCACCGATCGGTCCATTGCTGTTCAACGCGCACAGGGGTACAACGCGTACCCGCACACATTGAATGCAATGGGCCGGCCGGAGGCACCGATCGGTCCATTGCAGTACAACGCATCACTGTACATGTGACTGGCATATGTCAGCATGCCTGTCTCAGATGGACATATGCCAGCCACAGATAGCTCCCAGGGAGTGAGGGGCACACCTACATCACGACAGCCTGTCCAAACCTTATCATAAGGCATGTAAGGCTGCATTTCCTATTGTGTGTATGTTGGTGTACATGTTGTCCTGTGGGTGTCACCTGTGGGCAGCCACCCCCAGGCTGTGCACGTGTTCATGGGGACAGGATCATGGGTGTTACGTGTACGTGACCACTGTGATGTGCAACTGTTCATATCTGTGCATGTGCCATGGTCACATTTCACAGTGGTGTTTGTGTATGTCATGTCACATACCCCGTGAGTCCCATGTGGGACGGTATGTTTGAGCCAGGGTGTCCCAGTGGCACAATAGTGATGGCCCTCCACAGTCTTTGTGCATGTAGTGTTTACAATGTCTCTGATTTCATGTGCACAATGGGAGACAGTCTCCACATCCACGTTGTGTGTGCATGGACTCTGATGTTGTGCGTGTGTGTCACAGACGTCCATGGCTCTCCTGCCATGGCAAGTGTGGCCACTACCTGTGGGGGTCATGTTTGTTTTGTTGTGGTGTACACATGATACTCCAGGTGATGCCAGTGTCCATGTGGCATTACAGGGTCCCTGGGAATGTGCCTGTCGTTGAGCTGTGGTGCCTGGGGCACATCTGTCCTCACATGTCACTGGGGGGTGACTGTGACACAGCATCATGATATCCAATGGGCCAACCTGGGACAAATTGATGCCACCTGTAGGACCGTGTTGACAGATGTTGGCCATGTATGTACCATAAATGTCGTTCCGGTACTGCACACTTCATGTAGTTGTGCCTCATGATGATGTATGTTGGGATCTTGAGTGTGTTCAATGCCGCATATGTGGGGTGACTGACGATCTTGCTTACTTCTCCTCTGCACTGCAGGGCTCCTGCTGTCCATCGGCCATTCCCAGACCTGGCAACGATGGTGGAACGGGACAGCATCCGACGGTACCGCTTCACCAGGCAGCTGATTGAGGATTTGGCAGTGCAGTTGTCCCCACATTTGCAGCCTGGCCGGCCGTATCCTACAGCGCTGACCCCCAAGGTGAAGGTGATGGCAGCCCTACACTTCTTTGCCACCGGTACCTTCCAACATACTGTGGCGTCTGCTGGTGGGATGTCACAGACCATGTTCAGCCGTGTGCTCCGCGATGTTTTGGCGGCAATGTTGCTCTTCCTGAACCGGTACATCTATTTCCCTAGACTGCGACGACTCACTGACGTGAAGAGTGACTTTTATGCCCTGGGGAGGATGCCGCATGTCATTGGCTCCATTGATGGGACACATGTGGCTTTGGTACCACCACAGGCCCAGGAGCAGGCCTACAGGAACCGCAAGCACTACCACTCGGTCAATGCACTGGTGGTGTGTCTTGCAGACATGACCATCACACACGTGTGTGCCCGTTTCCCTGGTTCAGCACACGATGCCTTTGTGATGAGGAGTAGTCGCATCCCCAGGTTGATGGCACAGATGCAGAACCAGCGTGCCTGGCTTGTCGGTGTGTACTGACTTTGTGCCATTGTGTGTGAT